>CM065809.1:181381000-182074250 GCA_033398695.1 Orobanche coerulescens
TATGACATCAGTCTGAATTTGGATATGTATCAATCTGCCCACTATAACATTTATCAACCATGACAGATTACCAACAATTATATCTCCTTAAATTTAAGGTCATGTAAAAGGATTCCGTGAAACATGAACCATCAAAACAAGAAATGAGATGAATACATGGATAGAATAAGGTCATGTAAAAGGGTTTCATGTACCGTAAACCAATAAAGTGACCCGTTTCTGGGAAATTAAGCATTACTTTAAGTCTTTAACTTATACTCGTCAATGCATCTTAATCCAACTACGTCGGATTTGGTGGCAATAGTGTCAAACAATGGTCTAAAATTAGTCGCACTATAAAATTCATTCAAAAAGCAAAGTAGTAAAATCTTATGCTAGATATCCTTCCTGTCGCAACCTTCATATGAAGAAAAAATGAGATGAAATTCCAAACCGTAATCACCGCAAGTTTTTCCACTTGCATGGAGAATATTTGGAACGGCAATGAGTTGAGATAATTACTATAGGTGTGATATATTATGATTTTGATATAGTAAAATCAACATGTCATTGCGGAACGTGACGATTTTCTAATACTATGAACTGAAAATATTTAGTAGATAACCAATCTCAAGCGACTTGATTACCAAATCATGCCACTATTGGCTACAATACACCCGAATCTGTACAACATAGCTTCAGTGACAAGGTGCCAAGGTGGTGAACAAAGGGATACGTGCACACACTCAGGGAGATTTTCTAATATCCAAGACCAGGAATGGTGGCACAGACCACCTAACTGTTGCAGATTTAGATACTCCATTTGGTTAAGTTGTCAAATTGACTTGTTGAAGAATGGGGTGTTTTGTGAAAATATGGAAAGGTCCAAAAATACTCCATTTGGTTAAGTTGTCAAATTGACTTGTTGAAGAATGGGGTGTTTTGTGAAAATATGGTAAGGTCCAAGAATTGTTAAACAGCAACACTTTCAAGATCACAGTCACAGAGACGGTTGCAAATTTGTTCTAACACAGAACAAGAATACTCTCATCATTATGGCAACATCAGTAACTTGACAACAATGTATTAAGAATCGTCGAGAAAAGGCAAAATTCAGCACAGGAATCGGAAACCATAGAGAGGACATGCAATGGAACTACCACAAACTATGCAAGCCAAAAGCAAATGGTTGTTATAAGATCAATCAGTAAACAGGGAAAATGAGTCAACCACATAAGAGCCAAACATGCCAAAGACAATAACATAACATGATATAATAAACCAATATTTCCAAATAAGGAAAGCTAGTATCTCTTTACTTGATTAATTCAACTAAAGATAAAGATGGAGAAAAAACTGACCAAGGCGGCCACTTCCGTAGCTAAGCACTTCCTTGCTCTTTCAACATATTCACGTGCTTCATCGTACTAAATATTAAAAGGAGGAACAATGAGGCGTAGTTAAGGAATTCAAGAATAATAAACATATAGTTGCAGGGTTACCTTTCCTCTACGAACTAACAAGACAGCCCTGAAGAAGGTCCCATTACTACTTCCATCCCCTGTGGCTGCAGTATTACCCAAAACTCGAAGTTTGGTTTCATCTCCGTCATCCAATTGAGAAACATATTCTGCCATCTGATCCCATTCACCCATGTTCCAGGCAGCACTAGCAGCCTAAATTAACAGATAACACACATAATAAATGAACGAGGTGCGAAGAAATATGTATTCCCAGACATTCTCAAGTCTCAACCATAGTACTGCCACCAACAGAAAACTGAAGGGTGACATCACGAAAAAGGGCAATCTGGTAAAATTGTTTTCAAGGACCTATCATAAAGGACATAATTGCCACGAATTAAGTTTAAAGGAAATTCTAATTTCTAATAACAATGGTCGACATTTGCAGTTCGGGTTAGGATTAGCATTAAAATTGGGGGAGACAATTTTGAAACGGCATTCAAGACAGTCGAGAAGAACAAAACTGATCTATTTCAATTCAGGTAAAGTAAAATAATGGAACAGCAACAGATAAGAGCGTGACATGGGAAAAATGATATCACTTGAATCCAAAGACAAACCATCGGAGCCATTTCCAGTCGAGCAGCTAGCTCAGCAGGTGTCCAGTACTCCTTGCAGAGATTCCTGAGCTCTTCCCATCGAGCAAGTGCGGCAAGGCATCTCATCCGCCCTTATGCAGACAAAAGAAAAGAAGAAACAAAATCTTAACATAAGGAAGAAAAGTGAAAACAACTAATTCTTGCTGGTCTCATAAAATAAAAGGGCGACAAACTCTAATAAAAAAGAGGCATTGAAGACAATAGATGAACTAACAAGCTGTGAAAAAATAGATAGAATAATTATGTGATTTGACCTAGGAAGAATGGATATGTAAGGACACGAGATTCGAACAGAAGACACAACACAGGAACACGTAATTGTAAGACGGGAACACAACACGCAAAATTTTCAAATCTGAAGTCTCTGTTTCATAGGATTTAACAAAGCCTTGAAAAATGGGGAAGAAATACCTTCAAGATGAAGATATTTGACTAACAAACTGGTTCCAGAAAGTCAAATGTAAGCAGATCACAACTTATAAACTACTTTATAAGATAAAGGATGCATTTCTTAGCTGGTTCCAGAAAACAAATCATTCATCAGAATACTATGTTAATCGATAAATTCTATGCTGAATGAATGTGAAGCATACAGTCAGTTTTTAGCACATGTTTTCCTTCCATCTGGAACTGAAGCAAGAAAAAGAGCCATCTGAATTTAATATATTAACATCCACCCTGTACTCATATTTGTATAGTAATACACACCTAGTGTTGCGTCCAGAACAAGATGTTGACTTGATACTTGAGAGGCTTTCACAGTGTAGGCTTTGAGAGCGTCATCCCATCGCTGGAGCTTCTCATACCTTGACAAACACAAGTTCATTTTGACTAAATACAAGTGAAGATATTATTTATCATTATTGAGTGGACTTGGTCATCATTCCCACATGCATAAACAGATAACTACCAGATAATGTGGTTTCTAAAATTTAACTGGAGAAGGCACCGAAAGCAAATCACTCGAAGTAAACAATCAGCAGCAGATTGTAAGGGTTTGTAAGGATGAATCTTACCATGACTCCTTCAGCTGAACACCCAAATGTTTTTGAGCATATGTCAATATTCCAACAGCCGCCTACACACAAAACATAACTTTGTTGACTTCATGAACATAGTTTGTTAAACAAAGGCGTACTGATCTTCAACTGAATGTATTGAACAACCTCGTGTTGGTGTAACTGATTATTGATATGAATAAGAGCTTCAACTACAGCAACAGGGTTGCCGTCCATCCTATTGGAGCATGCACCTTCAAATTCCATCTCTTTATAGTGGAGAGCCTTTGCAAATGCACGACACTGAAATACAGAAGTTGGGGAAAGATTTTTATATAAATTGTATGATTCCGATATAAACTCATATTTATTGCGTACAGTTGCTATAAGAAAATCCCACCTTTTCTGCAAGGGCACCCAATAGACGTATATCAATAGGAAGAGGTCTCTCATCATGTTCCATAAACTCGGCCTAAAAAAAACAAGTATACATGTTGATTGGAAGAACAACTGCAGGTACACATTCATGAAGCACAGAATGCACCAAATGAATGGAAACTACGTATTCCCCACACACTCATCCCAATTTTATATCACCAAAAACCAATAATAGATAAACAGAAGTTCCAACCCCCTTCATTCAGCCCACTTAATTTAGGTTTCAAGTAACATTTTTAGAACGTCAAGACCATTTTAAACTTCTTGATATAGTGACAAATCTACATCAGATACCTGAGAACAAAATTACTTGCCCAGGGGTCTCCAGTAAAAGGACCACAAAAATAAAATTATAAAGCTCCGCATGCAAAAGGATGCAAAACTTAAGCTTATACCTAGTTGGTGCTCCCAAGTTTAATAGAGCTGACATATCATCTTAGCAATTAACTCCACAACAAGAAACAATTGCTCAAATATCAATGGTTTTTATTTTCAGGAAAGACAAAGAAAGCATAAAAATCAGATAAAAAATTCAATTGAAGTCACTAAAGTATATCAAACATACCAAGTTCAAAAGTGTGGCAAGAATCTCTGGGGGTATGTTTGGAGATGAAAATGCCATTTCCAAATTTCGTACCAGCTGTCTTCGGCAAGACTCATTCAGCTGTGTCCAGCAGCTGACAAAATCAGCCGCAAACAACTCCCTTCCAACAAAAGGCTGCAAAAAGGCAAAGTTCATTAAAAATCTAATCACCAGAAATGATTTTATTCAATTATAGTTCTCAGCCATAAAGCTATGAAGAATTTGCTTATACTAGTGCCAAAAGAACAAAATAAGTGGAAAGTAATGAAGAGCACTTGGAGCTGGGCAAGCTTGCCACAACATCTCAGAGCTGGTGCAGGTGATTCCTTCAGCAGTTCAATGCTAAAATGCCTCATCCACTCTGCCCAGTCCTCTTTTGTACTGCGTTGAGAAGCCTCCCCAGCAGCACGTATCCGAGCTTCATTAACCTAAGAAAATTATAAGAGCAACTAGACTTTTAATAATATTAAAAATTATAAAAAGAAGATCCATTTTCAAAAATAATAAACCAAATCATATTTCTTGAACGGTAGCAGTTATTTAACTGAGAAAGAGAGAAGGAAAGCACTCAATACATTCACTTTAAAAACAGCACATAAATTTTTGAAGAATCTATTCAAACATGAAAGGATTAAGCAACACGAGATATTTAATTATGCAGCATCCAAACAATTTTCATATCCTTCTACCATCAACATAAAAGCAGCAGGAGCACTGTAGATACACATCAGATTTCTCTATAGACATAACTTAAAAAAAGTAAAGCCAAATTTTCACTCGTTCACATAAATGAAACAGTAGCCAGGCCAGTCCAGCAAATAAGCACCGCATTCCGTCCAGCATAAGCACAACTTAGTAAAACGTTCCAGAAAGTAAAACTCGCGGAAGAAAACTCAGCGTACTAAACCACTGAACATAAATACCACCAAAAAAATGAATTGCTTTGATTCACAGCTTATTTCCATAGAAAAAATGGTGGACCAGACGCAGGCTTCTTCCTATTTCATTTAACTGAGAAGTTTCAAAACAAGAGATTCACTGTATTTCCTACATACCAAGTTGATCAACAATACACCATATTATTATCATCCCATATCTATCAACCCCGAAATTCAAGTGACTGCACAGATTATCAACTTCCACTTACAATTACAGTAGTAAGGAAAATCAACGAGTATACCTTATGCGGCTTGTGTGGATCAATTCTACACTCCGGATCCTCTTCATTAATTAAAGGGTCACTAATTAATTCACCAGGAAGTCGACAAGTTTGTTTCTGATCGGTGTTCCCTAGGATCAGTGGCTCCCTTCTTTGTAGGCGGTCTTCAATTTCTTTAAAATCCTTATGCTGGTCAAGGAAAATGATAAAGCTTAAAAATCTTAATAAACCAGCGCATTACCTTCACTAACAATGATCGAATTGCAAAACAAAAGACATCCACAGTACCCCCATATGATGCTTCAATAAAAGCTTATGGATGGAAGGGATGAAAATAGAGAAGTCTTCCCCAAGAGCATGAGCTAGACAACAAAGCGCATCAACAGCATCCTTCCTAAGCTCATCGTTTTTCCTGCAAAATCAATACCTAGCTTACTTGATGCTGAAATGAAAACTAAAACAACTATCACAGACAATAATCAGCTACTAAATTTCAGCAAGAAAACAGGTAATCCTCTTGATATAAGAGTGAACTCAGTATACATTTCAACCTAAGAACTGTGCCTTGCGAATCGAAGTAATTAAGCCTCTCTTATCAGATTGCTGAGCATGTATTTCTAGTGTTGCATAAACAACTTTCTTGCAGAAAATATATGTACAGCACCGGAAGCATATGTTTAGGTGCTTCAGAAGCAGGCATTTTTCAGCATGCACTTTCCAGTTAACATGTCCTGAGAGTTGGTTCTGAACTGTACGTTCTCAGTAAACTTGACCATAAGCACATAGAAGAAGTTAAAAGATTGTTTACAGCTTTTGCTTGCTCCCCCAGATACATACATGATAAACCATAACTAAAATAAATGACAGAACTCAATACTTTAAGATTCTGATTGCAAAGTGTTATCTTTTCTTTCCATGTAGGTAGGGTGAGTATAAGGAATTGATGAGCATACTCCTGCAACATGCACAAATCAACCCCAAGGCCCCTACTACAGATAGGCTGAACACTGCAGCATGTAATGTGCAATGTTCACTAAATGTTTAGTTGCTTGATGTGAATGACAATTGAGATGCCATAACTCCCCACCACATTTTTCTTCCCCTCCTTAAAATTTTGAAACTTAGCAGCTCTTCCGACCATAGCATCTAACTTTACATCACTATAACATCCCCTGTGTATTGTTTGCTTAAAACCATTTAACTGAATACCATGGAATCAGATGGTGGAGTTGAACAATTATACATTCCACATAGTTAACCAGGATGCTCCCAGTAAAATGTTATTAACTAGTGAGTTAGAAAGGCAGTACACCACACTACCATATAAGATCGCACAGAGATTATCAATAAGGCAGCAAGATCAAGTGCATGTTTGGGAGCACTTGGAGAATAAAAGTGTTCCGCAAACATAAACTTAGATTCAAATTTCGTAGAGGTTGAAAAAAATAAATCCAACAATCACAAATTTGCACCCCTGAAGTGGACTTTTTAGAGAAGTGACTTCACCAAAAGTCTATTCTATCATAACCACCAAAATGGGCTTTTAAATACAAAATGTCCATCTGAAGAGTGCTCGAAGGCAAAATATAAAGCTTCCCCTAGGAAAATTAACCAACTGCTGTTTTTTATGCGAGGAATAAAGTCTAGATGCAGGTCTAAATATATGCTCAAAGATGAGATATACATTTTTCATAGAAAGAGTTAAGGGATTAATCAAGTTCTACATGCATATATATAAGAAAATGAGTAGAAAAAATCGAACCCGTCCAAGACGAGCTTCAAGTGATGCACAAGACCTGATATGTGACCTGTGACCTAGTTGCACAGAAAGTAAGAAGAAACACGATTGATAAATCAAAAAGAGTAATCAAAGATACAAAAGCCAGAAAGGTTAAGGGTCAACTTTAACCTGTACACGAGGGATCAACCTAGTAAGAGTTCTGATAGCAGCACGCCGCACCTCTACAGAAGCATCCACTTTAAAAATCCGTATGAACGCAGGAAAAAGAAGATGCATATGCTCATCCAGGGTCCCTACAGATTCAGGTCAAAAATTTCATGTACACGGGAAGTATGAACGGGGCCAATCATGAATGGCCGGAACAAGAGATACTAACCACCAAAAACTTCAAGAGTACGGAGAATATCGATAACATAAGTGTAGTCCTTAAATCTCTCAGCATCACTTAGTACTTGAATGCAGGATGGAAGAATAAAGGGAAGATGCGTCCTAAATTCATCATTAAGAGCCAAACAGAGTTGCTCAAGCAGATGGAGAACCTAAATGACAGGCCAAGAAGTTTACAGTCAAATATTTATTAGTGCGCTGTATAATAAACCCTGATCATCAACATTCTCCCACAATTATACCACAAGAGAGGTTAATTTACCGCAGATCCATGCACTGATCTGTTAACAGCAGGCAGACTGAAGGATGATGACCATAGTTCTGCTATTAGAGAGAACAAATCTGAAAGATATTTACGTATATGCTGCATGTGCAGAATAAAAAAATAATGAATCTCAAGATAATTGATAAAATCCAGGAGAGACGGTCAAAGTACGCACCTGGCGAACAATAGAAACCAGTGTTCCAAGTTTCCATGTAATATACTCCTTAAGGCTATCATCGCATGTACGAACTGTATGAAGAAGTTCAGGCAGAACCTGATAGGACCAATCTCATTCAGAAAATAAGAGATGGAGAGGGGGAGAGAGAGAGAGAGACAGTGTGATCAAAAAACATAAAACAAGTCCAGCAGCATTTGTAATATCCGACTGTAACTATTCATTTTTACCTGTCGTTGTATTATTCGGATAATCTGATTATCATAAATCGTTGCATTTAGTATTATGTTGAGGTATTATAGATTTGAATATCATATCGTTGTTAGTTCATTTCAAATGTGATGATTCGATGTTAATTAGAGAGTTGCATTTTCGAATTTTTCTGTTGATGTAGCGCACGTTACACAGTACGATTAACGTACGCTAATCCTGTGCCTTAGCGTGCGTAAGGTTTTCTCCGTTGCGTGCGCTAAGAGGGAATCTGGCATCAGTTGACTTCAGCAGGTGAACTCCTTAGCCGTTAGCATGCATGTGATCTAGGTCTGAGCTGTCGTGTCGAGCGGTCCCCTCCTCTGTTGTGTGCTATAACTGCGGAGACCAGGGGCATATCAGCTCCAAATGCCCGAAGCCTGCCGTCACATGCCATACTTGTGGCAAAAATGGTCACCGTGCTCGTTTTTGCAGGGGTGGACCCGGACCTGAACCAGTAGCGTCTCATGCCCCAGTTCAATCCTCTGTCCAGAACCGGATGCCTCCGTCCGCTTCCTATCAGACCACCGGGGCGAATAGGGGAATGGGCCGTGGGAATCAAGGTGGTATACCTGGTGCCGGAACTGTGAAACCCAGGATTTACGAGATGAAGAAAGCTGACGATCCCGAGGCCAACATGATTTCAGGTATACTCGAGATCCACTCCCAGCCTGTATGTGTTCTTTTTGATACCGGTGCTTCACACTCCTTTATATCTTCTTCTTGTTTAAGTCGTTTGCCTCTAGACCATGTTATCAATTGTGAGCCCTACGTGATTGGTCTACCTGATGGTAGAAGAATTATTGGGAGTCGTGAAGTCCAGGACTGTCCGATTCGTTTGAACGACCGTGAGTGGTTGTCAAATCTGATTGTAGTCGATCTACCTAAGGATGATATAATCTTGGGTATCGATTGGATGGATCGTCACGATGCAATACTCAATATCCGCAAGCGGATGGTTACCGTCACTTCTGATGATGGATTCGAGTGTATTTTTCGAGGTGATAATCCCAGTCGTTCTGGGAGAGTCATCAGCGCTATGAAAACAGTGAAACTGCTTAATCAAGGGTGTATTGGTTATTGGTGCTACATGACCAAAACAGCTGATCGACCAGTTGAATTGGCCGACATTCCGGTAGTCCGAGACTACCCAGATGTATTTCCAAACGAGTTGCCAGGCTTACCTCCTCATCGTGACGTGGAGTTTATTATTGAGTTAGAACCAGTCGCCCCGCTCTCAAAAGCATCGTCTGTATGGCTCCGACGAGATGCAAGAATTGAAGAACCACTTGAGGAGTTGGTGACAAAGGCTATATTCGACCTAGTGCGTCCCCTCGAGAGCACCGGTGTTATTGTGCGGAAGAAAGATGGATCTCTACGATTGTGTATTGATTACCGTGAGTCGAACAGGGTAACCATCAAGAACAAGTATCCTCGCCTCGTATTGATGATTTATTGGACCAACTTCAGGAGTTGCCGTGTTTTCTAAGATCGACTTGAGATCTGGTTATCATCGATTGAGGATTCGAGAGTCGACATTTCAAGACAAAGATTCCGCATCGCTATGGGCATTATGAGTTCGTGGTGATGCCATTCGATCGACTAATGCACCGGCAGTGTTCATGGAGTTGATGAATCGAGTTTTTATTAACTATCTGGATCGCTTTGTAGTCGTTTTCATTGACGACATTCGATTTACTCTCGCGACCACGAGGAGCACGAGAGTCACCTCCACCAAGTTCTTGATACATTGAGGCGGGAACAACTTTATGGGAAATTTTCTAAGTGTGAATTCTGGATGCCCGAGGTTGTCTTTCTCGGGCATGTGATATCACCGAAGGGGTGAGAGTGGACCCACAAAAGACGGAAGCCATTCGAGATTGGCTACCACCGAAGAACGTGAAGGAAGTTCGTAGTTTCCTCGGCCTAGCAGTTACTACCGACGATTCGTAGAAGGATTCTCTAAAATTTCGCAACCGATGACTAACTTATCGGAAGGACAACAAGTATTTGTGGTCAAGCATGTCACAAAGTTTTGAAAAGCTCAAGAGTCGATTGATTTCGCACTGCTTTGGTCTTACCAAAGGAACGGAAGGATTTGTGGTGTATAGTGACGCGTCGAGACAGTGGTCCAGGATGTGTACTAATGCAGGAAGGGAAAGTAATCGCCTATGCATCGAGACAATTGCGACCCTATGAAGTTAACTATCCGACCCACGACTTGGAGTTAGCAGCCGTGGTGTTTGCTTTGAAAATCTGGCGTCACTATCTTTATGGAGTTACCTGTCAGATCTTTACAGACCACAAGAGCCTAAAGTACATTTTTACTCAGAAGGAGTTGAACATGAGGCAGAGAAGGTGGCTAGAATTAATCAAGGACTATGATATCGAGATCCTTTATCATCCGGGAAAAACAAATGTGGTTGCCGACGCATTGAGCCGTAAGACAGTGCAGGAGCAGATGCTGAGCCGTTTAACAGCACAGAGGAAATTGCAGTTGGACCTTATGAGGCCACAAATTGAAGTTTGGTTACAGCGTGTTCAGGGACAACTTTGCACCCTTGGAATTTCTTCGTCTCTTGATGATATGATCAAATCGAAGCAAATTACGGACCCATTCTTATCTCGAGTTCGGGATGAAGTAACCCAGGGGAAAGCCCCTGGATTCGTGATCCACGAGGATGGATTGATACGTTTTAGAAATCGAGTTTGTGTACCCGCTGACGAAGAGTTGAGGAACTCTATCATGAGAGAAGCCCATGCTACCCCGTACTCTATTCACCCGGGCTCTAGCAAGATGTATAAGGATTTGAAACAGAATTATTGGTGGGGGAATATGAAGCGTGAGGTTGCCGAATTCGTTTGAGGTGTTTGACTTCGCCGCCAGTTAAGATTGAGCACCAGCGACCGCAGAATGCCAAACCGCTCCCGATTCTTTAGTGTAATTGGGTGGACATATCTATGGATTTTATCACTAGCTTGCCGACGAGTCGCCGAGGAATGAATACGATTTGGGTGATTGTGGACCGTCGACCAAATCAGCCCACTTCTTGGAAATTAAGGACACATGGGGCCCCGAGAGATTGCCCACTGTTTATTAAGGAAATTGTGAGACTACATGGTACCCCCAAGAGCATCAGACGATCGTGACGGGCGATTTGTGTCACACTTACGGAAGGCGATTCATCGTGCGATGGGCACGCAGCTGAATTTCAAGACGGCTTTTCATCCACAGATCGATGGTCATCGGAGAGAACCATCCAGACTCAGAGGATATGTTGAGAGCATGTGCTCTTGATTGGAAGAACGATTGGGAAGCCCACCGCCTTTGGTGGAATTCACTTATAATAATAGTTGGCACGCGATTCGGATGGCACCGTATGAGGCATTATATGGCCGTCGCCGTAGGTCCCCTTTGTGTTGGGACGAATCGCCGAGAATCTCTGGGTACAGAACCCGACATGCTATTAGCAGCTCGGGAGAAGATCACTTTGATTAGGAGTCGGTTGTTAACGGCTCAAAGTCGACAGAAGTCTTATGCTGATCACCGTCGACGACCACTGGAGTTCGAGGTTGGTGATCATGTGTTAATGAAGGTGTCTCCTACCCGAGGTGTTTTTCGTTTCGGGAAGAGGGGCAAGCTGAGCCCGAGGTACATTGGGCCATTTGAGGTTTTGGAGCGTGTAGGTGATCTGGCCTATCGACTAGCTTTACCGCCGACTTTGAGTAAGATTCACGTGTTTCATGTCTCCCAGTTGAGGAAATATGTTGCTGATCTGAGCCATGTACTTCAGATCGAAGAGATTGAATTAGCAGAGGATCATTCGTACAAGGAGCGTCCTGTACGAATACTCGAGAAGAGGATCAAGCAGTTGCGGAACAAGACGATTCCCCTACTGAAAGTTCAGTGGTCACGACACGGAGTCGAGGAGGCTACGTGGGAGACCGAGGATAGTATGCGAGCGAGATACCCCGAGTTATTTACCCCTTAGTTTCGAGGACGGAACTCCTTTTAAGAGGGGGAGTATGTAATATCCGACTGTAACTATTCATTTTTACCTGTCGTTGTATTATTCGGATAATCTGATTATCATAAATCGTTGCATTTAGTATTATGTTGAGGTATTATAGATTTGAATATCATATCGTTGTTAGTTCATTTCAAATGTGATGATTCGATGTTAATTAGAGAGTTGCATTTTCAAATTTTTCTTTTGATGTAGCGCACGTTACACAGTACGATTAACGTACGCTAATCCTGTGCCTTAGCGTGCGTAAGGTTTTCTCCGTTGCGTGCGCTAAGAGGGAATTTGGCATCAGTTGACTTCAGCATGTGAACTCCTTAGCCGTTAGCATGCATGTGATCTAGGTCTGAGCTGTCGTGTCGGTGAGAATCTACTTTTATTAGCGTGCGCTAACGGCCTGCGATAATTCAAGACAGTAGCCACTGTAAGCCGCTTACGTACGTAATATCGACCGGATAGCGTACGTAAGTGCATTAGCGTACGCTAAACTGTCCCGATAGCGTGCGCTAAGTCTGCACAGTCTATTTATAGGACCAGCCTGTTTTTCATTTCTTCACAACCCCAAACCGAATTTCTCTCTTCACATATCATACCTCTGCACTACCAAAACGATATCAACCTTCACCAACTTGTTTCTAAGCCTTAAATCTTGGAGTGGAGATCATTTCCTTGGAGACTAGGAGTTGTTCTTGAGCTTGGAGTATATTTTCTCATAGCATTGAAATTGTTCTTCATTTCTGGAGGTAGGTGTACTTTCCTCTCTGCATTATTTTCTTATGATGATGTTATACTTCACCTAGAGTTAGATTAAACAAGTAAAACATAGTTCTAATCCAACCTTTTTAACACTTTTGATGAATATGTTAAATAAGGGTTTGAAATGGAGGTGTTCTTGATGATATAGTGATTTTAATCATGTTGTAACTACCATACTCATCTTGTTGGACGAATTTAACTCAGTAGAACATTGTTGGATCAGTTAGCTCCATCATAGCTGGATTTAATCAAGAACTTAATATCATTGAGTGTTTAAACACCATTTTAGGTATTTAATTATCTTGGGAAGAACTTGATAATGTTAAAGATAGGATTAGATGATCTTGTTCAGAAATCTTAGAAACTTTAAATCATTATGGTTCAGCTTCACAAGTCTTTAAAGATTGATAAGGATCTTGATAATTACAACAATAACTTTTCATTAATCTAATGTGTTGAGAACTTAGAATGTTTTGATCATCATACTAGATAAATGGTGAATTCACCATCATGTTAATGAATCTTCCAGCCTTGTAAACAAAGACTTTGATAACCCTCATGGGTGTGGTGTAATCTCAGAACTTATGAACTTGTTGTTAGCTTAAAAGTCAATTTAGATGAGAGGAGAATAATCATAATGTGCAGATTTTACCTTTCAACGTTTTAATGTTTTGGAAAGTTTAATCATCATAAGATGATCTTAACATCATAATTGGTTATTCAACATACCCTTGATAGAACTCTTGTTTATGATGAACCATGCGAACATTCGGTAAATATTGTAAACCGATTCTTATGGTTGTAATGAGGTTAGAAGGACTCCTGACATAAGGCTTCAATAATTGGTAGTAACAAACTATTCTAAAGGATTGTAGGTTGACGTCTTACTAATCCTATATTGATAATTATACGAATATGTTTTTGAGTAAAATGTATTTCGTTTAAGGTTGATTGTTCGAGTAAACAATATTAGTCGAGGACCGTTCGTTCGTTCCGACAAGAAGAGGACTATTCTCGTCTCCGTATTAAGGCAAGTTATCTTGCTTGGTTATAATGATGATTAGATTCTTGTGATGATTATATATTTCATGTGTATGAATTGTCCATGTGACGTTTGTCGTGATTTGACATTGTCCTTGACGTTATGGGATTGCATTCCCAAGTACGCCGTTTTGAATCGTTGATCTTGTTGGTCCTTATTTTCACTTTGGTGAGTTTTTCTTGATCCTTAATCGATGTGTATTTCATTGAACTTCGTTGTCATGTTGTGTCGTGACATTTCCTAATCATATCTGCGTGCCGATTGGATATTGTGTAGGATTTTTAGCCGGGCACTTGTATAGTCATACGTGGATGTTTCCGTATTGGACTGTGCACACGAGACGTAGTTCGTGAGGCTAATTAGGTACATTGTCACACGTATATTCTGGATTCCGTATACGGGGTGGACATGTACACGGACACATTTCAAGATCGAGCGTACTGTGATGTCCATCTTGAGCTATATTGTTAATCGTTCATAGTCCATGTATGATTGGATGTGTTCGATATTTTGTGACTGATTGTTTCATACGCCCGAGGGGTATGATTAATAGTCGGAATGACTTTCTTGAGATCTATATATGTGAATTGTATAATGTCGGAAGAATTGGTTATCATGTATATCTGACCCTCTGTTGGGCGAAATACTTGTATTGTATTTTAGGTCGAGGCAAAGGCAAGGCACGGGAAGAGCATGTCGACGGCGAAGGGTTCGAAGGATACTAGTTCGGGGGCCCCTCGTCTTTGTTGTCCGGTTATGTTAAACCGTGTTATGTTATTTCCTGCTTCATTTAAATTGTTATTTGGTTGTATTTGACATTGAAGTATTTTCCATCCCCATATGGTCTATACTTGTTTTTCGGATCCTGTGTGTTGTAAGGCCGTTGGCCATATTTTAATAAACTTCTAATCGGAGTAATGACTATTCATTGTGATTCGGTATCACAAATAATATTTATTTAACCTGTTTTGGATATCGCCTGGTGGGGGATTCACGGCACTGTAATAGCCGCCTTTTGGGGTGTTACAGAAGATGATATCAGAGAGTTGTTTCTTTTCTTTTATGAGTCATTGAGAAATGAACTAGTATCAAGAGACCTTCGTGTCACGTGTGACCTGTGCAAGTGCCTGACCCTACGAGCCAAATACGGTATGTACTTTATGAGCCATGATTTAATTACTGGCATGATATTGATATCAGTATGGGTCTCCTTGTTGATCATGTTATTTCGAGGAATTGTGACAGGATTTATCTGATCGATAATCCGAGGTAAATGCTGAATTGATTATACAATTGAAATTGTTCAACTTGACACCGATATGATATTCGGTGCGACATTTGTGGTATCGATAACCGTTTTCCTTTAATATGTGATTCCTTGTTGCTATTAACTTAGCATGAATTTTAGTATCTTGAACTGTACTTATAGTTATCATTATGATTGATTCTTTCAGTATGGAAAGAAACCTGAGAGGTCGTGGCAGAGGGGGACGAGGCCGCGAAAGGGGCCGAATCCCAATACCTCGAGCCAACAGACGCGCGAATGCGGATCAGAGTTCCGCAGACAGTGGTTCACCTTCTAGGGAACAATCGCACCACAGTGGGCGCGGGGATGCGCGTGTCGATCCTTACGTCGTAATGCGGGCATGATGACACGATGACCCAGATGGGTCAACTAATGGAAGCTATGCAGAGGGCCGCCATCGCCGGCAGGAGGGGCTCATCCTCCTCCCGTGATCGGGCGGACCGTGAGTCGGATTATCGCCGACATCTCGCCGGCGACCACCGACTTTTGAAGGCTCCTCCGAGCCTGCCGACATTGTGCATTGGATCGAGCATTTTGAGAAACTTTTCCGGATGGTGGATCGCCGGAAGAGAATCGCGTCTCGGTAGCCGCGTATTATCTTAGCAAAGGCGCTCATACACAGTGGCTTTGTAAGGCCGGTGATGGTGTTTACACTTGGGAGGAATTTAAAACCTCATGCTAGATCACATTATCTGTATACTCCGTGAGGCCAAACTGTTTAACTTTTGAACCCCGACCCGTCTCAAGACGATGATGTATTATCTGTTCCGAGAAATTCCAGCACTCCTTCCTTTTGCCACAACAATTATCCGAACAGAGGCCGATAAGATCAAATACTTCCTCAAGAGGCTTAAACCCCGAATTAGAATGAAGTCAGAATCACCACCGTACTACCTTACCGAGTTCATCGAGAAGGCTCGAGTACGAACTCACCGCGAAGGAGATTTCCAAGAAACAACCACACCCAACAACAAAAGCTCCAGAACCGTAACAGATCGAGAGTAACAGGGGACATTCAGAAGCCCCACCATTGCCGAACCCTTCGATCGACCACCCATGGCGTCGGCTACCGGATCGCACTCTCGAGCGGTCCCCTCCTCTTGTGTGCTATAATCATGCGGAGACCAGGGCATATCGGCTCCAAATGCCCGAAGCTGCCGTCACATGCCATACTTGTGGCAAAAATGGTCACCGTGCTCGTTTTTGCGGGGTGGACCGGACTGAACCAGATGGCGTCTCATGCCCCGATTCAATCCTCTGTCCCGAGCCGGATGCCTCCGTCCGCTTCTATCGGACCAAGGCGAATAGGGAATGGGCCGTGGGAATCAAGGTGGTACACTGGGTGCCTAATCCGTGAAACCCAGATGAAGAAAGCTGACGATCCCGAGGCCAGCATGATTTCAGGTATACTCGAGATCCACTCCCAGCCTGTATGTGTTCTTTTTTATACCGGTGCTTCACA
Source organism: Orobanche coerulescens (assembly GCA_033398695.1). Classification (NCBI taxonomy): domain Eukaryota; kingdom Viridiplantae; phylum Streptophyta; class Magnoliopsida; order Lamiales; family Orobanchaceae; genus Orobanche; species Orobanche coerulescens. The sequence continues at coordinate 181,397,688 of CM065809.1, forward strand.
CTCCTTTATATCTTCTTCTTGTTTAAGTCGTTTGCCTCTAGACCATGTTATCAATTGTGAGCCCTACGTGATTGGTCTACCTGATGGTAGAAGAATTATTGGGAGTCGTGAAGTCCAGGACTGTCCGATTCGTTTGAACGACCGTGAGTGGTTGTCAAATCTGATTGTAGTCGATTTACCTAAGGATGATATAATCTTGGGTATCGATTGGATGGATCGTCACGATGCAATACTCAGTATCCGCAAGCGGATGGTTACCGTCACTTCTGATGATGGATTCGAGTGTATTTTTCGAGGTGATAATCCCAGTCGTTCTGGGAGAGTCATCAGCGCTATGAAAATAGTGAAACTACTTAATCAAGGGTGTATTGGTTATTGGTGCTACATGACCAAAACAGCTGATCGACCAGTTGAATTGGCCGACATTCCGGTAGTCCGAGACTACCCAGATGTATTTCCAAACGAGTTGCCAGGCTTACCTCCTCATCGTGACGTGGAGTTTATTATTGAGTTAGAACCAAGTACGTCCCCGCTCTCAAAAGCACCGTACCGTATGGCTCCGACTGAGATGCAAGAATTGAAGAACCAGCTTGAGGAGTTGACTGACAAAGGCTATATTCGACCTAGTGCGTCCCTCGGGGAGCACCGGTTATTTGTGCGGAAGAAAGATGGATCTCTACGATTGTGTATTGATTACCGTGAGTGAACAGGTAACCATCAAGAACAAGTATCCTCGCCTCGTATTGATGATTTATTGGACCAACTTCGTGGAGCCGCCGTGTTTTCTAAGATCGACTTGAGATCTGGTTATCATCGATTGAGGATTCGAGAGTCGACATTTCGAAGACAAAGATTCGCATCGTATGGGCATTATGAGTTCGTGGTGATACCATTCGATCGACTAATGCACCGGCAGTGTTCATGGAGTTGATGGATCGAGTTTTTATTAACTATCTGGATCGCTTTGTAGTCGTTTTCATTGACGACATTCTGATTTACTCTCGCGACCACGAGGAGCACGAGAGTCACCTCCACCAAGTTCTTGATACATTGAGGCGGGAACAACTTTATGGGAAATTTTCTAAGTGTGAATTCTGGATGCCTGAGGTTGTCTTTCTCGGGCATGTGATATCAGCCGAAGGGGTGAGAGTGGACCCACAAAAGACGGAAGCCATTCGAGATTGGCTACCACCGAAGAACGTGAAGGAAGTTCGTAGTTTCCTCGGCCTAGCAAGTTACTACCGACGATTCGTAGAAGGATTCTCTAAAATTTCGCAACCGATGACTAACTTACTGCGGAAGGACAACAAGTATTTGTGGTCAGAAGCATGTCAGCAAAGTTTTGAAAAGCTCAAGAGTCGATTGATTTCGGCACCTGTTTTGGTCTTACCAAAGGGAACGGAAGGATTTGTGGTGTATAGTGACGCGTCGAGACAGGGTCTGGGATGTGTACTAATGCAGGAAGGGAAAGTAATCGCCTATGCATCGAGACAATTGCGACCCTATGAAGTTAACTATCCGACCCACGACTTGGAGTTAGCAGCCGTGGTGTTTGCTTTGAAAATCTGGCGTCACTATCTTTATGGAGTTACCTGTCAGATCTTTACAGACCACAAGAGCCTAAAGTACATTTTTACTCAGAAGGAGTTGAACATGAGGCAGAGAAGGTGGCTAGAATTAATCAAGGACTATGATATCGAGATCCTTTATCATCCGGAAAAAGCAAATGTGGTTGCCGACGCATTGAGCCGTAAGACAGTGCAGGAGCAGATGATGAGCCGTTTAACAGCACAGAGGGAATTGCAGTTGGACCTTATGAGGCCAGAAATTGAAGTTTGGTTACAGCGTGTTCAGGGACAACTTTGCACCCTTGAGATTTCTTCGTCTCTTGATGATATGATCAAATCGAAGCAAATTACGGACCCATTCTTATCTCGAGTTCGGGATGAAGTAACCCAGGAAAGCCCACGGATTCGTGATCCACGAGGATGGATTGATACGTTTTAGAAATCGAGTTTGTGTACCGTGACGAAGAGTTGAGGAACTCTATCATGAGAGAAGCCCATGCTACCCCGTACTCTATTCACCCGGCTCTAGCAAGATGTATAAGGATTTGAAATGAATTATTGGTGGGGAATATGAAGCGTGAGGTTGCCGAATTCGTTTCGAGGTGTTTGACGTGTCGACAGAGTTAAGATTGAGCACCGACCCGCAGAATCTTGAAACCGCTCCCGATTCTTGAGTGGAAATGGGAGGACATATCTATGGATTTTATCACTAGCTTGCCGACGAGTCGTCGAGGAATGAATACGATTTGGGTGATTGTGGACCGTCTGACCAAATCAGCCCACTTCTTGGAAATTAAGGACACATGGGGCCCCGAGAGATCGCCCACTGTTTATTAAGGAAATTGTGAGACTACACGGTACCCCAAGAGCATCAGACGAGTGACGGCCGATTTGTGTCACACTTCTGGAAGGCAGTTCATCGTGCGATAAGCACGCAGTTGAATTTCAGTACGGCTTTTCATCCACAGACCGATGGTCAATCGGAGAGAACCATCCAGACTCTAGAGGATATGTTGAGAGCATGTGCTCTTGATTGGAAGAACGATTGGGAAGCCCAGCTGCCTTTGGTGGAATTCACTTATAATAATAGTTGGCACGCTTCGATTCAGATGGCACCGTATGAGGCATTATATGGCCGTCGTTGTAGGTCCCCTTTGTGTTGGGACGAACTGTCAGAATCTCTGGGAACGGAACCCGACATGCTATTAGCAGCTCGGGAGAAGATCACTTTGATTAGGAGTCGGTTGTTAACGGCTCAAAGTCGACAGAAGTCTTATGCTGATCACCGTCGACGACCACTGGAGTTCGAGGTTGGTGACCATGTGTTAATGAAGGTGTCTCCTACCCGAGGTGTTTTTCGTTTCGAGAAGAGGGGCAAGCTGAGCCCGAGGTACATTGGGCCATTTGAGGTTTTGGAGCGTGTAGGTGATCTGGCCTATCGACTAGCTTTACCGCCGACTTTGAGTAAGATTCACAACGTGTTTCATGTCTCCCAGTTGAGGAAATATGTTGCTGATCTGAGCCATGTACTTCAGATCGAAGAGATTGAATTAGCAGAGGATCATTCGTACAAGGAGCGTCTTGTACGAATACTCGAGAAGAGGATCAAGCAGTTGCGGAACAAGACGATTCCCCTACTGAAAGTTCAGTGGTCACGACACGGAGTCGAGGAGGCTACGTGGGAGACCGAGGATAGTATGCGAGCGAGATACCCCGAGTTATTTACCCCTTAGTTTCGAGGACGGAACTCCTTTTAAGAGAGGGAGTATGTAATATCCGACTGTAACTATTCATTTTTACCTGTCGTTGTATTATTCGGATAATCTGATTATCATAAATCGTTGCATTTAGGTATTATAGATTTGAATATCATATCGTTGTTAGTTCATTTCAAATGTGATGATTCGATGTTAATTAGAGAGTTGCATTTTCGAATTTTTCTGTTGATGTAGCGCACGTTACACAGTACGATTAACGTACGCTAATCCTGTGCCTTAGCGTGCGTAAGGTTTTCTCCGTTGCGTGCGCTAAGAGGGAATCTGACATCAGTTGACTTCAGCACGTGAACTCTTTAGCCGTTAGCATGCATGTGATCTAGGTCTGAGCTGTCGTGTCGGTGAGAATCTACTTTTATTAGCGTGCGCTAACGGCCTGCGATAATTCAAGACAGTAGCCACTGTAAGCCGCTTACGTACGTAATATCGACCGGATAGCGTACGTAAGTGCATTAGCGTACGTTAAACTGTCCCGATAGCGTGCGCTAAGTCTGCACAGTCTATTTATAGGACCAGCCTGTTTTTCATTTCTTCACAACCCCAAACCGAATTTCTCTCTTCACATATCATACCTCTGCACTACCAAAACGATATCAACCTTCACCAACTTGTTTCTAAGCCTTAAATCTTGGAGTGGAGATCATTTCCTTGGAGACTAGGAGTTGTTCTTGAGCTTGGAGTATATTTTCTCATAGCATTGAAATTGTTCTTCATTTCTGGAGGTAGGTGTACTTTCCTCTCTGCATTATTTTCTTATGATGATGTTATACTTCACCTAGAGTTAGATTAAACAAGTAAAACATAGTTCTAATCCAACCTTTTTAACACTTTTGATGAATATGTTAAATAAGGGTTTGAAATGGAGGTGTTCTTGATGATATAGTGATTTTAATCATGTTGTAACTACCATACTCATCTTGTTGGACGAATTTAACTCAGTAGAACATTGTTGGATCAGTTAGCTCCATCATAGCTGGATTTAATCAAGAACTTAATATCATTGAGTGTTTAAACACCATTTTAGGTATTTAATTATCTTGGGAAGAACTTGATAATGTTAAAGATAGGATTAGATGATCTTGTTCAGAAATCTTAGAAACTTTAAATCATTATGGTTCACTTCACAAGTCTTTGAAGATTGATAAGGATCTTGATAATTACAACAATAACTTTTCATTAATCTAATGTGTTGAGAACTTAGAATGTTTTGATCATCATACTAGATAAATGGTGAATTCACCATCATGTTAATGAATCTTCCAGCCTTGTAAACAAAGACTTTGATAACCCTCATGGGTGTGGTGTAATCTCGTAACTTATGAACTTGTTGTTAGCTTAAAAGTCAATTTAGATGAGAGGAGAATAATCATAATGTGCGATTTTACCTTTCAACGTTTTAATGTTTTGGAAAGTTTAATCATCATAAGATGATCTTAACATCATAATTGGTTATTCAACATACCCTTGATAGAACTCTTGTTTATGATGAACCATGCGAACATTCGGTAAATATTGTAAACCGATTCTTATGGTTGTAATGAGGTTAGAAGGACTCCTGACATAAGGCTTCAATAATTGGTAGTAACAAACTATTCTAAAGGATTGTAGGTTGACGTCTTACTAATCTATATTGATAATTATACGAATATGTTTTTGAGTAAAATGTATTTCGTTTAAGGTTGATTGTTCGAGTAAACAATATTAGTCGAGGACCGTTCGTTCGTTCCGACAAGAAGAGGACTATTCTCGTCTCCGTATTAAGGCAAGTTATCTTGCTTGGTTATAATGATGATTAGATTCTTGTGATGATTATATATTTCATGTGTATGAATTGTCCATGTGACGTTTGTCGTGATTTGACATTGTCCTTGACGTTATGGGATTGCATTCCCAAGTACGCCGTTTTGAATCGTTGATCTTGTTGGTCCTTATTTTCACTTTGGTGAGTTTTTCTTGATCCTTAATTGGATGTGTATTTCATTGAACTTCGTTGTCATGTTGTGTCGTGACATTTCCGGAATCATATCTGCGTGCCGATTGGATATTGTGTAGGATTTTTAGCCAGGCACTTGTATAGTCATAAGTGGATGTTTCCGTATTGGACTGTGCACACGAGACGTAGTTCGTGAGGCTAATTAGGTACATTGTCACACGTATATTCTGGATTCCGTATACGGGGTGGACATGTACACGGACACATTTCAAGATCGAGCGTACTGTGATGTCCATCTTGAGCTATATTGTTAATCGTTCATAGTCCATGTATGATTGGATGTGTTCGATATTTTGTGACTGATTGTTTCATACGCCCGAGGGGTATGATTAATAGTCGGAATGACTTTCTTGAGATCTATATATGTGAATTGTATAATGTCGGAAGAATTGGTTATCATGTATATCTGACCCTCTGTTGGGCGAAATACTTGTATTGTATTTTAGGTCGAGGCAAAGGCAAGGCACGGGAAGAGCATGTCGACGGCGAAGGGTTCGAAGGATACTAGTTCGGGGGCCCCTCGTCTTTGTTGTCCGGTTATGCTAAACCGTGTTATGTTATTTCCTGCTTCATTTAAATTGTTATTTGGTTGTATTTGACATTGAAGTATTTTCCATCCCCATATGGTCTATACTTGTTTTTCGGATCCTGTGTGTTGTAAGGCCGTTGGCCATATTTTAATAAACTTCTAATCGGAGTAATGACTATTCATTGTGATTCGGTATCACAAATAATATTTATTTAACCTGTTTTGGATATCGCCTGGTGGGTCCCAGTGTGGGATTCACGGCACTGTAATAGCCGCCTTTTGGGGTGTTACAGCATTAACAAGACCAGTATGCTAAATAAGATTCTGAAGATTACACTGCTAAAAGCAGAAACCATTTTACAGCTCCATATACCAGTTTCAGAGCCTACTCGTTTTAAACTTTAGCCTTTCATTGCCTTTTCCTCTATTTGCTATTAATGGACTTTCTTGATCGTTGACGGTGACAATTCATGTCAGCTGACCCAAAATAATTTTGAGATTAAGGTTCAAATGTTGTTGTTCATTGCCTTCTCCTCTAATCAATGAAAGTTTGAGCATATTTTAAACTAAAGAGGTTGAGCATATTTTCATTTAAAGAACTCCTGCAGACCTAATCAAAATATACTCAACCTCTTTAAATTGGTTTCGAAATCTACCCAGTGGACCTTCAATGCCAGAACATTTATAATGAAATGGTGCAGTATAAGGTAAACAAGACATTTCAAAAATATAAAGGGAAGAGTGTTCTCAATGACACGATTTTCTAAGAGAAATAAAAGAGAAAGAGAGAGAGAGAGAGAGAGATGTGAATGTAACAAAGAGCAATATGATACATCTATAGAACATCAAATATGCTATAAATCTATATAACAGGTGTTTATAGAACATCAAATATCTTATCCCCATAATAATTTAGCTAATCATAAAACTATTCTTGTCTGTGTTCTCGTGGCACTAGAGCTGCAAACGAACCGAGCTGTTCGCGAACGCTCACGAGCATACTCGGTCAAAGCTTCGGCTCGAGCTTGAGTTGACCGAGCTCGACTCGAGGTCGTGATTACTTAGCTTGTGAGCTCGCAAACGCCTCGCAAGCATTTTATGAGTTTTTTAAATTTTTAATATGTAAATATCCTTAATCTTTTAATTATTCATGAATAATAAATAATTTTATTAAAATAAGTAGTTATTTTATTTTTTCAAAAACTAAAAACTAAAAATTTAATAATTTATAAAAAGATAAGAAAAAGAACAAAATAATGCTCGCGAGTGCTCCGGAAAGCTGCTCAAGCCGAGCTCGAGCTCCGGATTTTTCCGCTCAATCAAGCTCGCGCTTGAGCTCGAGCTCGAGCTCCGGATTTTTCCGCTCACTCAAGCTCGCGCTTGAGCTCGAGCTCGAGCGTATAGTAACAAGCTTCGCTCGTCAAGACCAAACTCGACTCGGCTCGACTAGTTTGCAGCCTTATGTGGCACTGTTCTAGTATCTTCTCTATTGCTTCTAACAATTTGGACTTACTAAGCACAAATTCACAAAGCATTTTCACACTTCAGCTTATGTGGATGTCTAATAGAGCACAACTTAAGTCTACAGATACCTTAAACTCAATCCTAATGCAGCTGCTCTATTAAGAATGAACAGAAGAAAACAGCCTGCATATCACCTAGGTAAATAGATTGCAAGAGTCATTTGACTAACCTTGGGTAAATAAGGAACACATCCAAGACCCATTGCCTTATCTCGCAAAACAAACAAAAAGTTTAGCATGCATTTTACGGAGTAATCAGCCATAATCCATCTAAATAATCAGCACAGTAAAGAGAGGAAGCGCTCCATATTAAGTTCTACTAAACAAAATAGGACTATAATTACAATAAACATCTGTAATCTAAACTAACCTTGAAAATGAACATGAGACATCCGATCACCTTTTGGTGGTAACTAGAAAGTGATGGATCTCTAAACATTCGCATGAGGGAACTGATAGCAATCTGAATGAAATCAGTGTTAAACAAAGTACAAAAAGAAGCAATCAAAATTTAAAATCGAGTTAATATGCTGAATATTAGTGAATAACATGGATTTCATATTCAAATTCTCACAATGGAATAATAGTCTTCTGATGTTGCAAAGGATGGCCAAAGATCCATTGGTTCTTCATCCATCGACCTGATATGCTGTCCATAGTCACGAGTTTTGCGAGCAACCTCACCATGGGACCCTGATAAGGTTAGTTGATTACGTTTATGCGTGTGGGGATCTAATGCACCCATTATTCCGAGAACCTAAAAGGCACAAAGCACAGGTTAAGCCTAAAAGGTATGTAAAAAATCTTGACTATGCAGCTGAATTCATCTACCTTCAAAACTTCACGCCTGGTAGACCATGCCAGCTCACCATTGAGCAATTTTAAAAGTAATCCAAGCAACTGTGGATACTCATTATATGGAGTAATAACATAACTGCAAATCATCCAAATTACGTCAGATACCTTGCTCAAGGGAGTTCAAAACTAGAAGATCCTCATATCAATCGAGGACCAAAACACGTTACGTATTAACTGCATTATCTGATTTAAGTTTATTATACAACGTAAAAAGAAAATGTCACTATCAAGGAACCAACTGCATCAAATATCTTGAACTTCGTGTCTAACTCCACAAGTCAAATCCTTATTGAGCGATCGTACAACTCATCAATCATTTATCATCAACTTAAGCACTCACACTCAAATCTTAATACAACAAAAATATATACTTTACAAAAATAAATAAATAAAAATAAGCCATACCCTGTGCTTTGTACCACTTGACCTAGAGTGGTAACGGCCACTTCACGTTTCATGGCAGCAGCACCATCTAATAAAGCCTCCACAATTAAGGGCATCAGCTCTGGAATATACTGTCTCATTGCAAAACCACCCTGAACATATGGAGAGAGAAAGCATGGGCATACCAGAAATAAAGTTGGTACTTGGTATTATTCCCCGAGCATGCCCCCCAGAACGCATATCTCACATAAATCTCATTAGAGTAAAGCCATCTTCAACAAAGATCTACTTTTGCCAGACAATAATGCATATAAACATGGTTTTGAAGAACGTAAATAAGAACCGAGGCAGGTTTTTTCATGAGGCGAGGCATAAGCCTCAAGGTGGTTTGAAGGCATTAGCCTCTTCATGAAAGCTCAAAACAAAATTCAAATATACCAATACATTCTAATAAGTTTTCCTAAGTAAATAACATAAATAGATCCAGAATTTAACTTAAAGCAGTAAATGATTAGTCATTAGTCGGCCATTTTAGTTCTTTCACAATGGGTGCTAAAAACTTCCCGAAAAACAAAAGATGTAAATATTAGTCTACTACTTCAAAATCTAGACAAAGATAAAATTTGACAAATACAATCTTAACCCATTAGATTTCAGGGTTTCTTGTTAGATTTTGGCAGACATCTAGGTATAGAGCCCTACTTGAATTTTAAGAACTTGCCTTTTCATATTTTTATGGGCCTAAATGGATCACATGGAGATACTAAAAGGTTTCATAGGTAAAATTAAAGCTCACGCTTCAAGGCGTGTTGCTCTTTCAACCGAAGAGCAAGCCTCCCACGAAAATAATAATCAAATAGGCATCAACCTCTTAACATGTGTCTCGACTCGATTCAATGCGAACCTTGAGGCCTAAGACTTGTATGATTTTCAAAACTACAATAGACTATATAAACTTTGCAGAATTATGAGTCACTTCATTAAAATAACTATATACTAACATAAATAAGGTAGTATGATTTAAGCGGCTGTTGCGGCTAGTACTAGCGCAAAAGAAAGAAAAAAAGAAAGAAAGAAAGAAAGTGCATTATTATATAACAGAAGGTCAAGGAACACCCACCACTCTGGCGAGATCTCCAACAGTAACCAGAACTCCACTTATGATGCCATTATTGGCATTCATCCCAGTTCCCTCATTGAGTTTTGCAACAAGGGCCTGAAACATCAAAAAAATTATAAAAGGAAAAATTAAAGAATAACTAACAAACATCAGAAATCGTATTGATTCAAAACCTTGTGTATTGGAGCAATATATGGGAGTATTAATCTCTCGCAATTACGAATCAAGTATCCCAATAATTTCGCACTTTCTTCTCTGCATTTGCTATCAGCACTGTAACAGAAGTAGCAATGCCAATGACATACAATAAACAAAATACAGAAAAAATGAAAGAAGAGAACACAACACTATGTCGGCACATTCAGTAAGTAGAGGTTTCCAAGAAAGTTGAGCAGTTCAAGTGGGCCAACAATACCTTTGTTTTAGATAAGTTAACAATTGAATAAGATGGCGACGGAGAGCTGGAAGAACATATGCTGGGTTTTTTTCAGATAGTCTTCCAGCCACTGATATTGCCATTTCCCGAACTTCAAAATCCTAAGAAAAAATAAAGCAAGTCATATAACTAGTTACCATAAAAGAAATGCTCATTCAAATACCACCGTGCAAAATTCCATTAGAGCATCATAAGATACAGGAAGATATGTACCTTCCCATAACAAAAGCTACAATACCTCATCATTTAAAGCAGCAAAGACTGCTGTCAAACAATTGGCCTGTGCCAAATAATCATCAAATCCTCCAGTCTTAAGCAAAGAGGAAAATATAGATCGTCGAACCGTAACGTCAGCATCAGCAACAGCTGCAATGAGAAGCTTTTCCACGATCTGCACAAGAAAATAGCACCATAATAGCATTAGAAAATAGATACGGACAACAGAACATCACATACATGTATAGCAATCAAAACTGAAATTAATCTTAGGCTCTGTTCTTTTGGACTGAATAAATCTGATCTTGAACTGAACTGAACGGATCTGAACTGAACTGAACTCAATGGACCTGACCTGAACTGAAATATATTAAGAGTAAATAATATAATAATAATAATATTATAATAAATATTAAAAATAACAAATATAATAATGTAATAAGGAAAATAATAAAATAATAATAAATAATAAATATGATGTAATAATAATATAATTAATTACAATCATAAAACAAAAATAATAATACTAATAAATATGCCACAAATGTCCCAAATGTCACAAAAGTATCAAATGTCACAAATAATAATAATAATAACAATGATAATAATGATAAATAATAATAATAGTAATCAACAATAACAATAAATATTATTACTAATAATAGTAAAATAGTAGTAATAATAATAATAATCAACAACAGCAAAAATAATAATAATAATAATAACAACAATAATAATAATAATCAAGATTATTATTATTATTATTAATAATTAATAATAATAATAATGATAATAATAATTGAACTGAATGGAAGAACTGAACTGAACTGAAAAAACTGAAAAATAAGTCCAAAAGAACAGGGCCTTAGAGACCAGAGCTTGGGAGATAATGAACCAGAATACTGAATGAGTAAATTTAATGATTAAGATAAACATGTTATGAACTGCTGCGGATATAGTGCTCTGTGACCATAAACTGGATCAATAACACAGATAATGAAACTAGTCACTGTATCAGAAACACAAATAAAAAAAAAAAAAAAAAAAAAAAAAGTCTGGAAATGGGTGCATAGTCATGACTCTCAAAGCATCACATGCACACCAGGTAGAATTTAAACTCATTACCCACTCTTTTGTACTTAAAGACACCTCTGTTACCTCCCTTCCTTTGCAAATGCAGGTTTCACTAGCATAAAGTGATTTACATAAAGTGGTCTACAAATTAGGCACTCATATAAGAATTTACATAAAGTAATCTACATGACCTAGTGTGCAGAACCAACTTACTTAAAGAACACAGAATCACTGAAAAGACGATTACAATGATCCAAATCATTTCACCGATAAGTCGTAATATTCCATGCTACAAAAGTAAAATGGCAGGTACAATTAGTTATCATGCCTATTTAATATTACTTCTCATCTCAAAATCAGATTAGGTGGTCAAAAACAGACCATTCCCCAGAAGAAATATCTCAGGTTACCAAATTCCCCATGCATAAAAGTCCAGAAAGAAGAAAAAATCCCAAACATCATTGTGTTGGCAAGAGGTTATTAACAGGAAATCTGGGGCAGTTTGCACAGAATCAGACCTCCTCGACAAGGCGGCGACGCTTTCCACCAGCACGACTTGTCCTACTAGAACTAAACTGAGCCGAAGAGACGCCAAACAAGGTATTTCCCATTAATTTGCAGCAACACAAAGCAGCGTCTTTTCGCGTACCTCCATCCTCATCTTCTAGATATAGCACGACTGATTCTCTCGCAAATTCGAGAAGATCATGATCCTGAAACAGTAGCTTTTCATTGTGAAAAGACAGAAAAAATCAAGACGCATAGCTGGCAGTTATTGAATGAAGCAGCCTCAAAACAAAATCAGGCAAAAGTTTGTAAAGCAAGTTGAACAAGAGCAGAGCAGAACAACAGAAATATAGAAAAAAAGCAAGCCGCAGAGCAGAGAGTTAAATAAGTAACCTTAAAATTGAATTGAGCAAGAGTCTGTAAAGCAAGTTGAACAAGAGTTGGACCACTGAGTTCCGACACTTGCAAAATAGCAGCTGAGCTACTAGTTCGAGTAATGGCATTAGAAGGCCTTGACTGGACTTGTTGGTTTCGAGAAAGAACTCCTGAAATGCATTCAAGCAAGCGCACTTGAATGGTTTGAAGCAGAGATGGAATGCTGGAACAACAAAGAAAGGTAAATGTCAGCTCCCCCATTTTACTAAGACAGAAGAATAAGCTTAATGCAAGATGTCTCTGTGAAGACCTGGCAGTTATGTGCTCTAGGGCCTCCACTAAGGTGGAGGATAATCCAGCGGAAAACATGGCATCCAAAAGACCAAGTATATGAGGCTTTACAGAAGGACCCATGGCTTTTGCAATATACCCAACACAAGCCAAAGCCTCCATAGAGGGTCGCCCTCTGCGAGGAGCAATCTATAAAGAAGCAAAGCCGATTCTAAATAGCATTAATCATTGATGGATATAAACCTAGAAACATATCCTTTCTCTGTGCCAACAGAGCATTAAGGTCAATTTGGTCTAGCTCATACCGCATCACGCAAGTGAGACGTTATTGTCGGCAAATAATTGATGAGTTCACCATCCAATGCACCAGCCATTTCCCCAAGAGCAATGAACCCGCCAGCAGCTTCTGCAGGTAATTTAAGAACATGAAGTATATGCTTCATGCAAATCTGTAAAAATTAAGAGATTTATCAGACAAACTGACACATTCACAAAATAAGTTCACACAAGAGAATAGTATGGCTATTTGCAGGGAAGAAAACAACCAACCGCCAGATAGTTAGTCACAAAACGGTCCCTCAGGAAATGGGCAATTCGAGGAAGCAAAGAAGTTATGCTGAGGCGAACAAGCCGGTCACGATGCTCTAGATACCGAAGAACAATCTCAGCAACTTCTCTATATCTAGACATCATGAACTCACCTGTATTCCTGCCATATGATATCATCTCCCATACTAAGAACCCACAAATAATGGGAATATTCTATTTAGTTCAGAATTCAGCAGCCATATAAATGACAAAATTATGATATCATTTACCTTAGTTTCAGTATTCAGTATTTGCATAAAAACTAATTGGTTGTCACCACGAATGTGTTAAAAAAAAGGGGGAAAAGTTGAATTATGGGTTTCAGCCACGCCACTCCAATCAGAAAATGTAATGACAACCAAAATTCATCCACAACAAAAATGTTTAAGATATCCAAGTCACAGTGGCAAGACAGGGTCTAGAAGTATGGCGGTACTTCGTGGAAACAAATGCATATATCAATACATAAACACCCTGAGCTAATAACACTTGGAATCAAAATAATAAATATTCCAGGCTATAATCATTTGCCGATAACATACAAAGGGATCAAATCTCTGGATCATATTTACCGGTCAAGTTAATATTTTCAAGAAAGATGAAATCCAAGGAAAGATACAGTAAGCAACTTAACAAACAGGAGGCCAGCCTCATTAGAAAAACATTAATCAGAATTGGAGCAGAAGCTTGCCACAAAAGCTCTGTTGAAGCAGAAACTTAAATATGGAGCAAGAAACTCAAAAAAACATCATGTAACTTGCCAACATATAATACACACACACCTGCTGCAGGTGAAAAACTAATCATAAAAACCTACCTCAGCAGTTCCCCAACTGCAAGTAGAGAACCATGTATGCTATGAACAGGAGCATTCCTTCCCAATCCATCTTGTGTAGCCTCAAACATACGATAATACCTGCCATGAAAATTGGGCAGCAAAAGTAAGAATAGCTGAGAAAATATCAGAACAATAGATCAAGTAAATTTGTTGGCCGTTGTATGAGCAGGCCGATTTTAGCAGAACCAATAAAGACAACCAGAGGAACTGAGATATTTAATATACTATTACAACTACATAATTCATCTAAATTTCGTAAGATGATACAACATTTTCCTTAAGAAAAAATCAGATTTAATGTCAAAATGATATGATAGAATGAAATTTGCTTACAACTCACATGCATCTTTTAAAGATAAAATCTTCTCTAGGGAAATTGGTGCCCAAGCTCGAGAAATTGAATCGAGATATGGCAAGTAATTTGCATAACTCAAATGTACCTTCTGTCTAAAGGTTATTCATATTTTAGGCAAATTCTTAACAAGCTGCAACTTGGTCAAGAAGGAAAAAGTTTTTCTCAGGCTACCATAGTCCAGTGGAAGTTACATGCCTCACTTCTTTGCTTGAATCATGTTTAACCAACAGCAAGAACAGTATAACACAACCTAAAATCTGACCACCCAGAAATTTGCATAAGGGTATGAATATTAATAATTTCACAAGCTTCAACACATTTAATGTATTCAGTCTCGGAGTATGGACGGACAACACGTCATTGAAGTGTTGTCTATGAGGTACAGCTGCACTTATATTACAATATATATGTCCAACTTTTATAACAAAGAAAAAGCAAAAGACACATGAACTATTGCACATTTAAATGGTAATAAATTAGCTTGTAACGGTGTGAGATATAAGGTAAACTCATTTTAACTGTTGGTAACACCACAAACGGTTACCAACGACATAAAACGAAACATGCACTTACCACTGGACACGCCACCGAGTTTCACGCTTCTCAATGACCCTAAGGCAAGCACGCAATGCCTCTACAGCTCGCTCCCGGACATCCAATTTTGGGTCCCTCAGAGCAACCCAGATAGCATCCACAAACTCAGGAACATGCACGTTGAAAACCGTTGAAGCATTCTCCGCCATTTCCTATAACAAATATGGAGAACATTTTCAACAGATTGAAGGCAAAAAGGACAAACCAATTTCAAGAAGCAAAAATTCAATAGAAGTGAACTGCTAGTACTATCACAAAATCTTAATATAGAAATGGGGTATCTTTTAACTTCCATGCATCTTTGGTGATTCAGATGAAGAAAGACTCGTGAGATGTAAATAGGAAGGCAACTAGGTGGACGCCTATATGGTGTTTAAAATTCCTTCGGAGATTAGTCATCGACCAACTTTGGAAATTAATTAAAGTTGCTTTTCCAGCTGAAGAAGTTTTTCCTCTATACAAAAGTAAAATGTTAATATTGTTTTATGTCAACTCGTTTTGATTTTTACTTGAGAAAAGGCCCTTCGCATTCATTCTTCCTCAGTTTGTTTGTCTTGAGGCCATTGACATCTTCAAAACTTTCTTATTTTATCTCTAACCTTCTTTCCAACAACTCTACAAAAAGACAAAATATGCTCGCTCTTGTCCAAAATAGTAAACAAAACAAGGTCTCTGACATCAAGCAACAAAGATCCATTAAGCAGAATTTATATTGTCAAGAATGGTAAATTTATATACCATGAAGTTGCAAAAGTAAAAATGGAGTATGTTTGAGGAAAACTGAAACAGATCATGAATTGAGCTTTTCCTTGTTTTTCTAATAACCGAAGCCCACAGTGCCTCTTATGTCAAAAATGAACTTGACTCCTCTCATCTTTAATTAAAGTTATACAAAATGAAGTAAACTTTTAGTGGCTGTAAGCTTCCAGGGTTAACGATATGGTTGGTCAATAATCAATATAAGAACGAAAAAAGAACGTACTTTTAAAATTAAAACCGCAGCAAAACGGCGATATTCAATTCTATCCCCACGAAGCCACTCCAGTGCTATTTTTACCTGAGGGGAGAAGAGATCAAAATATCAAAATTTGGCCACCAAGATCCAAGAGCAGAATATGTTCAACATACCAGCCGTTCCACTTCATCAGCTGTCATTGCTCCACCAGCTCTGGCTAAGTGGCCCAGAACTTTACTGGCAACAACCAAAGTTTCAGGTTCACGTTTTGCTTCAAAAGCAGTTCGCATGTAATTTGAAATCTTTGCAACTTTCAAAGCATTCTCCCGGACTCCAACATCTATAAGCTCATCAATGGCCCTTAAAGCACCCATATTTTCAGCAACTTCATTGCTTTCCAAAAGACTAGTGATACGATCGTACAGCTGATCCATAAAGCGGGAAAATACTTCACCAGTGAGATCACGAGCTTGTTCCTCCACATGTCTTCTCAAAGCTGAGGCAGCCCCATCCTACAGATTAATTTAAGCTCTTTCAGCGGAAACACTAATAGAATCTACTTAAACAATTTGAGCAATTCAAAGGACCCTCAAAAAAGGATTCAACCATAAATTCATCCATATTTTGATATGCATAAACCACCAGAGCATAAGACCCCATCTGCAAGATGCCCATTAGGTTTTACTTTCGTGTAGAGTAATAACTAAACATGATCACCATAGACAAAAACATCATGCAACACACACATAGTTTCCACTGCTTGAAGTAATTGAGACAAGCCACAATTCAATGAAACTGAATCAAAAAACAATAAAAATAAGCAAAAACGTTCATGTGCAATCAGTAGTAATCACACCTGGCATTAGTTCCCTTAAACCCATAAGTGCAGACGATGATGGACCCATTATTACTCATAAAATGAGGGAATTCCAGGGAAAGGTAGACGGTGGCCCCATGGTTTTTTTCTTTTTTTATGATATCTTATTTTCGAATTTTTCCATTGTTTCCAATGGGGCCAAACACTCCTTATTCTTTGGTTCTGGATTATAATGGAATAAAACAAAATGACTCACTAAAACAGCCTCGTGAAGTACTGGTCATTCCATGCAATTCTCGATGCAATTTTCATTTTGGATCATCCGAAAACAGCCTCTCTGTGTTAAGACAGGGTAAGGTTGCGTACATCCGATCCCCCTTATCCCGCTTTTTGCGGGAGCCGTTGAGGCATTGGGGTAATGTTGATGTAATATCATATTTTTGAAATCTAGCTATTAAAACAAAATGTGACTGCATTAATTATTTTGACTAGTTTATAATCGTATTATTTTGTGCCAGTTGTGAAAACTTGGATCCATCCCTGGTTCCAAAGGAAATCGAAATTGCCATCTTTGGCCAAGAAGGCACAAGTTTATGTAATCAAACAAAGAATAAAGAAAAGAAGAAAAATTGAGATATATTAATTCGAACCTTGGGATTGCCGCGGACACAGAGGTCGGCTAGGACACGGTTGAGAGGGTCCAGATTGCTGGCGCCAGTGGCAGAGCCCGGTGGTATGTACCGTATCGACTGTGCAGTGGTCACCAGCGCCATGCTATATATAATTATACACTTTACAGTGATATACACACAGTACAAATCTCAAAACCCTAACATGATTCTCGATTGTACTAAATGACTCCACAAATATCTTCGCTATGACGAACTACTAGAAGAACTCTGCTACGATTCTTGTCAAGGGTGGATCTACGCTAGGGTTAGGCAGGGCTACAGCCCGCCCGGGGTGAAATTTTTCGCAAATTTACCTGTTGTTTCCCGTCCGTATAAGTGTGGTCCCATGCAGAAAAGGCAGAGATCCACGACGAGCTGACAAAAGGAGAAGCCCCGTTAAAATGTTGGTCGGATCGGAGATAAGGTGCACTTAGTGGAAACAAAAGCCCAGGGCAGTTGATGACTGCTTGGTATATCACGAAGCACCAACTCTAAGATTTAGGATTTGGGCTTATCGCTACTAGGATTTGGGCTTATCGCTACTAGGATTATTTATACGTACTAGATGTTTTCCGTGCGATGCACCGCATAAGATATTCTCTTATTAAAAAATAATTTTTCAATCTTTATATTTATTTTTGATGATTTTCGACATGAGTATCATATTATTGAGGATATTATTGGGTATAATATAATTCAAGAAAGAGTACCACATTAGTGGAGCGCTAAGTCAATTAGTGTCCACTACATGAATAAATTTTCTGGACATACCGAAAAAAGTAGGAAGAAATTTTGGGAACGAAAATAGTATGTCATTAAGTCTTAATATATGTGTGTATGCAGTGTATGTTTTATTATTTTTAGTAATTATAATTAAATAAATATCATAATTTATTTTTTATGTAAGCAATATGAGTCTGAAATATAATTTCATAAAAATGAGTTAATATATTTTTATTTGCATCAATTAATTTTACTGAAAATAAATATTCATATTTTTTAATATAATTTTTTTGTGCAATCGGTTATTATTGTAAACCCATCAAATTTATTATATGGATGTCTAGTTGAAAATTGTGAAATAAAAATTAATTTGAAATACTTTTTATTAAAATAAACTTGATATAAAAAGTTATAAATATTTAAAATTTTAAGCTAAACAAATAAAGGAATGATTTTTTTATTGGTAGATGAGTGTAAGTTGTGAAATAAAACTCCCACAATACATATCTAGAATTTTTTTTGAATTTAAGAATACATCTCTATGTATAAACTATATTTTAAAATAAAAAATCAAAAAACTTACAAAGTGACATGTGTCGCGACTCTCTTTTAATAGAAATATAGATTGATTCCCACATTACATTATCATAGCTCATGCTTGTATATTTTTAAGATCCTAATTTTTTTTTCATTAATTTTAGTTGATGAGTGTGTGGGGAAATTGTGGTTTGGGTTGAGATAAAACTAACTAGTACAAATCTTACGGTGATCAAGAAGATTATTTTATATTAACTTTTATAATATAAAATTCAACATAAAATTATAAAATAGAAAACCTGCTTGCATGTGTTTTTTAAGATTATAAAATATAAAATATAAAATTAATATTTAATAATTACATAATATATTATTATAAATTTTAACAAGATATAGAATATTTATTTAACAAAATTAGGGTTTTAAATTTTTAATTTACAAAAATTAAAATAATAAAATATATAGGTATAAAATATAAAAATAATATTTAATAAATATATTATAAAATCGGTTTTCAGTTCTAAACCGTTCAGTTCCGATTCTAACCGAAAATCGAAATATTTAAAACTACGGAACAGAAAACAGTTAATCGGAAATACGATTCCGGTTAACCGGAACCGGCTCGGTTCCGGTTCTAACCGAGAACCATTTAGACACCCTACGCTACGCATGTATATGTATCAAAAATACCACTGCCTACGAGTCATCAATCAATGAAGACCATCGGAAATATCATGTCCAGAAAAATTGTGGCGATCGACCAGGCGACGACATCTGCCGGTGGCCTCTAATGGTGGAGTCATGCTCTCAAATTTTAAAAACAAAGCTATAGTATATTGTAAAGACACTAAGATAAGAACATTATTCAATTTTGAATTTATTTAAACTAATTCTTTTGTTTTGTGTTTTATTTTAATTTTTTATGTATCCATAGTTCAATATAGTAAATGATATGTTCATAAATTTACAATTATTTTAAAAATATATATATTAAACTTTTAAATTTTATTTTATACGTCTTCCAAAAGATTTATTAAAATGATTCATTACATAATTTTATATTTCATTTCTTAAACACTTGGAAGTTTTTCGATTTAAAATTGGGAACGAATTGAATCCTTTTAATTTAATCTAGGGTTAATATCAATGTACACCATATATTATGTGGATTTTTTCACTTTAATAAAACTCTCTTTTATCAAATAGCAATATATAATCCGAGAATTTATCAATTTGCAACCTCCAACGAATCATTTAGGCGGAAAAATAAAAATAAGTATATACATAAACAAAATAAGCTCAATCTCGAGAGTTTTCTCAATAAGTTTAGTCAGCAAAGCACAGTTGTGATTAAGCAACTGCATCCGCATCAGAGGCTTCAACTTCTTGCGGAACTACTTGATCTTATCGGTCTCATATTGTCATCCTCTGAAGGACCTGGGTCCAGTAACTCTTATAATTTGGCTTATTGGAGAGGGGTCGGATAATATTTCTGCAACATGAGAGTCTTGAACTCATCCCAAACTATGTTCTAAAAATCGATTTGGGCAGCGCCTAGGCGCTAGGCGGCCTCGAGCTTTTCGATTATGGCCTAGTGCTTGTACTAGGTGTTCAGGTGATTATTCGACTATCTAGGCGGGTTGGGCGGGCGGTTGGGCGGGAGCCTAGGTAGGTGGGTGGACGCTTAAGAATGTAAGCTAAGTGGGTTCCTAAATGGTAGGCGGACGCCTATGAGGTTGGGTATTTTTTCTTATTTTTTCTTTTTTTGCTTTAACGGGACTATAAATTCTAAATTGAGATATTTTTGACATTATGAATTATTTTATACTTATATCAACATTTACAATTTTAACATATAATTACTTATATGTGGGTTTCAATGGTTTAAAATATATATAATTATTTATATATACAAATAATTAAAATAATAAAATAGATGCGCCTATTTACTGATAAATCCCCTGTGCGCTAGGCATTAGCAATCTGAATGCATAGCGCGTATCATTTTTTAGAACCTTGATCCCAAATATCGACGGTAAGCTCATAGCTAGTCACGAGAATGAGCGCCCTTACTTGAGTTGTAAGTCGATACATCCACTTGTTTCTCTCTTGTACACACTCAACCATGTCAAATGGCTTATCAAAATGCTCGAGTCAATAACCAATGTCAGTGGGTTCAGATGAACCGTGAAAATCCAGGGGGTCACTGACAAGAGATGTAGCAAACGATCCGGCTAACACTTCCCCCATGTACCTGAGGTGATGGTTGGGGATCTCGATGTTGTTGACCATGAACCGAAGAGGTCTGCATAGTCCCTATCAATTGAGCCATGTATGTCATATGAGCCATCATGATCTTGCATAAACAAGTTGGGTCGACTCGCACACTCTCGTTTTGTTTGGTTCCTCGAGTACGGCTTCCCGAACGTGAATCGCTGGCCACCGGTGAAATGTTAGCATTCTCACTCAGTAGGCGAACTTACTACCCAAACTCTTTTCCATCATTGTATTCGCACGCGTATTCTCCCGAGGTCATGGGTTTCATCCATTGCTGCAACTTTTACACACTCTAACACATCCCCTAACTCATCTTTCCATACTGAAACCATGAAACCAAAATCATGGGCATAGCTCAAACATGTTTCACACTCGACCAATAATGTTGTGATTGTTAGGGTTGTATACTACAAAGCATACTTTATGTTTGTATTACATGTAACTACCTATGAGAATATTAATTACATTTAATCACATATTTTGCATATTTATTCATGTTACAGTTATGCAAATGAAATGTCTAATTATTTTATATTGTAGATAATGTGGTGTGTTGGTATCACACGGAAGATCACATTATCGGTGTCTTATAAAATAATATAATAGTTCACAACCTATATAATTATTAGACAAATTATATAATAGGTTGTAGTGTATGCTTGAGATTAGTTGGTCTTGACTATTAGCATACATTAGCATATTTGCATACGTTGAACTGGATCGAGGTGAGATAGTGTCTTCTGTATTGACTGTAAGAAGAGCGTAAATCTCGGATAATTATTATTTCTTAATTCTAAGTATATAATATTTAATTGTGTATTTATAATAATTATTGCTTTGATTTACCATGGGTGAGAGACAAAATGATCGACTCAATAAGCCTCGTATCGTAGGCAATAATATTATTTATATGATAGTTATAATTATTACAAGAAATCGTGTCCCGACTCGTGCGGGTTGATGATGTCCCCTTGATGAGCTCGATAACGATTACTATATTAAACCATGCAGGTGGATTTAGTTCTAATATAATTATAAGGTTCAGGTGGTACTACTCTTGGATAATATATTAATGAATTAAAGTTGTCAGTAGCTTATAATTAATTAATGGACATTCGATATCTTAAACATGGGAAATAATATTTTAATAAGGAGCCCAATTTCGTAATTTGGAATTTTGGTAGGAAGTGCAATATCAACCTTTTAGTGAACTAAGTTGATATTAATATATTCATTATATTAGGAAGAGTCATAATATGGTAAGATTAAATCTATTTGGAGTCCTTCCATAATCCTCCTTAAGATCCCTAGTAGTAGTCCAAGAGCCTATAGATAGGACTTATGGGATTGGTCGATTTTATGTGTCTTTTGCAAGGTTGTGAGATCAAATTTTTCCTCTTGTGTTTAATTGTAGATCTAGACTTGTGTATTTGATTCTACAATTTGCATAACATATCAATTTGCTAAGAGTGTTCATAAAATACTAGAAAACAAAGAAAAATTGAGTGACCACATACAAAAGGAATTTCGGCCGATCACAAAGTTGTTCAAGAAATATCCGGTAGCTCGCCCACACAACGTCCGGGTTAAGGTGGATCATACTCTAGAAGGTCTAAAAGTAGAAATACAAGGTGATCAATACGAAAGCAACCACTACTCTTCAAAGTTAATATCATATGATACTTTAGATCTAGATTAGGATATTTCAATTACCAACATATTTATTTAATAAATAATAAATAATATTTAAATTGCTTATTAGTCTTAGTAATTAATTAATTAGCATGCCTAAATAGATCTCATGCTCGTGGATGCATAAAACGTGTTTATCAAACTTTCCCAAACTTTACTTCCGGTGCGTTTTACTTCCAACAATGACAAAATAAGTGACAACAAAAATCAGTAAGACTCAACAAATCCAATAAGGGTTGAGGCAACTCACCAAAGTGAAACGAAGATATACCAAAGTACCTGGAACCACTATTACTCAAGAATTGAATGATCGCTACGATCAATATATCGCCTCAATATGAATCATAATTCATAAGGCATAAAATAATGTACATCATATATACAACACTAGAATAATCATTGTCCTCATAACCAGGCAAGAATTAACTTTTCTCAATAAAAAAAAATGCAAATGTCCCAACACGTACATTATCCTACAAAGAACTAACAAACACTCAAATAACCTTGAATGGAACACAGTTTATTCCATATCAACATTTTCACAATATCGACATCACAATCAAATAATAGATGCCCTCGATTCAACAAGAATCTATCAACACACTCATTTGAATCAACAAATCTATAGCTATGAATTCTCAAGTCATCGGTCCGTACTAAAGATCACATTAACGTGGTAACAATATATCTATGACTTAATGAATCGAATTCTCCAAGAACAACAAATACATACAACAATTCTTTCTCCAAAATTGTGATAATATCATTCTCTAACTTCCTAACTATTTTAAGAACATCACAAGCATCTTAGTTATGAACACTCGACAATCTTGAACAAGAATTAAATTTTCATCTACTTATTAATTAGAGTTTTTTGAATTCTAAAATGCTTTTCATTTCTCTGATATTTTTGTTGGATTTTATAATCACACAATGGATATTACATATAATTAAGTTATTTTTTAGCTGGACTTTAAATACAAAGTTAATAATTATCCAATAATATAATTATGTAAGAAATATATTGCTTTAGCAATTTAGAAAAAATAATAATAGAGTTGTAATTTTTAATGGTATTAAGAAGGTTTTTATATGTGTGTGTTCTTTTTTTCAAAATTAAAATAAAAAATGAAACGTGCAATATTATTTTGATAACACTCGTTCATATGGATTGTAGTATTAATGATAAATGATCATTAACAATTTTAACTTAATATAATAGATATATAAAAAAGAGGAAATACATTCTTTTAGCCACTTTGCCATAGTCAATGATAATATTTGTTAAGGGACTTAGTTTGTACAAGTTCTAGCCAAAAAGGACATGGTTGGACCAATATACCCTTACTTTTCAATAAACTCATCTACTTTAGTTCTTTTTTTTTCCTTTTCTCTTTTCTCTTGCATTTTTTTTCCCTCTTATTTTCTCTATATTCTAGGCATTTTTTAGCGAGATTTTTTTTCGTCACGTCCGTTACCATTAAATTTAGTTCTCTCTCATTAGTTACTGATTACGAATTTACAGTCGTTACGACGTATGTATTTTGTACCATCTCGTTACCACGTGTTGTTTACTTTTTGTGTTACTGTATCGTACCTGCATTACCATGTCTTATATTACCTCAGCACGACATTGTTTGTCATGTGGTAACGCAGTATGAGATCATAATTTCGTATCTTATTTACCATGTTGGAATATTGTACACGAGGTACCAGCATGTAGGAATATAACACGGTTAATAATTGATCATTTATTACTGAGTTACCATCACATAGAAGGGTAACCCAACTAATAAGTCATAATTTCGTACTGAGTTACCATCACATACAAGAGAATCCCAGCAAATAATTGATCATATATAATGCCTAAAGAAACGATCATTTATAATAAATGAGCATTTCGTTAACGAGTTACCGGCACATAATAGAGTAACACAATAAATAAATGATCATTTCGTAACGAGTTACTAGCATGTAGGAATGTAACCCGGTTAATAATTGATCATTTATTACTGACTTACCATCACATAGAAGGGTAACCCAACTAATAAGTCATAATTTCGTACTGAGTTACCATCACATACAAGAGAATCCCAGCCAAGAATTGATCATATATAATGCATAAAGAAATGCTCATTTCGTAACCCAATAAAGAAATGATCATTTCTTAACGAGTTAACAACACACAATAGAGTAACACAATCAAGAAATGATAATTTTGTAACGAGTTACTAGCATGTAGGAATGTAACCCGGTTAATAATTGATCATTTATTACTGAGTTACCATCACATAGAAGGGTAACCCAACTAATAAGTCATAATTTCGTACTGAGTTACCATCACATACAAGAGAATCTCAGCCAAGAATTGATCATATATAATGCCTAAAGAAATGATCATTCCGTAACTCAATAAAGAAATGATCGTTTCTTAACGAGTTACCAACATACAATAGAGTAACACAATAAAGAAATGATCATTTCGTAATGAGTTTCTAGCATGTAGGAATGTAACCCGATTAATAATTGATCATTTATTACTGAGTTACCATCACATAAAGGGGTACCCCAACTAATAAGTCATAATTTCGTACTGATTTACCATCACATACAAGAGAATCTTAGCTAATAATTGATCATATATAATGCCTAAAGAAATGATAATTTCTTCATTTCTTAAACGAGTTACCAGCACATAATAGAGTAACACAATAAAAAAGTGATCATTTCGTAACGAGTTACTAGCGTGTAGGAATGTAACACTGTTAATAATTGATCATTTATTACTGAGTTACCATCACATAGAAGGGTAACCCGACTAATAAGTCATAATTTCGTACTGAGTTACCATCACATACAAGAGCATCACAGTTAAGAATTGATCATATATAAAATGATCATTCCGTAACACAGTAAATAAATGATCATTTCGTAACGAACAGATGAATATACCTCACTATCGCAACAACAACCAGTCACAACTACAACTAGGGCTGGGGACGGGGCGGGTTGGGGCGGGGCGAAGGTAAAACCGCATCCGCCCCGCAATTTTTGTGCGGTGCGGGTTTTTGCGGGGCGGGGCATTTTTGATATTGAAAACCGCACAAAATCATAGTTTTGAGGGGCGGGCCGGTGCAATTACAATAAATATAAAAATATCTAAGTGTTTTCCCTTGTTATATGCGGGCGGGCGGTTTTTGCGGGCGGTTGGGAAAAAAATAAAACCGCATTCGCCCCGCAATTTTGGTGCGGTGCGGGTTTTGTGCGGGGCGGGGCGAAATCAACATTTGAAACCGCCCCGCCTCGCTATTTTGCGGTGCGGTGCGGTGCGGGGCGGGCGGGGCGGTTTGTTTTGCCCAGCCCTAACTACAACAAGTCACAACTATCACAACACTGATGAATATACCTCACTATCACAACTACAACCAGTCACAAAACGAACAGATCTGAACTTAGAACACAAAACGAACAGATCTGGAATAACTTCGTCGGAGAAGGAGCAGATATATCTCGTTGGCGGCGGCTAGAGCCTGAGTCAACGGCGATGCAGCGACGACGACAAGAACTGGAACTCCGGCGAAGTCGGATCCGGAAATAGATAGGTTTCCGGCGAGATCTGGAGCTCCGGTCTGGCCGACGCCGAAAAATTAAAGAGTTCTGGCATGGATCCGACATGCTAAGCAGATAGAGAAGAGGAGGATACCGGCCGAAATGAAGCAGCGGCGGCGGCAGGAGAAAGCATCGCCGACAGAAGAAGGCGGCGGAGGAGGCCGACAAGCAGCGAAAGAAGAAGAGAGTAGATGGCGCCGGTTTCCGGCAACGGAAAGTAGATGGCGGCTGAGAAGAAGTCTACGGAGCAGTACAGGCGAGCATAAGATGGTATCCAGAGGGGAGAAATGAGAGAGGAGAGAGAAGAGAGAGAAAATGTAAAATTGAAAGAGAGAGAGTTGGAGGAAGAAATGAGAGAGAGGCCAGGAGGAGAAATTAGATTTGTTCTCCCTTTAGTAAGGGTAAATTGGTCCAAATTTGTCATTTTTGATTATAATTTGTATAAATTAAGCTGCAGGACAAATCTATACATATATAATAGCATTTCGGGTCTGAAACACCACATTAATTCTCTCTTTTATGTGGCATTCTATTAATTTTGGATTCTTATTTATCTAAAATCTGGAATCCCATATCAATTTAAAACGATACTTAAACGCTGAATAATCTAAATAAATAGAATTCAATATCTTGAATCCCTCATCGATTAAAAATAGAACTCCACCAATGGAGAACCTAAATAAATACATAGAATTCAATATGTACTTTTCAACCCGATAGTTGTTTCACGCACAAGCTTAAGAATTTTAGTTTATTGTGTTTAATTTGGTCAATTAATAAGTTGGACAAATAAATAGTTTAATTTTTTTAGTGAAAAATTAATTTAGTCAATTATTAGATGTACATTAATTCTATTTATCTAAAATTTGAATTTTACATCTATTTTATTTAGTAGTTTTATTTAATTAAAATTTTTAATTTGGCCAGTATTAATAATACCAATTACTAAGTTAGCCAAATTAATTGGAGAATCTAATTTGACCAATTATCGAATTTGTATTAATCGTATTTATCTAAATTTTGAACACCAAATCGCTCTTATATTTGATTATGTAGATTTTATAAGTTTTAATAAATTTTGGTAATTAGTATAATCATTGTGTAATTTACCATCATATTTCTAAGCAAATTAATTTGATCAATTATCGAGTTGGCCAAAAATAGTATTATTTTAATTGAAATGTAATTGTCCAATTTATCAAGTATAACAATTTGAGCGAATTTGAAATTTTTTGACGTTAGACGTAATGATCAATTATTATAACCACTTATATTTGATTATTTAGATTTTATATATTTTAATAAATTTGGATAATTAGTGCATATAACTATATAGGTTGACGAGGGGAACATGTACTAAAATTATCTTTAATTGAGTTTGAGATGGGTATAAGTACATAATATCTAAATAGGTTTTCGATAGTTGAACCCTAGCTCTATTGTTCCAGGTATCAGTATATGGGTTTGGTATGAAAACGCGTAATAAATACATATTTAAGTCAAATTTCGAGCGGGTATGATTATATAAATTATAAACGGGTTCGAATGGGTGAATCATTGCCTCATTTTTTTGGTTTATTATTTTGTCCTGCCTCGATGAGGACCGAGTGGCCGAACCTAACTAATAAGTATAACTAGGGAGTTTTTTGCATTAATATAATATTGTTATAAATCAGGAGCACCACATTAACTCTCCCATACGTGGTATTTTTTATTTATTAGATTCTTATTTATTTAAATCTTGTATCCAACTTTGATTTTCAATGACACTCCAATAATTGAATAACTAAATAAATATTTAAAAGAAATGTGTACTTTACCACCTCATAATTATTTTACATCATTGCTTTAATTTGGTTATCAATTGAGTTGGCCAAATGAATTGATTTATTCTTATTAGAAAATTTAATTGAAAAAATATTAAATAAATCTCAATGACCTAAATAAGTAAGTATTTTTTTTAATATCTAATTTATATATGCATAAATATTATTTTTATTTTTTTTTATTTTTTAATAAATTCGATTCTCTTCACTTCTAAATAAATATATAAAGTATCTAAAAATAATACGAATTCGGAGTACCACAATTACTTTCTCCACTACATGATTTTTTTATTTATATATATAATAGTGTTTTGGATTTGAAACACCACATTAACTCTCTCTCCTATGTGGCATTCTCTTAATTTTAGATTCTTATTTATCTAAAATCTTGAATCACACATCGAAGTATAGCTATATAAATTGTAAAGAGTTTTTAAAGATTGTATAATTCCAAACTTATACTAGGAATTTAAGTTTTAATCTTTTACTATTTATAATATTTATTCTTAACCTTTACTGTACATTGTTGATTTTTCTCTGAGATGAGTTAACCAATTACTATAACAACTTATGTTTAGTTATTTAAATTGTATAAATTTAAATATGTTTAGTAATTAGTGGATATTATATAGGGCATTTGGGTTTAAAATGGTTATTAAGTGATCTTTTAATCAAGTTTGTGACGAATACGTGTATATAGATTTTAAACGGGTTTGAGTGGCTGAACCACACTCTCATTATTTCATGTGTTACTATACGAATTTTAAATCGAATAAGTAGTAAAATTATCTTCAATCGGGTTAGGACGCGTACAAGTAGATGAATTCTAATTGAGTTCAAGTGGTTGAATCTTATCTCCATCATTTTTGTTTATTGATGTGTTTTGCTGCAGTACAATTCCAAATTATTGAACCCTAATAAAATAGTAAATTACTTTTAAATTTTTACTTATAAATTATAATATAAAGTGATTACCCGTCGAATTTCGACGGGCTATACACTAGTATTATAATATATTAAGATATATGTATATAGATACCATAAGGCATAAAGCCTACCTATTTCCAGAGCGACTCAAGTAAAAAAAGCAATATATAAAAAAATACTAGTATTAAATAAGAAATGCATGTATTTACAGGGTAGTGACAATGACGCCACGGTTCTCGTTGGCCGTGGAAAGAGCGTCGTTGGGCCGTTAAATTAGACAGTGTGTACTCTACTATACCGCTCTTTTCGTCTGTCCCTACGTTCAAATTACAATTTTCCAAATCACTTATGTCCTTGCAACACAACAACTAGGGTTTAACGTATTTACACACACACACACAGTATAGCCAAATCTTTTTTCTTGTGAAATTAGAAAATCTCGGCAAACACTATACACAAAATCTTGACGGATTTTTCCAAAAACCCTTTTGCCTAAATTTTTTTGGGAACCCATTATTTTTTCTTAATCATATTTCTCTGTAATCATGGCTGTTGTGGGAGATTTAGCGCTAAAATTTGGTGGGATGATCAAGAAAGAAAATACTATTAATTTAAACAAAGGCGTTTTTGGTGTCCCAGTTTCAAAAAGTAATTTTTGTTTCAATCCTAGGAATCTTAGAACTTCAGAGCCTAAGGTTGGGGCTCAAATTCAAGCAGTGATGCAAGTGGGATTGGAGAGTGAAGAAACTTGTGCCGATTCGAAGAGTTTGAAAGGGGTTTTAGGATTCGATGTGGTTTCAGAAGTGGAATTAAAGAAAAAGGGGTTCCCGGGATTGAGGAAAACGAAGCTCGTCTGTACGATAGGGCCCGCCTGCTCCTCCTTTGACGATTTGGAGAAGTTGGCTTTGGGAGGGATGAACGTGGCTAGGCTCAACATGTGTCATAATACTAGGGACTGGCAGAGGGATGTGATTAGGAAAATTAAAAAGTTGAACGAAGAAAAAGGGTACTGTGTGTCTGTGATGATTGACACTGAAGGTAGTCAAATTCATGTGGTTGATCATGGTGCTCCCTCCTCTGTCAAAGCAGAGGTATCTATTTTTTATTTTTAGCTCTTGTTATGCTCATTAGGGTAATGTTAATTCTTGGGAAAAAAAAAAGAAGAAAGTTGTGATCTTTTGTGGTGTTGAATTTTCATTTTGTTGTTAGGATGACTCGATTTGGTTCTTTACGACTGAAAAGTTTGAGGGATCCCGTCCGTTTACAGTTCAGGCGAACTACGAAGGTTTTTCTGAAGGTAGATTTGTAGACAATAAGTAAATTAGTACACCCTCCCTCCCACTTGAATTTAAGGTACAATATTTTTTTATTTCCAGTCAACTAATATTGTAATTTATATATAAGAAAAAACTAAAGAATATCATATAGAAGTTAATTATACTCTTCCATTGGGACACATAATTATGTTTTTGAAAGTAAGAGGGACAGTATAGAAGGATTTCTTTTCATGGAATTGTTGGACTTTTCAGGTATTAATGTGGGCGACGAAATTGTATTTGATGGAGGAATGGCAACCTTTAAAGTCGTAGAAAAAGTTGGGAATGATTTACGTTGCAAGTGTACGGACCCTGGCTTACTCTTGCCACGAGCTAAATTAAGCTTTTGGAGAGATGGAAAGCTTGTTGAGAAAAAATACGAACTTCCAACTCTTTCGACTAAGGTTAATCATAATCCCTTTTCATGTATTTGTATGCAACGTACAGATAACTATCAATACGATAACATAGTGCTATAATGTATCTTCGGGTGACCCGTTTTTGTTATTTGTTAATTATTCCCAATTATTTATATACGTTGAACTGGATCACAGTGATATAGTTTCTTCTGTACTGACTAAATGAAGAACGAAGATCTCATCACATATGTTTGTCCAATGTATCTTGATTGTAAAACGAAAAATCTACAGGATTGGGCCGATATTGAATTCGGAATCTCTGAAGATGTTGATTTTATTGCAATGTCGTTTGTCAATGATGCTGATGCTGTTACACATCTGAAGGATTACATTTCTAACAAATCATCCAAGTAATATTCACTTGTCCTGTTCCTTTTTTTTCTCAACATCTGGTTTTTGTTTGTATGACCCCTCAAGTAACCTTTTTTTTTTTTTTTTTTTTTAGTGTTTAGATGAAATTTGCTATTGGCTTATTTTACTTTGAGAATATAGAATATGAAGGTAGATGTTTTTGTTTTTGTTTTGTTTTTTATTCACAGAACAATAAAAGTTTTGGCAAAGATAGAAAGCCTGGAGGCCCTTCATAAATTGGAAGAAATCGTAGAAGCTTCTGATGGAATCATGATTGCAAGAGGAGACCTTGGAGTCGAAATACCATTAGAACAAATTCCATTAGTACAAGAAAAAATCACTTTTCTATGCAGACAGCGTAACAGGCCTGTAGTTGTAGCTTCTCAACTTCTCGAATCCATGGTTGAGTATCCTACACCAACAAGAGCCGAGGTAGTTTTTTTTTTTTCCCTTATTTTTTTGGGAAAATGTTCAAATAGGTGACTTAAAAGTGAGCAAGACCTACTGTTTGCTGTTTTTATAGGTTGCTGATGTTTCTGAAGCCGTCCGTCAATATGCTGATGCACTAATGCTCTCTGGAGAGTCGGCAATC
Source organism: Orobanche coerulescens (assembly GCA_033398695.1). NCBI lineage: Eukaryota > Viridiplantae > Streptophyta > Magnoliopsida > Lamiales > Orobanchaceae > Orobanche > Orobanche coerulescens. Next base: position 181,429,424 of record CM065809.1, read on the forward strand.
GGACCATTCGGGCAAAAGGCACTTTCTGTGCTGAACATGACAAGCATCAGAATGGAACTATGGAGTCGTGAAGAGAACAGACAAAATGTTCTGTCCCAGCATAACCTCGGATCATCTTTGCCGGACCAAATTGCTGAACAAATTTGCAATTCTGCTGCAAGAATGGGTATGTCTCATGTTGTTCTTCAAATTAGCTTTTTTTTTTTTGGTTTCCGCACACTATGTAAGAAGCATTCATGTCTAGGATATCTTTGCGAAAAAAAGTGGTTGTCAGCTTCTGGCTGTAAAAAAAGTAAAGTAGTTTTTAGTTTTTTCGAACACTACCAGCTTCTAATTCTCAACTGCTCCCTCCCGTTCAAAATAAATGTCATTCTAGACTTTTTTTAACTTTTGCCCGTCATTCTAGCTTTTCTCCTCTCCTAATTTCACAGTTACCCCTGATTAATTCACCTTCTTCACTCTTCATTCAATTCAACTCGTCATTTATTAGGGTAAATTTTCAAAATAAAATTTCTTTAGATTGTGTGCACAAGGCTAAAACGTCATGTACTTTGAATAGGATTATAGGAGGTGGTGTTTTTGTTTCACTTCTACCAAAATAAATTACTTCATCTGAACCCCACACCTGACTATATGCTTAAATGATCGATCTTGACAAGTTAATATCTTGTGATTTGCAGCAAACAACCTAGGATTGGATGCGATATTTGTATACACAAGACATGGCCGAATGGCATCCTTGATCTCGCGTAACCGCCCAAATCCTCCTATATTTGCATTCACGAGCAATAGCAGCACAAGGATGGCGCTCAATCTACAGTGGGGCGTTACTCCGCTTCTCCTTGTTGATATTTCGGACGACATGGAAGCTAATATCGCTAAATCGATCGATCTTATGAAGGCCAAAGAGCTGATTAAGAAGGGAGATGCGATTTTAATCGTATCGGATATCATTCCAACATCAACAACACAAACTGTGTTCCAGTCGATTCAGGTGAAGACTATCGGATAGAAAGTAATTGAAGATATTTTGTGCACTTTTTTTTATATTAAAGTTTGTGTGATGTGTGTCGTAAACATTAAATCGACGAATTTTTTGAATGTTAGGACGTTTTTTTCTTTTCTTGAATACACTATATTTTTGTGGAATGATGTGTTTACTCGAATCCGGATTACAGGGCTATACAGTTACACTCATCTCTAATTATTTTCCTATATGGATAAATTTTATGGAAATGTTGTATTTTTTTTCCCTTCATATTTTGTTCATTAAAGGACAAACTGTTAAACTTCATGGGTGATGTTTGAAATTATTTTTAGGTTAATTACCAAAACTACCTCAAGAATTTACCCTAATAACATCAAACTGCTATCTATCTTTCGAAATTACAAACACCCCTTATACTTTTAGTATCCTATTGAATTTTGTGTCTACCTAAGTGAACAGTATCTCTTAAAGGTGTATTTTGATAACAATAAATATAATAACAATAAAAAGAAAGGGATGTAATTTTAAACACCGTGGATCTTTGTAGTTAAGCCAAAATTTAGGGTCACTATTGTAATTAATCTTAGTTCTGAAATGCACCAAAGGTGAGTCTATTTGGCTTAATAATTAGCAACTTGATTAGGTGAAGTAATCCCTTCTCTCGCACTACGATTTATAATATAACGGACAATGGACAAAGGTATTTTTTTTGTCATCATCGTAGACCGCACCTAAAAAAATCATTTTACCCTTTTTCTCCATTCTGTTTTAAATTTAATAATGTCAAATGTTCAATAATAATAAATATCTAAAAGTAATTTTAAAATATTGAACTAATCTTAAAAAAATAAAAATCGTTTCTTACGTTCTCTAGCGGACCTCCAGCGAGTCACTGGCCACTGGCGGGTCAGATATTTCTTGCGGCTGGCCTGTTTTCCTGTGGGGCTGTCGTTGGCCGCCGGCAAACCTCTAGCGGCCGCCCAAATTTTTTTCGATCGGCCTACTGACCTGTTTTCTAGTGGGCCGCCATTTGTTGTCAGTGCAACCTCATGGCCGATCATTTTTTTTGCGGCCGTTATGCCGACATGTTTTCCTGTGGGGCCGTCGTCTACCACAGTTGCACCTCCGGCGATCGACCACTTTTATTATTTTTGCGGTCGACCTGCATTGTCAACCTATTTTTTTCTTCTTTTTTTTGTCGTCCGACATGTCGTCCTGTTTTTTAAGGGGGTATCGACAACGGCTAATTGTTTTTAACAACGACTGGTCTGCGTGCTTTCCTACAGGGCCACCTGCGACCACCGATCAATTTTTTCTTTCTTTTCTTTAGGGGGCCGATAGATATTTTGTGACAGTCAATTTTTTTGCTTTTTGGGGAGGCTTCCCGCCGGCCTGAGCACCGGCCTCCGGCAAATCTCATGCGATAATCATTTTTTTTTAGTGGTGCGGCCGCCTGCCTGCAAAGTCGCCGCTGGCAGACCACTGGGAGCCAACATATTTTTTCTTTCGATCAAGTTAATCTGATAATTAGTTTATTTTAATCTAATTATGGTTATGACACCGTGCCGCTGACAGACCATTGGGAGCTAACATGTTTTTTTTTTTCTATCAAGATAATATGATAATTTGATTATTTTAATCTAATTATGGTTATGGTACCGTGCCATTATGACATGTGTTGTCTCTGGTTTAAAAATGATGAGTAGTAGCCTTGTCAACTATATTGAGGCCAATCATGATGCGTGAATGCACAAGCACATTATAACACGGAAAAAATTGTATAGTACCCTTTGGACTATAAGATAATTTTTTTTATCCAAAGTTTAACGACTATTTTGATATCAAGATTCTTAAATTTGATCTTTACTCAAAGATGTTCGAGTCAATTATTCGAGTAATATATCCGAGTTACATATTTGAGTGACCTGAATGTTAGAGTCATCCAAAATATGTTCTAATCACCTAAATTAAACCCGCTAAAATACATTCGAGTCACTTGTTCGAGTCATCTAAATTATATCTGATTCATTTAAAATACAGTCGAGTCACCTAAATTAAATATGAGTTATCAAAATATATTCGAGTCACTTAAATTACCACCAAGTCATTTAAAATACACCTCACTCACCTAAAATACATTCAAGTAACTTAATGAGTAACCTAAAATACATTCGAGTCGATTAGACCGAGTCTCCTAAAATAAGTGATTCGAATATAAGTAAATGACTTGAATACATTTGAGTAAAGATTATATATTATTTGTAATGTTCCGGGAATTGTTATTCTCGTGATGTGTCTTACCCAGTGTTCTAAAAATCCCCGTCTAGACCGATTAATCCTCCGATTAATCCCTAGAAGGTCCTCTACCGTTCCGATTATGGCCTAGGCGCTTGTACTGGGCGTTTGGGTGATTAATCGGTCGTCTAGGCTGGCTGGCGGGAGCCAATGAAGGCAAGCTAAGATACAATGGGTACTATGGACTACTTTATACCTATATCTGTTTCGAATTTCCTAGCTAGGTAGACGACTAGGTGGATGCCTATGCGGTTATACTTTTTAATTTTTTGTTTTATTCTAATAGTACTATAAATTCCTAAACTGAGATATTATGGATATTATAGACCCCTTATATCTATATGAATATTTTAAATATAATATATAATTGATTATGTATCTTTTAAATGATTAAATTTTAATTATTTTTAATTATTTACATATATATAATTTTTTATATATAAAAATAATTAAAATAATGATAAAAATATAAATCCGCCTAGTCCGATTAATCCTCGATTAATCCCCGAGTAATCCTCTGGGCGCTAGACGTTAGCAATCTGAACGCCTAGCGCCTAGCGTTTTTTAGAACCATGGTCTTACCTAATACTGGTTGTAGATACATAGATGGATGACTCTAGATCTTTCTAGAGGTAGTATGATCCTATTAGTTGTCTTACCTTATCTAGGAATCCTATGTATGGAAGGACTCTCATTGTAATGCATATATAAAAGCCCCTCTATCACTGTTATGAATACAATTGATCGACTCGTATTTAGAGTCTTTTACTTTCTCCTGAAACACGTTATCAGCACGTAGTCTGCCAGCCGAGAGCAAGAAAAAATCATCCGAAAATTCTGAAAAAAAAAAAATAGAAAATCATCGGACTTCGAAAAACCCTAGCCTAGACCCGCCTCTGCCGCGGCCGTCCATGCCTTACGCAGAACCACGATGCACCAGCGACCAGGTTTCCAACCACCGATACCCACCACGCTGCACAGCGACCAGGTCTCCTGCCTCATCGCGCATCGACAACCTCAGATCGGATTCCAGATCCGACCACGAGCCTCCCAGGATTCCCGTCGTCGCCTTCCCCAAATCAGACCTGTGATTCTCGCCACCTCAGATCCGAAATCGAAGAGCCATCGTGAGCCCCCGAAAATCCTCCTCGGACCCAGCCGCGGCCTCCCTCCCCACCGCACCAGATCGGAACTTAGCGTACCCATCCGGACGTCTTCCCTAAATCACCAAACTGATTCGCCTGACCTTCTACTGTTCGGGTTCAGTCGTCACCAGAAGCCGCTCATGACCCAAATCAGATTGGCCCGTCACCTTCTTCACAACAAATCAGACCTTATCCGATCCTAATTCCCGATGTGCAGCCCCAGGCCAATTGCAACTTGCTCGTCCAGCTTTTGGCCCGCTGTCCAGCCCGTCGCCATAGTCCAGATCCGACCCGGTTGCTGAACGGACCAGATCCGGTTACTGACCCGTTTTCAACTCATTCCTGCCCCTATTCACGAAGTAAGAACTACAAGTTCAACAGTGAAGATCTGATTCAGAATAGTATTTCTCGACGAAACTGTACGCGAACAGAAGCAGATTTTTACACAAAATCGAAAAAAAAAAATGCGAGACGAGAATTTCCGCGCTTAAATTTTCTGCACAGCGCAGTCGTACCAAAATCATATTTTCCAATTCGTTAACCGTCGGATCGGTGTGAAATTTTGACAACAACTTTCCAACACAAATATCTATATATTCAACGGTGAAGATCAGATTCTGAGTCGCATTGCTTATTGAATTTGCTGCCGAACAGAAGCAGATTTTGATAAGAAAATTTGGAGATTCGGCCTCATCCAATACCGAGTTGCTGCACCGCCGCGCCCGAGTCCTTTTCGGCCGATTATCGAGCCCAATAGCCCTTTCCGGGCGTTTCTCAACTCTTCATCTTTTCCTACTTAATGATTCATTTGTTCATTAATTTGTACACTTATGAATCTTACCATGTTTATGTTTTACGTGAATATAGGAAAATATGTTGCTCATGATGATGTTCAAAATATGGAGAGAAGCCATATTTATTATCCCGTTCAAGGATCAAAGTAAATATGGAACTGAGTACCACAAAAATATGTTGCTCATATGGAGAGAAACTCCCGTTCAAGGATCAAAATAAATATGGAATCGAGTACCCACGTAAGATTTTATTAAAGTTCTCGTTTTTCAATTCCTCTCTTTTGGGAATTTTTGTTTGGGAAGTAGGGAATTGGGTTCTTTATCTCCCACGCTACTTTGCGTTGGATGAGACTATGAGATGTGGTATAAATCTCGTATGTTGAAGTAAACTGTGTGACGGTCCTGGGGGAGTCACGGATAATTGTTGAAAATCGATATTTGTGGTTGCTGCATACACCACGTTTTGGGTGCGATTTGACGTTGTCGTTCTGTCGATTTTAAACCAACAATTGAGTAAAATGAACATTGTCGGTAACGGTAAAGTTATGGCTTGTTCATGATTAGTCACGAATTTATGACGTGCGAATGGGACAAACATCGATTGCGACGGATATGTCGTGGTTAAAATCGATTTGTGACGGATTTGTCACGTTGAATTGAGGGACCACCACGTTGGTCTTGACCCAATCCCATACTTGGAAAACTCCATCTTTCATCTTATTAAAATAAAATATTGTATGTGAGTGTAGTCATGCACCGTCTTGCAATATAACATATGAAAGAATGTAAGAGTAATTTTCATGAATTTCAACATGTAAAGCAATGGCATATTGTGGTAAGTACATGAATTTGTTGATATCGATTATAGTTCGTGTGACTATAGGTCCGAATACTTTTCCAAGTATTTGTAAAGGCATGTGCCACATCTGACTATGTTTAGTCGATCTTATTGGATGGTCAAGACGAGTTGGTTATGGTATATTCATTATGTCTCATGGTTCAAAATGCTTAATATTGATGCACCGCGTTGCATCCATATAACATGTTAATTATGACGTATACTTGCAAATTGAGAATTAAAATTCTTGGTTGATTTGATGCACTTTGGTGGATTTTATCTACACTTTTGATCATGATTAGGCGCATCCTCCTTGGTATTTATTTATGCTTTGAAAGTTCAAACGGAATCAGTGGTTTTTAAACAGCCTTAGTTGTACCGACATTCCTACTTTCTCTGAAAGTCTACCAAGTTAGAGTTACCGAAAGGATCATTAGTCGATATAAGAAATCGAACACCCTGTTGCGTTTAAATGCACCTATGGCTGTCATTGCCATATTTTTGCATCAATACTTATGCCATTGGATATGATCTCAACCTTGTTTTCTCACTAAATTTGGAAAATACTAGAGCAGCCAATAAAAACATGCACTGTGATCTGAGTTTAATGAGCCGTGTGGTGCACGATCTATGGATAGAAAGATTCGGAAGTCTAGTTTCCAGAACATATGACCGTTCATCCATAGCCTTCCTAATGAGGGAGTTATCGCTGTTTTAGTAAACAAAGGTCAATCTGCGCGGAATTTTATTTCCAGCGATTGTGCTAACTTTTATCCAACTAACTTGGTTCCCATCTTAAATTTGCAAGTGGTCTTATGACACATGTTTTTCAACCTCTTTTTGGCCGAATTTACCACAGATGATGCAATTTTTGGTATGCATCGTACGCTAAAATATCATCTTTCAAATGTTGTAAAACAGTTTCCTTGGGGAAACCCAAAATACGCATCCTTATAAGAAGGTCGAGCGTATGCATGGTAGTTTTACACCATGATTGTGTCGTGATTTTGCCCCTTAGGCATATAATCTTGCCATGTTATGCACTCAATATGATAGATCATTTTGAGCGTATCATGTATAAAATCTCTATGTTATTGGAGTGTTCGCTATGCTCATGTTTGTAAAATTTTGCAAGCGAAATTGAGTGCGTATTAAGTTATTTCCAAGGAACACAATATTTTTGGATCGTGTTATAAATCCATTGTGGCTATGATGACTAGGTCATCACAATTAATGAGTGGTACAATGCTCAAGTTGTTGAATGTAGAATGGTGTTTTCTAGTCACATATGTTCCGTAACAATTAAACCATGTTATGACTCGATGACATATATGCCAAAGTGTATCATTCATAGCATCTCATTGTGATTTGTGAGAAATAAAATATTATGCATCATTTGTATTGGATATGTGAAAAGGAAAAATATTCATAAGTCAATATGGTCCGGCTTGCATCGGTTTTTGTAACCAGAAGATGTATTGGGACATTGACACATTTAGGCTTTAATAGTCTGGAGTTTGGATAGTTTGATGATCCATATACCACGGTATTGCCATGGACATCATTTTTCGTTGAACAAAGAAGCTAGCTGGATCAAAGACACCAAAGTACGTTGGTGGAGTCATGAGCATGGCTCATGACCGATGATGATATTTATGTCATCCGCGGCTTGTTTTCATAAACATGTGTGATGCCAAAGACCCCCCAAATGATCCTCCTTATACATGTTCATTTATTTAAGCCTATTCTTTGGCACGATTAGGATATGACACCCTCCTATGCTAAAGAGAATAATGTAGCGACTCGCATAAGCATGGTGCTAAGTCCTTCCTTTTCACCGAGTCCTTATACATACATGATCATAAGTATTAGCCTGGGTGGTTTATGATGCTATGATGGTGTTCACAAATGGTCGTACTCAAGTGATAACATTTATATGTTATGTGGTTCCTTTGACAATGATTGATAAGTTGATGAAACCTAAGTTTATGGTTGTCCAACTTTCGGACCAGTCATTGTAAAGGTCGGTTCACCCACTTTTAGACCAAGTCTTCAAGTGAAATTTTAACGAGTACTTCATAACATCCAAGGCTACCTTCTCACAAATTTTGGTGCCATTTGGAGACTTGGAAGGAGGTGAAGCACTTAAATGAAGTTTTCAAATACCACTAGCCGTCCCAACAACCAGTTCGATGTCATTTCGACCGGTTTCTGACCACAAGGTTGATGGTTTTGGAATCCTAAACACCCGTTTATACAGGCTCACGAAATTTTGAGGTGTTCGGGGTTGGTGAAAGGAGTGAACTCTTTAAGAAAGCACTATAGGTTTGATAAAACCAATGGCCTATCATCGGTTCAATCGTTTCTTTATGTTCGATCCCAGTGGTGCATGGTGGCGGTTTTGTTGGATTCTCAAGAGCAGTAGCTACGGTTACGTAGCATAGGTCAACATGTCATATTCACCTATACCTATCATCATTCAAATGCTTAGTTACAAGTGTAACCGTATGCATTTTGTTAACTGGATTGTGGTAACAATGAAAATTTTTATCGTCCACATGTTCATGTGCCAAAGTGCGTCACCACAATGCATTATGACGGGTTATAAATAATGAATATGACACGCGCTTTCACTCATAGTCCGTTTAAAATAAACCTTGGCAGACGATCTCGTAATTCACTTTGATGAGCCAGTTTTCCCGTCGTTAGGGGAGATACGAACGATCATGTTCGAGTAGAACGACTTGGATTGTCATAGTTTGCCCCTACTGTGCCTCACCAAGTTCCCTAAAGTGACGAGATTAAATACATGCTGCAAACATGTCTGCAAGAATTGTGTCCGGCCATGGACGTTCGTCACCTATAAATGGTGATATAGTAACACCACAAATTGTGGTAGACTGTGTTAATAGGCCGTGGATCTCATAGAGTATTGGGATGCCACTTGGTTCGATAAATACTCTCGCTAAGAATGTATGCGAGTTTGGTACATGAAACTTGATCATCTGATCAAATGAACTCATCCGTCTCATGTGATTCTGGATTACAGTCATCATTGGGGGATGCCTCAATGAATTCCAATCCATAAAGAGTACTCTATGAATAAAGCCGGTATATGAGGACGTGGAATGTGAATTTAGTCGAACCATACTTCGTTGAAAATCTACACGGTTGTAGCATTGACCTAAAATGGAAACATATGCGACTCCAGTATAAACAAAGTGATAGCCCTTTGTTGAAGTAGTGCCGACACTCCAAAGATAAGATCTATCTGTGTACTTTGTTAAGGCGGGTGAGAGAAGGAGTTAAACTCATCTCATGGCGCGAGGTTTCTCATGAACGCACTGGAATCGACTACGATGACACGAAACTTAGTTGTGCTATCGTAATGGATGTTATAACATCATATTTTTTCAGTTAGATAGTTTCCCAAAAACTGACGTGCAGCTTGTGGTTAAATCTTATCTTAGTGGGGAACTAAGTTAAGTGATAAAAATAGGGCTGGGAATTTTCAACCCGAAACCCGTGGAACCGACCGGAACCGAACCGAAATTCTCGGTTCGGTTCGGTTCCTGGGTGTTGAAATTATTTATTTTTTTGGAACTGAACCCGAATTTAGAAATTCGGTTCGGGTTCGGTTCCTGCAAAAAAAAATTCACAAAAACCCGAAATTTCCTATTTACTTTTTTTTTATTAACATTAGTTAATTTATAAAGAAAAATAAAAAAAATCCTAGAAGTATACCGTCTTACTTAATTTATTGAAGTTCAAGTTACTCTTTTGTTGCTTCATTTTGATTGTATCAACTAAACATTCAATATTGTATCTTCACTATCTTGTTTTTAATTGAATTATTGTTGTTTAGAAATTTAAATTGGAGTCAAAATTTGTTTTTAAAGACTATTATTATTTAAAATTGAATTTTTAGATTGAAACGGATGAATAGATTCATATAGACATGAAAAAAATGAAACCGAAATATTATCGGAACCGAACCGAAAATTTCGGTTCGGGTTGTGTTCGGTTCCGAATGAAAAAAAATATGGAACTGAACCCGAATTACACAATTCGGTTCGGGTTCGGTTCCTGCAAAAAAAAAAAAAAACGAATTTTGACAGCCCTAGATAAAAGGATCTCGTGGTGGATCAGACTCAAATCAAGTGGCTCCTGACTACCGAGCGCGTCGACAAGTGATTGTCGGGAACACATACTAAGTATATACTTGATTTGGAAGAGATATGAAGCTTTTGCGTGTAAAACTAAGGATTTATAGTGATGTACTCTTGTAAGACTAAGAGATTCTGCTAAATCCAAAGTTAAGAATGAAAGGATCTTGGGGATACTTGATGATGCGTATTCATCAATCAGTTTAAGGCAATCTAAGGGATGGTTTCCCTAAGAGACGATAAAGTAATGCCTATATGATTCCCGTTGATTAGTCGAAGTCATCATAAGACTTGGATCACTTAAGTGATGATGCAGTTTTAAGAGAAAATTACAGTATTATGTACTCATGTTTGACTCGATGTACTCATTCGTAATAATCCGGTAAAGCCACTGTGATGATGGCCTAGGATGCGCTCACACAATGTCTGTGATTGACAAGAAGCTTGAAGCTCGCTCTATCTCGATAAGAGGACACTTGAAATTCAATACCCGAATTTGCCTAGAATGTTGGTCTATCTCCCATATGACCTACATGGCAGCTAACTTGTTGGAAAATAGTGAAATTGGTACTATTGGAAAGGTTTGTGTCTACTTTACAAAGAAACCAACCATTTGATCACATCCATCATGTTGAGTGACATATGAATATTGTTGCAAAGTAGGACAATATATGTCCGGTAATTTGCTGAGTCAACTTCGATAGAGCTTTGTGATCTGCTCAGGACGATCTAGGTTACGTACTGTATGTTTATGAAAAGCTATGCGTGTCTAGTTTTAAGAATTCCTACATTTTCGTTGATACCTATTGAATCGAAGAAGTTATGACTGATTTAGTACATGGAGGTCAAGACTTTAGAAAACTTGATTTTCGGATAAGTCTTTAGCGACTCTGCACTTTGGATGCGCCGTGCTCTTTTTGTCTTTAGTCCAAGGTTTATTTTTTCCCATTGAGTTTTCACTTGATAAGGTTTTTAACGAGGCGACCTATGAGAACATCCATACAATGATGCCTTCTATTCAACTTACACCAAGAGGTATTTTTCCCACTGAATTTTTCCTTGGTATAGTTGTGAGGGCAACTTGCCATCTGACTCCTATAATTTGAGGTACTCATCAGGGGAGTCATTATGTATACATCAGGGGGAGTATACATGACATGTTATGTTAGTGCGTTGCAATCTTTTCATCATCAAGCCTTTATTTTTCTAATGTGGTTTTGTTTTGGCTTGGAATATATTTTTACGAAGGCAACATCTTCTGCACCGTTGTTGTATTAGTGCTCGACACAGGGGGAGTGTTCTGGGAATTATTATTCTCGTGATGTGTCTTACCTAATACTGGTTGTAGATACATAGATGGAAGGTTCTAGATCCTTCTAGAGGTAGTATGATCTATTAGATGTCTTACCTTATCTAGGAATCCTACGTATGAAAGGACTCTTATTGTAATGCCTATATAAGGGCCCCTCTATCAGTGTTATGAATACAATTGATTGACTCGTATTTACAGTCTTTTATTTTCTCATGAAACATGTAAATTTTTTTTCAAAAGATTATAGTATTCATAGATTATTTACTTTTTGCGAGATCACTAATATATACTTTCTCCATTTACTTGTAGTTGTAATCATGCACTAGTTTGTACTATTTATATACAATATTTAATCGTATTTTTTTCTATATACAAAAATAAATATTAACATGTGAAATGTTGTTGGATTTATCTTAATAAAGATTCTTAAAATATTATTATTTTCTAATTCGTTAATATCAAGGTAATCTTTTTAAATAAAAAAAATCAAGCAATCACTCGAATATTACCATGATAATAATATTAATAATTAACGAGTTTTTGTAAAAACAAAATTAAATGAATATGTTTTGGTGGATAAATCAATTTTATGATTTTAATTAATTCAATGACTTAATTAATGTTTAATTAAAAAAAAAAAGTTGAAATTTCACCGTCTTTCCGAGGAATTCAAGGTACATGGTTGTGATGCTGCCACGTATCTGGCCCAAAATCTGACGACACACAAAAAGCCGCCAACAAATCTCGCGCAAAATAGTCGGTGGACGGGAGCCCGCGACCCCGTCCAAGCTCCATCCGTACACCACTTGGGTCACGCATTCACGCTTCTCTCTTTCTGTTCATTGCACTGATAATTATTGCTTCACCACCGGTAAATTCTAGCAATTTTTTTTTCCTTATGATTTTAAATGAAATTAAAATTTGAAATTCGAATCGATTGCAAGTTCTAACTCACACTACGTACTTCGAACAAAGCGAGTGAGGTGGATGAACATAATACTTTTATATACCGACCCCGAATCATTTTTCGACCCCAAATCATTTTGGGATTATGGCTCAGATGTCGAATCCGTCTCATGATTCAGTATTCTTTTTTTCTGACACCAATGCACTTCTATTAAATACTCATCTTACATTTGGTTTATACTTGTGGCTTTTGATATTGTAAGCATGAACTGGTTTTACGGTTTACATCTGCATCTATAATAGTGATGTTTGATTGTTCTCACTGCAGTTTTCATCTTTGATCTGGAAGTACTCGTTAGTAATATTTGGAATGGCTAAACTAAAACACCTATTGTATAGTATAGCAGCAATATTTCCACTGTTAAAGGATTTAGCACTTTCTGATAACATCAGAATTTTTTAGCCTGTAGTTTTATTTTGTTTTTGTTGATGTTTTGTGAATGAAAAAACTTCTGAAATTCATGTGCATTAAAGTACCCGGCAAAAATATAACAACTCCGCCTCAAGAAAAAAATCTTAATCGCAGCTAAAAAAACATGGGTAACTCGGTGAAATCAAATGATACTGTAAACCGAGGCGATCACAAAAACTGCAGAATGAAATCGATATTACAAACTATTGCGAATTGCATGATTTTCTAACAAATCTTACAACAGATTACAGAATCACACCTACAAAAATCAGCGTATAGAGCATCAAAGAGGATAGACCATATCTGTGTGTTTGTGTGTGGAGGGTGAAACTTAGTCTGTTGGAGACCTTGAAGCCACTATTTGAGAGCAGAAGATAATTTTAGATAGCCGGTTGGGTTCGAGTCCATGACTGTGGCTCATCGTCATCTGCCTTATAACCTCGGCCATCCTGGAAGTAGGAAATTCCGGTCCATATCCCGCGAATGAGCAAAATACTTGCAAACACTACACTCCCGAGATTGCAAATTACCTACAACGACAGAAAAAATATTTGATAAAAATACGCATTAAAAAGTGCAATTCACCTTTTCTGATAGTGTTTATTACTGATTTTATTTATTAAAATAAAATTTTTTTAGCCATTTTGACTAAAATACAACGGTCATGCGACTCATACACCTTGAAACATCAGCGCGGACGCGGTACATTTTCAAGATCCAATAATGATGTCTCGGCCCGACAAATCACATTCTGTCGTGAAACACATTTATCAGATTCTAGAAATGTATCGCGCCCCCAGGAAATGAAAGTAAATGTGAAATGGACAATTCAACCAATGGCTAAAAGAACTTGTTTTTCCAAAAAGAAAAAATGTCTAAAAAATATTTTCCGTGCGATGAAATGGCCAAGTATCTGTCGGACACTAAGAATATTTCAACTCAAATTGAAGTTTATTTCTAATCCAAAGATATGAAATTTCCAAGAAGTAAAAAAAAAAAGAAAAAATGAAAATGAGAAAAGCGACAATGCGCTAAACCCACGACCAAAGTCAATTAGAACAGAAAGTGTCATAGTTTTAAGGAAATAGCTTCATGAATCTTGCAAGGGCTGAGGAGATGCTACACATTGTCGTCGAATTGGTTTGTCCATATTTGACCACAGTTAAAGGATGGTGACATAAAATGAGAATATATCTTATGCTACCCTACCGGCGCTGTAGCACTTTCAATTTTTCAAACCATACATATGGGTGTGTGTTGATCGAAAACGGTAGAAAAGTGCTACACGGTCGCACACATGTATTCGTAAAATGATCTCTAAAGCATCAAACAAACACCTCATATATAAACGAATCACACTCTTACCAACCAAAACTGACAGCTAATCTGTACATGATATCACAGGTGATGATTTTTCAACAAGTTTCTCAAACAAACAACGTAGAAAGTGTTGATGGCCCATCCACCTTGGCATTCACGTAAGCACTCCAGGCAGCTGAACCGGCCGAGCAGAGCCTGAAACCGAACCAATTATAAACCCGATTTTCTCCCGGGCTCGTTAAAAATTGGACCGGGCAGAGACGTCAAAGCCGACCCGGTACCCGATCCAGAAGGGCCGAGCAGATCGAAGATAAATGTGCTCCTACTCGACATTACGACGAGGCCGACCGGAACGGTGTGAGACCCGAGGACCGACCCCAGTGGATAAACCTCGCTAGAAACACGCGGGACAGGCAAACAGGACAATTAGTGCTTGCTGTCATATCTCTTCCCAAAGCAAGCCTGAGAAGTCGCCACGCGTCTAAGATATATCTACAAATTGACAAGTGTTTTGGGCATATTCCCCAACACCCTCCAGCTGTCATTTCTTGACTGGCTAAAATTGTCTATATATAAGAGGAATGTACAATAGAAGAGGACTTTTGGAAATTTCGTGAGAGAAACAGAGAAAAAGATAGAGAGATAGAAAGATAGAGGAAAAGAGAGAAAAGGAGAAAAGATAAGACTTGTAATTAGCAAGCACAAACAATATAGACCGGCCCAATATATTCAGCCCGGCTCTATTCCATATCAAGGTCATTAATAAAATTTAGTGATCCAATCCTTTTTTCATCTTGTTTATAATTTTCTACGTGACTTCGATCCATTCGTCCAGATCAGCACACGTGATGTTGACCAAATCAGACGTCAACAGATTGGCGCTAGAAGGAGGGGTGAACCTCCGACCTTGTGGTTAACAACCACAAGCACTCATCGGGATCCTGAACGAATCGTTCAAGCTGTAACTACTTCAAGTTCTAAATATTATCGGCCCGCCACGAAGAAGGGAGACCCGTTCGAGGTGGCAGAGCGCTTTTGCACACCCTGCGTTCATCCGGGAATGACCACCCTCACCAATAAGTGGTGATATGAAAGCACAGGAATCATTGTAATTGTGAGTTGAAAGCACAGGAACCATTGTAATTGTGAGTTCCTGCTTGACTCGACTGACCTTTTAAAGGTCCAAACTCAAAGAATATCAAGCGTAGTTCAAGGCTCTAGAAGGTTTCTAAGGAACCCCCTTATATCCTTCAAATTAAAGTTGCAATCAACATACACCGCAACCGCCAATGACTCCACAATATCTGCAAGAGCTTTCGAAATTCCCACCAGATCCCCATAAAGATCCTGGTAATCCATAAAAAGTAGTCCATTAGGATGCCGGCGGTGAAACCTGAAATTCGAAGTGATGAAAAAATAGCAGAAAGTGGAACATGTTAGTAAAACTGAAATAAGCAAAGGCATACTCTTTATGAGGAGATGCGAAAGGTAGAGAACTCTCCACCTCTCGTCGATTATTCAGAAGCTAAGTAAAAAGGGGCCCGACCGACGAAATTACCAAGGAAGTCTTAGCAGAAGCACCAATCCTGCAACTACCGGCCCGAGGAGAACCCCACTGCAATCTGCACCGCCTTCGCTTGATCGAAAAATGCGGTTCGACATCCGGTCTACCTGATGCCGAGCTCAGATACGCCCCAGTAGAGATGCTGGCTTATACACTCCTACTAGCCCTCTGAAAGTAAAGACATGTCCTCTGGAACCTTAGATTTCATTGCGGGGTGTTCACCAGCAAGAGAATAACCGATTGGAGCGGTCGCTCCATACAGACGGGTCCCCAACTGCCGGCCAGGCAGGCGCAGGAATAGTCCTCGCCAGTCCCGATCAACGTTTGTTCTGCTCGGCCATTCGCTTAGGTTTCCTAGCCACCGACTATGAAGCGGAATATGAAGCCCTCCTGCCGGTCTGGAAGTGGCGACCTCCCTCGGTCTTGCTCACCTCACTATCTCTGAGCGATTCTCAGTTAGTGGTAAATCAAATTAGGGGCGAATACGACGCCAGGCAGCCCCGTTTGGTCAATTACCTCAGCCTGGCTCGGAACCGGTGGTGAGATTTTCGGGGAACTATCTAACACCTTCGGCCTTCCTCGAACCAAGAACAACCAAGCTGACTCCTTGGCAGCCGAACAATTCGAGCTGCAAGGACGGATACGGCTTCCAGTTCCATACCCTCAGCGCAGCAATATACCCACAAAGACAAGATCACTTCAACCTTAGTCCACCCGGTTCACCATTGAAGGAACTTTATGCGGAGGTATCCAGTTCCATTACGCCCTCAGAAAGGTGCCCAAGCGGACACACGGCAGCCACTTCGGCGGCCCGGCACTGACCTAGGAATTGCTCCGACAAGGATATTACTGACCGAGTCTTAAAAAGATGTCATTGAGCTGGAGCGAAGGTACACCTGATGCCTTGCATGAAACCCACTTCCGTTTATTGCCTTCCGCCATTCGTCAAGGGGATGATCATCCTGGTCGCCCCCCCATCTAAAAGACGAAGTTGAGGTACAATACGCCGTCGTCGCAGTTAATTATTTTGCAGAGCGAACCAAGGCCGAATTCCTAGCGCGGACAACCGAACAAAAAATAATCGATCTAATTTGGAAGTCGCTCAGGACCCCTCAGTCCGTTGTATCTGATAAAAGCCATATAATGACGAAAAATTTCAGGCCTGCTGCGACGGCCTCCATATATGAAACAACTTATCCACATTGCACGATCCACGATCCAACGAACAAGTCGAGGCGGTTAATAAAATTATAAAACAGCACCTCAAGACCCGCCTCAAAAAGCTCAAAGGTTCCCGGCCCGAAGAACTCCATGAAGACTTGTGGGCTCACGGAGCAACGCATCGGTCCGCCACTCAAGAAATACCTTCTTAGCCTTCGATACTGAGGCAGTTATCCCGGTCGAAAGTGGAGCACCCGCCTACCGGATAACCCATTTCGAAGAACAAGAACGACGTGACCCTCGAAGTCTGGACCTCGTCGCTGAAAACGGACCCAAGCAGAAATGCGGAACGCCATCTATAAAGAAAACTCCCAAGGTTCATCATCGAAGCTTCCAGGTCGGAGACCTCATTCTTAAACGAGTATTTGGGGCCAGATCCAGGACCTCCTAAATCCAAGTGGGAAGGACCGTACGAGATTAACGAAGTCCTTCAGAGCGGAGCCTACCAGTTAGAATATCTGAATGGCCAAGGATTGATTCATCCCTGGAATGCCATGTATTTAAAAAGGTATTATCAATAAAATTCGACTTTACTTCATTTTTAATCCGGATACACTATAAGACCGAGTTCGCCTCGGCACCTCATAAGACCGGCCCATCCGGCACTATAAGACCGAGTTCGACTCGGCACCTCATAAGACCGGCCCATCCGGCACTATAAGACCGAGTTCGCCTCGGCACCTCATAAGACCGGCCCATCCGGCACTATAAGACCGAGTTCGCCTCGGCATCTCATAAGACCAGCCCATCCGGCACTATAAGACCGAGTTCGCCTCGGCACCTCATAAAACCGGCCCATCCGGCACTATAAGACCTAGTGATGGCAATGGGGCGAGTCGGGGGCGGGTATTGCCTACCCAGACCCGGACCCGCGGTTAAAAGCGGCCCTGCACTCCGCCAAATTTTTTCGGTCCGCTCCACTCCGCCCCGGTTCTAGGTACCCAGTAATGTACCCATGATTAATTTTTTTCTCGAATTAATATTATATATATAATATATTACTAATTTAATATATATAAAATATATTACTAATTTATTAAGTATTAATATTATATATATTATATATATAATATATTACTAATTTAATTACTATTATATATATATATATATATATATATTGTACCCCATACCCCGGAACCGAACCGGACCCGAACTTATTTTTCTATACCCGCCCCAGACCCGGACCCGAACTTATTTTTCTATACCCGCCCCAGACCCGGACCCGAACCCGGACCCGAATTTTGTTACCCGAATTGGACCCATTCGGATAAAAACCCGTGGGTACCCGAACCCGTGGTTTTTTTTGCCATCCCTAATAAGACCGAGTTCACCTCGGCACCTCATAAGAACGGCCAATCCGGCACTATAAGACCGAGTTCGCCTCGGCACCTCATAAGACCGGCCCATCCGGCACTATAAGACCGAGTTCGCCTCGACACCTCATAAGACTGGCCCATCCGGCACTATAAGACCGAATTCGCCTCGGCACCTCATAAGACCGGTCCATCCGGCACTATAAGACCGAGTTCGCCTCGGCACCTCGTAAGACCGGCTCATCCGGCACTATAAGACCGAGTTCGCCTCGGCACCTCGTAAGACCGGCCCATCCGGCACTATAAGACCGAGTTCGCCTCAGCATCTCATAAGACCGGCCCATCCGGCACTATAAGACCGAGTTCGCCTCGGCACCTCATAAGACCGGCCCATCCGGCACTATAAGACCGAGTTCGCCTCGGCACCTCATAAGACCGGCTCATCCGGCACTATAAGACCGAGTTCGCCTCGGCACCTCATAAGACCGGCCCATCCAGCACTATAAGACCGAGTTCGCCTCGGCACCTCATAAGACCGGCCCATCGGGCACTATAAGACCGAGTTCGTCTCGGCACCTCATAAGACCGGCCCATCCGGCACCATAAGACCGAGTTCGCCTCAGCACCTCATAAGACCGGCCCATCCGGCACTATAAGACCGAGTTCGCCTCGGCACCTCATAAGACCGGCCCATCCAGGACTATAAGACCGAGTTCACCTCGGCAGCTCATAAGACCGGCCCATCCGGCACTATAAGACCGAGTTCGCCTCGGCACCTCATAAGACCGGCCCATCCGGCACTATAAGACCGAGTTCGCCTCGGCACCTCATAAGACCGGCCCATCCGGCACTATAAGACCGAGTTCGCCGCGGCACCTCATAAGACCGGCCCATCCGGCACCATAAGGCCGAGTTCGCCTCGGCACCTCATAGAACTGGCTCATCCGGCACAATCAACAAATGATGAACAGAAAAGAAAGGCAATGGCCAAACCAACTGGGCCCAAACATACAGGGAAAAGCAACAGATGCTATAAAAAAGATTTTATTCATTCAAAGAGACAGTTCTACATTGAAATAAAAAGGAAACGAAGGAAAACTGACACGAAGGCCATACATGAAACAAAGTAAAAATCTACTCGGCCCCGTCCTCCTGACCAACCGCCTGGAAGGACTGTCCTTCACCTTCACCGGGCGGAATCAACCCCGGATCTTCAATAAACTCTGCAGCCTTCGGCTCATCAGCTCCGAGAGATTCAACCTTCAGGTCGGCCGCCTGAGACTCTATATAAGCCCGAACCTCCTCAACGGTCTTCCCTTCCTTCATGAGATCTAATATCTCATAGCAGGTGGAGATATAGTTAAGGTTGATCAGCTCCTCGAACTCGGGCGTCTTCTGAAAAGCAGCAGCCCCTTCGGCAAGGCCCTTGGCATAGCCCGAAGCCTCACAAGTGTTAACCCGCTCGGTCAAATGCTCAAGCTGGGCCTTCGTGTCTTTCAAATAGGCTTCGTGCTCGGCCCTTATGTCCAAACACCGTTTATGCGCCTGCTCGGCCGCCGTGGTCATCACTTCGGCCTTTCCTTTCCAAATATCGGCCTCGAGGGCCCGACTTTCCAGAATCTCCATTTCACCCTTCATGGAGGTCATCTCCTCCTCTAGAGACTTGATCAGCGAAGGGCAGAGATGATGCTCCTCCTGCAAGGCCTTGAGATCGGCCTCCGCCTTCTTATGCTTCTCGACCAGGGCCAGCAGCTCATCAGTGGCCTTTAAGTAAGTGCACAACGCACGGCCGATCAGAGCATTCCCGAATTGGATCTGCTCATCCGGACCCATGTCGTTGGTCACCATCTCCATCTTGGGCGCCCAGCCCGTGATAGGGACGTGACTGGACTCAACCACTGCTGGGGGAACCCGGTCGAGCATCTCAGCGGTTGGGGTGGCTGCCCGGATGTAATCGAGAAACCAGTGCGGCCGTCGTCCTTTCATCTGGGCACAAGGTTCCACCCGGTCCTTGTTAACCGGGAAATAGTGGCCCTCCAAGTCAATTACGGGCTCGCCACCGGTCGCACGACCCGTCCGGACATGGCTCGGGGCGGATGCAACAACTTCAGGAACGGATGAGCCCTCAGCCTTGGTCACACTATCCTCAGGTTCGGCCTCTACCCTTTTCCGCTTGCCCGCACGTTCCCTCCGCTCGGCGGCCTCAGCAGCCAGCCTCGCCACCCGCTGCGCAGGCGTTTCTTTCCTTCCCGACGGAACTTTAGCCCTAGGGACTGGAGAAAGAAGATATGTTAAAAAAATAAAAAAAAAAATAAAAAAAAAGAAGGGGGGCCACCTGACGAAGACATGATATTCGGATCGGTGGATCGAAGCCCGGCCGCCCAGAGATTTTCTTCAGTAGCCAGAAGGTACGACTTCCTCTGCTCGGCAGGAAGGTCCAGGAGCTTCTCTACCCGCTCGTAAAAATCAGAAGATGTCTCGGATGCCGGGATACGCCCTGCACATAAAATAAATGATGAGCGTTAGACAAGAAAGGAACGAGAATAGAAAACACGGCACTTACTCATTTTGGCAATAAAGTGTTCTGGGACCCGAAGCTCGGCATCTATTACACCAGGCTCCCACTCATCAGCCGAGCTCCTCCAAGGCCCCCTATATAAAACCACTGTTCCTTCCAGCTATGGATAGCCTCCGGCACATCCACCAATTCTTTGTGCATGGCATGCCGGGCTGTCAGGTAAAAACAGTCGGAACCGGATCGGCCGACCGATCTCCATAAGAAAAGACTGTTGAACTCCTCAAAGCTGGGCTCGGGCCAGCCGTGCTGACTGAAAAGAATAAAAAGACCCACCACCCGAGCCCAGGAATTTGGATGAATTTGGGCAACAGGAAGGCCCCACTGCCTTAGCCATCGGGAGAAAGCTAACGGGAGCGGGAACCTCAGCCCTGCCAGTAGGGAGCGGTAGTACACCGCCGTACAACCAACAGGCGGAGTGTGAGGCCTCTCCTCGGGATTCAGAACGAACATCCGCACCACAGCAGGTATCTTAAACCGCAACCGCCAAGCAACTAATTGCTCTTCCGTAACGGAGCTGCGAATCGAGGCCGAGTCCCACTCCGCCTCTACGAAAGGGGACGGCCGAGGCCGAACCCAAGACGCCGAAGACCCAATTACTTCCTCCTCCGAAATCCCGCCGACGGCCGTCAACGGCACCACCATCTCCACCTCTCCACATCTCGGCGACCTCGCGACCTCGCCTTCTTCCTCGACACTCCAGTCGACAGGAACTCCGCCTACCGACAGATCCGCCACTCCAGTGCGGTCCGGCGACACGGTCAACTCCGCCGCGGTCTCGCCCCTCAGCTCCGACATCTTAAATGAAAAAAGGGGGAAAAGAGCTTACCGGGAAAGTCTCTATAAAATCAGGAGAAGAACGCCGGAAAATTTTCTCTCTCTTCTCTGCAACAAAACACAAAAATGGCGAAGGGAATAATGAAGAAGGAGACGTCTGATATTTATAAAATAAAAGAGACATTAAATGCCCAACGCGTGGCGCGACGATTCATACTGAACCGTCGCAAAAATTGAAAGCGTATGAACGCGTCGTCAAATCAGATTCCGCCACGCGTCTCCCTCATCATGACACCTAATAATCCGGAAATCAAATCGACGCGACTCTCGAAGAGGCGTCCCTTCGAGAGATCTTATCCTCCCACAAGCCGGATCGGCCTCAGTATGAAACGACCCCAGCCCCGGCCAACCCGGCACGGCCCTGGACTCGGGGGCCCTTGTTGATGGCCCATCCACCTTGGCATCCACGTAAGCACTCCAGACAGCTGAACCGGCCGAGCAGAGCCTGAAGCCGAACCAATTATGAACCCGATTTTCTCCCGGGCTCGTTAAAAACCGGACCGGGCAGAGACGTCAAAGCCGACCCGGTACCCGATCCAGAAGGGCCGAGCAGATCGAAGATAAATGTGCTCCTACTCGACATTACGACGAGGCCGACCGGAACGGTGTGAGACCCGAGGACCGACCCCAGTGGATAAACCTCGCTAGAAACACGCGGGACAGGCAAACAGGACAATTAGTGCTTGCTGTCATCTCTCTTCCCAAAGCAAGCCTGAGAAGTCGCCACGCGTCTAAGATATATCTACAAATTGACAAGTGTTTTGGGCATATTCCCCAACACCCTCCAGTTGTCATTTCTTGACTGGCTAAAATTGTCTATATATAAGAGGAATGTACAATAGAAGAGGACTTTTGGAAATTTCGTGAGAGAAACAGAGAAAAAGATAGAGAGATAGAAAGATAGAGGAAAAGAGAGAAAAAGAGAAAAGATAAGACTTGTAATTAGCAAGCACAAACAATATAGACCGGCCCAATATATTCAGCCCGGCTCTATTCCATATCAAGGTCATTAATAAAATTTAGTGATCCAATCCTTTTTTCATCTTGTTTATAATTTTCTACGTGACTTCGATCCATTCGTCCAGATCAGCACACGTGACGTTGACCAAATCAGACGTCAACAGAAAGGCAAGTTGGTAACAGTCTCGAGACGTATATCACTTTCCCAGGAAAGCAAAAAGAATCATGAGACGAAAAGGCAATACCTCAAGAAAAGCTTTCAGAACCCACAGGAAAGTTAAAATTAAGGTACCATTAACGGCAAATCCCACCTACGTAAAGAAAAGGGCAGAACACCGTAAGTTCAAATACACAGCGGACTAACCAAAAGCGACATGAGACGAAGAAACTTAGCATATCACATCTACTAGAATCATACTTCAATTGAAAATAAGGCACGGTTCAATTTAAAAGGCCCATGGAGATAATCAAGAACACAGATTGCACAGCTGTAGCTAAATGACAGAAGACGAACGAATATATATAATAAAATAATTACTCAAACTTAGGAACACCATCACCAGCAGAATACATTCCAGATTAGTGATAAAGCTATCAAATGATGTTTCTTGGATCAAAAGTAGATCAAGAAAATACTAGAACGATCAAATATTTACATTGCTGCAGCCATAAATATATGATTAGTTCCCTAAATTCGCTAATGCCATAAACTAGAGTTGAATCTATGTACATGGCCAATAAAATACTCCAACGAATTCCGTCACCGACAGAAGCAACTCTGTTCGACCACAAATCATACTACGTAGGAAATTGTGGTGATTAGAACAATTTTCAACAACTAAGTTCCAGCCAACGAGTAGAAACTGTTCATAAAGCAGTTGCCAACTAAATCATCCATATTTGCAGGTAAAGGATTAATCAATAGAAACTCTTCAGAAAATTATACATGCTCTTTTTTTTTTCCTTCAATACTGAAATGGATGCTATCACAGATTGGAATTCAAAGCAGAAACGAGGAAAGTCCCATTATGTATGGAGCGACAAAGGAAAAAATAATTTAATGAATACCAATCTGGTTGAAATGGGAACGGGCAAGACAGATTTCACGGCCTTGCGTGCTTTCCTGGACACCTTTCGGAACACATTCTCCACGAACCTAATCAAAAGGTCCAAGCTCCGGTCTTCATCTTCCTCTTCTTCTTCATCTCCATCACCATCGTCGTCGCCATAATCGCCCATTACCATACCGGTCCGAAGATTCGAACCCCATGCGCGAGCTTGGCGAATTGAATTCCGACTATTCTACAAAAAAATGACAGGTCAATTATTCATCAAATTGCCATAAAAAAGGATGCTTGAACTAGCACTAGTTAATTCGAGACAAAATCTGACCTCGAGAGGGAGAAGAGGAGCGGCCGCGCGGCGCCGTCGAAATGGGACGCCGGTGATGGGGGCATGGGAATTGATGAATGATGGCTTAGTGTTCGACTGTGAGAGGGGAAAGGCTGGAAATTGAGCGTGACGGTGGTCGCCGTCATCACAACCGGCGGGCAGGAGCTTTGCTCCTTCGCAGTTTTACCAAGTAAAAATTAAAATGTGTGGTTTCAGGTGGTGACGATTGGTTGGGGAAAAATAATTTCTTGGTCTCATGCCATTATTCGTTTTTTGTCTCATAATTAAACTTTGTCCATTTTTGGTCTTATATAATACCTTTTGTACAATTTAAATACTCCGGCATCCGATTCTTAGACGTCGGAAAATCTCACATGCCGGACACGTGTTGTATTAATCGGGAATTAGGGCAAATTGCACGTCCTACTTTAAGCCATTTTTGCAGAAAAATTGAAGAAAGAAGACATGATTATGTTTAACTATAAGAATTGAGAAGATAATTGGCTTAATTTGATGTTTGGTGGAGAAATTGAGGGAGAGATTTAGGGTTCATGTGTTTAGTTTGTGTTTGGGGAAGAGAGTGAAGAGCGTGTGAAACGTGTTTGTTTAACACGATTGTGTCACGTGAGGCGCACGTGTTCGTTTTGACGCGTAATTTGCTCTAATTCCAAATTAATACAACACGTGCCTGACACGTGAGATTTTCCGATATATGGGACCAAAATTAGACACCATAGTACTTAAATTGTACAAAATATATCTATATGAGATCAAAAACAGATAAAATTTAATTATGGGACCAAAAACGGATAGTTGCATCTTTTATGGGACCAAAAAAATATTTCCCCCCGATTAGTTGCAATCCTTATCAATGAAATTATTATTTTGCAAAATCATCATTATAAGAAAAATATGAATATAATGTTACAGAAAATGTAAAGCAATGATGACTTTGCAAACAGAATCTACATGTTATCGTCTTGAAATTATTCAATTGCATTCGAAGGAAACGGAAATTCTAGGCTACCGCATGAATATCATGTTAATTTATCATCGTATATGTAATAAAGAATTTCCATCATGAATCTAATAATGAATATACAAGTCGGTATAGTATCCATATGTATATCTTAGAATGCGTTAATTTGAATGCAAAATTTAATATATTTTTGCAACATTAAAAAGCATGTACACAATGCATTTTGATTTGGGATTTAAAGTGAAATATTAAATATATCATTCACTAAAATAATTATTATTCAATTGATGGGAAAAAAATTGACCCATAAAATTGTACAAATAGGGTGCAATTTTGCTTCTAAAATCAAAATCGAACTAAAAATATTGTGCAGCATGATGCAGTACATTTTTTCTTTTTTTAATTCACGGTCACCCTTAAAATGGTGCTTGTGCCCTTTTAAGTTTGTATTTTCTTTCAAACCACACATTCAAACCTCCCTATGATTGGATGGAAATGTATCATATTACATTGGTGTTGGTTCTTTAGTTAGCATTATGCATATAGCCACATTTTGTAGCATTATTGTGAATATCCGTTAAACAATATTATTGACGTTCGTTAGTCAGTCAGTATTGCAACTCTATGTCAGCATTATTAAGGTTCAATTGCTTGTTTGCGAATATACTGTTTTTTGATAACATCATGAGATTCACTAGCTAGCATTGATGCATTTAAATGCGGATTTATTTTGCAACTATAACGTTCCAACCGGCATCCATGTCGAAAGGCTTCTATGTCGAGAAAGCGCGTAAGAAATGTCTAATGTGAATCAGAATCACGGACCTACATCCTGGTTTCGTTGGGCTTCACCCTCCCGAGAACCGCATAAAACGTGGCATAACAAATAAAGCAACTACACTTCTCTGGATACCAAGTAGATTGAATACAAATCGCAAACTATAGCATACATGAGTAAAATGCGGTTGAACGGTGGATTACCTCTTGTATTTTACAAAAGGGACTACCCTCCTATGTAAATTAAATACTCATATTACCATTTGTGTTTTAAAATAATAAGCCGGTCACTCTCGTATGTAAATTAATTAGGCACTTACCTCCCTATGTTCTCAAAAAGTTGCAGATGAACCCCTGTTTTATCAAAACAGTGCAAATTACCCCTTCATGCCTAAGATGATGGAGGGGGGTGCAACTTTTTGAAAACAAAAAAGGATTAACGTTTCTATTTAATTTATAGAGGGATAATTGGGCCATTTTTTTTAAGTGGTAATATAAATATTTAATTTACACAAAAACTAAATAGCCCATTTTGGAAGAACATGGGATAATATGCCAAAAACACTTTATATGACAACGTTTGTTACAGTTCAGTTGTGTAGGCAACATTATTTTGGATCGTCATTGTGACGCCCGAAAACGAGAAATATGAATGAACCAGTTCCATGCTGTTAAAATGAACTCTTAAGATTACAACAGCATATGATCTTTCGAAATAAAGTTCACAACGTTATAAATATATACGAAGCAAAAGCATATTCATTACCAAATGCAGCGAAACACAAAAAAGTTCTATAAAAAAAAAAGCCAATCCAAATACATAATCAAAACCTAAATGCTGATGCAAGCAAAATATACACAATCCACCAGAGAAAAAACACCAACTTATAACCATAAAAACCATTTCAAACAAACATAACCCGCTACCTCATAGATTACAATCTGGTGAAAAAACCCGCGGGGGACGAGATATTATGCCAAAGCCCCTAAAATCACGATCCTCTTCCCATGGATCCGATGTATAATAATCGCCCCCTGTGATTCTCGGCACCCTAGGAGACAGAAATGGATTATTATACCTTCTCCACGCAGGCCAGCTTGGACATCTTCCACCTCTATTAGCCTTCCTACGTTTACACATTCTACCCCAATCCTTGGCAAACGCCCTTTTCCAACTCCATTGTGCCTCTTTTCGCCCATCGCCAAATTCCTCAACAAATTTCATCTTCCACAAGTCGTCACATGACCCCAGATATCGAAGTTCCGAACACACGCAACTCGTTTTAGCTATATCAACCCCAGTCAAATATTCCAAGATTTTCAACTTGAGATCGGTCGGTAGCCGCATGAAGCACGGAGGAAGTTGCAAACCAAATTCTTCGCACAAATCAATTAACAAAGGCAATGCGAGATTATCTTTCACATTCCTCCAGAAATTGAACACCTCTTTCTCTGGAGATGTACTACTCAGCAAACCTCCGCCATTTTCTCCGTTAATATTATCAGCCACGCCACAATTCGCCCAAACGACATTCAGAAATGGAACCAATTGATCCTCGTCCAATTGCACGCGGTAAGTGACTTTCTTTCCCGATCTGTTCTCTAATGTCCCATAAACATTGATGAATTTTCCTAAACTCTGAAATTTCAACACGACACTCTTAACGGCTTCTTCCCCACGCGCACAACCTAGACATTCTTGAAGAGTGTAATACAAAGACAGCCTGAACAGACTTGGTGGCCACGCATTACTAAAATGGAAACCATTAACTACCATGTCTGCATTCTTATCAAAACTTAGAAATCCAGTTTCCAACATAACTGCATGAACCGCGATGATGATCAATTTGCGATTTTTTCCGGTGTCCTCCCCTAATTCTTCCATGAAAAACTTCCTCAAGAACCCAGGCACCGAAAAACACTTCCCAACAACCTCATAAGCAGACAATCCATCAGTTTCATAACTGTTTTCATTATTATCCTCATCATATGCTTCCATTTTTTCCATAGTATCCTCCATCTGTGAAACCCTATCTAAACTTTCCCCCTTTTGACGATCCATTCCAAATATATCAGAATTGGAATTCAGGGACCCAGGAAGGGTATTTTCGGAATTTAAACTCGTAGAGCTGGTGACCTGCGGAAGGGTACTTTGGGAATTCCTGGTTACCTGCGGAAGGGTACTTTGGGAATTCGAACTCATAGCCTCCGTTGATGATGCCGCTGGCTGTCCGAGGGAGAAATAGATTAGGTCACCAGCGGCGATGCCTAGATAGTGGAGAGAATCTCCGCCGACGGATTTGAGCTCGTCTTTCCGATTAAGAGACAGTTGAATTGAATCGGGAGACGGCGAGTTGGGGAGGGCTTGAACGAGATTTTGTTTGAGTTGTGAAAGTGTGCACGAACCTGGGACCTCAATTTTCAAGGTTTCTTTGGATTCAAACGATCTCATTCTGAGCTTCATATTTTCGAGTAATTTGATGATGACGATACAATAATGAAGGGTCGAAGATAAATAAACTCTTCAAAATCGCGAATTCTTTAAAGGGGCGTTTGGTTTGTCGGCTTCGGACGGAATTAGACGGAATTGGAATGATCCATTTTATTGATCAAATTCTGTTACGATGTTTGATTACATCAGAAAGGTATGACATGGTAGGATATGACATGTTAGGATATAGCAAGTTAGATAAAATGTGGATGATAGTTTGGTGTTTGGTAGAAAAAATATACTATTTAGATTATATGGTACTGATAAAAAAAAAAGATTAAATGATAAAATTACATTTTTATCCTTGTTATATTATATACTATATACATTTATAAGTTTATATAAATATATGATAATTTAATATATATATATATATATATAAAATCTGGAATAAAATTTTTTATTGAAAATTTATTTTTTTTAAAAATCTGGAATAAAAATTTAAATAAAAATTTTCGAATTTTATTTTATATTTTCGACCTAATTTTATTTTTCATTTTCGAACTTTAAATAAAAATATTTAATTTTTATTTTTTATTTTCGAAATTTAAATAAAAAAAAATATTTTTATTTTTTATTTTCGAGCTAATTTTATTTTTTATTTTCGAACTTTAAATAAAAAAATTTGATTTTTATTTTTTATTTCGGAATTTAAATAAAAATTTTCGATTTTTATTTTTTCATTTTCAAACTAATTTTAATTTTTATTTTCGAAATTTAAATAAAAAATTTCATTTTTTATTTTTTATTTTCGAAATTTAAATAAAAAATTTTTATTTTTATTTTTTATTTTCGAGCTAATTTTATTTTTTATTTTCGAACTTTAAATAAAAAATTTTGATTTTTATTTTTTATTTCGAAATTTAAAAAATTTTGATTTTTATTTTTTTATCTCAAACTAATTTTATTTTTTATTTTCGAAATTTAAATAAAAATTTTCGATTTTTATTTTTTATTTTCGAACTAATTTTATTTTTTATTTTCGAACTTTAAATAAAAATTTTTTATTTTTATTTTTTATTTCGAAATTTAAATAAAAATTTTCGGTTTTTATTTTTTATTTTTGAACTAATTTTATTTTTTATTTTTGAACTTTAAAAAATAAATCGATTTTTAATATTTATATTTCAGATTTAAAAAAAAATAAAGGGGTAATTTTGGGATTATTGGGTTAAAATGAGCACTGTTCAATCAAGTTAGGGTATCCTAGAGTGAGAGACAGTTCCAATATAGAGGAAAAATAGTGATTTTAGCCCGGGCCTCACCTTTATACCGGGCCCCTGAGATAAGATATCTTAGCTACCAAACGCTTGTTTCGCCGGTTAATATATCTAACCTGCTGAAACATGCCTATCAAACAGGCCATAATGGTGGGGAAAGGAAAAGGGAAAGAAAAGCATTCCCCCAATTTATTGGGTAATGTCCCATTGGATAATGGGTCATTGCATTATACTTTACCAAGCACCTTTTTTCATTATCTTTCACATTCCCCACCCCATAACTAGACCTGGCAATTCGTTCGTGTCGTGTATTTTCGTGTCGTGTACTTTCGTGTTTCGTGTACCAAAAGTCCAAACCCATACACGACACTAAATGAATCCGTGTCATGTCGTGTCGTGTACCGCGCAAATTCGTATCGTTTCGTGTCGTGTTTTCGTGTCAGGCACATAATATAAAATAAATATTAAAATATTATAAAAAATAATAATTTCAATATTATAATATTATTTTTATAGGTTTTAGTAGACGAAATGAAATGAATGGCAACGAAAACACGAATGTTTACATGAAATTTATGAAAATTCATATTATATTTTCAAATTTTAAAGTTTAGTATAAACAGAATTCATAAAATATATATTTTTATTAAATTAAATATAAAATATTATATTTTATTTATTTATTTATTTATTTATTTCGTGTACCTCGTATCGTGTCGTGTACCCAAAGGGTAAACACAAAACCGACACTAAATCTCGATCGTGTACTTTCGTGTTCGTGTATTTTCGTGTCGTGTACTCAAAATGCAAACCCAAACACTAAATTTTCGTGTCGTTTTCGTGTCGTGTTTTCGTGTCGTGTGGTAAATTGTCGGGTCTACCCATAACCCCCTACCAAGCATGCCCTAAAATCTCAACATTCCTCAAATAAGGATTTGATCATTCTTTCTCAAAATGGATGAATTGAAATCCATTCTATACCAAAATTTGCAAATGACAAATATACCCTCATTAAACATAATGATCGGAAGAAGAAAAATGGTGCTGTGATTATTGCCGGAAAAATAATTTTATTATAATTTATATGTAAAACTATTAAATATTAATATTCTATTAAATATTAAATATTAATATTAATATTAAAAATATCAAATATATTTACGTGTTTTACATATTTTAAAAATATTAATTATTGAGAAATTTTACATATAAATAATATTAAAAATATTAAATATTAATATTAAAAGTATATTGAGAAATATTAATATTAATATTAATATTAATATTAAAAATAAATAAAATATTTATTAAAAAAGGATATTTTTGTCAATCTTCATTATTTCATTTCAATTCCTTAGTTTACCAAACAGACAGATTCTAATTCATTTGATAGGTTACATTCTGTTTCCTGTCAACCAAACGCTTGGTTAAACTTATAACATTTCATTCCAATTCCTTCTACATTGCAATTCCTTTGACAAATTTCATTCCTTCAAAAATTATTCTGCGAACCAAAGATCCCTAGGAGTTTGTGCAATTAGGGTTAATTGTGATACTCTTGGAGGAGGATAATTGGAGAAAGATGCGAGACGGGATTGAGGGGTTTGGCCCTATTTTTACGAGAGAAATGGCAAATCCTGATCTTTAAATTATAAAAAATTATTAGTATAAAATAAAATCCGCTTAATAATCATAAATAAATAAATAAATAAATACAATATATATTATTTTCTATTAACATTTAAATTAAAAAATATGCAGACATATCTATTTAGTATATAGAATATGTATAAGTAGGATAATGTGTAGGCACTGATGCATTTACGAGTATACATACTTCCTTTTTGTATAAATTACATACTCAAATTTGGTTAAATATAGTAACACACACACACGCACACTATATATATATATATATATATATATATATATATATATATATATATATATATATATATATATAGAGAGAGAGAGAGAGAGGGAGGGAGGGAGGGAGAGAGAGAGAGAGATAGAGAGAAAGGGTGGGGAGATAGGTGGATTCACGCGATAATACAATTTAAGTTAAGAAATAAGAATAAATTTCATCCATAAAACTTGATAAATAGATGATCAAGATTTATTCTCACAAAAACTTGATGCATATAATGCAATATTTTAATGCATCGGTATTTTGATGTATTGGAATTTTGATGCATGAATGCATATATTTCAGGCACAATTAGTACAAAACTCATGCATATTCACAATTCGCGGAATAAGAACCATTCTCATTTGATCCTCTCTCTCTCTCTCTCTCTTATATATATATATATATATATATATATATATAAGATAGATCAAATAAAAATGATTTTTTGAGTACGAAAGAAAATAAATCCGAACCATCGATTTTGTGTGATCTATGGTTCATACTAGATTATGCATACAAAATATGGATCTTATGCAATAAAATGCTAAGCACTATAATTATGCATTATATGCATCAATATATCGATGCATTAAAACAATGCATTCTTTGCATAAATTTTCATTTGAACAAATCTTGGACATCCATTTAATCAAAGTTTATGTATCATATTCATCCTTATTTCTTAACTCAAAAAACCGTTCTTACCAGAACCCCCCGCGCGCACACACACACATATATATAAAATATATTTTTGGAAATATTATACTTATTTGAATGATTCATAATCATTATATTGTTGTTCTTTTTAATTCTGTAATTCACAATTATTGTTAATGAATTTAAGATATTTTAATATAACAACTTATTATATTTTCATCGAGGACAAACTTTGAAAATTAAAAATAAATTAGTTAAAGACAATAAAATCTAATCTAACCAATTCCCACAATAAACTCCAAATGAATAAATTAACTTCCAATCACCGCTATTAATAGCCTATTATATGATGAGTAATGCTACTTGCACACTACTGACAGCGAGGGTGACACCAGAGACGCAGACGATCCTGCAAAGTGAAATGTCACAATCACATTTATCTCACTTCACAGGATCGTGCCACATACACAAATTGTCAACCGCGTTGTTATCCAGGTTGGGAAAGTAGCATTTTCCATTATATGATAAGCCAATCGTCGCATGCTTTTTTTGCTGAGATGACACCTCTAATAGTTTATCGTCCTTTTTTTTTTAATTGAGAATCAGTTTATGGGGTATTTTTAATTTTGAAAGATAATTGACTTTTTTTATTTGTAATTAGACTAATCTCAAGGGTATCTTGTGTAATTAACTTTTATGGTAAACATTATTATACCACTTAGAGAGCTTACAAGCTCATTGTATTCAAATAAGTCATGTTTGGTTGGAGAAGCTTTTTGAGAAGCTCGATCTTATCTCAAATGCTGTTTTTACAAGCATCTCAAATCAGCTCTAGATCTTTTCATTTTTCAATCCATTTTGAACCTCTTTTCTTCATTAAAATTGTTTTGAATATGTCTTGTATTATTATATTTTTAGCCGGCTCTTCAACTAATTTCATATATATATATATATATATATATGTGTGCGCGTGCATGCTTTTAAGCTATTAGCTATGAGCTCCGAACCAACTTTTCAGCTATCAGCTACTTCATCAGTTTTGTCTACCAAACATGGCCTAAATGCAATAATTGTTGTCCTTTTTTTCCGAGGTTATCGAAATGGAAAGAGCCATGAGATGTCACGACATGCTTAGGAAGTTGCAGATAATGTAGACAATCAACTTCTGTATATAGTTATTTTCATGTGGTTTGTTTATTCTAATTTTCGCTTATGATCTTCAAGATTGCGACTCAAGTAACTGCAGCCCGGTATGGTGTTAAGCTCAGTCCATCCTTTCTCGTCCCATTCAACTGGACCGGTACCATTGGTGTTATGGAAAACTGCCCAATAACAAGGCTCTGTTTGATGTACCCGTTGAAGGAGGTAAATGAGTCGAGTTACACAAAGGTGGTGTTGAAACTCGCATTGAACTTTTATCGAGTTTTGAAAATTATGTTTGAGTTTGATTTGATTATCTATTAGTCGAGTTGAGCTCAAAAAACCCACTATGGAAAATTTGCAGCAGAGGGCCCAAAATTTGTTATTTGTCTCAATTATGGGCTGTCTTTTCAAAGTTCTTGATTTGGGGTAATTTTTGCTTTGCTTTTGTTTTCTCAGTTGAGGCGTAATATAAGCTTTGATTTGAGAATAACGAACATAATGCAGTTCTCAGATCGAGATATAGATATAAAATTTGTGTTAAAGTTTAGGATTTCATCTTAATATTTTTATATTGGGCCGAAGGGATTGATTATGGTGGAAACATCCTTAATGGTGAAATCTAGAAACTAATTGCATTATTAAGTAATTTCATCAGATATTCATATTATTTGTCAGATCAAACCTACATTTGAGATATGCAACAAATAATGCAATAAAAAAAATACATAAATGCATATAATTCTACTCATCTACAGCTGTTAGATCACTAATATCAATGGCCTACAAAAGTTTCTAGATTTCACAAGGTAATTAGTTTTCATATGATCTATTTCCTATTATATTTATATTGAGTGCAAGACATATATTTGATGTCATGTTAAAGTCTGGGATTCCATCTCAAAACCAATTGACAATTAGAGAAATAACCAAGATCTTTATATATTGACGCAAGACTTAAATTTTCTCGTTGCGGGATTAATGCTTCAATATTTTGAGCCGCGATTGAGAACTTAAAACGATGGAGGGCAACTTAAAAAGGAGATAAATTTGGGACCCTCATATCCAACTTTACCCTACCTTTACAAATATTTCATTTTTTTGTCTCACTATCCAACTCAAAAATTACCATACTTTTTGTTATTTAGGTCAAAAATAAGCTAAGATAAACTTTTTACGTACGATCAATCAATCTTCTAATAACCTAAATGGTAATGCTTTTTTGGATAATAGGCATGGTCGTGACATCTTTGAACTTGCTCCCGCGTGGGAGACTCGAAGGAGGACGCATAGCCCAAGCCATATTCGAACGAAGCACCGCCACTTTTGTTGGAAATGTAAGTTAAAATGGAGGAAATGAAATGGCGAGAGCCCATTTGAGGAATTAATTTGAGCATTCTACGAGTTAAAGTCGGACTTAGTTGGAATACGTAGACTGCATTTGAGGTTCCAAAACATGTAAGAACACTCAAAATGATTGAGGTATGAATGAGATATAATGTTCCAAAGTGAACCCTTTAAAAATGAATTTGGGATGTTATCCCACATTGGAAAAAGAAGGGAGAAATTGTGAGTATATAAGGAGATGTGGACAAAGGCATGTTCAAAATGAGACATGTGTGTGGATGTGTGACTAGGCGCCCCTCGCGCACACACACACACGCGCGTGCCGCCGCCGTCCGTCCGTCCGTTCGGTTCGGGCCGGGTCGGGTCGGGTCGGGTCGGTCGGTCGGTCTCGGTCTCGGTCGAAGGGCGAAATGTCTCGGCGTCTCGAAGTTATCTTTTTACTGCAATTTTATTTTACCGAAAATACCTCAATTAATAAATTCCGAATTTTTTGGATCCGGATAAAACCGAATCTGGATGAGTATTTGGATCGGTTTAGAGTTCCTCCAGATACCAATTTCGATCGGTATAGAGTTCCTACAGCACACAACCTCCTCCAGATTTGTTCTAGTTCGTTGAGGGTGCAGCGGATCACAGATTCGTTACATCGAGCTGTTGTTTTATCCTGGGAGGCAGACGTCATTCACCGTGGTGGGGACGAATTTTCTTTAAGGAGACAGATTATCTGGACTCAACAGCGAAAAACTTTCGGAACGCGTACGGGATCGGGAATTTCCTTTTGCTAACAATTTTCTGCAGGGCTTACACTATATATATATATATACATATATATCGACTATATATATATATATTTATTTTCTGTTATTTTCAAGTAATTATTTTCAAATTATTTTCAACAATCTTAAAGCAAATTTTCTTTTACTTGATTAAAACAGATCAATTTTCAAAAGCTAAGCTAATATGGATTCTCAAAACCCAACATTGTCTACGGACGTTTCTGGAGGTGCGCCTCAGAAAATCGGCTCGGGTTCAGCGACTGGAGGTGCGCCTCTGATAACTGGATCCGGTACAGCTTCGATTCCGATTACTACTTCGGTTTGATTAGAAACCATGCGGACAAACCAGAAATTCAACGGCAGAATTTTAAGAGATGGCGCAGAAGATGATGTTCTATCTCGACCACTCTAGCTTGTCTCGATTCCTCAAGGAGGATGCGCCAAAATATGACGACGACAGTGACCAACAAACTCGATGGCCATTGACGCTTGGAAAACTTCCGACTATCCGTCGAACTATGTGATGAATGGCCTTGCCGATTCACCGTACAACGTGTCAGTTGCTAAATCGGCTAAGGCGTTATGGGACTCACTAGACCATAAATACAAAATCGAGGACGCCAAAGGTCAAGAAGTGGATTGTTGGACGGTTTCGATTACAAGATGATGGACTCCAAGACGGTAGTGAGTCAAGTACAAGAGCCGCAAGTGATCATTCACGAAATCCATGTCAAGGAATGGTCATTAGCGAATCCTTCCAAGTGGTCAGCCGTGATCGAGAAATTGCCCCGACTTGGAAAGATTTCAAGAATTATCTAAAGCACAAGCGCAAGGAAATGAGCATGGAAGATCTGATCGTTAGACTTCGCATAGAGGAAGACAACCGAGGATCGAGAAGAAAGTAAATATTGTTGTGGCAAAGGCCAATGTTGTGGAAACTGGACAGACATCCAAGAAAGGCAACAATGGAAAGGGAACCAAGTGGGACCTAAAGGAGGAATTGGAAAAAGAAAGAAAAATTCCTTGGAAAATGCTACAACCGTGAAAAGATGGGTCATAGGGCGGCCATTGCAGGATGCCAAAGAAACCAAAGAAAAAGGAGGGTAATGCAGCACATCTGATTACCGAACAAGTGGAACATCTTGACTTGTGTGCTATGATCTCCGAAGTGAACCTAGTTGGCTCAAACACCAAAGAGTGGTGGATTGACACTGGAGCAACTAGGCATATATGTGCCAACAAGACTATGTTCTCCTCCTTGGAAGAAAAGGATGCCGGTGATATACTTTATATGGGAAATTCTGCAACCTCAACTATCTTGGGCGAAGGCACGGTGATCTTAAAGATGACGTCTGGAAAAGAAGTGACTCTTAAACGTGTGTTATATGTGCCTGATATTCGAAGGAACCTTATTTCTGGTACCTTGTTGATGAAACATGGCTTTAGAACAGTTTTCGAGTCCGATAAAGTTATTTTGTCGAAAAATGGTGTGTTTATAGGCAAGGGATATGAATGCGATGTGCTAGTTAAGCTCAATGTAATGACTATCAAAAATAATGAAATGAAGAATTCTTCTGCTTACTTGCTTGAGTCTCCTAATTTATGGCATGCTAGATTAGGACATGTTAATTTTAATGCAATGCGTAGACTTATTGCATTAGATCACATACCAAAGTTTAAAATTGATTTAAACCACAAGTGTGAAACTTGTGTAGAGGCAAAATTAACTCGATCTCCATTCCGACAAGTGGAAAGAAACACCAAACCTTTAGAATTAATACATAGCGACCTATGTGATTTGAAATTTGTTCAAACTAGAGGTGGAAATAAATATTTTATTACTTTCGTGGATGATTGTACTAAATATTGCTATATATACTTACTTAAAAGCAAAGATGAAGCCATAGAGAAATTCGTTCTCTATAAGACGGAAGTTGAGAATCAATTGAATGCTAAGATAAAAATCTTGAGAAGTGACCGCGGAGGTGAATATGTGGAACCATTTGGCGAATTTTTCTCGCAACAGGGGATTATTCATGAAGTCACTGCCCCATATGCACCACAGTCAAATGGCGTGGCGGAACGTAAGAATCGCACTCTGAAAGAGATGATGAACGCGATATTACTAAATTCAGGGCTACCGCAAAATATGTGGGGAGAAGTCATCTTAACGGCGAATTATCTCTTAAACAAGATATGCCGTAAGAACGGAGACAAAACTCCTTATGAATTGTGGAAAGGAGTCAAGCCTTCCTACAATTACATGAAAGTGTGGGGGTGTCTAGCAAAGGTGCTGATACCTACTCCTAAGAAAGTTAAAATAGGCCCAAAAACGGTTGACTGCATTTTCATTGGATATGCACACAACAGCAATGCTTACCGATTTCTTGTGCATGAATCCAAAGTGCCTGAGATTCACAAGAATACGATTATGGAATCAAGGAATGCGTCATTCTTTGAGAATATCTTTCCTCGCAAGACTGCAAGTGAACCTCTTATCTCATCCGAACGGACTTCTGAACTAATGGATGAAGATAATGAAGACCAAATAATGGATAATGAGGACGAACCTAGAAGGAGCAAGCGACAAAGGACGGAGAAATCTTACGAACCAGATTTCATCACCTACTTGCTCGAAAAGGCTCCTCAAACTTACAAAGAAGCTGTAAGCTCGACGGATGGACCTCTATGGAAAGAGGCTATCAAAGAAGAGATTGATTCTATATTACAGAATCATACTTGGGAACTAGTGGAATTACCTCCTAAGTGTAAACCATTAGGAAATAAGTGGATTTTCAAGAAGAAATTGAAAGATGGAGCAGTTGATAAATATAAGGCTAGGCTCGTAGCGAAGGGATATAACCAACGTGAAGGCCTAGACTATTTTGATACTTACTCTCCTGTGACAAGAATAACCTCCATCAGGATGATACTTGCCATCGCAGCATTACGAGGCTTAGAAGTTCATCAAATGGACGTTAAGACCGCTTTTCTTAATGGGGACTTAGAAGAGGAAATATACATGGAACAACCCGAGGGGTTCTCTGCTCCTGGACAAGAAAGGAAAGTCTGTAAGCTCGTAAAATCAATGTACGGATTGAAGCAGGCACCAAAACAGTGGCATGAAAAATTTGATCATGTCATGATAAACGGTGGCTCCAAAATTAATGAATCCGACAAATTTGTGTATGTGAAAGACACAGAAAATGGCTACGTCATTTTGTGTCTATATGTAGATGACTTACTCATTACCGGCAGTGATGAAAGAATAATCAAATCGACCAAAGACATGCTGAGGTCGAGATTTGATATGAAGGATATGGGACTCGCAGATGTAATTTTAGGGATTAAAATCACACGAACGTCGGAAGGTCTCATGCTGAGTCAAGCCCACTATGTGGACAAAATCCTTGAAAGATTTAATAAGGATGACTCGAGCACAGCCAAAACCCCGGTGGATATGACGTTGAGACTATCCAAGAATAAGGGTGAAGGAGTATCTCAACTCGAATACTCACGCATAATAGGAAGTCTGATGTACTTGATGAGTTGTACAAGACCAGACATAGCCTACTCAGTTAGTAAACTAAGTAGATACACGAGCAACCCCGGAAAGGATCACTGGAAGGCGATCATTAGTTTACTAAGATACTTAAGGGGTACTCGAGAGTATGGGCTGCACTATACCAAATATCCAGCAATACTTGAAGGATATAGTGATGCAAATTGGATATCTCATATAAAAGACTCCAAGTCTACAAGTGGATATGTATTCACACTAGCCGGTGCAGCAGTGGCTTGGAAATCTTCGAAACAGACACTTATATCTCGGTCAACGATGGAATCCGAGTTTATAGCCTTAGATAAATGTGTAGAAGAGGGAGAATGGCTACACCATTTTCTAGAAGATATTCCAAGATGGGCAAAGCCTGTGACCGCAATATGTATTCATTGCGATAGTCAATCTGCGATTGGCAGGGCACAGAGCGTAATGTACAATGGTAAGTCTCGTCACATAAGGAGGAGACATAATACCATTAGACAATTGATATCAATAGGAGTTATCACTATTGATTATGTGTCATCAAAGGATAACATTGCGGATCCGCTAACCAATGGGTTATCAAGAGACCTTGTTGATAAATCATCAAGAGGAATGGGTCTATTGCCTTGAGCTAATGGTTTTATGGAGGATACCCAACCTAAGCTGACTGGAGATCCCAAGATCTAGGTTCAATGGGACAACCAATTCATAAAACTGGGCACGATCACTGTGGGGGTTAACCCGAACCGACCATTCCTAGGATGAAAATAGTGATACCCGTAGGGAGAGGTTAAGCTTATGCTTTTAATGATTCTTAAGTCGACAACGTATAGTCGGGTGGAGTAAAATACGGGTTTACTCAAAACACTTAAAGAGAATCACCTATGTTAGAGAGAAGAGGGGCCGCTTCAAAGGAGAATTGCTAAGGCACAATTCTTTAGAAACTCTCGCAGAACCAGGACAGTGTCCACGGCCAAAATGGGCACAATAATGAGAACAGAACAAATCAGGAAGGGCACTTGTGAAGGATATATGATCACTTACACAAGCGGTCGGACAGTTCAAAGGCATCTGGTCACACTATCTAGCCAGTAAGGAGAATATATCTTTTCGAGGGAAGGTTCAAGGAGCATACTCTACCTATCCTATGCAATGCGTAACCGTAGTAACTATCACCAAGTCAACGTGTGCTGCTGGACCATCAATCTCATTCATGTGGGGGATTGTTGGAAATGTAAGTTAAAATGGAGGAAATGGGCTATTATGAGCAGCCCATTTGAGAGGAAATTTTGAGTGGGCTCGACTACGAGTTAAAGTCGGGACTTAGTTGGAATACGTAGTACTCCGTACGAGGTTTCCAAAACATGTAAGAACACTCAAAATGATTGAGGTATGAATGAGATATAATGTTCCAAAGTGAATCCTTTAAAAATGAATTTGGGATGTTATCCCACATTGGAAAAAGAAGGGAGAAATTGTGAGTATATAAGGAGATGTGGACAAAGGCATGTTCAAAATGAGACATGTGTGTGGATGTGTGACTAGGCGCCCCTCGCGCACACACACACACACGCGCGCGCCGCCGCTGCCGCCGCCCGTCCGTCCGTCCGTTCGGCTCGGCTCGGCTCGGTTCGGGTCGGTCGGTCTCGGTCTAAGGGCGATTTGGGCGAAATATCTCGGCGTCTCGAAGTTATCTTTTTACTGCAATTTTATTCGGTAAAATTTTATTTTACCGAAAATACCTCAATTAATAAATTCCGAATTTTTCGGATCCGGATAAAACCGAATCTCGATGAGTATTTGGATCGGTTTAGAGTTCCTCCAGATACCAATTTCGATCGGTATAGAGTTCCTACAGCACACAACCTCCTCCAGTCTTCACCTATAAATACCCGGCTGAGGGGGCTCGTTTTACAATTGCCTTTTGCGAACAAATTTCAGAGACAAAACAGCCAACTTATTTTCTTCTTCGTTTTTATTTCTTCTTCGGTCGGTGATAGTAGACAGATTTGTTCTAGTTCGTTGAGGGTGCAGCGGATCACAGATTCGTTACATCGAGCTGTTGTTTTATCCTGGGAGGCAGACGTCATTCACCGTGGTGGGGACGAATTTACTTTAAGGAGACAGATTATCTGGACTCAACAGCGAAAAACTTTCGGAACGCGTACGGGATCGGGAATTTCCTTTTGCTAACAATTTTCTGCAGGGCTTACACTATATATATATACATATATATCGAATATATATATATTTATTTTCTGTTATTTTCAAGTAATTGTTTTCAAATTATTTTCAACAACTTTACTATCCTTCGCTACCTCACTTTTGCTAGGCACCATAGGAGATTTTTGCGACTTTCTTCCGAGGGGGAGAGGAGATTCCGATAAAGGACGAGATTAGCCCGCTGGGCGACGACTGGTGCACTTGGATTGTGTGCTCTTGTTGATATGTTTTCTTACACTTTTCCCTAATGGAGGAGGGACTTTCTCCGGTTCATTTTTTGGAGCACCATTTTTTATGGGTGGCTTGTGAGTATAGTTACAAGACTAGTGTAAATGTATAGGGGATGTTTTGGTGTGCATACGCAGACTTAAATATCATATCAGGGCCGACCTCGGGGTCGTGCCGATGGTGACCCCGCCACGTGGCCTCCCCTCTATTTTTTTTTGAACAATAAGGTTTCATATCAACAATGTTTAATCTCGCGTCAAGCGGCAGTGTAAAGATTTCCTTCAGGAACCGGAGTCTTGTCGATCAGCCATTTCTCTCAGAAGCTCTTTGAGGAACTGGTTAATCGATTAAGGGCTTCTCCTTGTGCGCAGTGTACGAGAAAAGGCATTGGGAACCCTGGAATTGCTCGAGCGACTCGCGATTTACTTCTCTCAATGGGTTAGGAGTGGGTTCATTGAGGGACTAGGATTAGTCCGGCTAAGCTGGGATCACCTAGTTATCAAAAAAAAAAAAAAATCAAACATTATGTGCTCAGTAGTTGCCTAGTTGGGTTGTACCGTCGGTTTAATTATTAATTTATTAATTAGTTTATGTTCCGACATATATTCTAATCTTTAAGGGTATATTTTTCAATTTAGTAATAAACTTAATAAATATATACTACCTCCGTTCTCTTATAACTGCAACATATGGACTTTCACGTTTGTCAATGTACAACTTTGATTATTAATATTTTCAATTCATTACTTTTAAAAATTATAAAAAGTTGATATTTTGAAAGTATATTTCGAGGTGAATCTAACAAGATCCCACATGACTATATTTTTTCATATGTATAAATCACAAAAGATGGTCAAAATAGAGTATGTGGACATTGTAATAGTCAACACATTGTAATAATAAAAGAACGGAGGAAGTATAGAGCAATAGGACTACATTTTTATTTTCACGGGCTTCCAGAGTGTCATGACCGGCCCTGTTATTGGTTGTAGCAATTATTATTATTTTTTGAATAAGTAATTTTATCGTCGTGGATTTTTTATATTATACCCAGAGGAGTTAATTTATGCCTTAAACAATAGATACACACATATTTAAAGTAGATAAAATAATGTTATTAACATAATGTAATAGTAGTAAGTGTTGATAATATTTAAAGATATAAATTAAAATACTATAAAAGATATATGGCCAAGCATTTTTGTAGCCTCTCCCTCTCATCTAGTTGTACCATATTGACCACTTCATAATTTAAAGACATTGTTGCCCCTCCCTTACGAACTGCTATATTAAAGCATTAAGCATCCAATACCATGGATATATACATAAATGATCACAATGGCCAAGGCCGCCATGCTTTGCATTGCCACCCTCCTCCTTCTACCATCATTCTCTCATGTCCTTGCCCGGCGGCACCCGGCATTTTACGACGTTACTCCCATGGATGCACATCATGAGGTTCATTTCACAAGTTTAATGTATATATCCGTGTATGCAAACATTTGTGTTAGACAGTTTGATGAAATTATTCAGTCACTCTATTTTCTCTCAATTTTCTAGTTTTTTTTTTTTTTTTTTTTAGTTTTTTTTCCTCTAGATCTTTTAGAGTTTTTTATTTTCTTACTATTTTTTTGAAATTAAAGACTTGGTTTAAATGGACCTTGTGATTATTGGTGTAGATCAATCCAAACGAAACAAATATATTTATGTTCGAACTTATTTGAAATCTGATCGAGCTTTAAGCGCTATATCTGAGGTTGATTAAATTAACAATCGTACCGAACTCAAACGAACTTTAATCGAGCCGATCACGAATCAAGCTCGAGTAGTTTGATATTTTATATGCATCCTATAAGTTTTATTTAAATAGACCCGAGTTCGAGTCGAGCTTAATATCTCATCAAATAGATAATCTTGGTTCATTATATTAACGAATCGAGCTCGAACGAGTTTTTTACGAATCGAGTATCGAATAACTTGGTTCGATTTTCAGCTCGAGTCAAGATCCGTGTGTCACGAATGTGCCTTGTTTCTATATTGTGAGAAAAAATCTATTATTTCGAGAAAAAAATAGTATCGCTCTCATAAACGTTCATTTTATGGTTTCCGTCCCTAATTATCATCAGATACGGACTATTTTTTTTTCTATTTGCGTTTATCGTAGGATAACGAACTGCCGAACGTAGCTATGGACCGAGATAGCTGTGTCGGACTTGGGGAAGACGAGGGCCTAATGAGGGAACATCTTGAAGCTCAGCTTGATTATATCTACACGAAGGAAAAAAAGCAGCCATGACAATGTATTATATGTATGTATGGACTGATGCATCCCCCTTTTGTCTTGTGAATATTGGATGCCATTTTCTATAAGCATGTAGTACTTTTTTGTTCTTTTTTTTTGTAATAAATATTTTTAGCTAGAATAATGTGAAACAATACTATAAATTGTTTCAAAAGTTGATGGAGAAATGAAATCCGAGTGATCAAGAGCATACCATGTACATTCTTTCAAGCCTAGCTAGGATCTTTTTGTACATATTGGATGCGAATCCTCTGCTACATAGTATGCATCCCACCATCAGATGACACACACCCGCACGAGTGTGTGTGTGTGCGTGTCGGATCCAACGGTGTGCAGCAGCACAACACGGTGTTGTGCTGAAGAGGATTCTGTTCGAATATTTATTCCACACATTATTTAATTTGTGTTTTGATGATTAAAGTTGCT
This sequence comes from Orobanche coerulescens, assembly GCA_033398695.1. NCBI lineage: Eukaryota > Viridiplantae > Streptophyta > Magnoliopsida > Lamiales > Orobanchaceae > Orobanche > Orobanche coerulescens. The sequence goes on from CM065809.1 coordinate 181,473,541, forward strand.
AAACAACAAAACAACATCGAGGCGAAGCAGACGAAGATGCAAAAAGTTGCAATCTGGACTGCATTAGCGCACGCTAAAACATATATGTTAGCGCACGCTAACGAGGAGTAATCTGCATATCAGCCAAGTTCGAAGTTACCTGAAAGGAAGTAAGCTGATGAGATAGCGCACGCTACACGTTATCATTAACGCACGCTATCGAGCCATGTTACCGTTGGGAAGATATTCAAACGCAGAATGACGCATGCAATGAAGTCAGTACTAGCGCACGCAAGGAATGATATTTAACGCACGCTAAGCAGTTTGAATCAAGTCAATCAGAACGTTGGGAAAAGCAAGTCAAAGTCAGCATATCAAACGGATACTTTGACAAGTCATGCAACAGATATATTGTATTAGCGCACGCTACAATGTGTTATTAACGCACGCTAATATAAGATGGTTACGTACGTAAGGCAGAAGGCATAACGTACGCTAAAGAAGAAAGCAAGCTCTTTGGATCAAATCGAATGCCTAACGCACGCTACATGAAAGACATTACGCACGCTAAAACAAAAATGTGCGATAGCGCACGCTAAGAAGGAAGAGCTAGCGCACGCTAGCTAGTCAACTGGCAGCTGTAATATCCGTAATTTTCCATTTTTAGCAGTTTCCATTTTTGGTGTATATCTATTTTTATCGACTCGCTTGTAACCGTTTCGACATTTTGAATCTACCTTGTTCTTGGAGTTTTTCCATTTGGATGAGTTTTGATGATGTTTTCACGTAATTTCATTTTGTGTCATGTTTTGCCGTATGAACATTCGATTCTTGTAAAACTCGTTTGTTTTCGTTGTTTCTTGGTTTGTACAAGTTCGTATGGTTGAGTTGGTCATGTGGAAACTTTCGGTTTGTAAATCCGACGTCGTTTCGTGATTTTCGGGCACTTGGGCCATTTTTGTAATTTCCTAATAGTTTAGGGAATCTCGTTTTCGTTGTCGCATTACGGACCCTTCGGTGGTCGGAATTGTATTTTTTCTTTCAGCGCTTAGCTCCGTCGTCTTGTATGTTTCACGTCTATGTTCCTGGATTCTGGTTCCGTCGTGCGTTTCGTGTTTTATACCCTCGACAAAGAACTCATCACGATGTGACATCGGCGATCTTTGGCTTCTTTGTGTAGGTAGCGCACGCTACCCATGTTGCCTTGCGTGCGCTACAAGTGCGATTAGCGTCGCTAACCCCTATTGTTAGCGTGACGCTAACGAATGGTGGCGATAGCACCGGACTCGCCACGGCCCGTTAGCGCACGCTTCATATGGCGATTAGCGTGCGCTAATTTCACAAACTATATAAGCCCGGTAGCGCTTTTGAGCAAAGTTTTGTTCTTTTCTCTTCGTTTCTTCGACGTGCGACCTCAGAGACGATTTCCACCGGTCCTGATCGGAGTTCTCTTCAAATTCCATCACCGTAGAGTCGTGCTAACATATCATCACCATAATCATCATCCATCATCCGAAATCAAGGTATTTTCGTCTAGAGCCCTAACTCGTTAAATTTGGGGGGTTTTCCGGGTTTTACAAATTGGACTCGAATTATTCCAGTATGTTACGATATTCTTCACCGATTGTGATTATTGAATGATTCCAAATCCAATTTCCTTGATTTTAATCCGCGAATTATCAATACAGGGAGATTTTGCGTAAACCCTCACCCGTATCAATTGATCGTCCATTGTCGTATTATGTAATTGGGGTTATGGGTGTATTCCAATAGAGTATTGTTGTCCGTTGGGACTGAACTGTATTGATCCTTCATTTAGGAACCGTCGTTTTCCACCCGGACCGTTCGTAGTCGTGTTTCACTTCCGTTTCATCAAGAATGTCTCAAAGGCAAGTACTTTACATTTGTTTACATGTTCTAGTATTTGAATTATGGCTGTATCGTGGTTGTTGTGGATGGTTATGTGTATGTTCACCTAGGGATGGTCCGACGGGGCCTCTAGGGATACGTATTGCCGTGAGTGTGCGTATCGTGAACTGTGGTTAGCCACCCAGGGATGTCCGACGGGCTCTGCGGGTACGGTGGCCGTGAGTCTCGTGCCAACGGTTAACTTTGAATTATGATTTGTTGGAGATAATGTGTTTTGTGTTTGTACATCATAAATATTCCGGAATATAAAATATTTTCTAAAACGACTTTTTGGCGCATATATTCATCTGATTAGAATGTAGTTCAAATGGATTGTACTTGCACTAGCAGTTGTCGTTAACCCCTTAAATGGGGGAAATACTTTTTGTATTTCACGTATTGATCGTGGGGACAAACGAGCACTCGAGCCGTATGAGGATGATGGGCAAGCATGATATTGTCCAGTATTTGATTTTCGATGTTATGTCTGTCGGTTACTATTGATGTCCGATTTTGGGATTTACGTATTATAAAGTTGGTTTAAGTACTCGAGTACTTCGTGTTTGAAATTGTTAATGTTGTGTTCCCGTTTTGGGAAATGGATTTGATGTCAGATTTTAATTGTCGATTTGTAGTCTTTTATTTGAATTGTCGTTTTATTAATGATAGGTTGTCGTTGTCGAATGTCTTGTTGGTATGTTAGCCTGGTGGATTCCACAGTGTGGGGTCCACGGTGCTGTAATATGCCCTGAACGTCTTGGGGGTGTTACAGAATATGGTATCAGAGCTTAGGTTTATGGATACCTAGGCTGTCGGTCATTTGGGTCTAGTTAAGTGTCGTTTTTGGGACAGTATCACTGCTATGCCATCATCTCAGTACGCCGGTGCTCGTAAGTTTTTCCTAACTTGATTCGTTTCGTTGTTCGGTTCTATTCCTGTCTTAGTATCTTGTTGCGTTTTGCGTTTGAATTGTACTTACCCATTGCTTCTTCAGAATTCCTGCTGGTAGAGGACGCGACGCCGCGGCCGCGGGCCGGTAGGGGCGTGGCGCGGCCAGTGGGCGGCCATGTTCGATCACTCGAACCGGTCGGCGATGCCTTCTTTGTCGAGCAGTGTTCCCCCTAGTTCGGAGGTCACGGGACGATCTGCTAGCTCCGTGTGCACATGAGAATGTTGGAGTGGCCAACATATTGCAGCAAGTAGCGAACCAGATGACGCTACTGACTCAGGCCGTTCTGGTCGGCCATGCTAATGCCAACCCGGTTCCGCCTACTGGATCCGGTAATGATAAGCTACTTCAGGACGTGATTCGTATGCGTCCTCCGCAGTTTGATGGTGCTTCCGACCCTTCTGGTTGGGAGAATTGGCTATTCGAGATGGAGAAAGTGTTTGAGGCTGCTAATTGTCGTGAGGAGAGGAAGATACCCATTGCTCAGTACTTCCTCGCCAAGGAGGCAGCGACATGGTGGCAAGCGGTGAAACCGCGTGACCGAGCAGCTATGTGGACAGAGTTCCGGGATCTGATGGAAGGCACTTACATCCTTGGCGATGAAAGAGGGGAGGATCCGAGCCTTCTTTGAGGCTAAGCCCCAAGATGTTCCTATATCCCAAGCAATCAAAGACTACAATCAACAGCTACATTATGTGAGAAACCAAGTCCACGATGAGCTTGATAAGATCCGCCACTTTGATATGCGGATGAAGTCGAGGGTGCGCCACTAGATGTCTGGTCTGGGGTGCACGACTTTGAAAGATTATCAGAATAAAGCTATGGCTTATGAGATGTCGTTTTCGGCGACAGAGACGGCAACCGAAGGAAAGAAGCAGAAGACCTCCGGTCAGTTTTCGGGAGGCAAGTCAAGAGGGTATCCGAAGGCTCAGTCCGGTTCGCGAGTCTTCGGGAGTCAGTCGCCATCAGTTGGTCGAGGAAACGGTTCTAGGTCTACTCCTGCTGGTTCCGTTCATGGTCCTACGTGCTTCAACTGCAGTCGTCCGGGCCACATGATGAGTGAGTGTGATAGGCCTCCGATTCAATGTCTTGCTTGTGGTCGTATGGGTCACCGTGCTAAGTTTTGTACAGATGCAGCTCGGGCTCCAGTTACTCAGATATCAGCTCCAGCTGCGGGAGAGCCGAGTGTGAATCAGGCACCGACAAATCCCTCGGCAGAGTTTTGGTAGAGGTCGAGGTCGTGGTCACCTTCTAGAGGGGAGATTCTAGTGCGGGGCATTCCGCCCGTGTGTATGAGATAAGGCGAGCCGAGATCCCGACGCGACGGTGGCTACAGTACCGTCCACATCCTTGACCATCCTGTTTCCGTATTGTTCGATTCGTGCTACGCATTCTTTTATATCTATGGATTGTGTGCGTCTCGCATGTTGATTGCCTTGTTGCTTGTGAGCCTTTTGTTGTTAAACTTCCTAGCGGGGATAGCATCGTGGGGACCGTGAGATTAGAGATTTTTCGTGAGTATCGCGGGGAGGGATTGGCCTTCTAATCGATTGTGGTAGAAATTAGAGATGAGGATTTGATTCCGGGTGAGGATCGGCTGGACCGTCATGGGCGATCATGAATTATAGAACGAGGCTGCTTCGATGTTAGCCTCTGATGGTACCGAGCATTCTTTTGTGGGCGTAAGCGGAGTAGCGAGGTTCGATCAGCGCTTTGAGGCGGTGAGACTTCTTGAGGAGGTAGCACGGGCGATAGGTGTTACGCTGAGATATCGGAAGAACGGGGAGTCTAGCTCTCGTCTATTCCGCTAGGATGTGAGTATCAAGACGAAATTCCAGATGAGTTGCCGGGTTTGCAGCCGGACCGAGAGGTTGAATTTCTCGTCGATTTAGAGCCGGGTGCAGCACCTATCTCTAAGACGCCATACCGTATGGCGCCTGCCGAGATGCTTGAGTTGAAGATACAATTGGGAGAGTTGCTAGACATGGGATAGATTCGTCCGAGCGCTTCACCTTGGGGCGCACCGGTCTGTTTGTGAAGAAGAAGGATGGGTCACTTCGTTTGTGTATCGACCGAGAGTTGAACAAAGTGACCATCAAAAACAAGTATCCGCTACCAAGGATTGATGATTTGTTTGATCGATTGCAAGGGGCAACTGTGATTTCGAAAATTGATTTGATATCGTGGTATTATCAGCTCAGAGTGAAGGATACCGACATTCCGAAGACGGCCTTTCGGACGAGATACGGTCACTACGAGTTTGTGGTTATGCCTTTTGGGCTAACCAACGCACCAGCCGTGTTCATGCAGCTTATGAACAAAGTCTTTATCGAGTACCTCGATAAATGTGTAGTCGTTTTTATCGATGACATTCTGATTTACTTGAGGAGTGAGGAGGAGCATGCCCGTCATTTGCATATCGTGTTAGACATTTTGAGAACTCAGCATCTTTTTGCGAAGTTCTCAAAGTGCGAGTTTTGGTTACGGGAGGTTATGTTTCTCGGTCATGTGATCTCGGCCGAGGGTGTTCGTGTGGACCCACATAAGGTAGAGGCAGTGTTGGATTGGGCGCCACCCAAGAACGTGAAAGAGGTCCGCAGTTTTTTGGGATTAGCCGGGTATTACCGTAGATTCGTCGAGGGGTTCTCTAAACTCGCTCGGCCGACTCGATTATTCTGAAGTCAGAGAAGTTTGTGTGGACCAATGAGAGGCAGAATAGTTTTGAGGAGTTGAAGAAGCGGTTGACGACCGCTCCCGTTTTAGCTTTACCGAGTGGTAATGATGGTTTCTCAGTTTATAGCGATGCTTCTGGCCAAGGGCTCGGATGCGTACTTATGCAGCACGGGAGGACGATTGCCTATGCTTCCCGTCAGTTGAAACCGTATGAATTGAATTACCCTACGCACGATCTCGAGTTGGCCACAGTCGTATTTGCGTTGAAGATCTGGCGTCATTATTTGTATGGCTCGTCGTGTCAGATTTTCACCGATCACAAGAGCCTGAAGTACATTTTCACCCAGAAAGAGCTTAATATGAGACAGAGGAGATGGTTGGAATTGATTAGGGATTACGATCTCGAGATCCTTTATCATCCGGGCAAGGCTAATGTGGTAGCAGATGCCTTGAGCTGGAAATCGATATCGCTTCGAGCGCTTGAGTTGCTTACGGACCAGTCGGGACTTCGGCGAGAGTTTATGAGATTGAGCATTGAGATCGTACTGCCAGAGAGTTCCGGGCAGTTGCGTACTCTTGAGATTTCTTCCTCTCTGGTCAAGGATATTAAATCGAGACAGTTGGAGGACCCGATGTTTATTCAGCTTCGGGAGAGTGTAGAGAAGGGGAAAGCCCCGGGATTCGTTATTCATGAGGACGGAGTGTTGAGATTCCGAGGTCGGTTGTGTGTTCCGAACGACTCGGAATTGAGACAGAGTATTATGCGAGAGGCCCATGCGTCACCTTACTCAGTCCATCCGGGCTCGAGTAAAATGTATAAAGATCTGAGGAAAAATTTCTGGTGGAACGATATGAAGAAAGAGGTAGTTCAGTTTGTGGCTAAGTGTTTGACTTGTCAGCAAGTCAAGATTGAGCATCAGCGGCCAGCTGGGTTATTGAAACCACTTCCCATCCCGGAATGGAAGTGGGAGGATATCTCTATGGATTTTGTCACGGGTTTGCCGAGGACGAAGACTGGTATGAATATGGTGTGGGTGATTGTTGATCGACTGACTAAGTCGGAACATTTTCTGGGCATCAAGGATACTTGGGGTCCAGAAAAGTTGGCTCGTATTTTTATTGCACAGATAGTGAGGATACATGGTACGCCGAGGACCATTATTTCAGATAGAGATGGCCGGTTTGTATCGCATTTTTGGCAGGCGGTGCATAAGGCATTGGGGACACAGTTACGTTTGAGCACTTCGTTCCATCCCCAGACCAATGGGCAGTCCGAACGTACCATTCAGACGATCGAGGATTTGTTGCGCGCGTGTGCGTTAGACTGGAGTAGTAACTGGGAGGAGCATTTGGCCTTAATTGAGTTTACTTATAATAATAGCTGGCACGCGTCGATTAAGATGGCACCGTATGAGGCACTTTATGGGCGACGTTGCCGATCGCCGATATGCTGGGATGAGCCGTCCGATTTGGTTGGCACCGAGCCGGACCTTGTGTTGGAGACGAGGGAGAAAGTTGAATTGATTAGAAAGAGGATGTTGGCTGCTCAGAGTCGACAAAAGTCTTATGCGGATGTTAGGCGTAGACCTTTGGAGTTTGAGGTGGGAGATCATGTTCTGTTGAGAGTGTCTCCGATGAAAGGAGTTTTCCGCTTCGGGAAGAAGGGGAAACTCAGCCCGAGATATATTGGACCTTTCGAGGTATTGGAGAGAGTCGGTGAGTTGGCATACCGTTTGGTGTTACCTCCGTCGCTGAGTCATGTTCATAGCGTATTTCACGTTTCCCAGTTGAGGAAGTACGTTCCGGACCCGTCCCACATTATTGACTTTGGGGACGTGGAGATCGAGAAGGATATTACGTTTGAAGAGAGGCCCGTCAGAATTTTGGAGCGTCGTGACAAGCAGTTAAGGCACAAAACCATTCCTTTGGTTAAGGTGCAATGGTCGAGGCACGGAGTAGAAGAAGCGACGTGGGAGCTAGAGGAGGATATGCGTTCGAGATACCCTCAGCTTCTTGATTCTTAAGTTTCGGGACGAAACTTTATTTTAGAGGGGGATAATGTAATATCCGGAATTTTCCATTTTTAGCAGTTTCCATTTTTGGTGTATATCTATTTTTATCGACTCGCTTGTAACCGTTTCGACATTTTGAATCTACCTTGTTCTTGGAGTTTTTCCATTTGGATGAGTTTTGATGATGTTTTCACGTAATTTCATTTTGTGTCATGTTTTGCCGTATGAACGTTCGATTCTTGTAAAACTCGTTCATTTTCGTTGTTTCTTGGTTTGTACAAGTTCGTATGGTTGAGTTGGTCATGTGGAAACTTTCGGTTTGTAAATCCGACGTCGTTTCGTGATTTTCGGGCACTTGGGCCATTTTTGTAATTTCCTAATAGTTTAGGGAATCTCGTTTTCGTTGTCGCATTACGGACCCTTCGGTGGTCGGAATTGTATTTTTTCTTTCAGCGCTTAGCTCCGTCGTCTTGTATGCTTCACGTCTATGTTCCTCGATTCTGGCTCCGTCGTGCGTTTCGTGTTTTATACCCTCGACAGCAGCTTACTGCTGATGTGACATCAGCCGATCTTTGAAGCTTCGTGTAGGTAGCGCCTGTCACGGCCGGCGATCGGCAACGAGACATGTGTGCGCAGACAGTCGCCGCAGGTGCCGAGGGACCGCACGGCGGGACGCCAAGGATGGCATCGGGCCGCATGTGAAGAGTCGGCCTTCAGACGGCGTGATCGGACGGAGAGTCACGCGAGTAAGCCGTGGGAGGAGCACGGCCGCCGCTTTGGGAAGCGGATCGCCCAAGGGGCATTGCGACAGACATGTCCGGATCGTCCGGCAGTCACAGGGGGCGCGGCAAGGCCGGACGAGCACAGTCGTGTGGGACAAGGCACGACGGACAAGGCCGAGTCCGGGAACAGGACTCGAGCCGGCCGGACGCGGGCGTGGGATGCCGGCGCGGCGGCGTGCGCAGCGCGCGCGCGAGGTGCGAGAGAGACCCTCCCCTATAATAGGCTTAGACGGAAAAAGCCTTGTGGGGGCGAGAGACATTGAAAAGCCGAGGAGCCACTCGGCGGGAAAGACTCGGCCTAAGCAACTAGAAGCGGACCGGCTTGGTCCAGAGGTTCGGGAAGAGTCTGGAACATTGTAGAGACGGGCCCAGTGTTCGGGCCGAGATGGGCCAGTGCGGGCCGGGACGGGCCGATGCGGGCCGGGACGGACAGAGACGGGCCGGGCGCCCGGGATGGAAGAGAAGCCTCTAGGAAACTCCTAGAAGGATGAAGTCTGGAATGATATAGAGTATTCTAGATGATTGTGTGCCTTGTACTTGTAGAATACTCTAGAATATGTTTGTAAGTATTGTATGTGTAGACTTGTGTGGATAATTCTAGAGATAGGTTCTAGAATATGATAGAAGTATGTGGAATGTATAGGATGTTCTAGAGTCCTCCAAATGAGGAGGTGGAGTAGAATATTCTAGGTTCTAGGAGTAGTATAAATAGGTGAAGGGGAGGCTCATTTGCAACCAACCCTCAAAGACTCAACATTCTTGTATTGTGAAGTGTTTGTGAAATAGTGAAGTTTTCTCTCAACTCCCAAGTATAAACCCCTTCTTACACACTTAGCAACCGAGTGAGTTAGGCTTACTAGCTAGATCGAGGCAATTCTAGTCTAGTGCCGCACGGGTCCGAGGAGCTTTCGAGTGCTCAAACCCAACCCCGTGACAAGTGGTATCGGAGCCACGCTAGTGGTTCAAGGAACTTCCGCATTGAGGCGTTCTTTGAGAGGTATTGTGCAAGGAGGACCGATGGAGACTACGTCCGGCGTCACCAAAGTTCAACCCGGCCGGGAGAAGGACAAGTCCAGAAAGGGTCTAGGGACAAGTCCGTGGAAAGAGGTGTTGCCATGGAAGCACGAGTGGCTCGGTGGAGGAAACCATGGGCAAGCACGCAGATGCTCTTGAGGTATGGAGCAATGTGGCCGACCGGTGACGGAGATGAGCGAGTCGTTGGAGGAGCTTGAGAACCGGGTGACGGGCACCCTTAACGCGTTGCGGCGCGACTTGTGTGAGGAGATCCTTGAGTCTGTCAGAAGGAGGTTCGGTCCATGATCGCACTTTCGAGAGGAGATCATAGGGAGGATCGAGACCATCGAAGGAAGGGCAAGACCTTTATGCAGCGGGCGATGGCCACAGTCGGGACCCGGTGGTGCGGCACCCCATCGAATCGACATCCCCCGGCCGTGTTCGTTCCAAGGATCGCGGAATGGTAGGGAAGTGGATGACTTCCTGTGGAACATGGAGCGTTACTTTGGTGCATCGGGGATAGTAGATGATGCGACCAAGTTGCAGACGGCTCCATTCTTCTTAGCAGATGTGGCGCTGCTATGGTGGAGAAGGCGCGAAACAGAGATCGCGCGTGGAACATGTCGGATGGAGACATGGGAGGATTTCAAGGCCGAGTTCAAGCGGCAGTTTTACCCGGAGAATGTTGAGTTTGAGGTCCGGGCTAGGTTGAAGGAGTTGACACACAGCAAGACGATCAAGGACTATGTGAAGGAGTTCCAGGAGATCGTGCTGGAGTTGCCTAGCCTTAGTGAGCAGGAAGCTTTGTTCGCGTTCGTGGATGGGCTAAAACCGTGGGCAAAGTTGGAAGTGCAGAGGGCCAAGGCACAGAACGTGTCCGAGGCGATTGCGATAGCGGAGCGGCTGATCGAGTTAAAACCAGCCGGGAGAGCCGGAAGTCGGGAGGGACGAGGCGGCATCGGTACGCAGACAAGTCGTACTGAGTAATGCGGATAGGGCGCGAGGATGGCGTGCCCAAGGGCGGCAAGCGGTCGAGATGGGCTCGGACTTGCCATGGGTGCGGGAGTGCGAGACCATCTCGTAGCAGCGTGTCCGAAGAAGAAGAAATGTGAGATTTGCTGGAGCACGGAGCATTCGACGAGGCAATGCTCGAAGTTTCCGAGGGTAGCCGCCATGGATTACACCAAGGCACGGGACGATGCCGAGGGTGATGGGACATCGATGGCGCTTCAGGTGTTGAACTCAGCCATAGGGATGGCATCGCGGGATGGAGCACCGCTTGAGGGAAACTTGTTGTATGCGACGGGGCTGATCAATGGGAAACCCGTCAAGGCGTTGGTCGACACAGGGGCCGATTACAACTACATTGACGAGGCTGAAGCACAGAGGTTGGGGCTTCAGGTCATCGAGGGACGGGGGAAGCACCGCTTGAGGGAAACTTGTTGTATGCGACGGGGCTGATCAATGGGAAACCCGTCAAGGCGTTGGTCGACACAGGGGCCGATTACAACTACATTGACGAGGCTAAAGCACAGAGGTTGGGGCTTCAGGTCATCGAGGGACGGGGATGGATGAAGTCGAATAATGCACCACCCGTTCGGGTCACAGGAGTCGCCAATGGGGTGCGACTAAAGATTGGCACGTGGGAACTGCGCGTGCACTTCAAGGTGACGAGCATGGATGATCGGGACATAATACTGGGCATGGACTTCCTGAGGAAGAATAATGTTGGTGTTGTTCCGCACAAGAGGGCGCTGTACGTGTGTGATCAAGCCAAGCTGCAGGAAATACGCTTGACCACAGAGCCTTCGGGACAAGCTATGTCGGCACTCAAGTACGTGAGGAAGCTTGAGGAGGAGCCGAGTTACCACCTTGGAGCAGTTCGGTTCATCGAGGGGCCGCCACGTCGCCGAGGACGTCGACGAAATGGGCGGGGGAGAATGTCACGGCGGCGATCGGCAGCAGACATGTGTGCGCAGACGGTCGCACAGTGCCGAGGGACCGCACGAGCAGACGCCAAGGATGGCATCGGGCCGCATGTGAAGAGTCGGCCTTCAGACGGCGTGATCGGACGGAGAGTCACGCGAGTAAGCCGTGGGAGGAGCACGGTCGCCGCTTTGGGAAGCGGATCGCCCAAGGGGCATTGCGACAGACATGTCCGGATCGTCCCGGCAGCAGGGGCGCGGCAAGGCGGGACGAGCACAGTCGTGTGGGACAAGGCACGACGGACAAGGCCGAGTCTGGGAACGGGACTCGAGTCGGCGGCCGGACGCGGCGTGGGATGCCGGCGCGCGGCCAGCGTCTTGGCGCGCGCGAGGTGCGAGAGAGACCCTCCCCCTATAATAGGCTTAGACGGAAAAAGCCTTGTAGGGCGATAGACATTGAAAAGGCGAGGAGCCACTCGGCGGGAAAGACTCGGCCGGAAGCAACTAGAAGCGGACCGGCTTGGTCCAGAGGTTCGGGAAGAGTCCGGAACATTGTAGAGACGGGCCCAGTGTTCGGGCCGAGATGGGCAGTGCGGGCGGACGGGCCGATGCGGGCAGAGACGGACAGAGACGGGCGCCGGATGGAAGAGAAGCCTCTAGGAAACTCCTAGAAGGATGAAGTCTTTGGAATGATATAGAGTATTCTAGATGATTGTGTGCCTTGTACTTGTAGAATACTCTAGAATATGTTTGTAAGTATTGTATGTGTAGACTTGTGTGGATAATTCTAGAGATAGGTTCTAGAATATGATAGAAGTATGTGGAATGTATAGGATGTTCTAGAGTCCTCCAAATGAGGAGGTGGAGTAGAATATTCTAGGTTCTGGGAGTAGTATAAATAGGTGAAGGGGAGGCTCATTTGCAACCAACCCTCAAAGACTCAACATTCTTGTATTGTGAAGTGTTTGTGAAATAGTGAAGTTTTCTCTCAACTCCCAAGTATAAACCCCTTCTTACACACTTAGCAACCGAATGAGTTAGGCTTACTAGCTAGATCGAGGCAATTCTAGTCTAGTGCCGCACGGGTCCGAGGAGCTTTCGAGTGCTCAAACCCAACCCCGTGACAAGTGGTATCGGAGCCACGCTAGTGGTTCAAGGAACTTCCGCATTGAGACGTTGCTGAGAGGTATTGTGCAAGGAGGACCGATGGAGACTACGTCCAGCGTCACCAAAGTTCAACCGGCCAGAGAAGGACAAGTCCAGAAAGGGTCTAGGGACAAGTCCGTGGAAAGAGGTGTTGCCATGGAAGCACGAGTGGCTCATACCGAGGAAACCATGGGCAAGCACGCAGATGCTCTTGAGGTATGGAGCAATGTGGCCGACCGGTGTGACGGAGATGAGCGAGTCGTTGGAGGAGCTTGAGAACCGGTGACGGGCACCCTTAACGCGTTGCGACGCGACTTGTGTGAGAGATCCTTGAGTGCAGCCGGGAAGGAGGTTCGGTCCATGATCGCAGCCTTTCGAGAGGAGATCATAGGGAGGATCGAGACCATCGAAGGAAGGGCGACCTTATGCGAGCGGGCGATGGCCCAGTCGGGACAGTGGTGCGGCACCCCATCGAATCGACATCCCGGCCGTGTTCGTTCCAAGGATCGCGGAATGGTAGGGAAGTGGATGACTTCTGTGGAACATGGAGCGTTACTTTGGTGCATCGGGGATAGTAGATGATGCGACCAAGTTGCGACGGCTCCATTCTTCTTAGCAGATGTGGCGCCGCTATGGTGGAGAAGGCGCGAAACAGAGATCGCGCGTGGAACATGTCGGATGGAGACATGGGAGGATTTCAAGGCCGAGTTCAAGCGGCGCTTTACCCGGAGAATGTTGAGTTTGAGGTCCGGCTAGGTTGAAGGAGTTGACACACGCAAGACGATCAAGGACTATGTGAAGGAGTTCCGGAGATCGTGGCCGGAGTTGCCTAGCCTTAGTGAGCAGGAAGCTTTGTTCGCGTTCGTGGATGGGCTAAAACCGTGGGCAAAGTTGGAAGTGCAGAGGGCCAAGGCACGTAACGTGTCCGAGGCGATTGCGATAAGCGGAGCTACCGATCGAGTTAAAACCACCGGGAGAGCCTAAGTCCAGAGGGACGAGGCATCAGACGCAGACGCAGACAAGTCGTACTGTGGTAATGTGGATAGGGCGCGAGGATGGCCAGCCCAAGGACGGCAAGCGGTCGAGATGGGCTCGGACTTGCCATGGGTGCGGGAGTGCACCATCTCAGAAAGCCGTGTCCGAAGAAGAAGAAATGTGAGATTTGTGGAGCACGGAGCATTCGACGAGGCAATGCTCGAAGTTTCCGAGGGTAGCCGCCATGGATTACACCAAGGCACGGGACGATGCCGAGGGTGATGGGACATCGATGGCGCTTCAGGTGTTGAACTCAGCCATAGGGATGGCATCGCGGGATGGAGCACCGCTTGAGGGAAACTTGTTGTATGCGACGGGGCTGATCAATGGGAAACCCGTCAAGGCGTTGGTCGACACAGGGGCCGATTACAACTACATTGACGAGGCTGAAGCACAGAGGTTGGGGCTTCAGGTCATCGAGGGACGGGGATGGATGAAGTCGAATAATGCACCACCCGTTCGGGTCACAGGAGTCGCCAATGGGGTGCGACTAAAGATTGGCACGTGGGAACTGCGCGTGCACTTCAAGGTGACGAGCATGGATGATCGGGACATAATACTGGGCATGGACTTCCTGAGGAAGAATAATGTTGGTGTTGTTCCGCACAAGAGGGCGCTGTACGTGTGTGATCAAGCCAAGCTGCAGGAAATACGCTTGACCACAGAGCCTTCGGGACAAGCTATGTCGGCACTCAAGTACGTGAGGAAGCTTGAGGAGGAGCCGAGTTACCACCTTGGAGCAGTTCGGTTCATCGAGGGGCCGCCACGTCGCCGAGGACGTCGACGAAATGGGCGGGGGAGAATGTCACGGCCGGCTACCGACGACGAGACATGTGTGCGCAGACGGCCGCACAGGTGCCGAGGGACCGCACGAGCAGACGCCAAGGATGGCATCGGCCGCATGTGAAGAGTCGGCCGTGACGGCGTGATCGGACGGAGAGTCACGCGAGTAAGCCGTGGAGGAGTACGGTCGCCGCTTTGGGAAGCGGATTGCCCAAGGGGCATTGCGACAGACATGTCCGGATCGTCCGGCACAGCAGGGGCGCGGCAAGGCCGGACGAGCACAGTCGTGTGGGACAAGGCACGACGGACAAGGCCGAGTCCGGGAACAGACTCGAGCCGGGCGGCCGGACGCGGCGTGGGATGCCGGGCGCGGCCGGCGCTGGAGCGCGCGCGAGGTGCGAGAGAGACCCTCCCCCTATAATAGGCTTAGACGAAAAAGCCTTGTGGGGGCAAGAGACATTGAAAAGCCGAGGAGCCACTCACAGAAAGACTCGGCCTAAGCAACTAGAAGCGGACCGGCTTGGTCCAGGAGGTTCGGGAAGAGTCTGGAACATTGTAGAGACGGGCCCAGGTGTTCGGGCCGAGATGGGCCGGTGCGGGCCGGGACGGGCCGATGCGGGCCGGGACGGACAGAGACGGGCCGGGCGCCCGGGATGGAAGAGAAGCCTCTAGGAAACTCCTAGAAGGATGAAGTGCTGGAATGATATAGAGTATTCTAGATGATTGTGTGCCTTGTACTTGTAGAATACTCTAGAATATGTTTGTAAGTATTGTATGTGTAGACTTGTGTGGATAATTCTAGAGATAGGTTCTAGAATATGATAGAAGTATGTGGAATGTATAGGATGTTCTAGAGTCCTCCAAATGAGGAGGTGGAGTAGAATATTCTAGGTTCTAGGAGTAGTATAAATAGGTGAAGGGGAGGCTCATTTGCAACCAACCCTCAAAGACTCAACATTCTTGTATTGTGAAGTGTTTGTGAAATAGTGAAGTTTTCTCTCAACTCCCAAGTATAAACCCCTTCTTACACACTTAGCAACCGAGTGAGTTAGGCTTACTAGCTAGATCGAGGCAATTCTAGTCTAGTGCCGCACGGGTCCGAGGAGCTTTCGAGTGCTCAAACCCAACCCCGTGACAGCACGCTACCCCTGTTGCCTTGCGTGCGCTACCGAAGTGCAGTTAGCGTACGCTAACCCCCTATTGTTAGCGTATGCTAACGAATGGTGGCAGTAGCCACTGGACCTGTCACGGCCCCGTTAGCGCACGCTACATATGGCAGTTAGCGTGCGCTAACTTCACAAACTATATAAGCCCAATGCGCGATTTGAGCGGCAGTTTTGTTCTTTTCTCTTCGTTTCTTCGACGTGCGACCTCAGAGACGATTTCCACCGGTCCTGATCGGAGTTCTCTTCAAATTCCATCACCGTAGAGTCGTGCTAACATATTATCATCAGCATAATCGTCATCCATCATCCGAAATCAAGGTATTTTCGTCTAGAGCCCTAACTCGTTAAATTTGGGGTTTTTTCTGGGTTTTACTAATTGGACTCGAATTATTCCAGTATGTTACGATATTCTTCACCGATTGTGATTATTGAATGATTCCAAATCTAATTTCCTTGATTTTAATCCGCGAATTATCAATACAGGGAGATTTTGCGTAAACCCTCGCCCGTATCAATTGATCGTCCATTGTCGTATTATGTAATTGGGGTTATGGGTGTATTCCAATAGAGTATTGTTGTCCGTTGGGACTGAACTGTATTGATCCTTCATTTAGGAACCGTCGTTTTCCACCCGGACCGTTCGTAGTCGTGTTTCACTTCCGTTTCATCAAGAATGTCTCAAAGGCAAGTACTTTACATTTGTTTACATGTTCTAGTATTTGAATTATGGTTGTATCATGGTTGTTGTGGATGGTTATGTGTATGTTCACCTAGGGATGGTCCGACGGGGCCTCTAGGGATACGTATTGCCGTGAGTGTGCGTATCGTGAACTGTGGTTAGCCACCCAGGGATGTCCGACGGGGCTCATGGGGTACGGTGGCCGTGAGTCTCGTGCCAACGGTTAACTTTGAATTATGATTTGTTGGAGATAATGTGTTTTGTGTTTGTACATCATAAATATTCCGGAATATAAAATATTTTCTAAAACGACTTTTTGGCGCATATATTCATCTGATTAGAATGTAGTTCAAATGGATTGTACTTGCACTAGCAGTTGTCGCTAACCCCTTAAATGGGGGGAAATACTTTTTGTATTTCAGGTATTGATCGTGGGGACAAACGAGCACTCGAGCCGTATGAGGATGATGGGCAAGCATGATATTGTCCAGTATTTGATTTTCGATGTTATGTCTGTCTGTTACTATTGATGTCCGATTTTGGGATTTACGTATTATAAAGTTGGTTTAAGTACTCGAGTACTTCGTGTTTGAAATTGTTAATGTTGTGTTCCCGTTTTGGGAAATGGATTTGATGTCAGATTTTAATTGTCGATTTGTAGTCTTTTATTTGAATTGTCGTTTTATTAATGATAGGTTGTCGTTGTCGAATGTCTTGTTGGTATGTTAGCCTGGTGGATTCCACAGTGTGGGGTCCACGGCGCTGTAATATGCCCTGAACGTCTTGGGGGTGTTACAGCAGCAACGGCTAGTTTGTGGGAAATGCATATAAATACCATTCCTATGGTATTGTTTGAGTACAACAACTTCAAGCAAACGAGTCATACATCTGATAATCATATTCTTACATTGTTGTTGTAATATTGAGCTTATATTATTAGTTTGAGTGTTTTATACATTCAACATTATACACGAGAGGTAAAAGAAAAGATACGATTGGATTCGGTGTTATTAGGATCAAGTATTCGGCATTGTTAGAATCGCAATCGGTATCTAAGTGAGGTTTATCTAGTACCCATAGAAAGTTAGAGTGGTTGATTCCTTATCCAATAGAAAAGGAAAAACGGTTTTACTCGGACCGATAGAAAACGAGCTTGTAAACGGTAATCCCTCGACCGATAGAAGAGAGGCGTAGATGTTTTGATCTTAATCCTAAGAAAAAGATTCATCAAGAGAGGACGTAGGCTTCGTTAATAGCCGAACCTCTATAAATCGCTGTGTCATTTATTTTCCGCAATTTATTTTCGCTTCCGCATAAAACGGCGCAAATATCCGATTTTATACCAACAATTGGTACCAGAGATGTACTCCAATACGCGGCTTAACATCCAAGGAGAAAAGATCCAATGGCGTTTCAAATGGCTCCCATCGAAGGCCTTGCTCTCAACCGACCACCATTTTTTGATGGCGCGAACTTCATGACTTGGAAGAAGAAGATGTCGATATTCATTCGAGCTTACGACATCGAACTTTGGAAGGTGATTTGTCTTGGTCCCAAAATCCCGACGAACTCAAACGGAACTCTCAAAACCTTTGAAGAGTATGACGATGCGGATTGGAAAAACGACCATCATAATTGCAAAGCGACGCAATTATTATACTGTGCTTTAAATCCGGAAGAACACAACCGGATATCATCGTGTGATAGTGCCAAAGAAATCTGGAAAATGCTTGAGGTAACACACGAAGGTACGTCTCAAGTCAAGGAGACGAAGATAAACATGCTCCTTCACGATTATGAATTATTCCAAATGAAGGACGACGAATCCATCTCGATTATACTTGATCGATTTTCGGTTATCACTAATGGATTAGCATGTTTCGGAAAACCACTTTCGAGTAGTGAGAAAGTAAAGAAAATTCTTCGATCACTACCTCGAGAATGGGACGGTACGGTTACGGCAATAATGGAATCCAAAGATTTAAATACTCTCGATTTTAGTGCTCTCGTTGGTTCTCTTATCAACTACGAGATTGTTCTAAAATCTCGGAATGCCAAACCAAAACCGAAGGAGAGGTCGATAGCCTTCAAGGCTAAAATGTCGAAGAAGAAAGAAGAAGCCCCGGTGGACGAAAGCGACGAAGAAATGGCATATTATGCCAAAAATATTAATAAGTTCCAACACTTATTAAACCGGAGGAAGAAGGACATTCAAGCGGGCGAACCTAAGAAATTTGACAACACTTGTCGATTATGTGGCAAACCAGGCCACTTTGCTAAGAACTGTCGAGTAAAGCAAAAGGAGGTTCTAATCGCAACATGGAGCGACGAAGATCCCGATGAAGATTTTCTTGAACAAAATAATCTCGCGCTCATGGCCCGGAGTTCATTCGACGATAGCAACGTCGAAAGCCAAGTAAGTAATTCTTACGACGAACTTTTTGAAGCATTCGAGTTATTACATACGGACTATCAAAATGCTTTAAATGAAATTAAATCCCTCAAGTCTAAATATAAAACTTTGGAAATTGAAAATTCCAAAATACTTGAAAAAGGGAAATTTGTTGAAATCGATCATTCGAAATGCATTGAAAATGAGAATATTTTAAAGAATGATCTTTTAAAAGTTCAAGATGAACTAAAAATTTTGACAAAGAAATTCTCGTGCGGCAATGATAAATTTGAACAAATATTATGTGTTCAAAAATATACTCTAAATAAAGAGGGGTTAGGATTCAAACCACTTTCGAAAGACGAATCTGTCAATTTCAAAATACCCCGATGTGAAAAATGTTTGAAAATCGGGCATCACATTTCAAATTGCAAAAGCCCAAAACGAACGATAAAAATTAAAAAGGTTTGGGTTCCTAAAGGAACAAACGTTCCAAATATCGTTCACGTTTCAAAAGAAAAACCAACTATAGGTTGGATCTCCAAAAATAAATTTTAACAATTGGTATTTTAAAAAGGGGGAGATAATACTTTCAGGGGGAGTTTTTTTTTTTTTTGCTTATTAATGCATATTCATTTGTATCATGCATATTTATATTTCGATATACTCTATATTTTTTACTTTTTGATGAAGACAAAAAGGGGGAGAAAAACATGAATTGAGATAAAAAGGAGAAGGAGATGAATTGGGATAAAAATAAGAAAAATCAAAGAAGTCGAAAAGAAAAGAAAAGCATACAAATAGGGGGAGTTGAAAAATTGAAAAATGAAAAACGAAGGAGTCGAAAAATAAAGGAGATGTCGAAAAGAAAAGAGAATTGGAGAAACTAACGAAACGATCAAAGCCGAAAACTTTGATTCGTAGAAATATACATATATTATTCTTTACAGATTTTATCCAATTCAAGAGTTGTTTTGTAATCATCAAAAAGGGGGAGATTGTTGGAATATTTATTCCACACATTATTTAATTTGTGTTTTGATGATTAAAGTTGCTAAACAACAAAACAACATCGAGGCGAAGCAAAACGACGAAGCAGACGAAGACGCAAAAAGTTGCAATCTGGACTGCATTAGCGCACGCTAAAACATATATGTTAGCGCACGCTAACGAGGAGTAATCTGCATATCAGCCAAGTTCGAAGTTACCTGAAAGGAAGTAAGCTGATGAGATAGCGCACGCTACACGTTATCATTAACGCACGCTATCGAGCCATGTTACCGTTGGGAAGATATTCAAACGCAGAATGACGCATGCAATGAAGTCAGTACTAGCGCACGCAAGGAATGATATTTGGCGCACGCTAAGCAGTTTGAATCAAGTCAATCAGAACGTTGGGAAAAGCAGGTCAAAGTCAGTATATCAAACAGATACTTTGACAAGTCATGCAACGGATATATTGTATTAGCGCACGCTACAATGTGTTATTAACGCACGCTAATATAAGATGGTTACGTACGTAAGGCAGAAGGCATAACGTACGCTAAAGAAGAAACGGTTACCGGATCAAATCGAATGCCTAACGCACGCTACATGAAAGACATTACGCACGCTAAAGCAAAAATGTGCGATAGCGCACGCTAAGAAGGAAGAGCTAGCGCACGCTAGCTAGTCAACTGGCAGCAACGGCTAGTTTGTGGGAAATGCCTATAAATACCATTCCTATGGTATTGTTTGAGTACAACAACTTCAAGCAAACGAGTCATACATCTGAGAATCATATTCTTACATTGTTGTTGTAATATTGAGCTTATATTGTTAGTTTGAGTGTTTTACACATTCAACATTATACACGAGAGGTAAAAGAAAAGATACCATTGGATTCGGTGTTATTAGGATCAAGTATCCGGCATTGTTAGAATCGCAATCGGTATCTAAGTGAGGTTTATCTAGTACCCATAGAAAGTTAGAGTGGTTGATTCCTTATCCAATAGAAAAGGAAAAACGGTTTTACTCAGACCGATAGAAAACGAGCTTGTAAACGGTAATCCCTCGACCGATAGAAGAGAGGCGTAGAGGTTTTGATCTTAATCCTAAGAAAAAGATTCATCAAGAGAGGACGTGGGCTTCGTTAATAGCCGAACCTCTATAAATCGCTGTGTCATTTATTTTCCGCAATTTATTTTTGCTTCCGCATAAAACGGCGCAAATATTCGATTTTATACCAACAGATTCGGCTCCGTACATATTTCCATTCATTCAGAAATTACAAAATATGAAATAAATAATGCTTAAGATATAAAGTGATCCCGGTGGGAGTTGAAGAGCAGCCGTCTCAGGTCACCAGCTCCGGGTGCATTCGGCATACCACATTAAAAAAAAATTATAACGAACTTTATAATTTTATACTGTTATTCTCGCATTCAAACACCATTTTCAAATTTATCAACAATACATGATTTTATACTGTTATTTGTCTAAAAAAATACACACACATATCCTTCATTCACTAAAAGTTTCAACACTTTTACACTTTCGCAAGGATTCATATATTAACATTCGATCATATTTTTCTTTTTATTAATATAACAATAAATGTTATTTTGTAAGATGTATTTATCGTAATACATACTTTGAAAATATTATTTTCTTATAAATTTTATTTATATATATATTAAAAAATATTAATAGTTAACGTTAAATCCGGTAATTTACCACACGACACGAAAACACAATACGAAAACGAGACGAAAATTTAGTATTTATGCTTGCATTTTGAGTATACGAACACGAAAGTACACGACCGAGATTTAGTGTCGGTTTTGTGTTTACCCTTTGGTACACGACATGACACGAGTTACACGAAATAAATAAATATATATATATATATATAATATCTTATAACATTATTTAAAATTTTATATTTAATTTCATAAAAACATACATTTTATATGCAATATAAATGATTGTGAAGAAAAACAAGATGAAGAACATTATTATCTTTAAATTTCAGAATCCTTATTTGTTATGGATTCTTTTTGTACTAAATTTTAAAATTCGAAAATATAATGTGAATTTTCAAAAATTTCGAAAATATAATATTTTAATATTTATTTTATATTATGTGTCTGACTTGAAAACACAATATGAAATTACACGAGTTTGTGCGGTGCACGATACAACACGACTTCATTTTGTGTCATGTATGCATTTGAACTTTTAGTACACCAAACACAAAAATACACGATACGAAATAACAAGATACGACTGATTTGCGAGGTATAACTAAAGTCATACAATACATTGATCCACGTATTTTTACTTATTATTTGTTCGTCATTGGAACAAAGAGCAAAGTAGAAATTGGAATACGAGGACACATCATTAAAAAAAAAAAAAATGGCGCCAAAAACAAGTAGCACTGACCATAACTCCCGCCGCGATAGCTCCTCTTTAATAATGTCTTGATTTGCGGCACCCCAAGAGGCAGTGCATAAACCAGAACAAAATTCACAGACAAAAATCTCAAACGAGAAGTGCAAAAGATGGAAAAGAAGAAAAGTTACTGGCTACTGAAAACAGAGCCGGGTGAGTGGTCGTGGGATGACCAAGCCGCCAACGGCGGCCTGTCAAAATGGGACGGGGTGAAGAACAAGCAAGCGCAGAAGTACATGAAGTGCATGAGCATCGGGGACTTGTGTTTCTTCTACCACTCGGGCACAAAGTTCCGCCGCGTGGTTGGCGTGGTCGAGGTGGTGCGCGGGTGGTACGATGAGGGCGACGGCGGCGGCGCTTTGGACGTGAAGGCGGTGGGAGAGATGAAAAAAGCGGTGGGATTGGCGCAGATGAAAAAGGGATTGAAAGGAGTGGAGTTCCCGCTTTTCAGGCAGCCGAGGCTGTCGGTTCTGCCGGTGGAGGGAGGAATTTGGGACAAGATTTGCGAAATGGGAGGTGGATACGAGGGCGGTGGCGGTGGTGAGGAAAGTGTTTGATGTTTTGCCTCATTGAAGTTTGACTAATAGCTGGAATGGTTCGTAATTAAGTTTATTGCGTAACATAAATGTTTTGGCAATTATATGTTTTTGGAGGAATATAAATAATTATAATGTAATATAAACAATTATATCATCTTGTAATCAAGCGCCTATTTGGTGTTTAAGTCTTCCATGTTGAAGTATTAAGAGTGCAATAGTATGCTTGCTTACACTTATAATGAGTATAATAATATTCACATAAATATATTTATTAAAATGAATATTATTGTACTTATATATATTTACTCCCTCCGCATAAATTTATTCCTATATTTCACTTTAACCTCCTCAAATTTGTTCATATGCTATTTAGGTTAATGGTAAATACTAAATAACTTAGCATTACACTATGTACATATTTGTAGAACAGAGAGAGTATATTTTTATTTAGATGATTTATACATAAGCTAAAAAGATAAGATAATTTATTTCTGTTAAACATATACTGTCCTATTTGGTTGGAGGAGCTTGTTTGAGAAGCTCCAACTTTCATGAGATTTTCATCTTTAATTCTATTTTTACATCCTTTCTTATTAAAATTATTTTAAATATGTATTTGTTTTCTGTAATATCATATATTCTACCTAACTTTTTAGCTAATTTTATCAAATATTTTTCAATAATTTTTTCAGTTACTTCCACTTGAAGAGGTAATTTATAGGGCTGATATAGTTCGGTTCCTTGAGAAAAAGTCTAGATCGAAATTCAAAATTTATTATGTAATTCGAGTTCGGTTCCAATCTTTTTCTTTAGGAATGGAACTTTTAGGAACCAAAATAGTTTTCTCAGAAACCGAAAATACACGAACTGAAGTTTACAGTTCAAATTTTTTAGAAAGAACAGAAAAAAATCGAACTTTTTTCGGTTACTTCGGTTACTTTAATTAGTTTTAAATTTCTTTGAGGAAGAGATAGTAAATTAGGGTATTTTAGTAGGTTTATATTTCGGGTATTATGGGCCATAATATATTATTCGGTGATTGATATTTTTTTTTTTTTTTTTTTTTTTTTTGATAACTAGGTGATCCCAGAACATGGACTAATCCTGGTCCTCAACGAACCCACTCCTAACCCATTGAGAGAAGTAAATCGCGAGTCGCTCGAGCAATTCTGAGTTCCCAATGCCTTTTCCGTACACTGCGCACAAGGAGAAACCCTTAAGCGATTACTGTGCGCCTCGAGTTAAAGACAGCTTCTGGAGAAACGGCTGATTAATCAAGACTCCGGGTTCCTAGCAAGGAAATACTCCCACACTGCCGCTTGACGCGAGATTAAACATTGATTAGCGGTTGCTTGAGCTAGCCCCGGGGAGCTAGAGGATCATAAAGAGAAAAACTTCCTCTTTCAGGGTATAGAGAAATCCGAACCCGAATAAAGAGAAAAACTTCCTCTTTCAGGGTATTGAGAATAACTCAAGTGCTTAAATTATTCGGTGATTGATATTAGTTTCGGGTATTACGGTTATTGAAATTTTGTAATAATAATAACTCAAACCCGAAATTTATTTCAGGACCTGAACCCGAATTTTTTTTAATAATTTCTTTCTCAATACCCAAACCGAACCGAAATTGATAGTACGGTTCGGATCTTCGGCTATTCGGGTTCTAAATCCCATCCCTAGTAAGACCCTGTTCTTTTGGACTTATTTTTCGATTTTGATTCAGTTGATTCGAGTCCATTCGATTCGATTGATTGATTCAGTCAATTCGATTGATTGATTCGTTATTCTTCTTCTTATTTTTATTATTAATCTTAATTATTAATATTATTATTGTTATTATTACTAATAATATTACTATTATCGCTGTTGTTGTTAATTACTATTATTATTATTATTATTTACCATTATTATTATTATTATTTACCCATAATATATATTTGATTCGATTAATTCGATTCGATTCGAATTCCATTTCGATTGATTCGATCAATTAAAAGAAGGCTAACTCGGTTAAAATACAATTTTAATTTTTAGTCATTTTAAAAAAAGTATATTTCATTTTAAATCATCTATTACCACTTATTTTTTCAATCAAATTAATATTATATTTTATAGAATGAAAACCCTCTACAGAGAAGTAGACATTTCCGCCTCCCGGCGATAAAGCCAAACCCCCGTCTACGGCGGAAAGGTGAGCTATGTCAATGCAAACCCTAGGTTATAATCCTCGGCTAATTGGTATATTGAACCGCTCTTCTCTGCCTTTGAACCTTCGGGCATTCTCATCATCCTCGTCATCGGGCTATTCCAACCAGTCACGCGGAGGCCTTCCTCGCTTCTTCTCGGAAACCCTACCCCCTTTCAAGGTACATTGATTCTGCCTTTTGTTTATGTCTTGATTCCGCCTTTTCTTTATGTCTGAACCTGTGTGTGTGATAGTATGAAAATGCGCGCATAGCCGCCTACACACATACACGCCCTGATAAACATGGCTGACTGGTGAGAAATCCGTATTTTAAGCGCTTGAGTTAATAATTTACAGGGTGGTGTTGTGCGTATGCAAGGGGATGAATTCTGGCATATGACCAGGGTTCTAAGACTAGGAATCAACGATAGGTACAGTCCGTAGCGTCATTCTTAATTGGTTTTATTTATTGGCGTACGATCCACATTTTTTTTGGGTATTGGCGTTCCGTGTTTTCTTTTTTTCCCCTCTTTTCTATCTTTCCATTTTTTTTTTCTGTTGGCTAAGATGAGCATTTATCATTTCCCATGTATTGTTGAGTGATTGGCTTGTGCAGTAACTGGATTTGAGATTCTACTTGTCTTTATCTTGGTCCTGTATTTTTTTTTCTTGCATTATAGGTTTATATGTCATCAGCATCATCATTAGCAACTGCACCTTAATTCCAACTATGTTGAGTTCGATGATATGAATATTATAGTGTCACTTAATTGTCTAAAATTAGTCTAACACTAAAAAACTAATGCAATAAGCAAAGTGGCAAATTTTACGATGGATGCCCTTCATGTCGCAACCTTCATACGAATAAGAAATGAGATGAAAATTCAAAACCACCAACATCATAGGTTTTCCAGTTATATAGGAAATATTATGAGAATGAATTGAGATAATTGCTATAATCATATCACATTATTGATATTATAAAAATCAACATGTACATTATTGAACATGACTCATTATTATAGGTTTATATGTGATTTGAAGAAATAGAGTGAAGAAGGAAATTTGACTTCATTCATTCATTGGTTTAATGTGACATGGTCCATATGTGAAGTGTTTTTTTCTTCATTAAATTTGGACTTGGTGCAAAGCCAGTATGAATGCCAGTAGGAAAAGGGAGAGATCAGAGATGTAATTGAGGAAGAGAGATATTAGAACATCGTTGTCTAATAGAGAAGTTCTCGTTTGCTGTCAAAATAGTATGAGGTTACAAGTAGTTCTATTTTCAGATGGCATGACTTTATTTACCTAGACTTTTGTTTTGAAAGGGTTGAGCTATTTAATGGAAAGGGAGGTCTGGTTGAAGGGCGCATAGAGAAGATTGATCGTACAGGGGTAGATTTTGTAGCCCTGGAGAATCCAAAGTTAGTTTCTCCGCAAACCACACAATGGCATATTTTTGCTGCTTTTAGTGAGTTTCAATATATATATATATATATATATATATATATATATTTCCTCCAGATTCCATGCATTCTCCTGCTCCTTGGTCTACTGTAACTCAATTAAGTTGTTTCTCTTAAGGTACTTTGAAAGGAGGCCGGGCTGATTGGATGGTGGAAAAATGTACTGTATGTTCTTTAGTTATTTGTGATGGTATTACATTTTATTTGTAATGTCTAGTGAGTTAATGATTCCTTTATTTCACCCTATGCACCTTAGGAGCTTGGAGCATCCAGCGTGACACCTTTATTGTCTGAGCGCTCTAATTCTCTATCCGAAAACAGGGTGGACAGACTACAGCGAGTTATTCTTGCTGCAGCAAAACAATGTAAGAATATTCCCCTTTACCTGCATATCCTCTTTCCAGACTGACTTAAATTGGAAATTATTAACATGATTAGATTATTTCATTCTAATTGTTCAAAATATTCTACTTTTTATATAGGTCAACGGTTACATGAGATGATTTTGAAACCTCCTGTTGTAGTGGCTGATCTCCTACCAATTGTACGTATTTTCCTTAACCTCATAATCTTATGCTGGTTTGAAATTGTTTACATTTGTGTTTTAGATGCAAAATAGAAGAGTCGACTCTTTCGTTTTATGTGACGTGCTTGTTTTTATGTTTTATCTCCATCTTCCATTTAGGTTTCCCAGTCAAGTTTATGTTTGATGGCTGTAGCGGAGGCTACTCCTGTTTTCAACACGTTGAGGGTATTAGATAAAGAATCAGCAGGAATCATTATAGTTGGACCTGAAGGAGGTTAGCAGTCACCATTCTCTATGTACAGCCCCAATCCCCCTTTCATGTAGGCCAAGCCTTTTTGTTTTCCTTGTTGACAAGACTTTCACTAATACATTGATATTTAAACCACTTAAATTAGTCTGAAGCTACATGGATGAGCTTGCAAACTTCATTATTTTCTCTTTTCATAAATAAAGCACACCTAGCTACAAAACTTTATCATTGGTCCGTAAGGTGATTTACTCAGAACAAGTAAGATCTTTCTTGAGTTAAATCATAAAAGTTCGAAAGTTGTTAGGCATATATACCCTTCCACACTTTCATTTGGAATCGATGTGGGATATCGTAACAATCCATCCCCTTTCAAACCGGACGGCACACTCCGGTTGGCAGCCCATACGAAGGTCCACTTCTCGGGTGGCAACCCCTTGGGCCCACATCCGAGGTGGCAATCCCTGGGCCCACCACTACCTTTCCACAGCCCGTCCTTTTCCGGCGGGTCGGACCAAATTGTTATGCATATAAGCTAGGGAGCCCTAACTTTAACCCAAAATCGTGGTCAAAGGTAAAGGGTTGACTCCCACTTATATTCCCTTCCACACTTTCATGTGAATCGATGTGGAATATCGTAACAAAAATCCTTTATAATGACCTTATTCCATGTGAGTGTTTGACAGACCTTTTCATCTAGGTTTGACATCATACTATTTACATGGCTTCTCCTGTCTTAAATCAGTAGACTGTATTCTGTCTTTCCTCGAAAATTATCGTTACTGTTTGCTGTATTATTCTATTGATTCTGGTCTGACCACAAATACACTGCAACCTCCAGCAATTTCTACCATTTACTATTGGTTTTCTTTAATAAAATTAGTCTTCATATTGCTTTATTTCTTGCAATAGGATATATTTTGTTCAAAAAGTGACTTGTTTCACTTTTTCCTGACTGATTCTTTCACCATATAAGTACCAAGACCTTCAGTTATATGGAGGTAAAGTAAGAAGTTTCGTGCAAAATGGAAAACCTTGGTTGATGGATGCAGAAACTTGTAGAAGAGGACAAATCGATCAATCGGCAATTGTTTTGATTGAGCAGAGCTGCATGTTAATTCATTCTGTAAATGAATTATATTTTAAAGATTTTCAAGTTTAGACCCCTATGAGACTTTGTGATTGAACAGTTGAAACCATATACATTACAATTTCAAGATACTCACTGCAACTGCAACACCCCAAGGCCAAAATTTTCTGATGAGAATGACAGGATCGTAAATGAAACTAAATTCTTCAAAAGCCCTCTAAGTAGAAAAGGACAAGTAATCCAAAAAAAAAAATGACTTGGACATTAAAAATAAAATCTGCTCGTGCTCCATTAATTCAAGTTGGAGATAATATATAGTTGTTTGCTTAATTTCAATCTTCATGTATTTCTCTGCGGTTGTTTTTTATCCTTTTGTAGAGTATGCCTCCCCTCCCTCCCCAAAAGAGTGTGTGTGTGTGTGTGGAAAGACTAATAGGAAGATTATTGAACATCCTGTAAGCATAGTTGTTAAAGACGCTCCCTATGCACGTCTCAGGCGGCGGGAGCATAGAGAAAAACCACCATGGCCTCTCAAGACCAAAGGCGGGCACCTTGGTGCGCCTTTTACCTGCGCCTCAGTGCGTCTAGGCACGCCTCAATATCATTGGATTTTTTTATTTTTGTATTCTTTTGAACACATTGTTCTCTTATTGTTTTCACACTTTCCGTTAACTTTTACATTTTTTAATAGTTATACTTTCCTGTCGTCATGTGTTTGAGCTTTATAATTTAATTTTTCTTTTTGCGCCTCACGTTTCTGAGGCTCGCTCGCCTCCTTGCGCCTCAGGCGATAGGGAGCCCTTATCGCCTTGGTGCACCTTTCCCCTATAACAACTATGCCTCTAAGCAAGCATGCAATGTGTTCTATGAGTTTTGAAGATTGAATCTCATTATATATTTATTCCGTCTCGACTTACTTTCCATTTGCCGTAACTGATGACAATTGATTGGTTTTGTACATGGTGACCTTGGACTAATTAACCTCAAGCTCACCATCTTTTACTGTTTTGGCACATGCAATTAATTAGACTTCACGGAGAAGGAGCTGAACTCCTTAAAGGAGGCTGGTGCGATTGGTGTTGGTTTAGGGCCACATCGCCTACGTGTTGAAACTGCTACAGTGGCTCTTCTTTCGACTCTGATGTTATGGTCAGATTCCCATGAAACACTCAGCACTTAACTGCACTTCAGGCAAGCCTTTCTTTTCCTGATATTTGTAACTAGCATTTCATCCCATGCTATGCACGTAGTATGTTCTTTTGACTTGTACATACGGAGTCCTTCTTTTATGTTATGTGCATTTGATGCAAATAGAAGTATGAATCTAAGAAATGTCTCACATCAATGAATTTGAGTTCTATTACTGTAAACTAATTTTTCAAGTACACTGATCTCACAAGGAGACTCGTAAGGCATAACTTCGGTGTCTATTGACTCTTGCCCATGTGTAAGTCCTTAATAACTTCAAGCTCAATGTCATAGTTTCTTCAAGTTTGTAGTTGAAAGCTCGAGTGCATTGTTCTTTTTCTAAAGCAATTCCCAGGAGAAGATTGGAATGCAGATTTTTATTTAAACAACTGATATATGGAAATATGAATAAAAATTAAACTTATATATAAGAGAACTCAAAAGAATAATACAAAAAATAGCATGCAATAAAACACATATGGTAATATAATATTTCAACGTGCTATATACTTTTTTTTTGTTCTCTTTTAACGATAATATTTTAGTATTTTGTACTATTTTTATACTAAATATTGATCCTTTTTTTTCTAATATAAAAACAAATATTAAGAGGTAAGATGTTATAATTGTCTCAATGAACATTTATAAAATACAATTATTCTATAATATTCTTAATATATAATTAAAGATATTAATAATTAAAACTAATTTACGTGTAATTGTTTCAGGCGCAAGGCACGCACATAAAGAGGCAAATTGCTTTCTAAGCCCCAAGGCAGGCGACCTTGTCAGGCGCGCTTTTAGACACGCCTCACCACATCTTTTTGGCGTGCCTCAGTGCGCCTTTTTGGTGCGCCTACGCCTAGGCGCGCCTCTATATTATGTCTCTTCTGTGTTTTAGTTTTTCATGTTTCCGGAACACGTTTGAAGTTGTTTATATTGTTCTGACACTTTAATTTTGTTAATTATTTAGTTTTTTTTATGGATAGTTATTTTCTTGTCCATTTATGTTTGTAAGTTTAATTTAAATTTTCTTTTTGTTGATTTTTTGTGTGCCTCACCTCTCTCAAGCGTGCGCCTCGCCTTGCGTCTCAGGCGATAGAAGCTCGTACTGCTTTGTCGCACCTTTAACAACTATGAAGAAAATAGAACATTAGTACTGAGTTGATACTGCAAAATAGAACTAAGTAGACCACCATGGGTTCACGTCTGTATATAGTATTATATTCTACGGTATGCATTAATTTTATTTCTTCCTCTTCATTATATGATAGTACTCTCTCCGTACCTTAATATTAGTCTTTTTTCAAATTACACAATATTAAAAAAACTTATAATGAATTATTTCTATATTTGTCCTTATTAATTACATTAATTTAATAAACTAGCTATACTGTGTTTGTATATATTGAAGTTGAAGAACCCATAATAAATTAAGGGTATTCTTGGGAATTTTTTTTTTTAAATTTACATGAAAAATAGAAAATGACATGTATTATTGGACAAATTTTATCCCAATAGGATTAGTATTAAGGGACGGAGGGAGTATCACTTTAGCTGGAGTTTGTTGATAAAAAGGGTACGTCTATCTCTATTTTTGTTTTATTTTTTTCAAGAAAAAAGAGGTAAATTAAATTATTTTGTACCCAATTAAATATAAGAATATTCTTTATTGCTCAAAGTTTAACAATAATTCTTTTGATGTTCAAATTGATGGTTGTAATTTTTACTCGAATATATTTGAATCATCTATTTACATTCAAGTCACCTATTTTAGGTGACTAAAATATGATTAGGTGACTTGAATATATTTTAGGTGATTGAGATGGAAATTAGGTGACACGAATAGGTAACTCGAATGTATAGGTGTTTTGAATGTATTCAAGTGATCCAAATGTGTTTTAGGTGCTTTGAATAGAATTTAGGTAACTATGAGTGTATTTTAGGTGATCCAAATGTGATGTAGTGAATTGAATAGATGACTCGAATGTATTTTCAATTATCGAGATGTAATGTAGTGAATTGTTCAATCTTATTATTCATGATATATTTGATTATTTGATTTTGACTTATGACAAAACGATGAGCACATTGTTCAATAAAAAAAATTGTATAGTATAATGAAGAAAATTTTGCAAAATCTTTAATTTCAGTATTGTTTCATTTATCATTATTTTTTATTTTATTTTATTTTATTTATTTGAACAATCATTATGATTACATATTATTTAAATTAATATTGTTATTATATCATTTACCTTTTATATGGCCAAATATGATATGCGAATACCAATATTATTAATTTTAAGTATATAAATATTAATTAACAGAAATAATTAATAATAATTAATTTTGTTAAGACATAGTATTACATTTCTCTTCATAAATAATAAATATAATGATCAAAATATAATTATAGTTAAAATTGAAAAATATGAATATGTGGCAATGTATATATAGTGGATTATTCTTTAAAAATTATGATTAATTAAGAAAATAATTTTTTTAATATTAAAAATCTGATACTTTTTGAATTTATTGTTTAGAAAATTAAGAAAAGATAATTGTTCAATTAGGGCCATGTGATGTCATTTGCTTCCAACCCTTTTTTTAGTTTTGAAATTTTCTCCAAAAAATTGAAACACTTGTTTAATATATCAAAATGATCCCCATTTACGATCTTCAATTTAACGTCCATTATACATACATAAAATAAATTTAAGGTTTAATTTTTTAGAATAAAAATACTATGGTTAAATTTTAATATCGACACTATATTTTGTTTAAGGATGATGATAGTAGGAGAAAGTATGTACCGACAGCCTTCAATTTACCGCCCGTTTTCTTTTTTCTTTTTTAAACTCTCTCCAAAAAATATTTACATTTAATTCCTTTTATTTGGACATATATCAAATTAATTCATATATCAAATTAATTCTTATTTACGATCTTTAACTTGAGTTTCATTATACATATAAAAATAAAAATAAGATTTTTTTGTTAAAGTAACACTATTAAGGTTAAATTCTAATATTAAAACTATACCTTATGAATTGTTTTACAATGATGTATTCATAGGTATTAGATATTTCTTAATTAAACGACACAATTATATAATCACGACGTGGCGAACACTATTTTATAATACAACTAATAATATTTTAAAGGATATAATTTGTAATTCAACGAGGTGTTGCGGCGCAACTTGTTGTCCGTTTAGCTCGTATGTTTGTAATTTAATTTTAACAAAAGAAGAATTTGATTATCTTTTCTCTCTCCTAAAAATGTGAAACTCATTATTTTCGAATTGTACTGTATATCATAGTTAAAAGAAATTGTACAATTTTTTATCTAAATAAAATAAAATAGAAAGTCTCGAGTCAAGTCAAATCAATGTGAACAAAAACAAATTGGCCACGCCATAAGTGCCCATAAGTAACGCTTACATTTTGAAGTCTTTCTTCAAAAGGGGTCAGATCAAGTGGCAGCAATTCCCTGAATCTCCGCCGCCGCATGCCGTCGTCTCCTCCCTTCTTTCTTCCGCCTCGCCACTAAATTCATCAACATCATCAACAGATTCGAGCTAAACACTGTATAAAATGGCGATTGAGAATTTGCTGGAGTCGATAAAATCAAAAGTTCGATCGCTGAAGAAATCGAAGAAGCCATACGTGAAAATGGACAAAAGCGCGAGCATCAGAGTCGAGATCCGAAGCCGCAAGGCCAAAAAGATCATCGACAGAACTCTCAGAGCCGCCGATAATCCCGGCAAGAAACAACTCCCCTGATTTGTTTATCGCGTTTGCTTCTATATGTTTTGTTTACTATAAATTAGGCTCTCTTTTTTTTCGTTCTTCTTCTCCCTTTTTTTTCCTGTTGGCCTTTTTATGTGTTGTTATGTATATGAGTTTGGAAATTACAACAGCCAGCAGCAGGTTTCTCTGCGTTTTCCCCGACCCAGTTTTTACCGGTGTTCTTCTTTCCGGTCTGTAACCAGTAAATCGATCCGTTTTTTTTTTTTTTTTATTCCCGTTCCTTTTTCTTCGCGGTGGTAGTTGAGGGGTGGGGTGGAGTGGGGGTAGGGTTGTAAATGAATCCAATGCCATTATATTCGATTCGTATTCGTGAAACTATTCCGACGATTCGATTTTTTTTCGAATATTAAAAATTGATGCGAGTTAGATTCGATATGGATATTCGAATTATTCTACTCGATTCGATTATTCAATTTTTTTTAAGAATAGAATGAAAGATCCAAATTTTATCATAAAAAAATTACTGTACAATCTAAAAATAATAATGCAATTCACCAAAAAAGATACAAGCCAAAAAATATCATAATGTGGTATGAAAACACGACCAGCCGTAGGGTGAAGAAATGAAATGAAAACCTATATTGTCTTTTTATTATATATATAATATACTAAATATATAAATAATTGATTCAACTAATATTCGTGAACAAAACGAATCAAATATCATTATGTCATCGAATATAAAGTAGAATTCTTTAAATTCTAAACGAATATGAATCGATTTAACGAATTCAAATCACAAATCTAAACGAAAAAAATTAGATTAGCTAACAACCGAAGGCTTTCAAGAGACTATGGAGCAGTTCGGCTCCTAAACGGGTTCAAGCAATTGTATGGAAGGTTCTACATCAACGGATGCCTACAAAAAAGAGTCTACAAAGAAGAGGCATTATTCCTCTTGACGGTGATATCAATTGCATTTTTTGTGGCTTGGAAGAAGAGAACATCCAACATCTCTTTTTCACGTGTGAGTTCTCTAAGGAAATCTGGAATTTGTGCTACGGTTGGACAAAACTACTAATGGTCCCTCACATCGACCCCATTCGTAGTTTTCTTCAACATGACAATTTCTTAGATTCGGATAGAAAAGGGAAAAAATCAGCTTCGATATGGATGTGCATTATTTGGAAAATTTGGAAAGCTAGAAATGATCGTGTTTTTGAAGATGAAATTTCGAGTCCACATAAGATTGTTGAGGAAATTAAAGCAACAGTTTGGTCATGGTTAACTACAATCAATGAGATTAATAGTAGTGGTGAGTACTTAAAGTGGAGAGCAAATCCTAGAGATTGAGGAGTCAAATTAATTTGGAGTCGATTTTGTTAATCATTTTTTTTTTTTTTTTCATGTAAGGGTTTGAGTACCCCTTGTACTCAAAGTTTCATCATGAAAGTTTTTTTGCCTGACCAAAAAAAAGTCTGTATCATATTAGAGAAAAAATTTAATTTTTTACTGAAGAATATCATTATCCGATATTAAACCTCAATTTTATTCCTTGGCCAATATTTGACAGGCCCACAACATCCAAAAAGAAATCTTCCTCACTCACTCCTGGTCCTGGAGCTTTCCTTCTCACCACACTGATTGATTTTGGATCCGGTCTATTTGATTCTAGAATACTTTTAGAATAGTTAAGTGATGATGATGCATGAAGAAATTGAGCGTGGAAAAAAGAGTAGATGACTCGAATAGGGTTGGGTCCATGGTACACCCTTATGTAGTGTATCTCTTACCGGATGCACTACACGTGGCATGCATGGACGGTGCAGATCGATGTTTCATGTAATGCATCAATCTGCACCGTCCATGCACGTCACGTGTAGTGCACTGGGTAGAGGATGCACTACATGGGGGTGTACCATGGACGATACCCTCGAATAGTCTACCAAAATAAATGGAGGGGAACTTTTGAATATAAGTTTAATTAATTTTCGTTCAAAATTTAACATTTTCTTTATACTCAAATGGTTAGATATCACTTATTCGAATGAGATATTTGAGTCATATATTCGTGTAATACAATCAGATATTCGAGTCATCTAAATTATTCTCTTAAAATATGTGTCACCTAACTCACGTTTGAGTCACCTAAATATATTTGTGTCACATATTCGAGTCATTTAACTTACATCCGAGTCGCATAAAATACATTTGAGTCACATATTCAAGTCACATAATTTACATCCGAGTCGTCAAAAAATTATATAATTTGAATCAGTTAATTACATCGTAGCCACTTAAAATACAATTGAGTCAGTTATTCGAGTCACCTAATTACTTCTGAGTCACATAAAATAAGTGATTCGTATATAATTAGGTGATTTGAGTACATTCAAATAAACATTATAATAAGAATTTTGGGCAATAAAAAATAGTTGTTTAAACTTGGTCAAGGATAAACAAATTCTTATATTTGAATATTCTCACTAATTGGAGACACCCAAAAATGTACGTTGCTCAAAATTGAAATGTCCACTTGATAAATTATATTATTATATTCTTTTGTTCATTGCTCAATAAAAAAGTATGTGGTGTATTCCAACTTATTCTATCTCTATCATTTTCTTGAGGATAAAATTGCAATTACCACGAAGACTTTAGTTGTGTGATTTTCTTTATACATATTAATTTCTTAACATGTATGATTTGTCCCTCCATTAAGTTTCTATTCATGTCATCCTTTAAGTTCAAGTTTTAATTTCTTTTCCCATATTCTAGATTTTTTAATTAAATAAATTGAAGGAAAAAATTAAGTTTTAAACTAAAATTAGATTAACTATCTAGAAAATCCAAAAATTTATGAGGTCTGAAACTTTTATTTTTCTAATATGGTATAGAAATTTAGGTTTATTAAATGTCTTAAATATTTTCAAAAGTTCGATAATATTTTAATTGTATCAATATTTTTCAAGATTTTAGATAACTTAAAATTTTTATAAAATATTTTTAAATTTATTCTAGATAACTTGCAAAATTTATAAAGTATTTCTAAATTTAATCTAAAATTCTAACTATACTTTTACGTTTCAGATTCTTTTTTTTTTCTTCAATTTTTATGATACCAAAAGAGCTAGAATATGTGAATTTTTAAAATGAACTAAATGATCGAATTCGACGGAAACTTAAAGAATAGGGATAAACCGTCATACGAAGAATTTGTGGGGATAATATGCTAAAAATGAAAGATTGCATTAGGTGATTGAATCATAGAGCTAGTAACTTGTATTAGGCAAATCCGAAGACCACTATTCTTGTATGGTATGGTAGCTTATGATCACTACTGTTTAGGGGCGCACAGTTTAGATGCGCACAGTAAAATCATGTGTTCGTAAATTAAACATGTACTTGTTCCAAATTATCCAAAGCTTAATAAAAGAGTGGAAAAAGATTAGAGGTAGAAACAAAACAATAATTCTTCATTTGTTTTGTCACGTTTTCCATATGCCCTGCACACACGTCCCCACTCCCAGACAGTGAGAGAGGGGAGGGGGAGGGCGAGCGGATAGAAATCATACAAATATATCTACATCATGTTCAGCATAACAAAGCCTTGAATAAGTGTGAGCAGATAGAAAATAAAAGATCAGATAGCACAATACATATGTTACTCTGACTAACCATATCCTGATGCAAAAGGTTGCCGGGCGTTTGATTTCCTATCTTCGAGTGGTTTAGTTCCAAGTTAACTTTCATAGTTAATAAAGTTGATAAGTCGCCATCACTTAGTATCACCTGCACCATGAAATCATTCACAGAGGATCAAGTGAACACACTAATGTACATGTAGCAGAAAAAAACAGTTTTCCTTTCAACACAACCCTCTCATGGTACCTAAACATATCACATATTTATGCGAGATAGTGAGCGAAACTGAGAGTTCCTTAATAAAAAATGAGGAAGAATAAAAGCAAATCAAAACAAGCCTTTTGTCATACCAATACAACATTTATCCTATAATAGCCTAAACTTGAACAGTTGAAGGGGGGAGGTTGGGGGGAGTAAAAGAAGGGGGGATTAGTAGAGTCCTTATTTTATAATAAAAATAGTACACAATTAAAATTGGGAGACTCGGGTTCGAGTCTCTCTGAGGACAAAAATTTTCAAGGGTTTATGACTCTTTAATCTATGATTAAAGAAGAGACTCTAGCCCTCCGGGATACGCTGGTGGAACAATTAAATATTGAAGGCTTCAAGCGGCAGTGTGGGAGACTAGATGTTGGTCCCTGAAATGATGAACACTGTCCTCACTGTACCAACACGTAGAGGTGTACAAATCGTTTTTTTTTTCAAACCGGTTCGGGTTGTATAACCGAACCGGTTTTTGGTCGTAGTCTAAAAACCGGTTTTTTGACCAAACCGGTTCGGGTCGGGTTGGGTTGGGGACTGTAAAAACTCGACCCTATACTAACCGGTTTGGGTCGGTTTGTGACCGGTTCGGGTAGAAAAACCCGGTTATAACCGGGGTTTTTAAAAAAAAAATTAAAAAAATAATATATTCTTATTAAATAAACCCATTATACATTAAATATAAACTTTTATTAAAGAAACTCATTAGAACATTAACTTTTATTCAAACATTTAGAATTTAAAACATAAACTTTTATTAAATAAACTCATTACAACATCAACTATTATTCAAACATTTAGAATTTAAAACATAAACTTTTATTAAATAAACTCATTACAACATCAACTATTATTCAAACATTTAGAATTTAAAACATAAATTTTTATTCATCGAGAGTGATATCTTCTTCGGAGCTAGCCTCGCGCGAAGCTTCATCGAGAGCAATTTCTTCATCGGAGAGTGAGATTGCAAAACCTTCTTCCACCTCGATATCGTGTATTTCTTGTTCAATGTCTAGTTCTCCTTCAAGACTTTGAGTGTGTTGTATACGCTCGGATGCGTCCAAGTGATCTTTCAAGCAAATACACATCTCCAATGATGCCGGTGTGAGTCTTGTTCTTCGTATAGATAATACCCTACCACTAAGAGAAAATGCGGATTCCGAAACTACCGTAGAAGCTTGGACGGTTAGTAAATCTCGGGCCATAGCGGTTAGAACGGGAAATTGAGTTTCCCTTCCTTTCCACCAAGCCAAAATATCAAAATTTGCGAATTCATGGGGTCCCATAGTCGATAAAAAATCGGTTCCAATATATCTCCCATATTCGCTAGTCGATGATTGATCACCCTCACCCCTAGCCCATTTAGTGTTTTCTTCTCTTAAACTATTATATAAGTTAAGCATGGGATCCGCGCTAGTAGAAGTAGAAAATGATGATGAAAACGAACTTGAAGAATCATTTCTTGAACCATACTTTTTAAAATAAACCCCGAATAAGTCTTTGAAATTTTTGTTAAAAATGGCTTTTGCATCTCTTGAATAGAAAACATTTTCGTTATGCAACTCTAAATCAATAGAGATTTTGTCGATAAGTAGTTCCACCCCGCTAATATTCATACATGGGTTCAAGGCGGCGGAACAAGTAATTACCGGTGGCATTTCTTTAAAATATTTTCTTAGTTTTTCTTTCATGGGCGAAACCATTTTTTCATATAAATCACCACTTAATTCGTAGTCGCTTAATTTTGAACACGTTAAATAAATTTGATTAAGTACCAAATGACTCGTGGGATAATAAACACCCGATAATAAAGTTGTTGCGTTTTTAAAAACTTTGAGCAATTCGCTTATTTTTCTAACTATATCCCATTGTTCCGACGTAAATGGTGTAACCCTACTCGTCCTATTCACAAGTTCATCATGAAAAAGTTGTAAAGTATCACGTTGGCATAAACCACAACAAAACATTTTATAAGTCGAATTCCATCTTGTAGGAACGTCCCAATTAGGGGTTAAAAAAATAGAATTCGTGTCCTTACACAATTTCATATATTGTTTATATCTAGCTTTACTTGAACAAAATATATCTTGTAACATTTTTTTAAAAGCGTCTTTTACCAAACTTATTTCGGGTACCACTAATCCGTCTTGAACAACCAAATTTATAATATGTGCAACACATCGACTATGATAAAAAATACCCTTCGAAGGCGGTTTATATGTTAATATTATTTTTTTACCGCGTTTGTATTATTAGACGCGTTATCAAATGAGATCGAAAAAACTTTTTCTTGTAAGTTAAAGTTCTTTATTACATTTTGTAACATATGAAATAAATTTTGACCCGTGTGAGGGTACTCAAAATTTTCAAAAGCAATCGTACGCTTCATCATTAGCCATGTATCGGGATCAATCCAATGTGCGGTAACACAAAGGTATGAACCGGGCAAACCATGAGGTGCCGACCAAACATCGGTTGTTAAGTTTACATTTGTATTTAAGTTTGCAAAACCGTTTACTAGTTCTATTTTAGCCTTTTTCCATAATTTAATACAATCACGTCTAAGAGTAGCACGACTTACTTGTTTATATCGCGGTTGAAGAGTATTTTGAATCACATTAGTCAATCGAGGGTTATCGAAGTGGTTGAACGGCAAACCTTCTTGAATCACGTAGCTTGCAAATTGTTGTCGGCACCGCTCCGCCTCGTATGCAAAAAGACCGCCCTCTCGTGACATAGATGCTTGACCGGCTTCCGGAACGGATTTGAGTCCTTCGCAATACTTGTCGGTATGCATCTTCAACGTCGTGTTGGATTCATGTTTCAAAAACTTACCGCAATGTTTACAATGAGCCTTAAGTTGCCCATCCGACAACCTCACGAGGTTGAAATTACACCATATTTTTTGATTTCGAGTTGTTTCTATAACTTCAACAATCTCGAGTGCATTCGTGGAAGCGGAAGAAGATTGAGTTGCCATTTGAATTGAGAGAAACGAGAATTTTGTAATTTTTTTAGTACTTAAAGAGTGT
Organism: Orobanche coerulescens; assembly: GCA_033398695.1. Taxonomy (NCBI): domain Eukaryota; kingdom Viridiplantae; phylum Streptophyta; class Magnoliopsida; order Lamiales; family Orobanchaceae; genus Orobanche; species Orobanche coerulescens. Next base: position 181,513,356 of record CM065809.1, read on the forward strand.
TTGAGTATTGTGACTAAACCAAAACTCAAATAGGGTATTTATAGTTGGTTTAGGGATGGCAAAATGGTAAAAAAAAGGGGCAAAAAACGGTCACATTTTTGAAAAATACGAACACCTAACGGACACTTAGAAAAACCGGTTTCAAACCGATTTTTCAACCCGGTTTCCGAAACCGGTTACCGTAAAAACCGGTTTGGACCGGTTTCTAACGGAAAAATGCAAAACCGGGTAGAAACCGCCGGTTTTGAGACAACCCGAACCGGTTTTGGTCAAAAACCGATTTTGACCGGTTTCGGTTTCAGTTATTTTTCCGGTTTCGGTTTCGGTTTCGGTTTTTTTGCCCACCTCTACCAACACGGGTCTTTTCTAGACCGCTTTGTCCTCACTCACGCGCACCTGAAAAACTTCCCAGAGGGTCACCCATCCCATAACTACTCAACGCGAAGAACGCTTACCTTTGGAGTTTCTATGAGATGGCTACCAGAAAAGAAGATGCATCTTGTTGGTATGAGTAGCCCAAATCAATTCATTTAATTACTTTCTAGTGCAGATCTCACAGGTCGAATCGCAAGCCGCGCCTCGCACATTTTTAAGCCCATACAGGCAGGATGCTGGACCGAATCCCAACAATCCCCCTTCCAGTACCTGACAGCATCTCGGCCCCATAGTCTGGAAACCTCCGCGAACTAGATTTGATCACACAGCCCTCTAGCGGCTGGATTCATTCACATAGTCTCCCAACACTTGACATCAGCAACTGTTCCAGCTCCGTTTACTTCTGCTGCGCCAGTATCTCAGTTCCAGCATACTAGATTTGATCACATAGCCCTCCAGCACCTGACAACCTCCACAACGCCAACATCTTAGTTCCGGCCAACTGACAAACTCCATCCCTGAAATGATGAAGACTGTCATCACTGTTCCAACAGTGATCTTTTCTAGCGCGCTTTGTCCTCACTCACGCGCACCTGAGAAACTTCCCAGAGGGTCACCCATCCCATAACTACTCCAGGCCAAGCACGCTTAACTTTGGAGTTTCTATGAGACGGCTACCAGAAAAGAAGATGCATCTTGTTGGTATGAGTAGCTCAAATCAATTCATTTAACCACTTTCTAGTGCAGATCTCACAGATCGAATCGCAAGCCAAGCCGCGCCTCACACATTTTTAAGCTCATGCACGCAGGATGCTGGACCGAATCCCAACACCAGATCTCCGTGGAACCCTGCGGTTGGATTTGAGGGGGTCCAACATGGAGCAATCACTTGGGGGACGACTCCTTGTGCGCGGTAGTTGATGATATTTAAGAACCTGAGAGCCAGATACACATCTCGCGATTTAACTGGTAGCAGTATTATAGGGCCGAGACTGTTATCCCGAAGACTAATCAGGTGTAACCGTGAAACTTCGGTATTAAAAAAAAATGTATGGCAAGTAGGGGTGGGCACAAAAAATTGAAATCCCGCTCCCGTCCCGGTCCCGTCCCAAAATTACCCGGGATGGGACGAGATCCAAAATTAAAAACACTAGGCTCGTCCCGTCCCGTCCCATTAGAGTAACTATGGGACGGGACACGGGACAAAAAATCTCAGGCCCGTAAGGTCCGTCCCGTCCCGCTAAGTTTTTAACCTTTTTAAAACCATATATTCTTATTATTTATAACCTTTTTTTAATTAATTTTTAATAATAAACTATTTTTATTTTTTCTTATCTGTATATTATAATTATACACAAACCTAATCAACCGATATAAAGTTAGTAACTGATATTTTTTCAAAAAAAAAAATGGATATGTTGTATTCAATGTTAATAATTGATATTTTAAAAGTTTAATTTAGGCTATTAAATTAGTTTATTGGATATTTTTCCCGAATTTAGATGTATAAAATTATAGATTTTCTTGCTTTTTTCTAATTTATATTTTGAACTTTTTTATGCGGGACTAAACCCGTCCCGTCCCGTTCTGTCCCTTCCCAACCGGGATAAGGCCCGCACGGGATGAAATTTTGAAATCACCAGTCCCGTCCCGTCCCGTCCCGTCCCGTCCCGCTTGTTATAACACGGGACGGGACGTGGGATGACCCTAGGCCTGTCCCATCCCGTCTCATGCCCACCCCTAATGGCAAGTGCGATAATGAATCACAATACCATGTGTGACGGACTTGATATAGAGGTGGTATCTGGGCCGGTCGCAGAACAGCAAGACGGCCCGCAAGACGCTTAAAATGCCCGGCCGGCCATTTACTATTTGGTCGGACCGCCCGTGTACATTTAGGTTATGTGGGCATTAGGGGCCTTTGTTTTAGAGGCCGGCCGGACTGCCCGAGCCCGCCTAAAGCTGGCATTTGACCGGCCCGAGCCCGTGTTAGCCCGTGAACCGGGAAGGCCCGATCCGTTTAGCCCGTCTAAAGACCGTGAACTGAGAATGCCCAATAGGGTTTTTTATTTCTTTCCTATCAATTTATAGCCTGAAAACGGTACAAAATTCAGTTTTCATTTAGTAAATCACATCTTATTATGTCCAAGAGGCATGCAGTAATGAGAGTACATTTCAGCATTCTATGTCCACTAACATTTCACACCCGATAATAGTCCGATGCACTATAGGAGCACTTCGCAATTAACTTGAAGAGGAGTAAAATGAGAGAGAGGGGGAGAGAGAGAGTTGTTCTTTATAATAAAGTTCAAGTTCATTTTGTTAGTCTTTGTAATAAAATTTCTGTCTTACAATGAAGAAAAAAAAAATGTTCAACCCGGCCCGGCTCGTGAACAGCCCGGCCCGGCCCATGAACACAATGGGCTGTGGGCAGGCCGGGCCTTATGTTTGTAAAAAAAGACCAACCCGGCCCTTAAATGGAGCGGGCTTTAGCAGCCCGGCCCGAACCGGCCCCGGCCCGAATACCACCTCTAGCTTGATATTTACACTTTTGTCATAGGTGAAATCAACTCTAGTAATTTAGTACTAGTAAATAGTTTTCCGAAAAAGAGTTCCACGTTAATTTTTGTATGAGATTTATTATTGAGGGACCTATCACCTATGTAAACGTAGTTAGATGTTTCTTCCCAAATAAAATTTTAAATTAAATTTATGGAATATAATTTGGCCGAATATTTCCTCGACTATTTTTTCTGGAAATCAAGTGACACTATACTATATTTGATGTTTTTTTATTTTTTATTCATATTTTTCTAACATGTGTAATTTCACAAATTGATTTTTTAATAGACTTCACAAATTGAAAAACCTAAATAAAAGGATATTTAAATATGATTATTAGTTTTTGAACTAAAACGTCACACTATTTTTAGGAGTTTCACCAATTGAAAATCTAAATAAAAGAAATACACTTTCACTTTTATTAATTTAAATGATTTCAGTTAATTATTGGATATCACTGAATCGAACAATTCAGATGGAAGCGGATAGTAAAGAAATACTTTAATAAGGTTTGAGAATATACAAATTTATAAATTATAGATGTCTTATTTTATAATTTATATTTATACTTGGAAATTGATTTTTAATCTTTTATTATTTATATTATTTATTATAACATTTACTTTATAAAGTTTGGATTTTTATTTGACCAGTGTAATCAATAATTACTTTTGTTTAGTTCACATGCCTACATTATTTTTTCGCAGTTTCCTATTTCTATTTTTTTCTAAAATCTGAAATTTAACATTGATTTTTAAAAGATTTCACAAACAGATAACCTAAATAAAATGATGTAATATTTTTTTCTCAACTAAAATATTACATTGACTTCATAAGAGATTTCATCATTAGGGAACCTAAAATAAATGCACCACGTTTTCAATTTTATAAATGAGTTTGCCTAATTAATGGTGTTCATAAGTTTTCAATTTTATAAATGAGTTTGCCTAATTACTCATATTACTATATGTGTTTGGTACGAAATATGTAATAAAATCATTTTTAAATAAGGTCCGGGGTTGGGGTACATTAAGTGGGAATCAATTTTTTAATACCAAAGCATAAAATTGATAAGTTCTATATCCTCATTCATAAAACTATAAGTTTTTGGTACCATTTTGATTGAAAAGACTAAAATGTCCTCTCTTTTTGTGTTAAAAGTTGACTTCTCTTTTTTTTTATTTATTTAATTTAAACTACTTTTCTTCTCTTTTTTCTTTTTTACTTTCCTCCTCCGATCGATATTAATGTCCAGGAACCAAAATTTAACTACAAACATATACATCAAAACAACACAGCCATTTTATTTTTGACAAAGGGTCTCTCAAAAATCTTATAGAAATCACAAGATTGTTCAAAATAAAAGTTGACGTTGAAATAGACTTCATTTGTCGTGCTTCGAGTTCATAAAGAAGGTATGTATCATTATTTGAGCGATGAGAAAAAATTCCAGATCTGTTTACGGACACGATCGCCGCACACGATGGGAAGCCACCGTGCAACGATCGCGCGCAACGACCTTAACATCGCGCGCAACACTAACGTGTACACGATCGTTTAACACGATCGTATAAAATCGTGTGCGGCGATCGTGTTCATGGGACAAACTTGCACACGATCACCGCACACGGTAGTATACGGCCGTGTGCATCGGCCGTGTCCAAGCGCACCGTAATATTGTTCGCTCATTTTTGAATAGTTATTCATCTTTTTGTAATCGATGTCGTGGCGGCGTATTTTGATACATCACGGTGGTCATTGGGAGCGATCGACATATGTAGACGGGGACTCCTTTTTGTCTATATCGACACGAGCAAAGTTAGTCGTGCAAACCTCGTGGGGGTTATCGAGAGGGTTTGGGTGGTCCAAATGAGTCCGATTACAAATTATGGTACTTGACACACATGGCCAAAGGAAACAAAGTAAAAGTCCTATTAAGGGCGATACTGAGATACTTCGATTACTAGTAGAATACAAGGAGGATCGTGAGGTCTATGTTGAGAACAGCAGCTCCTCCACTCCCGAGGTTAATATGGGATGTAGCAATGAGAGTAGAGCCCGGCAACATAAATTATGACATGCCTTCCAAAGAGTATCAATACGAGGAAGATGAGGAAGACGAGGAAGATGAGGAAGATGAAGAGGTGCATACATCCGAAGATGAAGATTGTTGTAAAGACTTGCTTGAGTCACTATCTCAGGAATTTCTTGCTTGGGTTCGCCAACCGCCCAAATGGATAGGATTATGAGTCGTAACTTCTCATCCGACCATCAATCTGCGAGCGAGCATGAGCATCTACAATCAATGCGTAATCGATCATTCCATTTCCTGACCCTAGTGCCGGGACTTTGGGTTGGGTCGAGCACCTCCATCGGTTACACGGCCGGCTAGAGGTGGGGTCCACCTTTCGTTCAAGACAAAGTTGAGGATAAGCTGTAGGAATGTATCATTTGGAAAACATGCTACGATGTATCACCGATCGTTCCGCCGATAAACGTATAGTGTTTGTCTGTAAGAGTGGGCGAAGAAATTGTCACTTAGGTTGTGTGCTATTGAGGGTGCAACTATTTGGAGAATTACTAAGTTGACATTGGAGCACAAATTGCTACTCCGATTTGAACCGTGCTACCGCACGATCGGTCACTTCGAGGTTGCCGCCCATTATTTTGCTAAAAGATTGGCCGGAGGGGTCACTTTGAGGCCAAAGGAGATGATTGCAGAGATGTGTAGGGAGTATGGCATTGACATGCTATACAGTTTTGCTCTCCAGACGAGGAATATAGCGATAGAGAATACATATGGCGGCTTCGATGAGTCGTATCAGAGGCTCCCATCTTATCTGTATTTGTTAAAACAGCGTAATCCAGGGACAATTTATGATTTGCAGACGACTCGTGAGGGGGTGTTTCGCCACATGTTCGTTGCACTCGGACAGAGTATTAGGGCATTTGATACGTGCCTTCGACCGATGATTATAGTTGATGGGACCCACCTAAAGGGAAGGAATAAAGGAACTCTATTTGCGGCCGTCACATTTGATGGGAACGAGCAACTTTTTCCTCTTGCTGTTGGTCTCGGTCCGCTAGAGAACGACGATTCATGGACTTATTTTCTGTATAACCTGCGCAGATGCTACAATCCGACGGAAGATTTACTGATTGTGAGTGACCAACATAAGAGCATTCAGAATGCTGTTCGAGCCGTCTATCCGAATGCATTCCACGGGTTTTGCTATCACCATCTTGCAAAAATCGACCTCCTATGGTGCGCATGCTATAGGACTCTTTATAATCACGCCTACACGCATCGAGAAGAAGTTTTTGAAAACTACTTTTCGAAACTACATATCGAAAGCCCTAATGGGGCGCAGTGCGCCTTCAAATTGGGCCGGAGAGGTGGGCTAGGTCGAAGTGTCCGCACGACGCTATAACTTCTTGACATCCAATGCCGTTGAATGCTTTAATAATCGTATGTTGTGGGCTAGACGTTTACTGTTTGCTCGTTACTTGAGATATTTCGCCTAATTTTAGAGAATTGGTTTGATGAGAAGCGGGAGAAGCTACGTCAAGAGACCATGAGTTGACAATGCACACTTTTGAAAAGCTTTCTAACTCTGTGCAAGCCAGTCTGACTCTTACCGTTCGAGCTACCACCCCACTTGTTTATAAAGTCGAAGAAAACAAAGTTTCTTATGAGGTCGACCTTCGAACATGGACATGTTGTTGTCGTGAGTTTGATTTGGATCAGATTCCATGTCGTCATGCCGCTGCCGCTATAAGGTACATGTCTTTGCTGTTGTGTGCACGATCGTTACCCACGATGGGCACGATCGTTACCCACGATGGGCACGATCGTTACCCACGATGGGCACGATCGTAACCCACGATGGCACGATCGTAACCCACGATGGGCACGATCGTAACCACGATCGCCCTTATCGTAACCACGATCGCCCTTATCGTAACCACGATCGCCCTTATCGTAACCCACGATGGGACACACGATGTGCACGATCGTAACACAATGGGCACGATCGTAACACACGATCCCCGTGATCGTAACACACGATCGTAACCCCACGATCCCCGTGATCGTAACACACGATCGTGACCCCACGATCCCCGTGATCGTAACACACGATCGACGCGATCGTGTTTTCCCATCGTTTGCAAAACAGGGATGGTCTGGATTTATCACCTCATCAATATAAAAAATACATTATCCTATACAACATCCTTGACATAATTGCTTATTGTAGCAGCGTGCGGCAATGGTTTGTCCGTATGATTTTGTTAGTCGTTATTTCAAGCAACAAGGCCTTAGAGAGACTTATAAGGAGCATATTAGTCCCATCCCACATCCCGATGAGTGGAATGTCCCACCGAGATCTCATCCATCGTTTGCGTACCTCTAGAGAAGGTACGACAAGCGGCCGACCAAGGATGAGTCGCGCACGGTCCATTGTTGAAAATTTGCACGCAGTGGACGGCCTCAGTGTGCGGTAGGTGTAAAGGAACCGCCACAATAGAAAATCTTGCAAAGCATTCATTCCCATAGGGGGTGTGGATTTGAATATCCCTGAAGAAACTCAAGAAATCGATGCACAACCGAGGCAAAGGCGCCGGCAGAAGAAGAGGTGTAGCATTTGCCGTAATGATGACCATGACATAAGGGGATGTCCATACCGTGAAACTTAAATTGCTTATGTATTTTTATATTTTGTGACTTACTAGCAACAATAATGTGTTGATATTTTGATCGACCATGTATTGATTCAGTATTCTGATTATTAGTTGAAATGCATAATTTTGTGTATATTTTCTTTACCTTTGAATTGAAATTTAAGTGTTCAGTAATGTAAAGCAAATAAAGGTGACTATGGAGCCAAACATTAACCATAACAAAGTAGCTCACTTCAAAGAGCAATAGTTTACACTTCAAAGAGCAATAGTTTACAAAATTTAATCACCATCACACAAAATATCTAATAATAACATAACAAAAACAATCAATTGGATCCCTTTTCCCCAATCTGCTGCTGTATCTTTAGTCTTGTATCACCATCTTCATGAACTTCCTCTTCCAAAATAAATTTTTTGCTTTTATTCTCAGAAATCTCCAAATCATTATCATCATCACCATCTAGTATGACTGGAGTGCTCGCAGTGTTTTTAAATAGGCCCTGTTTCATGGAACACATTAATTTGCAATGATAGTCACTACACATACAACAAAATCAAAAAACTTGCTCTGAGCATTGAGTATCTTCCTCTAGGCCTAGTTCTGTATGGTGGGTTGGGAGTAGGTATCCTCCTCCTTCTTTTTGGTGGTGGTGCTTCGCTTCCTCCTAAATCGGTTTCTCGTAATCGGCCGCTCATTTCGCGTATTTGATTTTAATGAATTTTAACTGATGTTAATTGATTAGGGTTTGAAGTGAAAAAGGGGTGGAGACCAATGACGATGGGATTTTAAAGTAAAGGGGGACACAGGATTTTATAATAAAGGGGGACCGACTTATAATAAAGGGGGGCGGACCGACGGGATTTTATAATAAAATAATTTGACCTACGATGGGAACACGATCGTGTACACGATCGCCGCGATCGCGTGTTCCAATCGTGTGACACACGTTGGCAACAGTGTCAAATTGTGGCTGTATCCACGTATGCGGACGGCCGTGTACACGATCGCCGCGATCGTGTGTTCCAATCGTGTGACACGTTGGCACCAGTGTCAAATTGGCGGCGTATCCACGTATGCACACGATCGTGTACACGATCGCCGCGATCGTGTGTTCAATCGTGTGACACGTTGGCAACCAGTGTCAAATTGGCTGTATCCACGTATGCACACGATCGTGTACGGTCGTAGCCACGATTGAACACGCGATCGTGTGCACAAGAACGTCAAGAATTTTCACCAATTTCTCAAATTACTCGTCAATTTAGGTGTTGTTACTTATATATTAACAATTATTTGTTAATGATACACTTATATAAAAAGTTATTGATTGAATTAACATAATATATTGAATATCTTGTGTCGTCGATTGTTCTATTAGTACGTACGGATAAGTTCAATCATCTGGATGAATGACCTCATATACTAATGAATTACAACGAAATGACAAATAGGAGTTCGTATAAGAAGCCATATTGTAATTAATGTTTGAACAAGCGATGTTTGAATCACAAAACATCATTCTAGATAACACAATAATTCAAATTTTCAAAAATACCAAAAGTTCATATGCACACGATCGTGAACCCGGTCTTGGACACTATTGAACACGCTATCGTGTTTTCAATCGGGGCCACTATTGAACACACGATCGTGTGCACGGCCGTTCCCACGATGGTACTCACGGATGCGTGTGCACACGGTCATGCCGACCATCGTGCGCACACGACAAAGATCGACGCATGACCGTGGGTAGGTTGCACGATCGCAACACACGATGGCCACGATCGTGTGCATCCATCGTGTGTAACACAGAGCCAACACATTCGATTTAACAACACTCACACATTCATAAATACAACATAAATATTGTACAACACAACATAAACCATTCTACATGTCTAAAGACAACATAAAGATTTTAGCACTAGGCCATATCGATATTTCTTAATATATTTTTCATTAAGTTCCTTGATTTGGTGCCTTGCTCACGGGTTTGCAGAGGACGAGTCGATCCAAGTACATGCACGCGAAGGCCACAATCGTGATTGTCGTTCGTATGAACCGTAGCTCTCGTGGCATAATTTTGAAACTCATCTTCGTGTCATACTTCGTTTTCGATTGGTTGTTCATCCAATACCGGATTGAGCTAGCACACGAGGCATCGAGACGCATAATCGGTCGCAGATTGGTTGAATCGGTAACGACCATCTTCGTGGTGGTGTGACAAGGAATCGTACAACTCCACGGTCCATGCTATGATGTCAATCTTGATAGTCACCCGGTGGCTTTGGTCGAGGCAACAAATGGCAATGATCTGCTCAAACACAATATGTAATCATATAAGATCATCACATCAAACATAGCGAATCATTTATAAATATAAATTTCAAATGGCAACAAATCGTCAATTATTTATAAATATAAATTTCAAACTTACTTCGTTGCAATTTAACCATGGAACCGCATGTGGTGTATCAAGACTGTCATGTAGTCCTCGATGCATTTAGGAATTTTCCACTCCTTAAACCGGCTTCCCCGTCACCTTGATGCCAAGTGGATCATCCGGATGGAGTCTTGCAAACTCGTTGGCCAAAACTAACTACAAAAGCCAAACCACAAAATTAAAAATATCGATATCAAACCAATGATATACAAGTGAGTAGGTTATAGAACTTACGTAAAATAGGAGCCGGCAAGTACGGTGCCAACTCTACCGACACCAACACTACGGACTCCCCTCAGAAGCCTCGCTCAGTCGTAAGCACATAACAGTCTATCACCTCGGCATCAAAGTCTTCACGGCTAGACTCTATCCGGTCAAATAACGCACTGGTGAGAGCATGCCCAGTCTCAAACACGGACAATAGCATCACGTGGTGCTCCCTCCTAAACCGTAGGTACAACTTCTTGAGCCTCGCTATCTCTGGGAGCGCAACCACAAAAGGCTCTCGAAGAGCGGCGGATGGTCGACTCACTCGCGGTGGAAGACTACGCTCACCCAAATGCTGCGTTCGGCACTCTCACCATCTTCGTCACCCTCGGCATCCCTCTCACAACTATAACGATCAGAGAGTCATGATCATTGCTCGATCTCAAAAGCCGCTCGATCTCAAAAGCCCAGTGCTCGGGACTACCACCCTCATGCGAAACATCGCCTTTGTAATGATGCTCGTCAAAAACCGGTCGAACATCGTCCCATCTTCTTGAAAGCAGGCGCCTCAAATGGCTCATGCGATGCTCGTAATCAAGGGGCTTGAGTCCGCTCAACGAGAATGATGAATCGAGAATGGTAGTGTCTTTGGACCTCGGAGAATGGTGGGTAGGCGGATGCTGAGAATGGTGACTCGGCTGACGCTGAGAATGGTGACTCGAATGATGACTAGGCTGACGATGAGAATGGTGACTGTGTCTTTGCGCGGACCGAGTGACGTGGAGGGTCGGGAATCCTCCAGCCGGCGCTGCTATCAGATGCAGAATGACGAGGCCTATCATGGCTCCCAGCTGAGTAGTGTACCGGGCTCCTAGAACGCCTATGCATAGGTCCGAAGAAATCCACGATCCCAGAAAGCTCCCGGCGAGAAACTCGAGCAATAAATCCGGACTCAGAATCGTCGTACAAGATCGCCTTCAAACGGCGATCGAAGTACTCATCCCTGCTCGTGTCCTGGGTGTGGTCCGGACAAGGAAGTCCGTGGACACAACACACCCTCTCTGGCTGCCTCTCCCGGTCCGATGTCTCTGCACCATGTATTGGTGGGGTACTCTGCCGGCGTCGCTTCGACACTTTATGTGCCGACTCATATGTAATCTATTTTCCGGCAGCCTTCTTCAACCTATCCATAACTTTCTTCCTCGGGATCGGCGCAGGCTCATCCTCCTTATTCCTCACATCTATTCTTACAGGCTTAATGAACTTAACGTCATAAGGCGAGCCATTCTCAAAGCTCAGGTAGTAGTACTCCGCCTCATCCTCCTCCAGATGCGGTAAAGAGGGAAGTACTTTGTGCTGCAACAATAGTCATTAAAGCATACCATTAGATGGGCAATCACATAATGTTGAAGAGATGAGTGAAGTTAGGAGAAAATACGTTTACAAATTTATGTACCTTATCGTCGAAGAAATGAGTGAAATCACAAAACATCTTCCTCGTAGTCCACATCAAACAAGTGGGGACTTGGACAGTTTTATCTCGACTACCACACAATGCTCCCAATGCAGGAATCATCTCATACGACCATATTTGTAAAGCCCAAACAGGACCATAGAAGTAATAGTCCTTGTGCTCTTGTCCCTCCTTCATGGCAACGTTGCCTATGTAGTAAGATAAAACCCCAAAGGCATAAGAACCCCAAGGAAACATATCCCACTGCTCGAAATCCTCCACTAATGCCCATGCCCATGTCTCGACCATCATGTCGTCACGGCATAGGATAAAGTAGTAGTATATAAGCAAATTGGCAACCTTGAGATAATCTTTTATGTCTCTACCAAAATCTCGAGCATTGAACCTCTTCCGCAGAACACTAACCTTAATGTTTTTGCCATGGAGTATTCTGTGGAAAATACCGTCGGACGGAAGGAGATGGTCGTCCTGGGGATGGAAGGTAGAGTTTCCAAAATGGAGTCCCGTGATCAAGGCGAAATCACGGGCCGTAAAACGAATGGTCCTCCCATGAGCACGGAACCACGACTCATCAGGGGATTTGATCACCCTCGATTGTGAGCAATCAAGTGATGTAGGGCAGTATTTGAACTCCCATTCCTCCTAACTTTAATCAAGCGCCCCAGGACCCCCTCGGTCAAGCTCTCGATAGCTCGATCAGCAACAGTGGAATTGCGGCCCATACTCCTTAATGTCTCAATGATCTCTTTAACTACCGCCTCCCATATGTAAAGATTAACTTGACGTGTAACAAAACGCAATGTAGGTCTCTTCCATACACAACCAGTCTGCAATATGGACATACAACTCATAAGAATATGATAAAATGCTTAAGAGAACGAAAAAAAAAAATTCTGCCTTGCACACGATCGCATGCACACGATCGATGCCCGTCGTGTGAAGACCATCGTGTGCCACACGACGGTTCACGACGGAAAGCGATCGTGTGCTGCGATCGTGTGCAAGGCAGAGCTTTTGCACTTCTAGCACCGCGGCACACACGATCGACGGCCGTCGTGTGTAGCCATCGTGCCCACGAAAGACCATCGTGTACACGATGGTCTCATCTTCTTCAAAGACGATCGTGGGAAGATGAACAACCGTCGTGCACGATCATGTGTGAATGAAATACACTAACCGTGGCTCATTGGAATTGCTCTTGAGATGGAGTGTCACTAGCGGAACTTACAGCGTCTTGATTCATTGTGGTAGTCGGAGGTCGACATTTCTGGCCCGTGAAGGGTTTCACGACGGGAGACTTTTTGCGAGAGGAGGAGAGTTTTGGAATATTGAGTTGTGGGACCTTTTTTTATTGTTGTTTAGTTTTAATAATCTTCCTTTTTCTTTTTTAGTTTTTTTTTCTCTTATTGGTAGACTTTAAGGGTAATAAAGTCTTTTAACACATTTTGGTATCAAAAACTTATAGTTTTATGAATGGGGATATATAACTTGTTACTTTTATGGTTTGGTACTAAAAAAGAGAGATCCCGTACATTAATTCTCAACGAGGTTCATAAGTTAGTAATTACGTTCCTCGACATTATTACTTACACTAATTATTATTTAAAATATATCAAAGATATACTTTTTTCAAACTTTTAAATGAGATAGAAAAAGTACACCATTATATTTGTTTTTAATCAAGGCAAATCGTCTCTTATTTTTTTCTCAACAACGTGCATAGTTAGAGGAGCCCACATGACTCGAATCCAGTGGATCAACCCACCGATCGGGATCCGCCAGATTCATGAAGGACCCGGACCTGAGCAACCCGTCGGACCCATAGTTTACACGGGCGGGTCCATATCCTAGCTATCCTGACCCATCGGGTGGTTTCGAAATTCAAGAAAGAAATCTTTTAAAAAAATGACCTTTTGGGAATCGGCGAGTCGGACCAACCCGGACCCATTTGGAAGGGTTTGGGAACGAAAGAGGGCAGGGTTCATGGTTGGTGGGCAGATGAGGGGATTGAGATTTTTCACATTAATGATTTTTAGTTTTATGAAATTAATAAATAATAATATATTAATATATTTTAATCCACTGCCACGTCAGCAAACTCTCTTTAACATTTAACAGTATATGGAATGAGGGACTACATTTGCTTAATTTAAAAACTAGGTGACCAAATATGCTCGAAAAAAATATGAGGACCAAAATCACACATTGCAAATACTTGAGGGACCAAAAGTGCATTTGAGCCTTATAATTTTAAGCTCGAGTCTAGCATGAAAGCTTCTGCCTTTCACCATGAATCCTCTTTAAGAGTCGAAGTTGGTACTTATAGATTTAGGTAGGAATTTATTGCAGAGCGCTACAAAGACCATCCCTGCAAGACTGCAACTCATGATTTTATGTTAAGTCCAATCTCATATTTTTTTGCCCTTCTCAAGAATTCCTTCCTACGAGTTAAATTGCGTACCTCTAGATTTAGGTAGAAATTCGTTGCAATTCTAGTACCATCAACACCTTTGAACATTTTGTTGATATCTGGTAGGACTGAAACCGATTCACTTCTTACTAATATTGTAAGGAACTAGAACTGGTTTTAAAATATATAAATTGGTTCGTTTTTTTTTCTTCTAATTTTTATGAGGAATCGGTTCATGAGCCGAACCGAAAAATCAGTTCGATTCCATCAGGTTCTTTAGAAACCGAATTCTATAAAAAACCAAATTTGTAAGAAATAAAATGAATTATGTTTCAGAATCAAATTGTGGTATAATAATAGAATACTCACATTCAACACAAATCTAATCAAGAACTTGTTTAAGCGCATGTTTAGGAATTTTTAATACCCAAAAAATTAACAAATAACAAAGCTCAAATTTTAGAATTATGTTTCTTTATTTTTTCCTTTTAACTTTATATTTTAAACTTTGTCTAATGTAATACATTTATATTCTTAAACTATATAAATATATATATATATATATATAGGGGTGGGTTATGGAGTGAAATGGTATAAGTGTAAGAAATAGGAATGATTGTGAGCCATTAATCCTTGGAGATTAATGACCCAAATTTCATTCTGGTGTGCTAACACGGGAAACTATGAGTCTTAGAATTTAATTATTAAGTAATGTAATTTGATTAATTTTTCTTATGGGAAGTTACTAAAATCATGGGATGTTCCTATATTCATGGGATTTCATATTTTAGGTTTATATCTATTTTTTATGGGATTTCATATTTTTTAGTCGTTCAAATATTTTATATTTTTGGTGTATTTATTTTTATTTTTTAAAAACTAACATTATATTTTTTTATTTGATTTTTATTTTTAAAAATCAAAGCTGTGTGCTAACCATTTGTTTTGTGTGTCCGCAAATTGGAAAAGCAGTGCGGTTAGTTATATTCCAATTATGTGATTTTTTTGTTATGCTTTATTGTGTACAATACGATCAATTTTAATCTGATATGTGTTGTGCTTTATTTTTTGGAAGATAAATAATCATACTAGTTTTCAAGTTTAGGTAAAAAATTATTTTCGGGTCTTTTTCTAAAAAATTACAATATATACTATAAGACTGAATTTGTAAATCCGATTAACTGCTATGCAAGCATTACATACGATATATTCTAGTATTAACTATTAAATTTGCTAATACAAATAACATTTTAATGCTAAACTCTACTATTAAAACATTAATGAAATAAAATGTATTAACAATGCAAAATTTTACAGATTTAAATGCTAACTATCACACAAATGACATCACAATAATTATCAAAACAATATTATCAAAGGTGCTAAAATTTGGGAAGAGATAAGAAGTGGGATATGAAATCCCATGATTGTAGGAAATACCAAACATAAAATCTGTATAATTACAAAAATATCCCCTCAAAAATATTCCGCGTAGCACACTTAGGCTAACTCTTTAGCACAACGTGCACAAATCGCAGCCATTAATCACCAAAGATCAAGGGCCCAGAATCATTCTTATTTCTTACGGAAAAAAGCTTTCCTACCTGAACCTATCCCTATATATATATATATATATATATATATATATATATATATATATATATATATATATACTGGTAAACTGTTTTTTACACATGCTAAAATATAAGAATCGAAAACTGAAACCGAATAGTTGAAAAAGGAACCCGCAAAACGAAACCAATTAGTATAAAATCTTCCTAATCGGGACGAGTTCTTCCGGTTCAATTCTTTATGTAATTCATTTTTCGATTGAATAATCTAGCCATAATCTCTGGTCAAAATTGCAATGAATTTCCGCCTAAATCTAGAGAGACAGGATAGATCCATGGAAATGCAAAAAAATACTATGAGACTCCTTGGTGCAAAATCATGACAGACATATCCTTGTACTCTTGTCAAGAAAAAAGCGCTAAAAAGAGCATCTTTTTATTGGTATACTCCCTCCGTCCGCTCAGAAGTTTATATTTCTATCAAAAAATAGTTCTTTGATACGAATATCGTATCTACGACACCACCGGATGAGGGAAGACGTGGGATATCCGAGCCTGAGCTCGTGACATACGACACGAGCGTGGAAGGGGAGGAACCGCGAGTGGAAGAAGGGCGTGTGGGCCGAACCCCGAGACGGGCTCGGCCTCCGAAATGATACGAGGACTACATTCCTCACCGTTAGTTTAATTTATGTTATGAATATTGTTGGGCCGAGCCCATTAATTTATGTATCGAGTCGAGCGAATCTATAAGCTCCGTTTCGGGTTTTCTTGTTGGTTCTTTCCCGAACCGTAGAGTCGAACCAACCCTAGGGTCCTTAGTATAAATAGAGGATAGTCTTGTATTATTTGATTCATATAATACAAACCCTATTTTCCTCTTTTCTCGTGTTTGATTGTTCTTCCGGCGCGCACGTCGAGATTCTCTCTCGCGTCCGTCTGCGCAGCTTTGTTAGGGTTATAACCTTAACAACTGGTGCTTTCATTGTGTTCTCGAGCCATGGTTAATCCTCAATTCAATCATGGGGTTCGTTCAGAGGCGGCCACTACGACCACCGGGACGCCGCTCGCGTTCCCTCGTTCGTCGTTTCAACCCACACCGCCGGCGACAATGTAGTCGATTATGGGGATGCTTTGCGAGTTGAAGACTCGTTTTGATGAGAGAGAGGCACGTGAGGCCGTGCCGCATCCGTCATCGAGACCGGAACCAGATCCACCCTACGGCTCGCATCCGCTGTGGCCGTCGTCGCCGTGGCCGCCGGGAGGGCACTCAGCCTGGTCGTCCGGCCTCCCGCATACTGCTGCTCCTGCGATCTCCGGCACAGCCCCAATTGCCGCCCCCACCCCAGTCGTCGGGAACAGGCCTCCTCTCGGGTCTCTCCAAACCCCATCCATGCAGTTTCAGGGCCCACCAGGGTATTCGTCGTGGGATGTGGCCCCACCTCGGTCTACTTGGGAACCCCCTCCACCACGGCAGTCGTCTTCATGCTCGCCGTCTGACCCGTCGCGCTTGATTCGGATGGAGCCACCCGTTTTTGATGGCGGGGACGCGACGGGGTGGATTACTAGGGTTGAATATTTTTTCAACCACATCTCGCTTCCGGTCGAGCAACGATTGCACTACGCCGTCATGTTATTTGCTCCTCCGGCCACGGACTGGATCTTTGCTTATCGGGCTAACAACCCGGCCGTCACTGTAATAACCGGTATTTTTCTTTCCCTTGTATTTTCATTTTTGGTATATTTCTCGGTCATAGTGACCCTCGTGTATCTTTCAGTATGTCCTTCCTGTCAACTGTTGAACTGTTATCTCGTTAGTGTTTATTGTTTCAACTTTCCTCATACGAATTCGACTTTGTTAGATCACCATTAATTTTTGGTAACTCCAAAAAAATTCTAAATCCTTACAATATTATAGAGCATCGAATTAGCTTTCCAATGGTTCAAACGGTGAGTCAATCGGAGTCCGGACGAGAGAGTTATGATCGTTTTCGTTCACCCGCTCTTTTGGCCGATCACTGCCGACCGGACTCGGCCGTGTCGTCCGACACGGCCCGTGTCGTACTCGTCGGATAAGCCGGAAGCGATCGCCTCGAGACCCGACGTGTCGTAAATGCACGGCCGTGCCGTACTCGTCCGAGATAAGCCGGTAGCCTTGCCCGAGGCTCGGCCGTGTTCGGTGACACGGCCAGTCGATGCCGAGCGCCTTCGCGACACGACCGTGTCATGCGGGACACGGTCGAGTCCTCGCGGCCGAGTGCGCGCCACGACCGTGTCATGTCGGACACGGTCGAGTCTGTCCGCCCTATAAATTCGTTTTCTCGGCATTTCAGCTCATTTTTCCCCGTTTCTTCACCTGCAACCGAGAGAGAGAGCCGAATGGAGGGTTTTTACTTCACAAATCATTTGAGTGTTTTATTTTCTTCATCCTCCTTCAATCGTTTAGCTCGGATTGTGGATTTAGCACGTGTTCTTCGGATTATAGGGATTGAATCTTCAAGAGGTAAGAACTCCTTCAATCCTAGTATGATTTTGGGGAGGGTTTGGTGGTGATCTTGTGTTTTAATTCGAATTTACCGATGTTGTTGTTAGATTTTGATAGTATAATCGTAACCCTTGGTTTTCTTGTTATTGGTTGGGATGAAATCCCGTTAATCCACCGTTGACCGATTTCTTTTCCTTATGCACGCGTGGTGTCCGATGAATTGTCCCAACGGGTAGAACTAGGATGATTTTCTTCGTATTCATGGTGTTGAAATTGGTTTTATATCACTATTGTGTTAGGGTCGGATTTGAGAGGATTGTTCGGACTGTAACCATTCCTTCGTCGTTTCCTTCGCGTCGTATTATTCAAGGCAAGTACATGTATTACATTTCGTTATGTATATTGTGATTTTCGAAATGAATGATGAATGGTGATTTTTGAGTGCGTGAGTTGTGTTCCTTCCACCCGGAGTGTCCGACGGGATGTCTGGGGGTCGATACTAAGGGGTACGGCCGCGAGTGGACTTGGGTGCGTGTGTGGTTGAACTTCCACCGAGTGTCCGACGGGATGTCCGGGGTCGATACTAAGGGGTACGGCCGGAAGTGGTATCCCACCGAGTGTTCGACGGGATGTCGGGTCGATACTAAGGGTACGGCCACGGGATACGATTGTGATTTTGTGATATCGTGATGATTGGAAATTGATGTGATTGCCAATGTAGTATTCGGAATATATATGTGGCAAATGACTTACGTTTGGGACGATTGTGTAAAAGCGTATTTTGTATATAATGTTGTGTAATTGTGTACTTGCACTAGCTATTCGAATGCTAACCCCTTAAATGGGGAAATGCGTCTTATGCATTTGGTCTGGGAGAGGCGAGGAGCAGCACGGGGCACGCACGCGAAGGATGGGATGGCTTGATGATAGTGGCTCGAGTCGTATTGTTCTTTTTATGTTTTGTCATTGCATTTGTTGAGTATTGGAGTTAAGCGCTTACTTCCGAATTTGGTTTAAGTCCCTGCGTGGGCAATGAATTGATATTTACATTATGTTTCATGTACTCCGTTGAAATGTTTTGGCGAGGCCACGGTACATTACTTTTGAGTGCATCTTTTGGGTTTTTAATTGTGGTTATGTGTCTTGTGTTAGCTTTGGTAGACCTCACGAGGTTTCTACGGCGTGTAATGTCCCCTTTGCGGGTGGGCGTTACATTTATGGTATCGAGCTTAGGTTTTGAATACCTAGGTGTCGGTTAATTTTGGAGTGCATTAGGCTGCGTCATTAGAGTCGGTCGTTGAGCCTAATATCATCATGCTACCGCCTTTTCGTGCGACCCGTGGTGTAAGTCTTCTCAAACTCTTATACTCTGTATTCGTTTTCTTGCGTTGTTCGGAATTGAGAATTATGATTACCAACCTTGTAAATTGTGAATCTTTCGATCTTGTTCTTTTCTTATTTTCCTTCGTATGTTGAGAGGTCGTGGTAGACCGGCTGGGACGCGGCCGAGGCCGTGGTCGTGGTCTTGATAATGAGGAGGGCTCACTTTCCCGGTCCTCTGCGGACTCGGCCTCTCACTCGGTGCCGTCGGGTAATAATGCCGACAGGGCTCTGCCGTACTTGCCAGATTAGTAGCCCAACTTACTCAGATAGCTCAGGGTGGACGTCAGAATCCGCCCCTGACACCGGAAGAGGAGGCTAGTAAGTGGCTTCAGACGGTAACTAAGATGCACCCTCCTCGTTTCTCCGGATCTTCTGACTCCCTCGGATGGGAGAATTGGCTCTTTCAGTTGTCCAGGACCTTTGATGCCGTAGCTTGTCCCGAAGACAGGAGGGTACATATTGCCCAGTACCTCCTGGATAAGGAAGCTGCGGAGTGGTGGGAGACCGTTGCGCCCAGAGATCGTCGGGCCACTTGGGAGGAGTTCAGGGCTGCTATGGAAGCAGAATATTGTCCACCGCCAGTTAAGGAGCGCAGAATTGTGGAGTTTTTCACCACTACACCTCAGGATGTGCCTATTTCTCAGGCCATCATATCTTACAATCAGCAATTGGGCTTCGTGAGGGATCAAGTGAGAACGGAGGCTGATAAAATCCGATACTTCAATATGCGCATGAAGCCGCATATCAGGCAGAGTATGGCACCGCTCATGTGTGCCACCTTGAAGGAATACCAGGATCGCGCTCTGGCGATCGAGATGGTATCCGGAATCGAGTCGGTTTCGGAAGCTAAGAAGCGAAGACTACGGCGGGTTCTCGGCAGTAAAGGTGGTCGATTTTGAAGTCTCGTTCTGCTCCTACACCCGAAGAGACCGTTTCAGCCGGTGGGGATCTCAGGGTAATCGTTCAGTCGATCCGTTGCTTCGGTGGCGGGGTTTGTTTTAACTGCAACCAATATGAGCATTTGATGAAGGATTGCCCTTTCCCTCCAGTGATTTGTTTTACTTGCGGGCGACCGGACATCGGGCGATTCATTGTGAGAGGGCCACCAGGCCGCTAGAGTTCCGACTACCACTACCGATCGGAAGGATCACGGCCTCCGGCTACTCATATTCCGCAGAGTTCGGGTCGTGGTAGAGGACGAGTCGGCCGGATCGCCGTGCGGCCTCGAGTTCGGGTTCGATTCACCCCGAGTGTATCGGATGAGGCGCACGAGGAGGCGGACATTCCGGCGTCAGTACCACTCGGATCCTTACTCATCCGGTTTCCGTGCTTTTGATTCGGTGCTACCCATTCCTTTATTGCATTGGATTGTGTGAATCATATTGGCTTTAGCGCTTGTTTGAGTGTGAGCAGGTTTGTGGTGGGTACGCCTGGCGAGATCGTATGGTTGGGGACCGGGAAGTTAGGGATTGCCCGGTGAGGATCGGGAGCCGAGATTGGCCCTCAAACCTCATTGTTATCGACCTCAAGGGTGAGGATTTAATCCTCGGGGACGATTAGTTAGAGCGTCACGGTGCTATCATGAACTATCGGACTCGTACTATCTCGATCGTGGCCGAGGATGGCACCGAACATACTCTCGTCGGTGTAAGCCGAGTAAATCGAGGAGCGTGATTAACGCCTTGAAGGCGATGAAACTTCAACCAAGGTTGTGTCGGCTCGGTGTTTCGCTCTACAGCGGAAGATGGTGGAGTTGGCATGTCGTCAATTCCGGTTGTTGGTGAGTATCCCGATGTTTTCCCAGACGACTTGCGGGATTACCACCGCGGCGAGAGGTGGAGTTTCCTATCGATCTTGAGCCGAATGCACCCTATTTCTCGAGCACCGTATCGTATGGCACCGTCGGAGATGTTAGAGTTGAAGAACCAGTTGGGAGAATTGTTAGACAAATGGTATATTCGACCGAGCGCATCGCCTTGGGTGCGCCCGTACTCTTTGTTAAGAAGAAGGATGGGTCGCTTCGTTTATGCATCGATTTTAGAATTAAACAAATTGACCATCAAAAATAAATACCCTTTGCCCGGGATTGACGATTTGTTTGATCGGCTTGAGCGGCAGTCTTTTCAAGATTGATTTACGATCGGGCTACTACCGATTGAGAATTCGGGATGTCGATATTCCAAAGTCGCCTTCGGACGAGATATGGCCATTACGAGTTTGTGGTTATGCCTTTTGGGCTAACCAATGCCCAGATGTTCATGCGATTAATGAACAAAGTTTTCATTGAGTATCTAGACAAATTCGTGGTCGTTTTCATCGACGATATTCTTGTCTATTCTCGGAGTCGGGAGCACGCCTTACATCTCCGAATTGTATTAGACACTTTGAGGGCTGAACGGTTACGCGAAGTTCTCTAAGTGTGAGTTTTGGCTCGAGGAAGTGACGTTCCTCGGGCATGTGATTCAAGAGAGGAGTTCGGGTAGATCCGCGAAGATAGAGCGGTGATGGCTTGGGAGCCGCCTAAGAATGTGAAGGAGGTGAGGAGTTTTCGGTCTCGCCGGCTATTACCGCAGATTCGTTGAGGATTTTCTAAGATCGCTAGACCACTCACTCGGTTGCTCGAGCTTCGGAAGTTCGAGTGGTGCAGACAGGCGGGGCAGTTTTGGCGAGTTAAAGAGACGTTTGACTACCGCACCCGTTTTAGCATTGCCTCGGGGCGAGGACTTCGTAGTGTATAGTGATGCCTCGGGCCTTGGTCTAGGATGTGTTTTGATGCAGAGAGACAGAGTGATTGCTTATGCGTCCCGCCAGTTGAAACCTTACGAGGTGAATTATCCCACGCACGATTTGGAATTAGCTGCGGTCGTTTTCGCCTTAAAAATCTGGAGGCACTACCTCTATGGGTCATCATGTAAGATTTTTACGGACCATAAGAGCTTGAAGTATATCTTCAGTCAGAAAGAATTGAATATGAGACAGCGTAGGTGGTTGGAACTAATTAAAGATTACGACCTCGAGATACTTTACCATCCGGGTAAGGCTAACGTAGTGGCTGATGCGTTGAGCCGGAAACCGATGGCGTTGCAGATGTTAGAAGTACTTACACCACAGAGTAGGATCCAGCGGGATTTTATTTGTCAGGATATTGAGGTTTGGGTTCAGAGAGTTCAGGGCCAGTTATGTGCGTTAGAGATCACTTCGTCCTTGACTGATGATATCACGGCGAAGCAGTATGACGATCCGTTTTTGGTCCAATTGAGGGAGGATGTGAGGAAAGGGAAAGCCCCTGGATTTGTGGTTCACGATGATGGAGTTTTGAGGTTTCGCGGCAGACTTTGTGTACAGTGATATTGAGCGAGACAGAAAATCTTGAGTGAAGCTCATGCTACACCTTACTCCATACATCTGATGCAGTAAAATGTACAAGGATGTGAGGAGCAACTCTTTGGTGGAGTAATTTGAAGGCGAGACGTTAGCGAGTTTGTGTCGAAGTGTTTGACCTGTCGGCAGTTAAGATCGAGCATCGGCGACCAGCGGGCTTTTACGACCACTTCCTATTCCGGAGTGGAAATGGGAGGACATTTCTATGGATTTCATTACCGGTATGCCTAAGACTCGGACGGGAATGAACATGATTTGGGTCGTTGTTGATCGACTAACCAAATCAGCTCATTTTCTAAGTATTAAGGACACTTGGGGGCCGGAGAGGCTTGCACGAGTGTTTGTTGCGGAAATAGTGAGATTGCATGGGACCCCTAAGAGCATTGTTTCGGATCGTGATGGCGGTTCATATCACATTTTGGCGAGCCGTTCATAGAGCTTTGGGAACCGAGTTGAGACTTAGTACATCCTACCACCCTCGAGCAGACAGACGATGCGAGCGGACGATCTGACGCTAGAGGATATGTTACGAGCCCGTGCTTTAGATTGGAAGGATGATTGGGAGACACACTTGCCATTGATCGAGTTCACGTACAACAATAGTTGGCATGCCTCGATCAAAATGGCACCATTCAAGCGTTGTATGGGAGGAGGTGCAGATCGCCGTTGTGTTGGGATGATACGTCAGGCTAATCGGTGCAAGCCCGACATGATAGTTGAGACGAGGGAGAAGGTTACCTTGATTCGTGGTAGATTCTTGTGACGGCCCAGTCGGCGAAGTCTTATGCCGATACACGTCGCCGACCGTTGGAGTTTGAGGTGGGAGATCACGTCTTGCTTAAGGTGTCGCCGACACGGGAGTTTACCGCTTGGTCGGAAGGGTAAACTTAGTCCGAGATATATCGGGCCGTTTGAGATTTTATATAGAGTTGGTGTGTTTGGGTTTCGGTTTGGCTTGACGCCGTCACTGAGCCACGTGCATAACGTATTTCATGTTTCCCAGCTTAGGAGGTACGTACCGGACCCTAGCCATATTATTGATTTTGGAGAGATCGAGTTGGGGCCCGACATTACCTTCGAGGAGAGGCCGATTCAGATCTTAGAGCGTCGAGTGAAGCAACTCAGGCACAAAACCATTCCTTTGGTCAAAGTGCAGTGGTCGAGGCATGGATACTAGGAAGCCACGTGGGAAACGGAGGAGAGTATGAGGTCTAGATACCCCGAGTTATTCTTGTTGTAAGTTTCTGGACGAAACTTATTTTTAGGGGGAGATAATGTAAAAAACGGTATTTTTGTTTCACTTGTATTTTCATTTTTGGTATATTTCTCGTTCATAGTGACCCTCGTGTATCTTTCAGTATGTCCTTCCTGTCAACTGTTGAACTGTTATCTCGTTAGTGTTTATTGTTTCAACTTTCCTCATACGAATTCGACTTTGTTAGATCACCATTAATTTTTGGTAACTCCAAAAAAATTCTAAATCCTTACAATATTATAGAGCATCGAATTAGCTTTCCAATGGTTCAAACGGTGAGTCAATCGGAGTCCGGACGAGAGAGTTATGATCGTTTTCGTTCACCCGCTCTTTTGGCCGATCACTGCCGACCGGACTCGGCCGTGTCGTCCGACACGGCCCGTGTCGTACTCGTCCGGATAAGCCGGAAGCGACTGCCTCAGGACCCGACCGTGTCGTCTGGCACGGCCGTGCCGTACTCGTCCGGATAAGCCGGTAGCCACTGCCCAGAGGCTCGACCGTGTTCCAGACACGGCCGAGTCGATGCGCGCCCGCCGCGACACGGCCGTGTCATGCGGGACACGGTCGAGTCCCTGCCCGGCCGAGTGCGCGCCACGGCCGTGTCATGTCGGACACGGTCGAGTCTGTCCCTATAAATTCGTTTTCTCGGCATTTCACTCATTTTCCCCGTTTCTTCACCGCAACCGAGAGAGAGCCGGAGGAGGGTTTTTACTTCACAAATCATTTGAGTGTTTTATTTTCTTCATCCTCCTTCAATCGTTTAGCTCGGATTGTGGATTTAGCACGTGTTCTTCGGATTATAGGGATTGAATCTTCAAGAGGTAAGAACTCCTTCAATCCTAGTATGATTTTGGGGAGGGTTTGGTGGTGATCTTGTGTTTTAATTCGAATTTACCGATGTTGTTGTTAGATTTTGATAGTATAATCGTAACCCTTGGTTTTCTTGTTATTGGTTGGGATGAAATCCGTTATTCCACCGTTGTCCGATTTATTTTCCTTATGCTCGCGTGGTGTCAGTTGTATTGTCCCAACGGGTAGTTCTAGGATGATTTTCTTCGTTTTCATGGTGTTGAAATTGGTTTTATATCACTATTGTGTTCGGGACGGATTTGAGAGGATTGTTCGGTATGCTTAGTTCCTTCGTCGTTTCCTTCGTCGTATTATTCAAGGCAAGTACATGTATTACATTTCGTTATGTAAAGTGTGATTTTCTAAAAGAATCATGAATGGTCAATTTTGAGTGCGTGAGTTGTGTTCATTCCAACCGGAGTGTCCGACGGGATGTCCTGGGGTCGATACTAAGTACGGCGCGGAGTGGACTTGGGTGCGTGTGTGGTTGAACTTCCACCGGAGTTTCCGACGGGATGTCCGGGGTCGATACTAAGGTACGGCCGCGGAAGTGGTATCCCACCCGGTGTGTTCGACGGGATGTCTGGGGGTCGATACTAAGGGGTACGGCCACGGGATACCAGTTGTGATTTTGTGATATCGTGATGATTGGAAATTGATGTGATTGCCAATGTAGTATTCCGGAATATATATGTGGCAAATGACTTACGTTTGGGATGATTGTGTAAAAACTGTATTTTGTATATAATGTTGTGTAATTGTGTACTTGCACTAGCTATTCGAATGCTAACCCCTTAAATGGGGGAAATGCGTCTTATGCATTTCAGTGCTGAGAGGCGAGGAGCAGGCACGGGGCACGCACGCGAAGGATGGGATGGCTTGATGATAGTGGCTCGAGTCTGTATTGTTCTTTTTATGTTTTGTCATTGCATTTGTTGAGTATTGGAGTTAAACTGCTTACTTCCGAATTTGGTTTAAGTCCCCTGCGTGGGCAATGAATTGATATTTACATTATGTTTCATGTACTCCGTTGAAATGTTTTGGCCGAGGCCACGGCCCTGTTTACTTTTGAGTGCATCTTTTGGGTTTTTAATTGTGGTTATGTGTCTTGTGTTAGCCTGGTAGACCTCACGAGGTTTCTACGGCGTGTAATGTCCCCTTTGCGAATTGGGGCGTTACAGTCACATGGCCTCAATTTGTTGATGATTTGCGGCGGCGATTCGACCCACATTATTTTGTGAATTCCATGGAGGTTCTCGCAAAGCTAACGCAAACCGGGTCGATTTCGGACTATAATAAGGAGTTCGAAAGGATCATGAATCGAATCACGGGGGTGTCCGAGTCTACGCTGCTCTCGGTGTATTTGGGTGGTCTTCGCACCCCTCTCAAGAGCCACGTGCGTTTTCAGCACCCACTCTCCGTGGCGTCGGCAATGGCGATCGCGGTCGAGTTTGACTCGACGGCGGACAGGAGTGGGGTCCCACCGCGTCGTCCATGGCAAGGTCGGGAGTCTCGACCATCATCGGGGCAGCAGTCGGGGACATCGGAACCTTCGTCGGGCAGCTCGGCGCCGGGAGGAGCGAAACAACGGGATTTTTCGAAGCTTCCCGTTGTGCGTGTCACCGCGGCCGAAAGGGCAGAAAAATCTCGTCTGGGGCTGTGTTGGTACTGCTCGGAAAAGTGGGTGAGCGGCCACGTTTGCAAAGGACGTTTCTTGGCCTATATGGGCTCGGACGGAGAAGATGACGACGTTCCCGAGCCTACAGCCTCGTCTCCTACCACGGGGGAAGTTGTTGTGGCTGATCTTTCTCATCTTTATAGCTTGGGCGGTTGTTCACGGCCGATGGCATTGGAATTTCAGGGTTCTTTGGGTTCTGAGAAAGTGTTTATTTTGGTTGATACAGGTAGTTCCCAAAATTTCTTGCATCCTCGCGTGGCGGAGCGGACGCAGCTTGAGTTGGACGAGATCACTTCGTTTAGGGTCTACGTTGGGAACGGGCAGGCCCTCACTTGCTCAAATGTGGCATCGCATGCGGAGATCCGAATTCAGGGTCATTCTATGACTCTCGATTTGCATATTCTCCCGATTCACGGCCCCGACGTCATACTAGGGTTGCCGTGGCTCAGCTCTCTTCACCGTGTTACTAGCGACTACGAGCGTGGCACCTTGGAATTTCAGAGTCGGGGGAAGCCGGTATGTTGGACGGTCATGCCGCGTACGGCCCGGCAGATTTCAGCTCAGAAGTTGGCCACGCTAATGCTTCATCAAGAGAGTACGGACTGTTTCGAGATTCTCCCTGTCGACGACTCTTCAAAGGGGGATACCGAGAAACTGGAGCTGGATGCGGACCTTCCTACTGCCGTGCGTGAGGTGGTCGAGAATTATGCAGAGGTTTTCGCGGCCCCGACGGGTTTGCCTCCGTCGCGTGTTTTTGATCATCGAATACACCTGCTTCCGGGAACCAAGCCGGTGAATGTGCGTCCGTATCGTTACCCCTATTATCAGAAAGCGGAGATAGAGCGCCAAGTGCGCGAGATGTTAGATGGGGGCATTATTCGGAGGAGTTGCAGTGCGTTCTCATCCCCGGTGCTCTTAATTCGGAAGAAAGATGGTTCCTTTCGGTTTTGCATAGACTACCGTGCTCTTAACACTGTTACAGTCGCCGATCACTTTCCGATACCAACAGCGGATGAGTTATTCGATGAGCTTGGTCAAGCAAGGGTGTTTACGAAGCTTGACTTACGATCGGGGTATCATCAAATCAGGATGCATGAGTCGGATGTTTATAAGACGGCTTTTCGGACTCATGATGGGCACTTCGAGTTCTTGGTGATGCCGTTCGGCCTGACGAATGCCCCGTCTACCTTCCAAGCAGCCATGAATGAGATTTTCAGACCCTTGTTGCGCCACTCCGTCATCGTCTTCTTTGACGATATTCTGGTTTATAGCAAATCGGTTCCCGAGCACGCCAAACATCTGCGGGAGGTTTTTACAATCTTGAAATCCCATAATTTCTTCATCAAGCTAACGAAGTGTACTTTTTGTTGTGCTACAGTTGAGTATTTGGGCCATATTGTTTTGGAAGGTTGTTTGAAAGCGGATCCCGCAAAGATAGATGCTATGGTAGCATGGCCAAGCCCGACGTCGGTTAAGAAATTGCGTGGATTTCTGGGATTGACGGGTTACTATCGGAAGTTCATTGCGAAGTATTCCATATTGGCGGCCCCGTTAACGGAACTATTGAAGAAAGAGGCGTTCGTGTGGACTCCCGAGGCTGAGGCAAGTTTCACCGCTCTCAAATCTGCCATGATTGCGGCCCCTATATGCATTGCCTAATTTCGAGAAGCCTTTTTGCGTGGAAACGGACGCTTCAGACTTCGGGGTGGGCGCGGTGCTGCTGCAAGATGATCACCCCATTGCTTTTTTCAGCAAAAAGTTGGGCCCCCGACGTCGTGTGGCGTCAACTTATCACAAGGAGTTGTACGCTATAGTTGAGGCCGTTCAGAAATGGCGTCAATACTTGCTCGGGCGTGAGTTTGTTATCCGTTCCGATCAGAAAAGTCTCAAGGAGTTGCTTCACCAAGTAATTCAAACTCCGGACCAACAATTGTACGTCCGGAAGCTCATGGGGTACAAATTCCGCATCGAGTATAAATCGGGAGCTGCAAATCGAGTAGCGGATGCCTTGTCGCGTCGTGAGTGTAGTGCTCTATTTTTGACGATGGCTCACCCTCTGCCGGAGATAGCCGAGATTATTAGAAAGGACACGGAGAACTTGCCGGATTTATTGGAGCTGCGGGCGCAAATTCGGGGAGGTTTGGCAGCGGCTCATTTCCGAGAGGCTGACGGGATGCTTTTTAGGGGCACAAGAATAGTGGTGGGTGCTACATCTCAAGCGAAGAAAGCGTTACTCTATGAATACCATTCGACGCCGTCCGCGGGTCATCCCGGGGTGGACCGAACCCTTCGCCGTCTTGCTACATCATTCTTTTGGGATGGGATGCGTCGAGATGTAAAGAATTTTGTGGCGGCCTGTTACGAATGTCAGACTACTAAGTACTCGACGCAGAAACCGGCCGGGTTGCTACAACCTCTTCCCATTCCCGAGCAAGTATGGGAGCATATAGCGATGGATTTCATCACGGGGTTGCCTAAGTCGAGAGGGTTCACGGCTGTGATGGTGGTGGTCGATCGGCTCTCAAAATATGCTCATTTCGCACCTCTCCCGACGAAGTTTGATGCGTGGAGGGTGGCTAATGTCTTTGTGGATACCGTAGTGAAGCATCATGGCTTTCCGAGGTCGATTGTTTCCGATCGAGACTCGGTATTTCTCAACGCCGTGTGGGAGAGTATGTTGAAGTTAAGTGGGACGAAGCTCCAATTTTCGACGGCCTACCGCCCACAAACGGACGGTCAGACTGAAGTCCGAAACCGCGGGTTAGAGCAATACCTTCGAGCGTTCGTGGCGGACCGCCCCACGAAGTGGACGAGTTTTCTACCGTGGGCCGAGCTAGCCCTCAACTGCTTCCATCACGACGGGTTAGGGACTTCTCCATTCCGCGCCCTTTATGGCCGAGAGCTCCCTGCCCTTGTAGCAGCGGCGCCGGCAGCCCCATGCCCGACGGAAGTGGCGGACGTTATCAGGCAGCGGGGAGAACTCCTCGTGTGGCTCCGAAAAAATCTGGAAAAAGCGCAGCAGCGCATGCGATCGTCGGCTAATAAACATCGTCGTGAGGTGGAGTTCAAGGTGGGTGACCGTGTCTTATTGAAATTGCAATTATATCGCCAACACTCGGTGGCCCGGCCGTTGTCTCAAAAGCTATCCCGGCGATTCTACGGGCCGTTTCCGATCGTGGAACGCATAGGGGAGGTTGCCTATCGTTTGGAGCTGCCCGAGGGGAGTAAAATTCATAACGTATTTCACGTTAGTTTACTCCGACCGTTCGTGGAAGGTACTACTTCAACTTGCGAGAATTTTCCAACTATGTTTGCTAGGGGCTGCGTGCTAGCTCGCCCTAGGAAGGTCATTGATCAACGGCGTGTGTTGCGAAGTGGTGTAGTTGTGGAAGAAGGCTTAGTGCAGTGGGATGATGATGATGGCGTGAATCCTTCTTGGGAGCCTATGCCGTTGCTTTATCGGAAGTTCCCGACGTTGTTCCTGTTAGGGTTGTATACGTCAAAGCATACTTTATGCTTGTATTACCTAATTTCCCGGTCTTTATCTATGAGAATATTTAATTCATTTATCACATGTTTTGCATATTTATTCACGCTATGGTTATGCAAATGCAGTCTAATTTACTTTATATTGTAGATAATGTGGTGTGTAGTGTCACACAGAAGATCACATTATCGGTTCCTTATATAGTAATATTTAGTTCACAACCTATGTAACATTAGACCGTTATATGAGAGGTTGTAGTATATGCTTGAGATTGGTTGGTCTTGACCATTAGCATATATTAGCGTATTTGTTATACGTTGAACAGGATCGAGGTGAGATAGATTCTTCCGTCGACTATAAGAAGAACGTACATCTCGGATAATTATTATTTCTTAATTCTAGTGATTAATATTTAATTATATATATTTAATATTTATTGCTTTGATTTATCATGGGTGAGAGCCACAATGATTGACTCAATATGCTCGATATTTTGGGCAATATTATTATTTATATGATAATTAATATTATAGCTAGAAATCGTGTCGACTCGGGTTGATCATGTCCCTTGAGGCACTCGAAAGGATTATTATATCAAACCTGCAGTGGAATTAATTTTCCGATATAATAATAAAGGTCGAGTGGTATACTCATGTATAATACATTAATTAATTAAAAGTCATCGTAGCTTAAATTAATTAATGGACATGGAATATCTTAAACACGGGAAATAATTAATTTAAAAGGAGCCCAATTTCGTAATTTGGGATTTTGGTAGGAAGTGCAATATTAACTTATTAGTGGACTAAGTTGATATTAATAGAGTCTTCATATTAGGAAGAGTCCTAATAATGGAAGGAAGATATCTATTGGGAGTCCTTACCATATCCTCCTTAAGGTCCCTAGAGTAGCCCAAAACACCTATAAATACAAGTATAGGGATGGCCGATTTATTCATCAATTATTGCCCAAGAAAATCGATTTTTGTGTGTGTGTTTTAATTGTGGATCTTGACTTGTGTCTTGGATTCCATAATTTGGTAAACACAATATTTTTCTAAAATACTCAAAATATTCAAGAAAAATAGAGAGAACAAAATCGTGAGTTTTCTTGTGAGGAAATTCGGCCGATCCCCTTGCTGTGCAAATTTAGTCCGGTAGATTGTTGCCCACACGACATCCGGACGTAGGCGGGATATACTCTAGAAGATCTTGAGGTAGAAATACAAGAAGATCGGAGAGGAGCACGAAGAGGACATAAATCGATCAAGAAGGGATTTTCTACCACTTCGCGTCAAAGGTAAAATTACCGACTCCCATGCGTAAATATATTTATTTAATTGTTTATTAATGCTTAGTTAATTAGTTGACAAGCCTAAATAGATCTGGTTTTTACGTTGGTTAGTTTATAAAACCTTTATCAAATTACCTTCACCAACTCGCTCATTGCGTTTTATATTCCAACAATTGGTATCGGAGCGGTCTTTAGGTTCTGTTCAATTTAATTAATTTGGTGATTAATATGCTAGCAATTAAATATTCGTATAGTATGATTTTTGGAATATTTTGCTAGAATTTGTCTTGCAGAAAATATGATCCAATTATCATGGCTATGTGATGTTTTATTTATTTACGCGTTTTGGTAATTTAGCCCGTTTTTGTGGCATGTATAAGTTTTTCCCGTGAGAAAATCCACGGGTAGAATAGATTTATTTTTTCTTGTAATTTGATGTAAATTCGATGTATTTTATTTTGAATAAAATTGTAATCGAGTTGGGACACTCAAAGTACGAAAGAAAAAGAAGTCCAGTACAAAAGAGTCCGTCGGACGAACCAACCGGACAGAAGGAGCCGATCGGCGGGCGGCCAGGCGGCTCGGTCGTCCGGGCAGCTCGGTCAGCTCGGGCAGCTCGGTCAGCTCGGTCAGCTCGGCAGCTCGGTCGGCTCGGTCGATTCGGCGGCCGGGCAGAAGATTGATGGCGGCGGCAATGGACGGCGATTCGGGTTCGGTCGTCCAATTCGTTTTCCGCGAGATGCTTGAAGCGTGGGAGCAAACGAGCGAAGTTTTTCTCGTTATTCAAAACGAGGAATAAAAGCCATGATAATTGGATTTAATTATCCAATTTTTTATTATTTATTGGTTTTTATTGTTTTGATGTATGGCATGTATGGAATGTATGCGTGATATGTTTCCTTGCATGTTAGGACGAGAAAATTAAAAACCTTAATTTTTCAAAATAACTAAGTGATTTTAAAATTGATTTTTCAAAATCAAATTGGCCTCCATAATTGGTTTAAATTGTGAAATAATTAGCATGCGCGTTGACATTAGAGTCTTCCTCCACATCGGATGTGCTAAATTATTGGCTCACTGGTTTTAAACTTCAAATTTGATAACAAAAGGTGAATATTATTTTTTATGATAGGACCTCTCCATCTGTAAGACTATTATCATTAAATAATATTCTTTGGTTTGTTATATTTTGGTGTTCACTTATGTGTTTTTATTTATAAGCTTCCGATGTGATTCTATGTTAATTAAATTCTTGGCCAAGAGGAACCAACTATTAATTTTACTTGTCAAAATGTGTCTTGGCTAGATAGTAAAATTAAAGACGTTAAAATCTACTTGAAAAAGTATATGTAAACGTCCACACTATCGTGGCTTGCATGTGCGGTTTTTCAAGGTGTTGGTTGATTGCATATATATTGTTTTAAGGTTTTTCAATATATTTTGCGTCGAATTATGTGATGAATGGTGTTTTAATTTTATTCTCGATGTCTTTCAATCCACTAGCCGTTATTCTCAAAGAAAACAAACTTGATGGCACTAACTTTGCCGATCGAAAAGAAATCTTGATATTGTCTTGATCACGAGGGGCATAAGTTTGTTTTAACGAGGAGAGTCCTTTGGAACGAATCGGATGCCACTCTGAAGAGTTGGCTGAATTAGGAAATGGAAAAAGTCGATGAGATGGCTCATTGTTACATTTTGGCTTCTTTAACAAATGTATTGCGGCATCGACATCGACGATGGGCTCGGCCGCGAAATGATGAAAAATCTCACCGAGATGTTTGGTCATCGAACCGGCGGCTAGGCAAAATGCGATGAGGGTTTTGATGACAACCCAAATGTCCGAAGGGACCCGGTGAGGATCACGTTCTTAAAATGATGTCTCATTTGAGCAGGCGAGCATCTCGGGGCAACTATCGATGCGGAATCGCAGTCGATATTATCTTGGGCGGTTACCAAGAAGCTTTGAGCAGTTCCGCCTAAACTACAATATGAATCGTAGGACTTACACATTGGCGGAACTTCGACAGAGCTTCAATCGCCAAGGTCTCTTCAAACAAGGTTATCATCAAATTCTTGCGGCAGTCGCTTCTTCAAAACCCAAATGGGGAAAGAAGAAAAAGCAGTTGGCGAGAAGCAAGTGACGACTTTCAAAGCTAAGGGCAAGGCTCCTCCAAAGGCTCCTCAACCTAAGCGAACAAAAGCCGAAGGGCAAGTGCTTCAATCATGTCCGAAAGGACATTTCAAGAGTGATCGCCTAAGAGAGGTACGTCTCATGCACTAGTAGTCAAAACATGTTTGGTGCTGTTCCATCACTTCGTGGATAGTGGATTCGGCTCCACCGATCATGTTTGTTATGACTCGCAGGGGTTCCAAGTAACCAAGGTACTTAGTGCGGATGAGATTACAATAAGGTAGGCGACTATTCAGTGAAGGTCATTGCGATGGGAGTCGTGCGGCTAAAAGTTGATGATAAAATTTTAGTTCTTAATAATGTATTATTAGTACCCGATTTTAGAATGAATTTGATTTCGCTTTCTAAATTGCGTCGTGATGGATATTCGCTTTCTTTTGAAGATAATGCAATTATTAAAAGAAATGGTGAATATATTTGCGGAGTACTTATAATGAAGAACTTTATATCATCAATGCACGCACTCCCTTGCATAAATCGCTTAATTCTTTGACTAATCCTAATAAAAGAAAGGAACTTTCGAGCATAAATCCAACATATTTGTGGCATTTACGATTGGGTCATATTAACCTTGGAAGGATTCAAAGATTGGTGAGCGATGGCCCATTGGATTCGCTCAAGTTGAGTCATTTCCAACTGCGAATCTGCCTGGAAGGTAAAATGACTAAAAGGGCTTTTCAAAGCAAAGGAAATCGTGCACAAAAGGTGTTGGAATTGGTTCATACCGATGTATGTGGTCCAATGAACATCCAGCTAAGGGTGGTTTCGAATACTTCATCACGTTTATAGATGATCATTCGAGATATGGATACATCTATTTGATGCGACGTAAGTCCGAATCTTTTGATAAGTTCAAAGAATTCAAGGTCAAACGGAGAAGCGTCATGGGCGAGTATCAAGTCACTACGATCCGATCGTGGTGGCGAATACCTTAGTGGAGAGTTTTGGATTTCCTGGCACATGAGGGGATTACTTTGACTCACCACACAGTACACCACAACAAAATGGTGTTCTTTGAACGAAGGAATCGTACTTTATTAGAGATGGTTAGGTCAATGATGAGTTATTCGATTTGCCTATTTCGTTTTGGGGATACGCCTGGAAACAATGGCGTACATTCTAAACTTGGTGCCTTGAAATCGATTCCAAAAACACCCACGAATGTGGAATGGGCGCAAGCCCGATCTAGGACATGTTCGGATTTGGGGTTCTCTGAAGACACGTCTTTGAATAAGGAAGGCGATAAGTTGGCATCTCGAAATACGAGTGTTTGTAGGATATCCTAAGGGAACGAAGGGTGGCTTATTCTGATCCTAAAGACCGTAAGGTCATTGTTAGCACCAATGCCCGGTTCTTAGAGGAGGACTATGTGATAAGTCACAAGCCTAGGAGTGAGGTCATTCTAGAAGAACTTAGGGGCGAGATTTCGACAATACCAATTGTGCAAACACCTAGTGTACCACGTATTGACACTATTGTGGATACGCAAACTAAGGACACGCCTCGTCGTAGTGGGAGGGTTATTCGTCAACCCGAACGTTTCATCGGCGTGGGAGCATCTTCAACCACTCCGGACCAGATGAAACGGATCCATGTACGTACAAACAGTGCTTCAAGACAAGGATGTCAACTCGAAAACAAAGAATGGAATCCGAAATGGGATCTATGGATTCTAACCAAGTGTGGGAGCTAGTAGAACTACCCAATGGGGTAAAACCCATTGGAAGTAAGTGGGTCTACAAGCGTAAGAGAGGATCGAAAGGGAAGGTTGAAACCTATAAAGCAAGGCTTGTTGCGAAAGGTTACACTCGTAAAGAGGGCATCGACTACGATGAAACCTTTTCGCCAGTAGCCATGCTTAAATCGATCCGGATTCTCTTAGCTATAGCCGCGCATTTGTATATGGAGATTTGGCAGATGGTTGTCAAGAGTGCGTTGTTGATGGTGAGTCTTGATAAGGAAATCTATATGCGCCAACCTGAAGGATTCATTGCTGAAGGTCAGGAGCACTTAGTATGCAAGCTTAAGAGAGCCATTTATGGTCTTAAGCAAGCATCAAGGTCTTGGAACATGCGATTTGATGAGGTCATTCAATCGTATGGTTTTGAACAGTGTCCTAGTGAGGTTTGTGTATACAAAAAGTGTGATGGAAACGTCTTTAGTGTTTCTTGTACTATACGTAGATGATATACTTCTAATTGGAAACAATGTGAAGGTATTATCGAGACGTAAGTATGGCTATCTGGCGATTCGATATGAAGGATTTGGGAGAAGTGGACACATCCTTGGTATTAAGATCTTTCGAGATCGCAAGAAAAGGATGTTGTGCTTATCTCGGGCATCCTATATCGATACTGCTAAAGCGGTTTAGCATGGAGAATTCCAAGAAAGGTTTCTTACCTTACGGACATGGAATTCAACTATCTAAGGCTATGTGTCCTAAGACACGAAGGAGATAGATGACATGAAGGTGGTCCCTTATGCTTCGGCGGTGGGAAGCCTCATGTATGCTATGCTTTGCACTAGGCCCGATATCTGTCAAGTGTAGGCATGGTGGCGAGATATCGATCGAACCCGAGGCCGGGACATTGGATTCTTTGTCAAGCATATACTCAAGTACTGAGAAGGACTAGGAGCATATGCTTGTATATCAATCGAATACGCTTTGTCCTTTGGGTTACACCGACTCGGATTTCGGTGCGGACAAAGAAAAGTCGAAATCAACTTAGGATATGTTTTCACTTTGGGAGGTGGAGCCATAAGTTGGAGGAGTGTGAAGCGAAATGCATAGCGGACTCTACAATGGAAGCGAATATGTAGCGGCCTCAGAGCGGCTAAAGAGGCGGTATGGCTCAAGTACTTTCTAAAGGATTTGGGGTGATTCCTAATTTGCCCGGAGTATTACAACTGTATTGTGATAATACCGGTCTTGTAGCAAATTCGAAGGAACCACGAGCCCACAAAGCAAGCAAACATATCAAGCGCAAATATCATATCATTCGAGATTTTGTGAAGAGAAGGAAGATCATTGTCTCCAAGATAGCATTCAAGACAATCTAGCCGATCCTTTCACGAAAGGGTTGCCCTCAAAATCATTTGAAGGGCATGTGGAAGGAATGGGGTTGAGATGTATGGCGGCATTGCTTTGAGTATAAGTGGGAGATAGATAGACATAGTCTAGATAGTATACTTCAAAAGCATGCTTTGAGTATAAGTGGGAGATTGTTAGGGTTGTATACGTCAAAGCATACTTTATGCTTGTATTACCTAATTTCCGGTCTTTATCTATGAGAATATTTAATTCATTTATCACATGTTTTGCATATTTATTCACGCTATGGTTATGCAAATGCGATCTAATTTACTTTATATTGTAGATAATGTGGTGTGTAGTGTCACACGTAAGATCACATTATCGGTTCCTTATATAGTAATATTTAGTTCACAACCTATGTAACATTAGACCGTTATATGAGAGGTTGTAGTATATGCTTGAGATTGGTTGGTCTTGACCATTAGCATATATTAGCGTATTTGTTATACGTTGAACAGGATCGAGGTGAGATAGATTCTTCCGCATCTTGACTATAAGAAGAACGTACATCTCGGATAATTATTATTTCTTAATTCTAGTGATTAATATTTAATTATATATATTTAATATTTATTGCTTTGATTTATCATGGGTGAGAGCCACAATGATTGACTCAATATGCTCGATATTTTGGGCAATATTATTATTTATATGATAATTAATATTATAGCTAGAAATCGTGTCCCGATCGGGTTGATCATGTCCTTGAGGCACTCGAAAGGATTATTATATCAAACCTCGAGTGGAATTAATTTTCCGATATAATAATAAAGGTCGAGTGGTATACTCATGTATAATACATTAATTAATTAAAAGTCCGGTAGCTTAAATTAATTAATGGACATGGAATATCTTAAACACGGGAAATAATTAATTTAAAAGGAGCCCAATTTCGTAATTTGGGATTTTGGTAGGAAGTGCAATATTAACTTATTAGTGGACTAAGTTGATATTAATAGAGTCTTCATATTAGGAAGAGTCCTAATAATGGAAGGAAGATATCTATTGGGAGTCCTTACCATATCCTCCTTAAGGTCCTAGAGTAGCCCAAAACACCTATAAATACAAGTATAGGGATGGCGATTTATTCATCAATTATTGCCCAAGAAAATCGATTTTTGTGTGTGTGTTTTAATTGTGGATCTTGACTTGTGTCTTGGATTCCATAATTTGGTAAACACAATATTTTTCTAAAATACTCAAAATATTCAAGAAAAATAGAGAGAACAAAATCGTGAGTTTTCTTGTGAGGAAATTCGGCCGATCCCCTTTGCTGTGAAAATATATTCCGCTACATTGTTGCACACACGACATCCGGACGTAGGCGGGATATACTCTAGAAGATCTTGAGGTAGAAATACAAGAAGATCGGAGAGGAGCACGAAGAGGACATAAATCGATCAAGAAGGGATTTTCTACCACTTCGCGTCAAAGGTAAAATTACCGACTCCCATGCGTAAATATATTTATTTAATTGTTTATTAATCTGTTTAGTTAATTAGTTGACAAGCCTAAATAGATCTGGTTTTTACGTTGGTTAGTTTATAAAACCTTTTATCAAATTACCTTCACCAACTCGCTTCCGCTGCGTTTTATATTCCAACAGTTCCTTGAGGACAAGGAACAATCTAACGAGGGGGGAGTTGATACGAATATCGTATCTACGACACCACCGGATGAGGGAAGACGTGGGATATCCGAGCCTGAGCTCGTGACATACGACACGAGCGTGGAAGGGGAGGAACCGTGAGTGGAAGAAGGGCGTGTGGGCCGAACCCCGAGACGGGCTCGGCCTCCGAAGAGATACGAGGACTACATTCCTCACCGTTAGTTTAATTTATGTTATGAATATTGTTGGGCCGAGCCCATTAATTTATGTATCGAGTCGAGCGAATCTATAAGCTCCGTTTCGGGTTTTCTTGTTGGTTCTTTCCCGAACCGTAGAGTCGAACCAACCCTAGGGTCCTTAGTATAAATAGAGGATAGTCTTGTATTATTTGATTCATATAATACAAACCCTATTTTCCTCTTTTCTCGTGTTTGATTGTTCTTCCGGCGCGCACGTCGAGATTCTCTCTCGCGTCCGTCTGCGCAGCTTTGTTAGGGTTATAACCTTAACATTCTTTTAGTAAGTTTATATATATCACTTTTTACAATCAAATCAAACAATCACTTTTACTTTTTAATCTCCACCACACATTTAACCATCATTATTCATACCAATCATTACCTAAAATACACCAAATATACAACATCTGTCAACTTTTGGCTGGGACAGAGGGAGTATGTAACAAGACCATCAACGCCATTAAATCTGATAGTACTAGATTTGCAATACTAGATTTGCAATAGAATCTCCCCTATATATTAATACAGAATACGCTGAGTTTAAGTGGCAGCTTCTCATGCTTCGGGTGTCACATGTCTTCTGCTGGTGCTTCGTGTGCTTATGTGTCAGCCTCTCATACTTCAGCTGACACGTAATTAATTATTGACTTAATCATTATTGCATTAATTACATTATAATTATACCTCAAATAACTCCTATCTTCCTTATTAATTTTTACAAATAAAGGAATATTAATTACGAATAAATAGAAATCGATTATATTTACATAAATATTTCACGTTTTCATTAATTAAAAATTAGAAATCCTGAATAAAGATAAATTTAATATAGTAGTGCAAACTATATATTAAAAACTTAAACCTAAAATCTCGCGAAAATATTATATATTTCTACTAATTAATTAGTTTCTATTAGTTAGTCATTATAATGAGGTATATCAATAAAAAAAATCAACTGAAATAAAAGACGTTTGAGAGTATTGCAAAAGAAGTGTTAAAAAAGTACTCGAAGTCCTAATCAATTAGTTAATTCGAAACAATCACATTAAAAATATTATTGAAAGTGTAGAAACAATAATTTTAATTATTATTTATAAATAAATCAAAGAAATTATGGAATAAATCAATTAGTTTATCTTAGTTTTAAATCTAATTTAATTAATATGGAATAAAAAATAAATGAAAAAACTCACATTTACTAAATTATAAAATTCTGATTTTTTTGAATTTTCAAAGAGATATTTCTAATAATCAATTTAATTTTACAATAATATACTAATCCGTAAATTCATATTTATACGAAGAAAATTTCAAAAAATAAAAATCAATCGTTTGAAGTGATTTTTAAGTGATTTTTATTTTTTTAGTTTTAAATAATTTGTTAATTTATCTACTTTTGAAATCAATTATATATTTTTGAAAATTTGGATTTGTTTTTGTATTTTAAATTATATCCAAATAATTTGTGTATTTATTTTTAAATATAAGGACTAAATTATCTCCTTTCTGTCCATTTACCGTTAAATACTTAACAATTTTGACCATTTTGATAAAAGAAGGACCAAGAAAGAACGTGGAACAAAATCTATTTTTAAAAATTTCTCATATGACTAGAGTGTAATTTTTCCTTTTAAAATATGTAAGTAATTTTTTTATAACATATTTATCAATAGAATAATCTCTATATAAATGAGTGTTATAGAGAATAAAAATTGATTATAAATCTTTTTAAAAATGAATCTCGATAAGTATTTTAATTATTTTTAATTTCCAGTCACTCAAATAATAGGAAATTCGTGTGATAAAAGAAAGAAATAATTGTGCTAATGCAACAATAATTGATTATGTGAGTCTTTAATTTTATTTATTTTATTTTCTAATATGCTTTGTATGATGCATATTTGCAATATTTTGGTACAATTTCTTTCATAACATTTATTATGTTATACTATACATTTAGGAGTCAAGTATTTATTTCACAAATATTATTAAATTCATGAGATAGTAGATTGACATTTAAATTTCAAAGACTGCAATTTCCACTAATTATGTTTTTTCATGGTATGCACTCTCTCATATTGACGTGCATCTGTCAAGAATCGTATTCAATTGTGGTCAGTTTTATGTAGCCGTATCAAAGTGAAGAGCACGAAAGACTTCATTTTTTTATTGCGACAAGAATTGTGTAACCGTAAATAGAACAACTAATGTAATTTACAAAGAAGTGTTATAAAATTTATGACGAATGGTTGGCTATTATGCATTTCTATGTGATTTTTCTTATGTTCTCGTATTTTATACGGGTGGTATACTAGTCTTATATAAATGAAGTTCGACTCACCAGGAAGACAATAAATTCGGATTTGACAGACAAAAAACTTAAAACTAGACTCGGGCTAAAATCATAATTTGCAGAAATGGTCCTACAGAAATATGAGATCAAAATCAAATGGTCGAACAATAATAATACTTTTATAAAGTATCCATTGCTGTAAATAAGTCATGTATTTAATAAATGACTAATATGTCCCTGAAACCCTAGATGTGTACCTATAAATAGAGGTCTATGGCCTTCATAATGATATACACAATTTCATTTGTTTCTCTCATCATCTCTCATATTTTCCTCTTTCTCTCGATATTTATAACACGATATCAGCATGATATTCTACCAGTAAATTTTTTATTTCTCTCCGATTTCCGAAATAAAAAAAAACACGAGCAGATTTTCTGCACTGCAAGACCGCGCAAAAATCGCACCGTTGGATCAGCATGAAATTTTTACAGTATCTTCCTAATAAACAGATTTAAAAATTCAACGGTGGAGATCGGATTCTAAAACGTACTGCATACATAAAAAAAAAGTTCGAGCAGAAAATAGTGTTTTTTTGCATTGGTGAACAGTATTAATTCTATTTACTCCTTCAAAAACTTTCTTGCATATGATGATTTCGAGAAAAAAAATATATTCTTTACTTATTAAATTTTATGCTTTCGTGTGCATCATATATAAATAATATATATGATGACCTCGTAATCTATTATCAAATCATATTTCCTCTTTGTTTCGAGAAGAAACACGATTCAACAATACTTAATAATGCAGAAGATTATAGATTTGTTGTAGTTCTTGAAGAAGGACAGCGTTATCTCGTCATATTATAGTTGAATACGATGTGTTCATGAAGAACACTATGAGATCTAATAATTTGTGCAATTCCTAATGAAAAATACAAAATAATATTCCTGAAGAATATTGTAAGTGCTCATGAATTATGTGATAATACAATATTCCTAAAGAATATTGATTTGTTGCTTATATGTATAATAGCATAATTAAATCATTATGCTCTTGATGTAGCATGATATTATCCCTGAAGGAAAATATAATTTACACCTCAAATAAAAAATATTAATATAATTTGAGAATATTCTCTATCGAGATTGTATCATATATGATATACACCACAATCATAATCCGGTTGTGCTCCAATGGTAGCAAGATTAGTGAGTGGTCGAATATTCCTATCAAGTTGTTCCGGAAGTGAACAATATTAAATTAAAAACTTCAATATTACATGGCCGTAACACACGTTCGTCTTTCAGACAGTAAGCTTGGGGACTCGGTTGCGGCCGTAAGAATCTGCCGATTACGGCCGTAAGCACCGAGTTACGGCCGTAAGGCACTATCGGTTACGGCTGCAACGTGCGCGCCTATATATGGCCTGGGCGACGGGACTTTGCTCATTTTTTTCATTTTTCATATTCTTCTCGCGGCTGCCGGACGAGGGAGACGGGAACATCGATTCTCGGTCGATTCCACTCAATTCCAGGGTGTTTTGGAATTGGAAGGCCCTTGTCGATTATAACAACATCAAATCCTTGTTCTTCGTCGGATCGAGGTAATTTCTTGAAATATCCTAGGGTTGACTTTTGGGATTTCTTCTTGATCTTCGTTGTTCGTCCGATTTTGATGAATCGATTGATGTTATTGAGCATTATTAATCGTGTTCTATGGGTTGTATATCCATATTTCGAATTTGTTCAACTCGATTGATGACTCGAGTGCTATTGGAGTTATCGAACATTGAATGTTCGATTAAATGTCCCAATGAGTTTCCCTTCGATGGTTTGATGAGATTTCCGTTGTTTTTTGCCTAGATTTTCGTTGTGATTGTATCTTCGTTGTTTTTGCCGGAGGATTATAGGTGTTCGAGGATTCCGGTTGAGCTTTCCCGTTGTTTCGCGTGCTTTGGACTTGAGGCGATTATCTCGTCTATAATCTTTATACTTTGAGAATGTGACGTGTCGTGGAATTAACGTGGACTTGTTAGTGATTGAACGTTTGATCGTAATTTACTTCTAAATGAATATGTGATTCTATGAAAGTAAACACAAACGTAAACCTGAGGTTCCCGAAGGAAGACAACATTCATTTC
The DNA here is from genome assembly GCA_033398695.1 of Orobanche coerulescens. Lineage (NCBI taxonomy): Eukaryota > Viridiplantae > Streptophyta > Magnoliopsida > Lamiales > Orobanchaceae > Orobanche > Orobanche coerulescens. Next base: position 181,556,468 of record CM065809.1, read on the forward strand.
ATGTGTATTGTGCTTAAAACGAATGTTAGAAATGAGTAGTCATCCGAGGAATTGTGGAATCGTGGAATATTTGTATTCTTGTTAACATATTGCCTGAATGATGTTGTGACGTGAACGTTGAACCTTTGAGGAGGTGCATGATGCATTAGCTTATGTTTTACATGTTTGTGATTATGGTGGATATTGTACCTTTGTTGTTTAATCGGTGAATTGAGATATAACCGGGTAGGGACCCGTGAGGCCTCCGGCGGCGCGTTACTTGCGAGTATGGCCAGTTTATATGATTTGACCATAAGGTTATCGAATCGGGTAGGTCTGGAGAGGGCTCCGAGAATCGTCACTTGCGAGTGTGATGTCACGATAACTTGTGGGCGTGTTTGAATGATGTTAACCAGGTAGGGACACGTGAGGCCTCCGGCGGCCCGTACTTGCGAGTACGACCAGTTTATATGATTTGACCATATGGTTATCTAATCGGGTAGGTCCGGAGAGGGCTCCGAGAATCGTTACTTGCGAGTAAGATGTCAAGATAACTTATGGGTGGGTTTGAGCTTATTTTTCGGTAACTAATCCGGGTTGGGTCCCATCGAGGCCACGGAGGTGATTTGAGTATTTGACTGGATATCTTTGAACTGTTAATGTATGAATCTTGGATTCCGGTTATATCAGCGATTGTGGTTTCGCCTTTGAGGCTTGTTTGAGAATTGAACCATCTACATGATTTTGAAAGAAAATCCTTTTGATAATGAGAACTACAAATCTTTTCATGATTTTACACTGAGACCCCCGACGTCCTCAATTATTCTTTCAAATGTGTTTCATAGTTATCTTTATGATCCTCCCTAATGGGAACCGTTTTCGAAAAGACTTTAGACTCGGGGATCGTGTTACTACCTTGTTGAAAGGTTATTTTCATAACGGTTGTATTCTTGATGTATAACTTTATAGCTTGGTTACTTGCTAGCAATTCCATCGCTAACCCTCGTTGGAGATTTTGTTAAATATTTCCAGGTGTTCTGACTGGAGATAGAGCAACCACAGGATCGGCTCGGAGGATGATGTAAAGCAGCGATACTAGTCACAGTTGTAGTCAGTTGTCCGTCAGTGATCTGTCGGTCTGAGTTTTCCTTGTCATCCTTGAGGCGATGGACATTTTATGTAATATGTGATCGAGTTGTATTTTGGATTATGAGATGTACGGATATGCTGTGTTTTGAGAGACCTAATCGGTCTATGGTATTATGTTTTGGTCGAGTTTACCGCATGTGGGTTTTGTTTTATAGTCTCCTCCCTGGTAGATCCTTGCGGAAAGGGTCTACAGCGTGTAATATCCCTGAGTGGATTCGGGGTGTTACATAAATGGTATCGGAGCAAGATTTGTGAAAACCTAGGCAGTTGGGTCTAGTTGGGTCTTGTCGAGTCGTGTCTTGTCGTGTCACCCGTGTGAGCAATTGTCAACAAGTGTGATCGTGGTGATCCGTTGTGATCAATTGTGATTCGTTGTGATTAGTATCGTGGTGCAGCCATCATCTCCGTACGACCTGTGGACTTAAGTCTCCTCCTTTATGCGAGGTATCTATATTTCATGATTTCATCTGTGAGCTAATTGTGGTGCATACTTTTAGTTGCACGGTGTTGTGTAATGGGGTTTGTATTCCATACTTGTGACGCACTGTATGTGTATACACGTGGATGTATTAATGTTTTGACTTTGAACCACAGCGTGGGGTGGTATAATGTGAAATTTGTGAACCTTGATGGGTTTCGAAAAAGGTACCGACGGTAGAGTCAGTGAGAAACTCAGATGGATGGTTTCATTGTATGTTTTAACTTGGTGCGCACGAGATGTATTTGGTTGAATTTGTGATTCTGTTTGCCGTTTGGGCTTGTGGTTTTAAGTTCGATTATTTTTGTTGGACTGTCGTAATTATGCCGCTGCGGGTAGATTTGGGAACGTGTTTCTGAAGGACCTTAGGTGTCGGAGCATTTTTTTTTTTGTGGAAATCGATTTTTTTTTTTGAAAATATTTTGATGGTGCGATTAAACAACGGCCTGTATAGATTTTGAAATCGGTTGGGTTTTGACAGTTGATCCTGTATTTTCAAACTACACCATCATACGGTATTTGGAAAAATATATTTTAATGTATCTCGGGCACTGCAAAATATTACCGTCATCTTCGGTTGTGATCAAAATAATTTTGAAAAATTTCTGTTTTGCCAACGACTTTGGGTTTCGAAATTTAAAACGTTATGTGTTTCTTATGCCGTTATGCCCGTCGGAAAATTTTACAGTACTTTCTAGGTGTCGAGATACATTGTTAGGAGTCGATCCTTAACCTTCAGAGCCGTTTTGAGTAGGGGTGTTCAAAAATATCCGATATCCGATCCGAAATATCCAAAAATCTGATCCGGAACTTCGGATTCGGATATCGGATAGTACTTTTCAGAAAAATCAAATATTCAGATATCCGAAAAATCCTAAAAATTTTATTTTTTTATATTTTAAATAATAGAATGTATTCGGATATTCGGATATCTGATATCCATATCCGAAGTTTTTTTCGGATATTCGGATATCCAGATATAATTTATATTTTTTTCCGGATATTCGGATATCCGATATCCGTATTCGAAATTTCGGATATCCAAAAATCGGATATCCGAAATTTCGGATCCAGATATCGGATATCAAAATCTACTATCCGAATTTTCGGATATCCGAAACTCCGGATATCCGGTTTTGAACACCCCTAGTTTTGAGACTGTTGAGTTGATTCTTTCCATCTTACCGTTAGTTGTTACGACTGTAAGCTTCTGACTGTCGCGGCAGTACCTTTGTTGTTACAATCCTATTTGTGCTCATTATCTGTCATTTAATCCCTGTCGACCTAGTCATATGGTCCGTCTGTGACGATTGTGAACTCTAACTGCGGTATCAGTATTACACCTAGTTGCTTATCCTGTGTGGATATTATTGACGTATTATAAATCGTCACCGTTCTTGTTAGCGAGTTATGGGTGTACGCCCAGATGTTATGATTTCATAATTCGGTTTAATTGTATTATTCTTTGACGTTATCCGGATGTGGTAATTGATTGGTAGTAATGATGATATATATTGATAAGGTCATTTTGATGATATCGTTTATGGAATAGATTGATGTTTCAAAATATTTTGCAAATGATTTTCAAAACGAAACAGATATGATATTGGGTTCATAGTTTTGATCAAATGACCGAGGTATTAAAAACATTTCTTTTCAAAAATTCACTTCAGTAATTTTTTTTTAAATTCAGGAATTTTAAAATGCTATCACTTGGACAAGTACCTCAGATTTTTTTTTTCTAAAATATTACCCATATTCGACCACGATGATGTGTATGTGGTTTTGACCGTGATTTTTGTAAAGGTCGTACGTTGTGTTGACATAGCTAAGTGAGTGACTTATAAATTTGAATTCTATCATTGCAGTGATAGTTCGTGTATTCGTGTTATGACTCAGAGTGAGCATTTTATTGTATTACCACTTGTTGCTCTATGTTGATTATGTGGTGTTTGTGCTGTTGTTCCGAACGGCTGTCAGTTCAGTATGCCGAGAGGTCGTGGCAACCAGTCACGTGGTCAGGATCATGCTGCGGGTAATGGCATTAGTATTGGTGTTGCTACTATACTCCAGCAGGTGGCAGACCAGATGACACATTTGGCTCAGACGGTTTAGCGTAACAATGCTGCGAATGAGGATGTCGGGTCGACTCAGTGGCTTAGAGAAGTGGTTCGTATGTGTCCACCTCGCTTTGCGGCGCGGGTGATACTTTGGGCTGGGACGGTTGGATTTTCCAATTGGAGAAGATCTTCAAGGCGGTTGGTTGTCCCGAGGAGCGGAGGATTCATATCGCTCAGTTCCTTCTCGTTGGTGACGCCGCTAACTGGTGAGAGGCCGTTGAGCCTCAGGATCATGCTATTACTTGGGAAGAGTTCAAGAAGTTGATGGAAGCGGAGTTCTGCCCGAAGCCGATCCGAAAGCAGAGGATCCGAGATTTTTACCTAGCCGAGCCGCAGGATATACCCGTGTCGCAGGCTATTATCGACTATAGTCGACAGCTCGCTTACGTGAAGAGACATGTGAGGATCGAGGAAGACAAAATCCATCATTTCGATGCAGATGAGACTAGAGATTCGACAATACATGTCGGGTTTCACTTGTACTACTTTGAGAGAGTATCAGAATCGAGCCATGGCGTACGAGATGGCATCGTCATCTTCTGGGCCTTCGCATGAGCCGAAGAGACAGATGACGTCCGGAGATATTTCGGATGGTGTGAGAGTCGGAACTTCTTCTCATCGAGTTTCGCATAGTCGTACGGTGAAACCTTCCCTTTCTTCGTTTGGTAGAACCAAGAGTTCCAAGTCATCTTCTTTGACTCCTAGTCAGACTCGGAGGTGTTTCAATTGCGACGTTGTGGGTCATGTGCAAGCTAATTGTCATTCGCAGTGGATTACTTGTTATAACTGTGGACTCGAGGGCCACAGAGTTCAGTATTGTGAATTATTCCATGAGATTTCTCAGAATCGAGCTCCAGCACCCTTGTCGGGATCGACTTGTGTAGATCGCTGAGATTTAATTGTTCGTTCACTTTGATGACTGCTTGCTTCAGCCCTTCTTTTTAAGTTTCGGGACGAAACTTTTTTTTAGAGGGGTTGAATGTAATACCCGAGATTTTTACTTTCCTGTTGCCCAGAATTAGTTGTCGTTTGGTTTCGATTATTTGTTTCGTTATGATTTTGTGAGATACGTTTTTCTATGATGCACTGTATGATATGTACTATTGTGAAGATCGTCGTGTGAGACTTATGACGTCGGCGTTTCTTTGATTAAATATGTGCTTGGGATGTGGCATGTTACATTTCGTGGTTGGCTCGTTATTGTTTAGAATCGTAGCAGGTGCATTGGTGTGATCGAGACGTCATCGAGCGCCTAACCGGACTGTCGGAATGATCGAGTTTCGATTGAGAGGCCTGGACGAGTTACGGCCCTAAGGCACTACCGGCTACGGCCGTATGACACTGCCTGTTACGGACGTAAGGCATAGTTGGTTACGGCCGCAAGGCTGCCGAGTTACGGTCGTAATGCCTTGCCGGGTACGGCCGTAACACACGTTCGCTTTCGGACAGTAAGCCTGGGGACCCGGTTACGGCCGTAAGAATCTGCCGATTATGGCAGTAAGCACCGAGTTACGGCCGTAAGGCACTGCCGATTACAGCCGTAACGTGCGCGCCTATAAATGGCCTGGGCGGCGGGACTTTGCTCATTTTCTTCATTTTTCATATTCTTCTCGCGGCTGCCGGACGAGAGAGATGGGAACATCGATTCTCGGTCGATTCCACTCAATTCCAGAGCGTTTTGGAAGTCCCTTGTCGATTATAACAACATCAAATCCTTGTTCTTCGTCGGATCGAGGTAATTTCTTGAAATCTCCTAGGGTTGACTTTCGGGATTTCTTCTTGATATTCGTTGTTCGTCCGATTTTGATGAATCGGTTGATGTTATTGAGCATTATTAATCGTGTTCTATGGATTGTATATCCATATTTCGAATTTGTTCAACTCGATTGATGGTTCGAGTGTTCTTGGGAGTTATCGAACATTCAATGTTCGATTAAATGTCCCAATGAGTTTCCCTTCGATGGTTTGATGTGATTTTCGTTGTTTTTGGCCTAGATTTTCGTTGTGATTGTATCTTCGTTGTTTTTGCCGGAGTATTATAGGTGTTTGAGGATTCCGATCGAGCTTTCCCGTTGTTTCGCGTGCTTTGGACTTGAGACGAGTATCTCGTCTATAATCTTTATACTTTGAGAATGTGACTTGTCGTGGAATTAACGCGGACTTGTTAGTGATTGAATGTTTGATCGTAATTTACTTTTAAATGAATATGTGATTCTATGAAAGTAAACACAAACGTAAACCTGAGGTTCCCGAAGGAAGACAACATTCATTTCATGTGGATTGTGCTTAAAACGAATGTTAAATGAGTAGTCATCCGAGGAATTGTGGAATCGTGGAATATTTGTAATGTCCGCTTGTTAACATATTTCCTGAATGATGTTGTGACGTGAACGTTGAACCTTTGAGGAGGTGTATGATGCATTAGCTTATGTTTTACATGTTTGTGATTGTGGTGAATATTGTACCTTTGTTGTTTAATCGGTGAATTGAGATATAACCGGGTAGGGACCCGTGAGGCCTCCGGCGGTGCGTTACTTGCGAGTACGGCCAGTTTATATGATTTGACCATAAGGTTAACGAATCGGGTAGGTCTGGAGAGGGCTCCGAGAATCGTCACCTGTGAGTGCGATGTCACAATAATTTGTGGGCGTGTTTGAATGATGTTAATCGGGTAAGGACCTGGGAGGCCTCCGGCGGCGCGTACTTGCGAGTACGGCCAGTTTATATGATTTGACCATAAGTTTATCTAATAGGGTAGGTCCGGAGAGGGCTCCGAGAATCGTTACTTGCGAGTAAGATATCAAGATAACTTATGGATGGGTTTGAGCTTATTTTTCGGTAACTAATCTGGGTTGGGTCCCATCGAGGCCACGGAGGTGATTTGAGTATTTGACTGGATATCTTTGAACTGTTAATGTATGAATCTTGGATTCCGGTTATATCGGCGATTGTGGTTCCGCCTTTGAGGCTTGTTTGAGAATTGAACCACTACATGATTTTGAAAGAAAATCCTTTTGATAATGAGAACTACAAATCTTTTCATGATTTTACACTGAGACCCTCGACGTCCTCAATTATTCTTTCAAATGTGTTTTGTAGTTATCTTTATGGTCCTCCCTAATGGGAACCGTTTTCGAAAAGACTTTAGACTCGGGGATCGTGTTACTACCTTGTTGAAAGGTTATTTTCATAATGGTTGTATTCTTGATATATAGCTTTATAGCTTGGTTACTTGCTAGCGATTCCATTACTAACCCCTCGTTGGGAATTTTGTTAATTATTCTAGGTGTTTTGACTGGAGAGAGAGCAACCACAGGATCAGCTCGGAGGATGATGTAAAGCAGCGATACTAGTCAGAGTTGTAGTCGGTTGTCCATCAGTTATCTGTCGGTCTGAGTTTTCCTTGTCATCCTTGAGAGGATGGATATTTTATGTAATATGTGATCGATTTGTATTTTGGTTTATCAGATGTACGGATATGCTATGTTTTGAGAGACCTAATCGGTCTACGGTATTTTGTTTTGGTCGAGTTGACCACATGTGGGTTTTGTTTTGTAGTCTTCTGCCTGGTAGATCCTTGCGGAAAGGGGTCTACGACGTGTAATATCTCTTAGTGGATTGGGGGTGTTACATTAAGGACACCTTTATACCAAATGATGATGAAGAGATTCATGGTCCGGAAGCATCACATCTCAGTGCAATTATTGCATTTGTATATCTTACTAGTTCTACATGAACTAATATATAATCAATGCTTAATTCATAATCTAATGGTCAACATTCAAAGAAGGTATTGAAAACTTCAATGCTATCTGCAAAGAATTTTTTTTATATTTATTTATATGGTTCTCTGCATTTATAATGCATTGAGAGTGCGTTGATAAAGATCAATCACCCACTAGATCTGAAAGAATTGTGGGCTATAATAGAAGAATGAAGTTATCCCAACTATTTGCATAGAGTCAATATGGTGTGTGGTGAGAAGAAGATATATCCATTCGTGATCTACAAGTGATGTGTGGATCAAGGGGAGAGACGATATAAATAATGTTGTCCGATCCAAAAGTTTCATAAAGAAAATAAATAACATATTTGCAATTATAGTAGTATAAGTTGATGTTTAAACTTAATTGGGACTCCTGAAGAGCTCAATAAAACTGCCACTGAAAATCTATGAAGTAAGTCTTATTAACAACATCTCTCAATCATTATAAAATTATTGCAACACATGAAGCTCATAATATTATGGTTGATGAGTTTAACCACAACTAATATGAAATATCCAGAAGAGATGACATGTCTCACCAACATGTGAGTTCGAGATTATAACTTGCACTAAATATGATACATATGCTAATTCGTGGAGGATTTTTAAAATGCCTGAAGCATATTTATATAAAAATACGCGTTGCACTTTTTTTTCCTTGGTTGAGGTTTTATCCCATTGGATTTTCCTAGCAAGGTTTTTAACGAGGCAACTAGGATGACGTATTAACATGAATAGTGTACTCTTTTCCCTTCATTAGGATTTTTCCCGCTGGGTTTTTCCTAATAAGGTTTTGACGAGGCAAATTCATGGCATAATGAGGACATTACAAAGATCGATATTAGACCTTAAGAAATAAAATACGAAGGAGTAGTTGTACTCTTTTTCCTTCGATCAAGTTTTTCCCACAGGGTTTTCTTGACAAGGTTTTGATGAGGCAACACATGGATACTCCTATATGAATATTCTGTATACGGGGAAACTTATACTCTTATGATCACTCAGTTTTTATCCCATGAGGTTTTACTGAGGCGGCACATGAATATTCATACAAGAATGATCGATATGAGGGGGAGCAAATTCAATTATTGCTCAGGACCTTTTCTAACAGCAGTATGATGCAGCAAGTTATGCGTGTTACAAGATCACTCCAAACAGTTTGGAAGTTTTTCTCCCGTTGGGTTTTTCTTCAAACTATTCCAGTAGACATTTATGTAAATAGTCATTCAATGAAAGTGTTGTAAATAAGTCATGTATTTGATAAATGACTAATATGCACCTGAAACCCTAGATGTGTACCTATAAATAGAGGTCTATGGCCTTCATAATGATATACACAATTTCATTTGTTTCTCTCATCTTCTCTCATATTTTCCTCTTTCTCTCAATGTTTATAACATCCATTTTAATATTAAAAAATGCCATTTTTTACAATAAGAAAATATAAGCATGGTTCTAAAAACGCTAGGCGCTAGGCGTTCGAATTACTAACGCCTAGCGTCCAAATAATTACTCAGGGATTAATCGGGGATTAATCGAACTAGGCGGATTTATTTTTTTATTATTATTTTAATCATTTTTATATATACAGAATTATATATATGTAAACAAAATTAAAAATATATAATATTTAAATATTTAAACAAACATATTATTGATCATATATTACATTTTTAAATAGGTATATATATCTAAAATAGTCCATAGTATCTAACTTTAAGCATTTCTAGTACTCCTAAAAAAAATGCTTACCCGCCTAGACGCACGCCCAACCTCCTAGATGCCCGCCCAACTTGTCTTCCTAGGCGTCCGTCTGGCCGCCTAGGCGCCCACCCAACCCGCTTAGGCAATTTGTCTGGTTCGATTCTCCGGCTTCTTCCTTTTTTAGGCAATGAGGACAACTGAGGCATGAAATCTCTCTCCGGATAGTAAATTAGCCGATTAATCACCCAAACGCCAGGAGAAATACTCATGCCATAATCAAAATACACAGGGACCGCCTAGCGCCTAGGCGCATCCTAGACGGCCGCCTAGGCCGATTTTTAGAACAGAGAATATAAGTACCTGACCGTTTAATATAATGGAAAGTTCCGGACTCGGAGGATGCCTCCAAGGCTCCAACAAAAGGCTTTTTCTCCCTTGTGCCATCATTTCAAAAATTATTTTCTCAAATGCCACTCTTTTTAAATTTAGTACCAAAATGCCATCTTTTTACTCTCTTTCCTCTATTAATAAAATTCCTCATTTTTTTTTATCATTTTTATATTAATTTTCTTATCTCTTTAATTAATTAATTTTTAAAATTAATTAACCAACTAATTTGTTATTTTTTTATTAAATCAATTAATTTTTAAAACTAATTAGTGGACTTGGACGTTTTTTTAAAATTTAATTAATTTTAAAATTAATTTTTAAAACTAACTAACTAACTAATTTTTTTTAACTTACTAATTTATTTGTTAGTTAACTAATTAATTCATTATGTAATTTCTTATTTGGAAAATAGATAATTAATTAAGTAACTAATAAATTAGGTTTTTAATATATTTAGTTTTAATAGAATATTTAATTAATTTATTAGATTATTAACTATTTATTTACTTAAATGCCGTAAAATAAGTAATAATAACATAATAGAAGGAAAATAACTGAGGTTGATTACGATATTACAAATACAGATAGATAAAGGTACAAATACAAATTACTCAAATTTTTTACTCTTGTTGAGGAGCTCCAAAACGGTTAGGGCACATATTATTGTTATGTCCCTCTTCCCGACACAGTCCACATCTCTTGCGATGGCCAGTCCTTTCCCTCTGATCCATTTCACGGCTTATGGCTTGAAATTACATAATTAATTAATTATGTATTTTCCAAATAAGAAATTACATAATGAATTAATTAGTTAACTAACAAATAAATTAGTAAGTTAAAAAAAATTAGTTAGTTAGTTAGTTTTAAAAATTAATTTTAAAATTAATTAAATTTTAAAAAAACGTCCAAGCCCACTAATTAGTTTTAAAAATTAATTATTTTAATAAGAAAATAACAAATTAGTTGGTTAATTAATTTTAAAAATTAATTAATTAAAGAGATAAGAAAATTAATATAAAAATAATAAAAAAATGAGGAATTTTATTAATAGAGGAGAGAGAGTAAAAAAATGATATTTTGGTACTAAATTTAAAAAGATTGACATTTCAGAAAATAATTTCTGCAAAATGACTACTTGTTAAATTCGATTAAAATGTATTCAGCTAATTAAACTGATGACAAGCAAGAGAAGGTCTGAAGATAAGAAAGATGAAAACATGGCCACGGTGTTTGCTGCTTTACTTTCTTCTCCGGTTCAACACTGCGATTTCACAATCTCTCATCACAACCCTACCGGGCTATCCTGGAATTCTGCCTTTCAAACTCGAGACCGGGTCGGTTTATAGTACTCATCCTGAAATCTGATAGATTTTTTTTTTTTTTTTTTTTTTGTGTGTGTGTATGTGGTTCCTTATCGTTTTTATTCGGCTTGCTGGAATCAGATATATTGGCGTGGGAGAAAACGACGACGTGCAGCTGTTTTACTACTTCATTGAATCGGAAAATGACCCGCAGAAGGACCCTCTGGTGCTTTGGATCGCTGGCGGACCGGGTTGCTCTGGGTTTTCCGGTCTCGTTTACGAAATCGGTATTTTTTTTTTTTTTTTTTTTTTTCCCTTTTTAGCTTGCTTGGACTTGAAATATGCAATACTTTACTCATAGGTATCTAGGAGTAACTTACTTTGCTGCTGATGCAGCTGAAAATGTTTGAGGTCTCTTTGATGAGTTGAGTCGACTCGTTCTGCTCCTTTTTTTTTTTGGCAATTAATTGCAATTTTAGTCCCCTAAATATACAAGTCGTGCTTAAACTGAAGTTTAAACCATTATCCAAACTAGATAGTCAGCTGGTTCATCCTCTACTAGCTTAATCTTTCCACAGCTTATAAGCAGGGCTTTTTTTTTTCCCAGCTGATTCATATAATATGAACTCGGTCCCTTGATTTATGGTTTTAAATTTCAACAGATTGTTCGAACAGTAGGTTCCTAAATGCGAGATATACATCTTGTTTGAGAGACGAGAAGCTGGTTTTGTTAAGAACTCGGGCTCCTAACATTTCATATAATACTAAATTTTGTTTGAGAGACGTTGCCTGTTCAGCCAAAGCACCATACCTGATTTACTCTGCGTGCTGTGCTGCATTTGATTGTATGAGTGGTTTGCATCAATGATTTGGTAAATAGCGGATAGTCGATAGATATCCGTTTTCTCAGGAACCAGACCTTAGCTACTTGATTGTGTAAATGTTCAACGAGGACATTGACACAATTTATTATCCACTTGGATATTTTGTTTTTTATTAATAATTTAATTTTTATATGGTGAATTTATTGAATAATTAAACATAATTTACAAATATAGAAAATTCTTATGCTAATATGCAAATTTGTTAAATTTAATTTGTGAAAATGAAAATAGGCAAACATTTATAATAGTTGATCAGTAAATTAGTTCTAAACAATTTTTGTATGTAAATTAAAAAAGTATCATTAGTGTAAGACAAAATTATTTCTGTAAGATAAAAATGATAAATTAGTTAATAAATAGAATTATTTTTGCTTGGTAGTGTGATTTAAACCTAACTTTTGCAATCACTCTCTACGAAATAGCTCATATATCCATTTATTATTCTAAGTCGGCATTTTGGACCCAAAAAACTAATCCAAACCTCTATTTACCAAACAACTCAATTAGAGAATTTGGTTGGTCAATTTTCTAAATTGGGTCTAAACATCTAATTTTTGTTCAATCCTTCTAACTTCGAAACAAGGCCAGTATAACTTTTGGTGAATTTTCAGTTAAAGAATATTCCGCGCTTATGGTTTTGTTGTGTTTTATAGGTCCATTGGCCTTTGATCTTCTTGATGTCGATGGAAGCTTTCCTTCATTCAGTTTAAATCCATATTCATGGACTAAGGTCCGAAGCAACTATTGTTTTACGCTTGATCACAATTTCCTCAACTGCTTATCTTTAACTTGTCCTATTTTTTTTTTTTTTCAAATGAAATGATATGTATATGGTTTTCTAGATTGCCAACATCATATTCATAGACTCTCCTGCTGGAACTGGATTCTCATATGCGAATACGTCAGAAGATCACTGTACCTCCGACACTAAATCAGCAAAAGATAATTACAAGTTTCTGCAGAAGGTAATTATTTGAAACTACCATCTTTCGTTACTCGTTTTTATGTTCCTAAAAGCACTAGACGTCATTTTCTTTTATTATATCATAATTTGTAACTTATAGCAGAAATGAAGCCATTTTTGTGGAGCTAATGCGGTATTGAATTTTGTTTTTTGGCAGTGGTTGTCAATTCACCCCACATTTAACAAAAATCGCCTGTATATTGCTGGAGATTCTTATGGAGGCAAAATTACGCCCATGGTAGCCGTGGAAATAGCAAAAGGTTATCATATTTAAGATAATAAACTAACAGTGATGATCGGTTTTGATGGTTTTCTTTACCAAAAGGAATAAATCACGAAAGAAAAAAGTCGCTGAGGTTTGATTATGTCTTACATTTACCCCCTTCATAACCAAAGAACATTTCAAAGAAAAAACTGATACCTCAGGTAATGAAGCTGGATTTCAGCCACGAATGCTACTTCAAGTAAGTGAAGTTTTTAAAATCTTATTTTGACATTGACTTTCTTGTATTAGTAAATCTTGACTAAATTCGATGCCTTATTCTTCCCAAGGAAACTGATGAGTATTAAAATTGAACCAGGGATACAGCGTTGGGAATGCAAGGACAGCTGGAAATAAAGATGAAAATGAAAAGATTCCTTATGCTCACAGGATGGCGCTCATATCTGATGAATACTTTGAGGTACTGTTTGTTTTCCCTTTCATAAGTATCTTGTAGACAATATCGGTTATTTGATATTCGAATTATATTTCGTATTAGATAGTCGAATTAAGTACCTTGGAAAAATTTCAGCTAGTAAAAAGCAGCTGTCACGGAGAGTATGTGAATCCAGATCCAAATAATATACAGTGTTTGTATGCCCTTCAACTTGTCAAACAGGTAAAAATAGTAAAATAAATATACATTTTCTTATCTTATGTAGTCTTTCATTTGCTTCTTTAGATGTCAATCACTTGGTTGTTTGAGAAACTCACGGTGCTTCTTTTTAACATATATATTAAATGCAGTGCACGAGTCTTGTGAACGAGAAGCACATTCTGGAGCCGAAATGTAAATTCATAACACCAAAACTTAATGACCATCAATGGGACCAAACATTAGTAGAAGATGATCCGGTTGACGAACTCCTCTTCCTGTCCAAACAAGAAGAACCATTGTGCCGCGTAATTTTCCAGCCTTTCTATCTGACATACATTTTAGGGTTAATCATAAAGAATACCTTTGAGATTCAATTCAATTACAAGAAAAAACCCAACTATCTTTGAAAATTTCAAGTACCCCATGATATTTGACTCTATTTTACTTTTTGAGTAAATACATATCTCAGTGGTATGTTGTGTTTGCTCTTTCTTTAGGGAGGTATACATAATTTTGAATGACATATGAATTCTTTTGTAACTAGTCAGTTTCTTTTTTTTTTTTTTTTTTGATTCGACAATGTGGTATTATCTCTTGAGTTTCCTAAGGGTGGTATGTCTTCTTACCAGAGTTATAATTACTTGAGCTCTTATATCTGGGCAAATAATAAAACTGTCCAAGAAGCTCTTCACATCAGAGAGGTACGAACACGAACATATAGAAAAATTTAGGGTTATGCCGACTTTTGATGGTGAAAATGTGTTGGTTTATGGAAATCAGGGGACAATAACTGATTGGAAAAGATGCAACAAGGGCTTAAATTATAAAGAAGATGTAGAGAGTGTTTTGAAACATCATCAGCTTCTTAGTGAGAAAGGCTTTCAAGCGTTGGCATATAGGTGAGTTCACGAGCTCTACTTGTTGGACCATATATTCATGGCTAATAAAATTGGCAGGTTCTTTATAATGTCATTTCTTATTTCGGTTAAATTACAAAATCTACCCCATGAGGTTTGGTCTAATTACAGAAAAATTCCAGTTAGCTTCTAATTATAGACATACAGCACCTTTAAGGTCCTTATTTATTATATTGTCTATTTTTTTTTAATTAGATGGAAACAGAAGGGTATTTTTTTGTATATAATTAACCACCAAGAGAGCAAGATTTTAGTGCATATTTTCTGACTATGTATTTTTAATGAATGAACTTTCTTTCAGTGGAGATCATGACATGTCTATATCTTACATGAGCACATTGAAATGGATACACGAACTCAATCTCACAGTTGATGAGGAATGGCGGCCTTGGACCTTCGGTGGTCAAGTTGCAGGGTCACATTTTTTTTCCCTTTTTTTTTGGGTGATTTTAGCTTTTTGCTCAGAAATACAGAGAATGATCGATCATATAAAATCTATATCACAAATTTTTTACGTTGCAGATATACAGAGAAATACAAGAACCATCAGGCATATCTCACCTTTGCCACAGTGAAGGCAAGACATAAAACTTTAACCCTGCAAATCATTTAAGGATTAGTTGCAATTTGCCTTTCAAAGTATCATTATTTTTTCCCACATTTTTACTTACTGAAGTTTGGAAACACATTATGTCCTCTGACTGATTTTGTTGCATTTTTATACCCTGACCATCCAAAAGTTGAAACATGCCGACTCATGAATGCCCCTGTTGAAGCAATACTCCCACATTCGGAAAATATTAGCATTGCCTTCAATATGTAAATATTATGGGTTACTCCTCTCATTGCTAATTCGTTCTGAGATGGAACCCCACGTTTTAACATAGTATCAGAACAGGCTCTCTACACGTGCAACCCCAATGACCCACGCTTCTGCGCTACCCGAGTTAAAAAGTCCATGCTGTAAGCCTTGAGTCAAGCTATGCACGAGGGGTAGTTCATGATCTTTATATATTGAATGCAAGGTTTGTAATTACTTGATGTGGGATTAATGCTTCAACATGCAGGGTAGTTCATGATCTTTATATATTGAATGCAAGGTTTGTAATTACTCGATGTGGGATTAATGCTTCAACATGCCCTCTCACGCGTAGCCGGAGTCAAGCCTTATAGCATGGACGTTTTAACTCGGGTGGTGTGGAGCTAGTACATCGTGGGCCATTAGGCTCGTACGTGTACAGTGCCTGAGTTTCCATCTCAAAACTAGTTGGCTATGAGAGAAGTAGCCCAAAAGTTTTTATTTATTGAATGCAAGGTTTGTAATTATCCGATATGGGATTTATGCTTCAACATATATACATAGACAGTTCAAATTTCACGACAATTTGGTGGGCAAACGCAATTATCTTTTTTCATGTAATGATAAGAAGTAGAAGTGCGAGGGAATACAACATTTTTGGTGCTCGTCTATTTTTGCAGGGTGCAGGTCACACAGCTCCAGAGTACAAGCCTAAACAATGTTTAGCAATGTTTGAAAGATGGTTGGGTTCATACCCACTATAGGAGAATACAGGTGATCCAGGTCTTGGAATGGATTGATCATTCAATTGTTTTTCTCATTGTAACTTAATTATCATGTGGGTAGTGCTCACCTCCCTCAGAGATGTTGTTGACAGGGTGCCCATTTTAGATAATTTTGCTTGGAAAAGAAAAAAAATTGCAGCAAGGTTCATTTGGAGAAAATAAAATGTTTTTTCTCCCCGACAACTTTGGACTTGTGAAAATTTGGTCCTCTATTTTGTCGCTTTTAGATTTCGGTCCAATATCTTGTAATTTCAACTTTTAGTTCAATTCTATTGGAATTTGCAACATGTGAGAATGTTATATTTTCATTCTCTGCGGAAGACTAATTTTGCTATATTTTCACAAAAAATAAAATTCTCTTTTCCTCCGTCTTTTGCTATATTTTCATTAGAAAATTTTCTATTTTTCTGTGGATCCAAGCAATGATTTCTCTATTTGATAATATCTTGAAAGGTAGAGCATCAAAGGTCGGTTGGGTCGTGAATGGTTAACAGAAATAATACGTGGTATTATCTCACTAATGGTGTATTATCCTCAATAGACAACGTTTATCAAATCTATTCCGGCTCCATAACTTCAGGAGCACCAAGTATTTGCTCAACATTTCAGAAGATGTTGCTCAGTGTTTGGCGTTTTCTACAACTCCTTTCTCCTTTGTCAAGCGACCATGTTTTATTTAGGCTCGCGACATTATGGAAAAAATAATGACTGCTTGCATCATCATGCACAAAATGATAATGAGATGAAAGAATCTACTTAAACAATCATGATCCACCGACTTTATAGAAGATCGACTATGTCAAAATAATTGCCAAAGTAAAGATTTGAGAAGAAAATAGTTTCGTATACTTCACGAATATGATCGCAAGCCTACCGAGCTATATGAAGACAAGGCCACAACTTTGAATAGAAGAGCTCATAGCGTTCTTCCAAATCATTTGATCGAGTATATATGGCTAATACTCGGTGATTGTAACTGAACATCATAATTTTCGGCATCTATTTTAAGTGTAATTATTGCAAGGGTCAAACACTTATCCTCCCTCTTTTACAAGGATTTATAGTTAAATAGTTTTTTTTTTCTTCTAAAATGTCATTCCACCTTCATGATGAATACTACGACCATATACTATTATTATTATTATTATTATTATTATTATTATTATTATTATTATTATAGTTATTGTCCTCATAAAGAAGTGGTTAATAATGAAAAGAAATATCTTTTGACATTTCTATTATCTAATATTTTCATTATATGAATATCATAAAATTTTTAAATCTCCACTTTAACGAGTAAAATATGAAATCTCTAAGACAAGGATTAAACTACGACTCGATTACATCTACATAAATACCACAAAAAAACTAAATCATCTTAAAACAAAAACTTATGTTCAAAATCTAATTTTAATTCGAACTAGTAGAAGGTGAGCAAGTAAACTTAGAGCATAGGGTACCTTTGCGTTTTCACCTTGCGCCATCCCACCAGCCAAAGAAATCCGACGGCGCACGGTACCGCTGGTGGCGCCATCGGCCCTTGCGCCGTGGTGGCTGACGCCGTGGCCCTTTTCTTTCTTTTTTCCTTTTTGATGGGTTTATTTGTGTTTGTGTTTGTGCTTGGCTTTTTTCTTGTTTTAATTTTTTGTGTTTGCAGGTAGGTGGCTGGAAGCAAGGAGGAAGAAGAAGTATTGGTTTTTTATATATTTTTTTTTACTTTTTCAGTTTATAGCCTTTTGTTTTTAAGTATTTACATTTTAAGTCCATTTGACATTTTTTTACATCACTAGTCCTTAATAGGTTTGCAATGTTAGTCCCTAAGTTATTTATTTTTTTTTTTGTTTTTATTAGTTAATCTAATGTGTTTTAGTTAATATTGTGTATTTTTATTTTATGTAAAAGGAAAAAAATAAAAAAATAGGACGGCACCAATTTACTTGCCAAGGGATACGGCCAGAATGTGGTGCCGTAAGATTTCTGGTGCCATAGAGATTTTTGCTGACGTGTCACTAACTTTTGTGCCATGGCACCAAGCCATGGCACCATGGTACCCAATGCTCTTAGAAGATTTAAACTGACCAATGTGATGCCAAGTATTTTATTTCTAAAATACCCTCCCATATTTATGATAATTACTACTCACGTATATGAATTATTATTAATAATAATAATAATAATATTATATATCTATATAGTGTAACTTTATTTTCAGAACCCTGTTAAGTACGAGAACTGCGAGAATCACATTT
The DNA here is from genome assembly GCA_033398695.1 of Orobanche coerulescens. Classification (NCBI taxonomy): domain Eukaryota; kingdom Viridiplantae; phylum Streptophyta; class Magnoliopsida; order Lamiales; family Orobanchaceae; genus Orobanche; species Orobanche coerulescens. Next base: position 181,574,813 of record CM065809.1, read on the forward strand.
TGTACTCCTAATAATACATAATGTACATCATGTCAATGCATACAACCCCTACTGATCATAACCCCTACTATATAGCAGGGGTTATATATATAGTAGGGTTATTACCAGTAGGGGCTATTATAGTAGGGGTTATCACCAGTAGGGGTTATCTCCCGTAATAAAAATTGTATTTTACTATAATACCCTTTTGAATTAATAATATTTTTTAATATTTAAAAAAATTTCATTGGTTTAGAGGAGTTCTCGCAGTTCTCGCACTTAAGAGAGTTCTGAAAATAAAACCCATATATATATATATATATATATTAAAAGTGGTTATAATGGAAAATATTACTCGAATGATAAAATATTTATGGACGTTCCTATAATATTTGTATTATACGAATAGTGTCATTTGTTCTAAAGATTGAAGTAAAATGTAATTCATATTACTCGTAGGTACATAAAAGTTCAAAAATGTACACCAATAAGATTAAAGAAAGTATTAATAAGAGTGTCATATGTTGCACATAATATCATACATATCAATTATAACTGATATGCTGCATGATAAAATCAACTTCCAAGATTGATGAAAAATATTTATATCATTTGTGAAAAATATAAGGTATGAAAATAGTTAAGAAAATATTTCAAAATCACGTGCGTTCATAACTAATAAAGTATGAAACGATTCATCTGAAATTTTCACAACAAGAAACCACAAAAAAAGAAAAAAAGAAAAAAAAAAGTTATTTCCAAATTCCAATGTATACGATGGATGAATCGATGAACATGGGCTGGTGTACCATTGTGTGGCTTTATTGGTTCACCCATGCACAATGTATGATATTGATGCCTCTGATTTAGTACACCTCATGCAATGCATCTCTCTCTCTCTCTCTCTCTCTCTCTCTCTCTCTCTCTCTCTCTCTCTCTCTCTTATATATATATATATATATATATTGGATTACGGTGAGAAACCCCTTAGTGTAGAAATATAGGAAAAAATATGTCCGTCTAGCACATATTTCATATGTGCATAGCACAATCAGAATTATTATGCTGCACAGATTTTAAGTATGTGAGTTTAGCACATATTTAATTATTTCGTAGCACAGATTTAAAAAAGGTTAAATCTAACACATCTTCCATCGCATCGTAGCACAAACAGCATAAACATATAGCACAACATCACTTAAGTTACATATTTCAGTTCGCGTAGCACACAGTACAAACACGTAACACAACTGAGTATAAATATCAACCATTGATCTAACTCAACAAAGGCCCAAAATCATTCCTATTTCCTTTGAAATTTACCTTTCCTACCTGAATCAATCCATATATATATATATATATTGTATAGACATTTTTATGCATATAATGCATAATTTTAATACAATAATATTTTGATGCATGAGACACATGTATTTTAAGCATATATTAAACTAGACCGCAGATAACACAAAAATAAATGGTTCAAATTTATTTTTATTCCTTACTCAAAAATTTATATTCATTGGCATTTGTGTGATGTGCGGTTTAGATTGACTTATGCATGCAATATATGCATTTCGTGCATTAAAATTGCATTGCATTAAAACTATGCATTATATGCATCAAAATATTGATGCACTAAAATATTGCATTCCAGGCATACGTTCTTGTGAGAATAAATCTAAGTCATCATTTAATCAAGATTTAATGATCAAACTCATTCTTATTTCTTAACTTAAATCTCATTCTCACCAGAACCACATATATATATATATATATCGTCTAAAATTTTATATTTCCTTGTTTTGTTTCTTTAGAGTTCTCACACACCATAACAAACAGCCACAATCATATTAGTTGAACTTTCCATTATATATTTACTATCAATAATTTTTACTAGGAGTGTGCAAAAAAAAAAAAAAGATTAAACCGAAAAACCGCACCGCACCGTAAAACCGTATCGAAAACCCCGATAAATCACTTAAACCGGCATATATAGTTTTTATTTGTTATAAAACCGAAATTTCGGTAACGGTACGGTATTTGACTTAAATACCGAAAAAACCGTACCGTACCGTTACTTATATAAATATTTTTATGATAATATATATATATAGTAGTTACACACTCACATGAATATAGTATAGTTAATATTCCATTTTTCCAAAAGTAAATTAGTCAATCTCTCACAAATTTATTGAAGTTCAAAACACTTGTTTGTCTTTTTTTTTCTTTTTATCCTCCAAAATAGTTGGATGAAAATTTGAATATTAAATTAGTTACTGTCTTAAAGTTAGTGTGATTTTTAATTTTTTGGTTTAACTATTAATTTTGATCAGCTATTTATGGTACCTTGTTGAATTAATTTATTCGAGTATTTTTATCGTATTAATACTATCAAGTATCAAGTAGAAAACCAAAAAAATAATGTACCGATGTAAACCAAACCGAAATACCGAACTACCAAACCAAAAAACCCCGTATATTTATGATATTAAATCATAATAAATCGAATATATTTAATATGATATCGATTTTACCCTAACACATTTAATTTTTACTATTTAATCTCCATCGTGTATCTATCATTACTATTTACATACTTATATTTTTTTGTTAAGCAGTCACAATCCTATAAATTCTTTGATTAAAAGCAGGTTTGGTCCTCTTTGGAGGTCAATGAGCCCACTTACTCAGTCCCAAAATTTTATAAAAAAATTTAGGTCTATATTTTTGAATTTTTGTGGATGTACTGAATTATTTGAAAACGATGGATGGTTGTAGGGGTGGCAATCGGATAATACGGATACGAATATGGCTATATCCGTATCCGAATCCGGAACAAGAAATTCATATCCGAATCCGTATCCGAATCCGGGAATATCCGGGAAAACCTTATCCGTATCCGAATCCGAATCTGCAATTCCTGGTTTATTTTTCAAAAATAAATGGGTGCAAAGAGATTTGAACCCACAACCCCTCTCTTTGTGGATTTTTAAAGCCACACTCCAACAACTTGGGCTACTTGATTGTTGTGTTAAAGAAAGAAATAATTATAGATAACTTAGTATAAACATATCACTTAATTAAAGATCTACTAAGATCTCCAACCAAATTACTTTTTTATTTTTTGAAAATTTGGGAATATCACTAAATTATAGTAGTGATCTACTAAGATCTAAAACCAAATTATATTTATAAAAATTGATATTATTATAAATATAAAATGTGTTATATTTTGTAATTATATATTAAAAATATATTAAAATTATATAATATATATAATTTATCTCGGATACGGATATTTTCGGATACGGAAGCGTCTATATTCATATCCGTATCCGGAATTTTCGAATACGAATAATATCCGTATCCGCTTTTTTTCGGATACGGATAATATTCGCTTTTTTCGGATACGAATACAGATATTTCGGACGGATATCGGATTTTTCGAATTTTTTTGCCAGCCCTAGATGGTTGTTTTTCATATGCTCATGTTGCTTACGAAATTTTACTTACAATATCAGTTACAATTGCAAGTACGAAAATAAATTTCTCAAAATTGAAACTCATCAAAATATTCCTTCGATCGACTATATCACAAGAAAGATCGAATGGACTTGCTATTTTGCTAATTGAAAAAGAAATTATTGAACAGCTCGATTATTCAGAGTTGATTAATAATATTAAAACTACATCATTCCTCAAACTTTAAAATCAAGATGATTTGTTGTCCTATATATGGAGTTTATGTTCACCAAGCTTCTATCACCTGCCATCACCCTTTATGATGTGATGGGAAAACAAAACAATGTTTTTCGTCCATGTAAACAAAAACTCTATTTTTATTATTATTAAATTTATTAAACACTAGCATTTGTTTTTGTGAAAGAAAAATAGTACAATCACAATCGTAATTACAATTATAATTGTTTCGAATTATAGACGATGAAATAAATAATTAATTTGATAATAAATATATTTGGAAAATAACGTGTTGTAATTAATTATATAAATTAATTTTTTGCACGTACCATTGTTGTTCACGTTACTTTTCAGTGTCGTTATATGTCATTTTTTTTGATACCGAGGTTCCAAGCTTCACCTGACTAATCCTCGGGATAACAGCCCCGGCCCCACAGTACTGCTATCAATTAAATCGTGAGATGTGTATCTGGCTCACATGTTCTTAAATATCCTCAACTACCGCGCACAAGGAGTCGTCCCTCAAGTGATTGCTCCATGTTGGACCCCCCAAATCTAATCGTAGGTTCCCACCGAGATCTGGCCTCCCACACTGCCGCTTGAAGCCCTCAATATTTAATTGTTCCACCAGCGTACCTCGGAGGGTTAGGACCTAACTCTTAGTCAAAAACTAAGGGATCATTGGGCCTTGAGAAATTCAATTCCAAAGTGTTGTCATTATTTTTTTTTTTGAAGATAAGTGTTGCCACTATTAGGATTTAAATTCCTGACCTCCAACTAAATTCAAGGTCCGATGCTCCAAGGCAGTTTTTGTTATATGTCAATTTGATTTTATCTTAGATGGACCACAAATGAAATTATCTTTGAGCAGCACTTGCGTGCCGCAATCTATCTATCCGCCTCATGCGATGACATGAGACTGTTTTTCTAATCATTTTAAACAAACTATAACCCTAAAAAAGGCTAAAAAAAATACTTAAAATAGAGAATCCTGAATTAAAAAATTAAAAATTCTAACAAAAACCTAAAACAAATAAATAAACTAGAAGCCTGAAAAAGATTAGAATAACTAAAAAAAAAAAATTTCCCCTAAAAAACTGAAGATTGAACTAACTTCGCTCTACGGAAAATACAATGTACGTATCAATAGTTTCACACGAACAGTGACAGACTCATGTTTGAAAACGTTCAGTATTAAATATTTAATAAATAAGTATATATAATAATAATAATAGAGTTTATTAAAAGTACATACATAATGTTGGATGGTGAGGCTTGTGCTATCATTCATTGAAGAGGTAATAGATGACAACTGAATTTTACGATTTTACATCTCGCACGATAGCTTCATTATCTACACTTGTGAAAATAGCCTTCACGTGTAAACCATCACGCTGTCATTCAGCCATTCATCCCTTAAACCATTACCCAAATAAGTCTCGAGTGTCTTAATGGCAGAAAACACCCTTGAAAGCTAGCTTGATAAGAAGATACATAAACTAGAGGATAAGCCACATCTCTATGCGTTTTGACCATCTTTAACAAACAAGTTCTCCATATTCTGAAGTTTGGAAAAAACTTATATCCCTTCTCACGTAATAGACAAAATTTACAACTGACGGATCAACAACTCTCGATCCATCAAAGAGAAATCTTGTGGATAATTTCGGCAAGCCGCAGAATCTTTTCATCATCCAAATTCTCAAATGAATTTCTAGGATCCAGAGAGCCAATGCAAAGAAGTAACTCCGTATTTCTTTCCGTGAAACGGTTATTCATCTCTTGAGAAATAAGATCGATATATAACCTAAAATAAAATTTTACTTGAATTTCCAAGCTCAGTCGGGACTAGATCCTACGGTATCCCCCTAGTCCCTCCCAAATTGATTGGCCGGCCCGGCAAAGTACATGTGTGATCTACTTCCTAAAACCCTAGTACAAATTCTTACAGCTTTTACTGATAAAAAAACACGTGCATTGTGGGCCTGCTGTAAGATTGCAGATGTTAGAAGTAACAGCTACAGGTCTGGAAAGTGGGGAACTGCATAGGTAAGGAGTAGAAGCCCAATTATTTTTTACAGTTGAGTAAAGAGAGGTATGAATGTTGCCATGAGAATTGGGAACAGCCCTTTCTGAGAATTTAATTTACAGACATATTGAGAAGGAAAAAAACAGAAGCATATGAATTATGATTGTTTCTAATAATAAATACTTTTGCTCAGCTTCACAAGGAGTTGGTGGTATAGTTTTGCTGGGAAAATTGGTTCGGTTTTCTAATTAGAAATTATCAGGCTAATAACGGTTGGAATTTTAAAGTCGAGACGAGCGACATTGCCCGCCCCGATGCCTACGGTTACGGTAATCGCTTCCGAGATATAACGATCTTACGATTTCAAATAAGCCGAACTTTAATATTTAAGATGATGATGGATTACTCAACTGATCTTAAAAACTTTCAAGTTTCATATAGGAAATCATGACATTATATAATATGCAACAAAATGCTAATTAACTACTCTCTCTGTCCCGTCTGAAGTGCTATAGTTCACACAAAAAATATCTTTTTCGAAATGTTATATTTCATTAAATAACCCCAATCACATCAAACCATCCCACTTTATCCTTTAATCCCCACCAAACACTCATCATCGATACATGTTATTTTTTAATCTACACCACAAATTCACCATCAAGACTTACAGGATTATACGTTTATCACATCCAGTCATTCACTTAAAATACATCAATTTTGTTCTAAGGGATATTTTGAGAATGCAACCCACATTTTACCCCATATTTTGAGATTGCAACCCACATTTTAAAATAGGGCTTCTTGCAACCCAAACACAGATAAAATAGGCCTTCTTGCAACCCAAACACAAATAAAATAGGGCTTCTTGCAACCCACATTATCTGTGTTTGGGTTGCAAGAAGCCCTATTTTAAAATGTGGGTTGCAATCTCAAAATATGGGGTAAAATGTGGGTTGCATTCTCAAAATTTCCCTTGTTCTAAATATAGCACTTGTGCTAGAACGGAGGGAGTACAAATGGTTAAGGTAGGGTATCTGTTTATAGATTGCAAATGTTTCAATTAAGACAATACAACATTCGAACAAATTTTTTCAGTTCAAATTGTCTGCGTGAACAAACACATTAATTGAATTCAACTAAAATCAAATATAACCAATGAATCAAGTTACATGTAATATAACCAAATCAAATATTTTTTCCTCAATCAAGTTTATTAGAAAATGTTTCCCTAATTATATCCAAGGAAAATTTTGTTCACGTCTATCATTCCCCAGAATTGATTATATTACTAATGCTAAAATTTAAAAAGAAATAATTCTAATTACTTGTTCCTAATGAACACATGATATGTCTATAATTTATTTAATCTTTCAGAATTAATTTAAACCGAAAGATGTATTTTTTTTAATAATTTATATAAATAAATGTTAGTCCATTGGATGAGGTTTATATAAAAATGTTAAATAGACTCCATTGTAGTATAACAAAATCCCATATATTCTCCTTAATAAAGTTTATAATAAATCTCTCGACCTGTGTTGTTTCCTTGTAAGTTGTAAGTTTCCTCCTCATATCTTGCATCTCAGTTTCTTGATTATCTCCAACTTTCTAGGGCTGAATTATCCTAAATATTAGCTTAAATTGTCACATCCCGGGATCCCTCCGCCGTAGCATGATATTGTCATTCCGCCTCGCGCTCTCCGAGTGGCCTTCACGTTTTGTTTACGGGAACCCAGTAGCCTTCCTGTGGGGTCACCCATCATGAGATGGCTCTCGCCTCCAGCACGCTTAACTTCGGAGTTCTCATCACCCCGAAGCCACTGGGCTCCCAAAATGTCTCATGCTATAAGGTGTCACGGCACGCTCAAATAAGGCACTTCGCCCGCTCTCTGCTAGTCGGTGTGGGATATCACAATCCGCCCCTCCTCAAAGGACCCGACGCCCTCGTCGACACACTCGCACGACACGGCAGAGTGGCTCTGATACCAAATTGTCACATCCCAAGATCCCTCCGCCGTAGCATGATATTGTCCGCTCTGGGCACTCTCCTCTTAGACCCCAACATCAAAAACTCCTACAAAATCATATAAAAGACATGAAAAAAGAAATGTTGGAACTTTGGTGGCGGCGAGTCCAGGAAGGCAATCGTGTGCACGGCAGCAGCTTGGTGGGCGATTTGACGAAGGTTTTAAGATTTTGTATAAATGGGTTTCAGACTAGTGCGATCGAGTTCATAAGGGTTGGGTTTGGATCTTTAATTTCTCTATTGGTGGTACCGAAAAGGGATGCTCTCAAGTGCGTAGTACATGTGCATCATGCATCTCTATTTGCACAATTGTAAGGTCTTGATTTTTTTTTTGATCTGCACAAAAAAAGGGCGTGTCTGAGAGTATATTGACACCATTAGAGACATGTATGAAGGGGTTAGTACAAGTGTACGTACTACTGTGGGAAGGATTGAGGAATTCCTTATCATGATTGGGGTGCATCAAGACTCGGCTCTTAGTTCTTTCCTCTTTGTCATAGTCATGGACAAATTGACAAGGTCAATTAATTCAAGACGATATTCCTTGGTGCATGATGCTTGCAGATGATATAGTATTGGTTGATGAAACGAAGGACAGAGTTGAAAGAAAGTTGCAACTCTAGAGAAATACGCTCGAAACTCGTGGTTTTAGGCCGAGCAGAAGTAAGACTGAATATTTGGAATGTAGCTTTAGTGGAAACGGAAGTAGAGAAGCGGATACATTAATCAATTTTGATGGGAATGTTATATGAGGATCAGAGTTTTTTCGTTATCTTGGGTCTCGCATGTTATTCATATTCTCTCGGACGTGATCGAATGTTATTCATATTCTCTCGAACGTGTTCTCGCATTTTGTTTATTACTCACCCGTAGCCATATCCAGCAAATCATACCATATAATATTTTGGATAACAACAAGGAGGAAAAGTGATTTTTGGGTCATCAACCAAATGCTTTAGATTTGTAAATCGGTGGTAATGCTTCACTGATGGTTTGTTGAGAGAGAAATTACACCGTGTCTTTTGAATATAAGATAGATGTAAGATTAAATCATTTAGTAAATAATCATGAGAATTATGGATTTATAGAAAGGCACAACAAAATAGGAGTAAGTCTTGATCACTTTTAATTTTTTTTTTTTCACTCATATTTTTCTCACTTCTCTCTACATCAATCTTCACATTCTCTATATTCCCACATCAATCTCAACATCTTCTACTATTATCTTATTATTATTTATGAATTTAATTTTTAACATTTTCATACTTTTTTACGTTTTCCATTAGAATGTCCGAAATGTCAATTATTGACATTTCGGACCCAAATACAGATATTCTGGTTCGGAGTACAAACATGACCTTAAGACCATGATCTCTAAGGACAATGAAAATGGAGTGTCCGCATGGGCAGTTCAACTGGTTCCTGAGTGGCAAATTGCTGTATGGACGCAGGTTCGAGTCCTTGCAGCCGCAGTGTGGGAGTTTTGTCCCTTCAACATGGAGGATGGCTCCTTGTTGGTACCAAACACTATTCTTCGCACTTAGTGGACTGTTGAGTCACTATAAATTCCTCCACCAATCCTTATCGGACCAAGAGACAGAAACCCTAAGTGCAAGAAATTTTGCTTTTTGGTGTAATGAATATGGAGTCATGCTTATGCTCATGCCCATTGACTAGGCGAGGGTGAAAATGATCTGAAATTTCTTTTAAGCTAGAAATCTTTTTCAATGCGGTTTGTACCTTACAAGTCGTTCCACGCGTTGGGCGTGGGCCAAGACCCTCTAGCATTCAAGAAAAGGCTGAGAAAAAAAAAAGAGAATACTCGAAATTAGGCACATTCTAGTATCCATATGAATTATCTCAATTGGTTTCGAAGGAAATTCGCATATAATATCCCATATACTTAGTTGAATTATCTAAAATTGAAATTTATGAAGAATATTTCTAAACACACATTATAACAATAAATATTAACACCGTACGGCCACCGACGAATCCACTATGGACTTACCGATTGATATAGGCAAATCTCCAACCACTTTTTTTTTTCTCTGCGGCCACTATCGTCGTCGACCAATTCCGACGATCGTCGCCGACCAATTCCGACGATCGCCGCCGCCACCGATGAGTTTCTTTTCTTATACTAAACAATATGATCTAAAATTTAAAATACTGTGTATGTTGTTTAACATGAAATTTCTTATTTAGTAAGAATAAATATGGAATTCAATGTGTTGTATCTTATTCAGCATGGAATTCCTTATTTATTGGATTTCGGTACTTTTTGCATTTTATTCAATGCAATTTCTTATTCACTACTGAATTCCAAATTAAATAACATACTCGTTACGAATTCATACTAATCAACATAATATAAAATTCAAAATATTGTGTATGTTACTGATACGGATTTCTTAGTTACGAAATGATTAAATATGAATTATACTGGGTATGTTATTCGGTATGGAATTTCCTATTTAGTATGTAATTTGATACTTTTTTCGTATTTTATTCAGTATGTTAACCGTGAAATTCCATAATAAATAACATAATTATTCTTTGCAAATTCATGTAGTATGAAATTCAAAATAATGTGTCTTACCCAATATGAAACTTCCTATCTAATAAGAGAATTAATGTAAAAAACCCAAACCAAACATACTCAGTATATCCCGCTCAGAGCAGGGTTTGGGGAGGGTAAGATGTACGCAGACCATGCCCCTACTTATTACGGTAGGGAGACCGAGAATTAATATAGAATTCAGTATATCATGCGACATGAAAATTCTAGTTTTAATATGAATTCATATTTCCTGTATTTTACTCAATATAGAATTCCTTACTCATTATGGAATTTCTTACTAATAACATTATTCTTATGAATTTATACTAGACAATGCCACCCTAAATTCAAAATATTGTGTATGCCATACCGTATAGAATTTTCCAGTATATAATTTGTTATGTAGTAAGAAATTTGGGGGGGGGGGGGGGGTATTCAATATAGTATTGATAGGATTTTTATGGATTTGTAAAGTTTACGGGTATTCAATTAGGATTTAAAAAATCTTTAAATATCTTGATGTATTCAATAATAATTTTATAATGTCTTTTAAATTCTTGATATATATTCAAAAGTCCATGAATTTTAAAAGATTCTACAAATTCATGGATTTGATAGACCTATACCAACTTTTATGAATGAAAAGAGTACCATCAAATCGCTCATCCACCTTAGAGATTTCAAATCTATCAAAAATTTTATTTAAATTTTTTCTCTAGAAGTAATTTAAAATAATCAAATAAAATATTATCTAAATAATATCACAAAATTTATAAAATGAACGCGAAATCTAGAGAAAACTCTTAGAGTTTGAAAAATGAAAAAAAAGTTTACTTTAATAAATAAAATCTGAAAATAAAAACAACTTTAAAATTTAAGAGTAATTTTAAAATAATCAAATAAAATATGTGAAAATATCTTAATAATATAAATATAAAAAATTATAAAGTGAATAGGATGATCTAGAAAAATCTGAAAGTTGAAAAAATATGAAAATAAATACTATTATTTTAAGAAAAAAATTTAAAATAAGAAAGAAATTTAAAATCTGAAAATTAGTCTAAATAATATATATTATATTAAAACTTATTAAAATTTATCCAACGAATAAGAAAATTGAGAAATAAATCTAAAATGCTGAAAAATAAACATTAAGAAAACCAAGTTTATTTTAAATTTTATAATATGAATGTAAGAAATAATAAAATCTGAATAAAAGTAAGAAACAATAAAATTTGAATAAAATAAAGTATGAAAAGTAAGTTTTATGAAAAACAAGTTTTGTTTTTTTGTGTTATTTAATTAATTTTTGTATTTTATTTTCACGATTATTATTTTTATTATTTAGATTTATAAATTTATTAGATTGACATTATTGATAATAATGAATAAGAGTTTAAACAAATATTTGCGAATTATAGAGTCCATGAACTTTTTAAAATCTATACAAATCATAAAAGTTTATCTCTTAAAATTCAATATACTCTATGAAGTTTGACACTCCATATAAATCCATAAATTTTAAAAAGTCTATACAAATCGATTAAAATCCAAATTGAATACACCCCCTTAATATGTTATCCCAATATACTATATTAGAGATAACCCGTTCCATAATGGCAGTTCACGGTAATAATTAAATTAACTAATTAAAACACCATATTATTTGTTAGAAAAAAAATATGTTGGTTCCCAAAATTCTATCAGTGCCGACAGACATGCCGTAAAAAAGAATTTAGGACGGCCAGAAAATAGGTCGGCGTGCCTGAACTTAAAAAAATTGGTCGGCCGTGGGCAGTGGCTCGCCGAAAAGCAGGCTCACAGGCCTGGTGTAAAAAAAGAAGAAGAAGAAAAACGAAAAAGTTGACCGGCCATTGCCGGTGGCCAGCCGAAAAGTATGCTGGCGACCTGGCGTTTAAAAGAAAAATGACCGGCCGCCGGCGGTGGCTCACCCGAAAGTAGGCAGAGGTCAGGCGTAAAAAAAATGAACTCGGCCGGCGGGCCTGGCGAAAAAAAAAGCCGGCAGCCGGCTGTGGCCCGCCAGCAAGCAGGTCGACGGGCCTGGCGAAAAAAAAATAGTCGATCGCCAGAGTTCTACTGGCAATCGGCGGAGGCCCACCGAAAAAAATAGTGGATCGGAGGTCCGTCGGAGATCCCTCTAAAAAAATTGAAAATTAATTGTACCTTAATTTGTTTTAATTTAATATTATAAACGTGTTTTTTAAAAGTTATTGTTGTTGAGCATGATTATATTGTTGTTATTAAAATAATAAATTCAAGACAAAAATAATGAAAGGATGGTAAAATATTCTTTCGAGTTGCACAATACGACGATCAAAAAAATCATTGTCCTTTATATTATAGGCTAGATATTATTCGTGTCATAATGGCACGGTGGTGGTGATATAATTAACTTAAAATAATTAAATTATCAGATTACTTGCTGAAAAAATATGTTGTTTCCCAAAATTCTTTCGGCGGCCGACGGCTTACTGTAGAAAAAAGGAAAGAAGGTCCGTCTCCGGAGATCCACCAATCACCGGAGGTGGCACGCCGAAAGTATCACTAAAAAAAGAGGTCGAAAGAAAAAGTCACCTCCGATCATCTGGAGCCGGCAGTGGCCTTTTGAAGGCGAGTGATGGAAGCGCCGGGAAGAAAATACATTGGTGGTTGGCCGGCGTTGGCAGCGGCTACCACTAGTTGGCTGCCAGAGCCGCGAAAGAAAAAAAAAACAATCGGTACGTGGTGGTCGGCTAGCCAATATTTTAATTATTCTGATAATAAAAGTAAATCTATCTTTACGAAGTAGTTTAATGAACTAAATGAAAAAAATCATATTAAACGAGGCATTATTCAACCCGTGCGATGCACGGTTTTTGGTTGAATATCTACGTGTTTTGTACGTAATATTGGGGCAGACGGTTGAATGAGCAGATGGCAGAATTTAAATGACTTTTAGAGAAGTTTATATGTTTTTTTTATTGTTATTGTCATTTTATTTTAGTCTTTGTAATTAGTTATATGAAATGAGGCTTTACTAACCCGTATGTTGCTCCGGGGTTGTTTTTGGTTTATTCAACCCATGCGATGCCCCGATTGTATCTAAGATTTCATAGTTAAAATTTAACTATCTTGTAATTTATACTATCATTTAAAAGTTCATTTTAATCACCTTGTGTATTAGAAGGTGTATTTGCATTGTGATGTTTATCATAACTTTTGTATTTGAATTAGTTTATTTACATTAAAAGTTATAATTAAAGTATTCTCTTCATATATTTACAATTAAAAGTTACAATTAAATCCCCCTTCCACATGGGGTATTATATAAACAATTAAATCTCCCTTCCACATTAAATTAAGGGGGATAAGTATTATATAGTATAGATTAAATGGCGTAAGCATTTTTCCTATTGGATTACATGGATCACTTTCAAATTTATAAGATCGTTGGGGTAGGGCTGTCTAAAAGGTTCGTGGTTAGTGGTTTTAACCGGAATCGAACCGAACCGACGTGGTTCCGGTTAACCGAGAATCACTATTTGCGGTTAGGGTGCGGTTTGTGGTTCCTACTTCAAAAAAAATATGATTAGCGGTCCGGAACCGAATGGTTCCAGAACCACAGAACCACAAACCAAAATTATGATAAATTAATATATTATAATTATAGATTTTTATCCTAAAAAGAAATTCAATTGAATTAATAATATGTAAATTAATTACCCCCACACCAATTCTCCGTTTGTGATTGTTTTGCATTTTAATTGTTGGATTTATGGATTAATTTTGACTTATAGTTTTTTGTTGGATTTATGGATTAATTGTGTTGTTGTCTACTATTTTTGTTTTAAAAGATTAATTTTAGCATTTTAGAATTGATTATTTCATCTTTTTTCGGATAAAAAAAAACGGTTTTTAAAGTTAATCGAACCAGAACCATATATAATCGGTTTGGTTCCGATTAACCAAAATTTAAAGTGGTGTGGTTAGTGGTTCCTATTTTGGGACGTTTATGGTTCCGATTAACCCAAAATTATAGTTCGGTTAACCGGAACCGAACCACTCGACATCCCTAGTTGGGGGTGGGGGGGAATTATCCTCTAATTATGGGTGACATAATGATTTTAAATAACCAAAAAAAGTAAAAGACAGGATTTAGAAAGGAGGCAAAAATAGTAAAAGTTGACATTCTAATAAATTCAAATATTTTGGAACTTGATTATTGGCCCACCTTTGATATATCCATATATCTTTACTTCCTGACAAATTATTGTTACTGTGTACCAAGTAAATCTTGGTTTTCTGGCAATTATTATTATTATTATTATTATTATTATTATTATTATTATTATTTTTATTTTAAAAACAAATTTTGTTAGATGAATAACATTTTACTAAGAAATTAGCGAGAAGCCTAGATACTATCTGGATCCCTACTCCTTATGCAATAACAAAACCAACTCGAATAAAAATATGAGCAACAGCACGCCTCCCAACAAACATCCTGAGACGTATTATTATTATTATTATTTTTTAATTATTATTATTATTATTGATATGAACAGAATATTGGAGATCTTCTATGTGGAAACAAAAGGGAGCACAGGGAGAAGAAATAAAAAAAATAAATAATAAATTACTTCACCATAATAATTATTTTGGAGACAAGAAATCAAAAAATCCTTGACAAAAAAATCCAAAATCCAACCTCACTCACTCACAGCTTATGCATAAAAAAAAAAAAAAACTTTATTAAAGATTCTCATGTCCATCTCTTTTTCAAACATCATAAAACAGTCAAACATAGAAATCTGATGGTTGTTATTTTTGATTGCATCCCCACCTTTTGCCTTCAAACCCACCTGCTGATAATAATAATAATAATATTAATAATAATAAGTAATCCAAAAAAAATTACAGTAGAATTTTTTATAAGTTAAAGTTTTATTTAAAACCACAAGTTTATGTGTTTCAGATTATTAGTAGGATCGGAAATCAAACAAAACTACACAATAATCGATTTGAATTCGATTGACAAGAAAATTTGTTTGAGTTCGGTTCAGTAACATAATGAATCAAGCTTTAATACAAATATTTGTTTGAGAAAATATAAAGATCTGTACAAGCTCGGCTCGATTTGACTAAAAATTACAAAACGTATATAGAAAATTAAATGAATCGAGCTTGATTCGTGTTCGGCCTGATTTAAAGCTTGTTCGAGTTAGGATCGATTACATATCAGATCAAACTCAAATAGAGTATTTAAAACTCGATCTAAATTTAAACAAATTTCAACATGCATATGTTTGGTTCGTCTAGATTGATTTATAACCTGATTATTAGTTTATAAACCATTTTGAAAAATAAAAATATTGAAAATACATCAAAATTCGTATATCTCAAATTTTGATAAAATTTCAAACTCACCCAAATTTTATTAAAAATTCAGTTCAGCTATATCAAAAATATGGGGTCAGCCAAGATTAAAAATTGAGGAACTATTTTGATTTGAGGTAAAAAAAAATATATAAACATCAAATATTAAAAAGAAAAAAACATGGGAAGAACCAAAAAAAAAAAAAAAATACTCAACTGGTTTTGCTGCAGTTGATTTCCAGGCTGTGCAGACTGAAAGAAATCATATTGCTCCTCATATGGAGGTCTCACCTATAAATATAGTCAAATTACATAATTTAAGAAAATTCAAAATAATTTCATTTTAAAAAATGTACTATATAAGATACAAATTAAAACAGATTTTTTGAGTTTTTCATACGTCAAACCGAGTCGACGAGTAGCCTTGCGAATATTCCAACGCATTCTCCGTCGAAGGCTGCCTTCTCGTTAGATTTAACCTTTCCTGAATATACGAAAAAAATACCAGATAATTACATATTATGCACTAATATCATTAATGATACTAAATTAATGGAATCAAATTAATGGTAGGATATTGATATGATCGATCATTAACGGTTAACTGACAGCTGATTGTATTATATTGTTCGACTAGTCGATTTTATTAGTTGTGTGTCCATAAGTACTAGCACCTCATAACTTTTTAATTATTCAATATAGTTTAATATTTTTTACTTATATATATATATATATGGTGAATTTATTGGATTATTAACAATATTTAAAACTATTAATTAATATTTGAAAAGAAAATTAATTTTTTAAATTAAAAAGATTTGAACACTAATTTAATGAAGCAAAAAAAAATAAGGAAACAAAGGCTATTTTTTTACACAGAATAACGAACAAAAAAAAAAGATAATAAAATTAGAAAATTATAAAATAGCATACAACAATCCAATAACAAAAATGAATAAAAATATTATTTCTACACGATTTTCTAACTAAAAAATTACCGGAATAATGGTGATTATTAGCAAGAAAATAAATATAAACAAACGAATGAAAATAAAAAAATCAAACGCTTTTAATCTATTCTTCAAACTTGTAATAACCAAAAGATAATATCCACCAAATCAAGAACAAGGTATAATTGAAAAATTAATACTCCACGAAAATATGATCTTAGTTTCTCTTTGTGCCGTCGCTAAAAGGTGTAGTCTTTCAGAAAATGAAAATCACCTCACTTAAAATATTATCATTTCTGCCGTAAAAATATATCTCTCCTCTATTTTTTTCAAACTCGAACTATTTTTTCTGATATTCTTAAAACGACGTAGAGTAAATTGCAAAAATTGTCCTTGTGGTTTGGCCAAATTGCACGTTTCGTCCTTGTGGTTCATTAAGTGCAAATATCGTCCTTATTTTGCACTGTTACATGCACTTTTGGTCCTTCAACAGTGAAATTTGGCAAACCAGAAGGACTATTTTTGCAATGATGGAGAATCAAAAGTGCATGTAATAGTGCAAAATAAGGATGATATTTGCACTTAATGAAGCACAAGGACGAAACGTACAATTTAGCCAAACCACAAGGACGATTTTTACAATTTACTCAACCTATAAACAAATAAATTTTGGTCCGAGGAAGTGAACTCACATTGGAGAAATCGAAAAAGGAAGAGCTGGCAGTGTCATCAAGCGAAGACGACTGATCTTGAACATTACGACGTCGTTTCTCCCTGTTCTTTTTCTTACCGTTTTCACACACAGTGACATCATTATTAACTGGGAACTGATAGAAGCACCCATCTTTTTCATCAACATTTGACACACCATAACCATCATCATCCTCATGCAAATGTGGAGGCCCAGATGAAGCATCAGACACCATAGACAAGTCTTCATAACTATCACCTCCATTTTCTTCTTCATCAAATCTTTTTGCAGCTTCGTTTTTCCTTCCATGATCGAGAAATTCATTTTCTTGATTATACGAAGAGTACGGAGAAATTGAAGAGTGTTCCAAGTATAGAGTCCAACCAGACTCACACTCGCTCATGCATTCTTGATCTGCAAGCATGTAATTCATCTTGTTTGCTAATATTTGCTTCTCTCTCCCTCTCTCTCTCTCTCTCTCTCTCTATATATATATATATATATGTGTGTGTGTGTGTTTGTGTGCGTGTCGCCTGGAACTGATTTTGAATATAATGAGAGAGGAAAAGGACGAAAGAAAAAAAAATCGGGCTGATTTTTTCTTTCAAGTGTTTTCTACAGTTCAACTCTCTCTCTCTCTCTCTCTCTCTCTCTCTCGGAAAGAAATGCCGGTTGGGGTTTGTATGTATATTGTATGTAATAATGTAAATGGGTTACGACTTACGATGAATGAATGTATATGTAATGTATGTATATATAAGGCGGGGGCATGAGTGTGGGTTCAGATCTTACTTGAGTCAGTTCTTGTTCAAATAGTACCTCTTTTTGACAATTCTACGAGTGTTATATACATTTATCCTCGTCCTGTTCAAAATTTTACACTTATCTTTTTTTTATTTTTTTAAGAATTTTATATTTATTACCTTTGCATAATTAAATCAAACTATCACACTTTATTTTTTAATCTCCAGCGCACTCACTATCATATTTTTTACTTTTTAATTTCCACCATACAGTTAACATCATTACTTTTTTACTTCCTGTATGATACTCCCTCCGTCCACGACCTTTTTGCAACATTTTGACCGACACGGGTTATAATATATTAATTGACTTAGTTGATAGGATGTGTTGCGAGTAGAATAAGGTACCACTTATAATTGAGTTTAAAATTCTTAATCCTTAATTAGTGAACATGAGTGCATTGAATAAAAAACAATTAACAGAAAAAAAAAAAAGACGAAATAAAAATTGGAAATTTGAGTTTTTTTTGTCACTTCAAAGCATCACCACCTTTACAATGTCACAGGCATCAATACTATCAAAATATTGCCATTACAATGTCATTAGCATCAATATGATTAAAGTATTGGAGGGAGATTTCGACTTCCTTCAACTTCAACTAAAACTATGCTTCAAATCCTTAAACACACCCAGCAACCTCCAACATTCATTACAACAAAAAAAACACCAGAAATACAAAGTTTTTAAAAGGAATACCAGATCGAGACAGATGGCTTAAGCTGACAACCGAAAATAAGAACATGGTGGATCAGTGGCTTTTTTAAAATAGCCTTAATGGCACGTTGCGACGTGGAGCACAAAAGAAAGCCACTGAGAAGTTTGGTATATGCATGAGGACAATGAGGTATCTTTGACAACCGCAAGTGAGCAAATTGCAGAGGAAAAACCTGTCAAATTCAAAGTTTGGATTGAATATTGGTGTTCCTGAGTTGATAATCATCGCATGTACGAATTGATAGGTATGATTATGTCGATGTTGTTGTTGATATATGGACATTAATATGACTCTTGTAGTTTTGAATGGCGTTGTTTATCTTCAAGAGATATATTGGTTTCGGGTTTTGATGTTGTTGTTGTTGTTGTTTACTTCGCATTACGATGAATATGGAAATGATTGTGATTCTTGGTGTTTCTTGGTGTTCATATTTAGGAAGAAGATGATATACCGATATGTATATGTTTGAGTTGGATGATTGTTTAGACGTTGGATTATGTTGTTTTATTGATTATGAACATGGTTATGGATTACTTGGTGTTCTTGAAGAACTTCTTGGTGAATATAACATAGCAAGACGACTGTATGTTGAAGTATCGATGTTTTTGGATATAAACACGGAATGTTCATATCTAGAATTAAGTTATGTTGTTTTATGATATGATCTTAGTATAACAATACGAGTATGATGATGAGATTGAATTTGGAAAGGTTATGATTGATCTTGGAGTATGATTTCCTTTACATTCGTATTCTTAATCACAAGGTGTTGATCGGTACCTGTAATGCATGCAACTGTATGACGTTAACACACACTAGATGACTGGCTAACGCACGCTAATTGGAATATTTAGTGTACGTATATATTGAAGTATTACATACGTAAACTATGTTCTGGATAAGATACAAGTCAGTGACTATTAGTACACGCTACGTAATGTGGCTAACGTACGTTAAGTCAACAGACAGCGTACGTAAATCTTATTGTGGTTATGAGTTCGTAAGTGTTTGAGTTGGATTGTTCGGATTGTGTTTAATCGAGTATTGTGGAACCATTGGGTTTGTGGATTGGTTATTGATTGTTGATTATTATCGAACTTGTTGTTTATCGATTATTGCAACAGGTTGAGATAATTGATCGTTGGTTATAATCGTGGGTTGCGGTCAAGTTCGAGAATGCTCATGAATTGCTTTAGTCGGAGTCAAGGAGCTCGTAGGCGAAGACAAAGAATTGGTAACGGCTTCACTATCTTCGTATTGGTATCGAGGCAAGTTATTACTTGCTGAGTTTATAATATTTAATGAATGGTTTCAATTTCATTCATTTATAATTCATATAGCAATGAATATAATTGTGAATTCTGGAGATTTGGATTGTATGTTGTTTTCCTATTTTGGGGAGTTAAATCATAATGTATATGATTTACATTCATTATTAGTATACTTGGGTATCGAGGATACATTACGGTAAAGATGAGGATATGAGTTATCTACAGTCCGTGATATTTTGAATCGTCGAATATTGAGGATAATCATTGGTGATGGTTTTTGACATCGGGATTGCTCTCGAAGGACTCGGGGGAAGTACTCTAATCATTTTTATCATTTAGTGCCGATCATGTTGTGATACATTTGTGTACTGTTATTGTCACGTATTTGTGTATTGTTGTTATCATGCATTTATGCATTGTTGTTATTTGTGCACCAAGTGTTGGTCCAACGGGATCATCTTGGGAATCTATGCTGTGTGCGCTGAATTGTTGGACGGGTTTCCACCACGTGTTGGTCCGACGAGATCATTGTGGGAATCTATGTTGTGCGCGCTGGATCGTTGGATTATCATGTATTGTTGTGCATGTGTATATTGTTGGTTATCCACCTCGTGTTGATCTAGCAGGATCATCTTGGGATCTATGCTGTGTGCGCTGGATCATCGAATTTCCATGAGTATATATTGTTGTTGTTGTTGTGAGCATATTGATGTTGTCATGTGAGTATGCATTTGTAGGTCTTTTGTAGGACCACGTCCGTATGTGGTATTGATATGATATCGGATTAGACTAATGTGATTCATTGTGGCATTGCGTATCTTGAGGTATGTTCCGTATTTACTTTTGGTACTTGTCTTTGATGAACAATCGATTATCGTGTTGAGATTTGATGATGTTATCCGATGGATTGGATTGATCGGAGTTGGTATATTTCCGTATTGGTGAGTTGTGATGATGTTTTGAGAATCTTGTGTATTGTTTGAGATACAGTATAGATGTTGTGTATGGGTTCATTGTGTTGAGAATACGAGACGTGGAATATGGTGAGGATTATTTTGATGAGGATTATCACGAATTAGTAAGGTTATGACGGTAAGATTACATTAGTTGTATTCTGACTTAGCATTTTCATTGGTATGTAATTATTGACGTGATGTGATCGTTATCATTGTTGAGTAATATGGCTGACCCCGTCGTGGGGCTTTATTTTTAGGTACTCGGAGTTCGAGCTTGTGGTGGTCGTGAAGAGATGATCTTCCTGGATGATACTGCCTATGGCGTGTGTTTGTGAATCGAGTACATTGACGAGTTGTTATTTTTTGCTTCAAAAGTATTTTTAACTGTTTGAGTTATCCGCTGCGAGTGTGTCTTAAAATGGCCTTCTAGCGTTTTAGGAACTTGGGTTTATTTTGGAAGACCGATTTCCTAAATTATTTTGTCGGTACGTGTAAGCGGTGGTTTAACGTACACTTTCGAAACTGTTGAGTTTTGGTATTTTGGCCTGGTACTTTCAAATGAGTTTTACAACGGTATTGATAAATGGATGTTATAGAGTCTTTGAATATTTTTAAAAAGATATTACCATCATCGCCGCTTAGGCATATTTGAAATGTTTGTGAAAATGTCTTTTAACTTTGTGGGTTCCGGCAAGGAACCCACGATGCTGTAATATTCTTGGATAGCTCTTGATGTGTTACATATATGATCATTATATACGCTTGTCATACATCCAATATAACATGGAACCTCTAGTATTAGAACATTAAATCGGGGCAGAAGGGTTTTCACATGCAAGACAGCAAGGCAGTGTGTACGTTCATAACAAAACGGGGTACATTTTCCATCTCCTTTTCCCTCACTGTTTGGACACACATCCTTTTCTTCTACAATAATGATGAATCACAAATTGGTCACACACACACACACACCTTCTTCCCCAATCTTTATTTTTTTGATCCATACCCATAATGTCCGGTTCCAGTATTTACACATTAATTATTATATATCGACCCTTTGTTTTTCCTGTGTTTCCTATGTGGTGTTTGATCCATACCCATAATGTCCGGTTTATGATTTTAACGTCGTCGGTCTATGCATATGTGATATTGGCCGAGTCCGATGATATATCAAATTACAAAGAGAGTATATAAGTGGTGACATGTGATACGATTTATATGGATTGTCTATTTAATAAAACAAGTAGGTTGAAACATGATTAGAGTTAATTTTGACTACATAAAATAGGGAAAAAGGCCAGAAACACCCCTAATGTTTACACTAAGGAACAACTAAACTCCTAACGTATTTTCAAGTACAATTAAGCCCTTAAAGTTGGTAACTTTTAACATTCATGCCCTTCCTTACTATTACCACTCCAAATTAGATTTATCTCATTTTTTCTTTTTTGTTTGATTTATAATTAAAGCAATGAGTACCTTGTACAAAAAAAAAATCAATGAGAACTAACTAATAATTTTTTTAATCCAATTATCTGAATCTATATATATCAAAAAATAGAAAATATGTTAGAAATTATTTAAAATTGCATCAAAAAAATAGAAAGAAATCAAGAAACTTAAAAAGGGAAATAAAAATAAAAAGATGCATCAAAATAACAAAAAAAAATGATAAACGGAAAGAAAAGGAAAATTAAAATGAAAAAGAAAAGAAAATACAAGAGTGAAAAAATGAGGTTATCAATCTCGGTTAATTCAGTACAACGGCATATAAATTTATAAAAAATTTCATAAAATAATTAAAGAGAGCTTTAATTTAATTAGTTGATTTTTTGACCATCTTCATATCACATGAGACGACAAGATTGATGTACGAAATGACCCAAAAAATTAAAAATCAGGTTAATTAGCACAATATTCCGTCTATATTCAGGAACAAAAATAGGGTATATATAGTATAAATCATTGAATGTAAATATTTATTTTTCTAAGGGAAGATGACTAGAACCATATCAAATCAAAGTTTATTAATCCTAATTAAGGTTTATTAATTTTTAATTAAAATTATAAACTTATTAGATATAATCCTCATAGAGCATATTCTATTTTTTTTGACTCAAAATTTTAGGTACTACTTTTTTTTGACTTGATCATATTTTATTTTAAAATAATTAAAGAGAGATTTAATCAGATGATTTTTTTAAAAAAAAGTAAAACAAAATTAATAGAAATAAACATAATTTCTAGTGGTAATAGTAAGGAGGGCATGAACGTTAAAAGTTACAAACATTAAGGGTCTAAGGGCCTGTTTACTAGCAGCTTAATGAAGCTTATTGGTTTCTTATAGCTTTTTCGGACAACTGATAATATGTTTACCAGGAGCTTAATCAATAAGATAGCAACTTAATGAGATAGTGATCCTCCAACTCCTTATTCGGTAAGCTATCATCTTAATGGAACCAAATAACTATTATAACTAGATATAGTGTTATATTATTATGATGTTGTGCAATTTATAACTGTATGGTGTTGAACTAATTTGGATATAAATATTTAATAGATTTTTATATATATTGAGGGAGTAAAATGGTCATTTCTGCCATTCAGACAGTTGATTAAGCAATGCAGGTAAACAACATTTCATCTTTATCCAGATAGACAGCATAATCCAAACAGATAACTTATTTCATTCAGATCTTAATGACAAAGTTGGTAAACAGCCCCTAAGTGTGTCTAAAATACATTAGGGGCTTGGTTGTTCCTTAGTGTAAACATTGAGGGTGTTTTTGACCCTTTTTTTCCCATAAAATATAATAAGAGTACTATGTAATTAATTAAAAATTCATAATAATTTCAATAATCATTCGATAAAGGCACCTAACTCACGTGGTAAATTATATATTAATATGGATTTCCATATAAAAGAGGCGATGATGAATTTATCATTGCTTTTTAAAAAGATATATTAACATTTGGGATCTGTTCCGGGATATCCTTCCCTTATTGGTGTATTACCTAATACTGGTTTTAAGAGGATATAGAGATGGAAGGTTCTATACCCTTCTAGAGGTAGTAGGATCCTATTAGATGTCTTACCTTAACTAGGAATTCTATGTATGGAAGGACTTTCATTGTAATGCCTATATAAAAGCCCCTCTATTCATTATTATCAATACAATTGATTTGATGTCTCTTACATTCTCCTGAAACACGTTATCAGCACGTAGCTCAAAGAGAAAAAAGAATCGGCCAGCCGACGCCGCCGCTCCTAGCACCACCGCCACCGGACCACCGCTGCCGCCGATCCAGTCCAGCCGTAACGTAATCGACGGACCGCCGCCGCCGCCGGACGGCCGTTGACCACCGCCACCGGCCAGCTCCAGCCCAGCCAAGTCCGACCCAGTTCAGAACCTCGGACCAAAAACCCGAACATCAACTTAATTTATTTTCGGAAACCGCCAAAATTGCGCCCCCGGTTTTACGTCGTCGCATCGAGTACCAACCGGTAGATCGAAGCACACCACAAATTCATCCATATCACGTGCCTAATTTTATAATCGAGGTAATTATCTGAACTTGTCCCTATTCAATTCCCCCTTTTTGTGAATTTTTCTTTTGGGGACATGGGTTACTGGGTTCTTTATCTCCCACGCTACTTTGCGGTGGATGAGACCGTGAGAGAAGTCGGTATCTTTGCGTGTCGAAGAAAACTGTGTGACGGTCTTGGGGGAGTCACGGAATTGTTGAAAGTCGATACTTGTGATTGTTGCATACACCACGTATCTAGGTGCGATTTCATATCGCCATTTTGTTTGTCGACTTTACTAAACAACAATAAAGGGAAGTACATCGAGTAACGGTTATGTTACACGCTTTTTAAAAGCATCGATTGTGACCGTTTACATTGTCACTGAAAATCCAACAAGACTAATTTCCTCTTTTTTATATCTTGTAGATGGCACAAAGCTCCAATGTTCATCCAGAGTTCGACATCCTTGACCATGCTGGTAAGGAGTACCACAGGTGGGTCTCAGACATTCGCTTGGCGTTCGTCGGTAAGAAATTTACCACTACCATCTTTCCCTCTAACGAGCCTACCGCTTAAGAACCGAGCGAGGAAACCAAGGCTAATGCACTGATGTACTTTCGTAGACATATACATCCGTTGTTGAAAAGTGTTACATGAATTTTCAAACCCCCAAAGAACTATGGGATACACTCGAACAACGATTTAATAATGTGCATGATCAGCGCTTCCCCGAATTGCAACTTCAGTAGGAGCAAATCCGGTTTTTGGATTATGCGAATGTGGAGGCTTTTAACCAAGCCATCCTCGATCTTCACGCTGATCTTGGTTTTTGTGGTGTCAAGAGGTCTGATCAAGACTTGATCAAGAATACTCTTAACACGTTTCCCGTGGGAGCAAGTGTGATTGCTCATTAGCTGCACGTTGCCTATGAGGAAGGGAGAATTAAAATTTTATTGACCTTATCTCCCACCTCGCGAAAAAAGAAAGGCACCATGAGATTATTCTCAACAGCAATGTGCGCCCAACTGGTACGAAGCCGATTCCGGAAGTGAATCAGGCTACCAACAGGAAGACACCACGACAAAATAGAAAAGGCAATGCTACTCAGTTTTTGCAAGCACCACGGGTGCATGACTCGAGCAAGCGAGGGAAAAGACGAGGTCGTCATTCCAATGTGTGGAAGAGGCAAGGTGGTTTGGCGACGAGTCCTAGTGGAGCCCAACCACGTGTACCGCCTCCTGCCGCCGGGATTGGAATCACTCCAAAGGAAGGCCGAAATTGCTATACTTGCGGCTCAAAGAAGCATACTTACCGCAATTGCAAGGTGCCAAAGAACATCCAAGCTTACTACAAGCACTATAAACAATACTTGACTCAAGAGTCAAATTACATGGAGGAAGATAATGAGAATACGGAAGTGAACCATATTGAGATCCCTCATCTCACCATTGCGGACAAAGATCAACATTTGGATGTTGATGACTTTGACTAGATCATTGTAGTTTGACTAGTTTTACGCTTTGGTTATGTTTTATCTTATTTCTAGTTTTCTTTCAAGAACTACTTTGGGGTTTTCTATGAATGTAATAAAGTTGGCCATGATGAATAAAATTCTTTTAATTGTTGTGATTGTGCAAAAGCGAATTTTATTTCTCCCTTCCAAAGCATGTTTGGTTTATCACAAAACAATTGCTCAGTAATGAATTACTTGGTTAATTTGATACATTGGTGGATTTCATCAAAACTTTTGATCAAGACTAGGCGCATCCTCCTTGGTATTTGTCTATGCTTTGAAAGTTCAAACCGAATCAGTGGTTTTTAAACAGCCTTAGTTGTACCGACATTCCTACTTTCTCTGCAAGTCTACCAAGTTGGAGTTACCAAAAGGATCATTAGTCGAGATATAAATCGAACACCCCGATGTATTTTGAAGTGTCTAAACGCTCCTATGTCCATATTGCCATACTATTGTATCAACAATAATGCCTTTGAAAAAGGTTTCAACCTTGCTCTATCACTCAACAATAGGGAAATATCAAAATAGCAACTTGAAACGAGCATTGAGATCTTAGTTTAATGATCAAGAAAGTGCACGATCTATGGACATAAAGATACGGAAGTCTAGTTTCCAGAACAACTGACCGTTCATCCATAGCCTTCTTAACCAAGAAGTTATTGCTGTTTTAGTGAACAAAGGTCAAGCTACGCGGAAATTATTTCCAGCGATTGTGCTAACTTTGATCCTAACCAACTTGGTTGAATTTCCCTAAACTCGAAGTTAATGAGTTTTCGCTATGTCTTCCATCACAAGACTAATCAAGTTTCATGTCTTATTGTAGATGTCTCGTGGCGAAATTGAGTGCCTTGCTGATAGTGGAACAACCCACACTATTCTTCGGAATATGCAATTATTTAAGAATATTGTGCCATATATATCCTTAGTGACAACAATGATTGGTTCCTACCAAGTAATTCAAGGGAGGGGACCTGCTCATTTCTTGCTACCTAATGGTACGCATATTAATGTAACAAATGCTCTCTATGCCCCAAGAGCAAACCGAACCTTGCTAAGTTTTAGGGACATCCGTGCCAACGGTTATCACCTTGATACACACTGTGAGAATGGGATAGAATTTTTGTGTGTTACTCTGGCAAAATGCGGAAGACGCCGCATTCTCGAGAAACTTATGAGTCTAAGTAGTAGTTTATACCAGACTACAATAAGGGTTATTGAATCCTACGTGTGAGTCACGAACTTTGTGATTTCGAAGCATACCAAATATGGCATGACCGACTCGGTCACCCTGGACGCGACATGGTGATTCGCATTTTGAAAAACTCACATGGTCATCAATTTTTCAAGTCCAGAAAACGATTGGAAGCATCACTCGATATCGGCAGTGATGTGAGTGAGCTTGATACCGTATCACCGGGACTAAAGATCCCACACCCTGATAAGGTTGACGGTAGGGGTGGACTCGGTTCCATTCGGTTCGGTTTTTGACCGAAACCGAGAGTCGAACCAAATATTCGGTTTCGGTTTGGTTCGGTTCTTTTTGAAATTCGGTTCGGTTAAGTTCGATTTTATAAATATTTGGTTCGGTTTCGATTTGGTTTGATATTTTTTCGGTTCTTCACAATATAAATTCAAATATTATATGCAATAGAATAAGTTATATATAACAACAAGCCAACAAGAGTTATATATATGTTCAAGAGAAAAGCTAGAGTTGCATGACAATTTCCAAATATCTCAAAATATATAACAATTGTATATCACAGTAGCTCATTCTCTCAACCTAAATTAATTGAATCACAAATTCATGAGCATATTATCGGTCTTTCTTGGACCCATGAGGGTCTTACAAAAGGAAAACAAATTATACTAAAATTCGAAACACACCAAAATCACAAAAACAAGGTCATTTTAGTATGCTGAAATTTGACTTCGGTCCATTTCGGTCCGGTTCGGTTCCTTGAGCCCGAAGGCAGAAGACAAATTAGTTGATTGATTCTGTTTTTGTTTTTCGGTTCGGTCTTCTTCGGTTTCGGTTTTTCGGTTCTTTTTTCGGGTTTTTTCGGTTCGGTTTTTGATTTTCGGTTCCAAAATGCCACCGACGGTGCATCTTTCGTAAATCCCGAGACTTCCGTGGCAATTTTCAATGCTCATAAATCGTTTTGCAAAGCCTGTTCACTAGCAAAGTTGATACCCTCTTCGTCCTTTGCTAGAGACACAACACAAAACATTCGCTTCTTACAAAGAATTCAAGGGGACATTTGTGGACCTATTCAACCAGAGTGCGGACCATTCAGATACTTTATGGTTATGGTTGATGCATCGACGCGATGGTCACACGTCGCTCTGCTATCCACAAGAAATTCTGCATTTGCTAAACTTCTAGCACAAATCATCAAGTTACGGGCTAACCACCCCGACTTTCCAATCTCTTCATTAAGATTGGACAACGCTGGTGAGTTTACGTCACAGTCTTTTGACGACAATTACATGTCGATTGGGATTGAAGTTGAACATACTGTCCCTTATATTCATTCGCAGAATGACCTTACTGAGGCTATGATTAAGCAGTTACAGCTTATCGCCCGAGCATTGATATTGCGCACCAACTTGCCAATTTCTCCCTGGGATTATGCAATTTTGCATGCGGCTATACTTATTCGCTTTCGACCCACTCCAATCAACCGTTTAGTGTGTACCAGTTGGTAAGTGGATATGAGCATGATATTTCACACTTACGCATTTTTGGTTGTGCAGTCTATGTGCCTATTACGCCTCCACGGCGTACTAAAATGGGTCCGCAATGAATCGCCTAAAATTATCCGCTATTTGGAACCTTTGACAGGAGATCTATTTACTGCAAGATTTGCAGACTGTCACTTTGATGAGACAAACTTCCCGTCGTTAGGGGGAGAGAGGAATCGACCGATTCCAGTTGAACGCCAGGAAATTGTCTGGTGTGCTCCCTCCTTGCCTCATAAAGATCCCCGCATGGCTCAATCCGAGCTAGAAGTGCAACGTATTCTCAGTCTTCATAAAGTTGCGGATTCTATGCCCGGCAGCTTTACTGATACTGCGAAAGTGACAAGATCTACCATTCCCGCTGTGAATGTTCCTGCAAGGTTAGAAGTCCCAGTTATAGGGCAAGGTTCAGCCGCCCAAAGGAATGATGCCCCCGACGTCAACCTTAGTGGTGGGACGGCTGCTTCGGCTGCTCTTATCCCTGCTCGAAAGAGGGGGAGGTCAGTGGGTAGAAAGGATACCGAACCTCGAAAGAGAAGAGGAATAGAGGCACAAAATCCTCTCATCATCGGCATAGTGACTCCGTCACAAGAGATTATCTCTGACTACGGATATGTCCTCGAATCAACAATGGAACAATCGACGGACGCGTCGGAAACTTTATTGATGTCAGAGAATAAAGAAATCTCGATGCAATGTATGAGTGAATACGTACTATTGGACAGGTCGTCCACGCTAGTCGATGATGCTTTTGCCTACTCCGTTGCTCAAGAGATTTTTGAAGACGACGATGCTGAGCCGCGCTCGGTTGCTGAATGTCAACGACGAGTCGATTGGCCGAAATGGAAAGATGCAATGCAAGATGAACTAGACTCAATGGCTAAACGTGAAGTATTTAGCCGTATCGATCCAATACCCGTGGGCGTTAAACCAGTTGGACATAAGTGGGTCTTTGTTCGTAAACGCAATGATAAGAATGAGGTCATGCGTTACAAAGCAAGACTAGTTGCCCAAGGCTTCTCGCAGCGACCTGGCATTGAATACGAGGAGACATATTCTCCCGTTATGGACATCATCACTTTCCGCTACTTAGTCAGTTTGGTAGTGTCCAAAAAACTGAATATGCAGCTTATGGATGTGGTTACAACATATATTTATGGGGATCTAGATACGTATATTTATATGAAAGTCCCCGAAGAGATTTCGTTACCCAAATCAAATAGCTCTAAACCACGGAGCGCTTACGCTGTGAAACTGCGTCGTTCACTGTATGGGTTGAAACAATCCGGAAAGATGTGGTACAACCGCTTATGTGAATACTTGGTTAGGAAGGGATACGAGAACAGTGATAGCTGCCCATGTATTTTCATGAAAAGAACAGATACAGGATTCGTGATTGTAGCCGTCTATGTAGATGACATGAATGTTATCGGTACCATAGATGAGGTCAATGAGAGGGCCCGCTACCTTAAAATTCGAATTCGAGATGAAGGACTGGGGAGGACTCGATTCTGCTTGGGCTTAGATCTAGAACATCGAGATGATGAAATACTCATTCATCAATCTGCCTATGTCCAAAAAATGCTCAGGAGATTTAGTATAGACAGGGCACATCCTCTTGCTACCCCCATAGTTGATCAAAGTCTGGAAATGAACAATGATCCGTTTCGTCCTAAAGAGGAGGATGAAGATGTCCTTGGAGCAGAAACACCGTACCTTAGCGCAATCGGTGCGTTGTTGTATCTGGCTCAATGTACTCGTCCAGACATCACATTCTCTGTGAATCTGTTAGCGAGATTTAGCTTTGATCCCACGATAAGCATTGGAATGGAGTAAAACACATCTTTCGATACTTGAAAGGCTCCAGTGATCTTGGATTGTTCTTTCCCTACGCAAGAGAGAGCGATATTCCGAAAGGAATTATTGAGGTTAAGACGATGCATGCCGACCGTCGATCTTCCTCTGATATTGCAGCTAAGCATGGCAGCTTGACTACCAGAAGTGCTAATGCGAGCAAGCTTACCCCCTATGCAGAGAATCCTAACAATACGTTAGTTGGA
Source organism: Orobanche coerulescens (assembly GCA_033398695.1). Lineage (NCBI taxonomy): Eukaryota > Viridiplantae > Streptophyta > Magnoliopsida > Lamiales > Orobanchaceae > Orobanche > Orobanche coerulescens. The sequence goes on from CM065809.1 coordinate 181,605,728, forward strand.
TTTGCTGATGCCAGTTATCTCTCTGACCCGCATAAAGGATGTTCCCAAACTGGCTATGTGTTCACCATTGGGAATACGGTGATATCTTGGTGATCTATCAAGCAGACCCTGGTTGCTACTTCCTCGAACCATGCAGAGATAATTGTATTGCACGAATCCGTAAGGGAGTGCATTTGACTTCGGTCAGTCATAGACCATATACGAGGAACTTGTAGATTAGATCCCACTACAGCAACCCCTACTTGCATCTTTGAGGACAATGCAGCATGCATTGAGCAGATGAAGTTAGGTTTCATTAAGGGTGACAATACAAAGCATATCGCGCCGAAGTTCTTTTATAATCAGCAGCAGCAAAAATTGCTGAATATCGAAGTGAAACAAGTGAGTTCCGATGAGAATATCGCAGACTTGTTCACTAAGTCTCTGCAAAAATCTATATTTGAGAAATATGTGAGAAGCATCGGCATGTGTCGATTATCCGAGCTCAACTAATGATAGTTCGACGGGATGAGCTGTCATGTATACCTCAGTGGAGTATACTTCACATGATTCTGACATTTGTAGTTGGTACGTTGTGCTATTTTTCCTCACCAAGTCTTTGTTTTTTCCCACGGGGTTTTGTTTGACTTGGAAAGGTTTTTTACCGAGGCAACATCTTATGCACCATGATAGTATTAGTGCTCGACACAGGGGGAGTGTTCCGGGATATCCTTCCCTTATTGGTGTCTTACCTAATACTGGTTGTAGGGGAATACAGAGATGGAAGATTCTAGACCCTTCAAGAGGTAGTAAGATCCTATTAGATGTCTTACCTTAACTAGGAATCCTATGTATGGAAGGACTCTCATTGTAATGCCTATATAAAGGCCCCTCTATTCATTATTATCAATGCAATTGATTTGCTGTCTTTTACTTTATCCTGGAACAGGATCGAGGAAATAAAATTTTGGATGTTCTATTTTTCGATCAACTCTGCACCGACCTATACTTATGCATTAATCGTACTTTATCAAAAGAGAATGGATCGGAGTGTGATGCTACAAATTCTGATTTTTGAATCAACAGTATTTATAGTCCAGATGAAGACTATAAATAAGTGCTTATCAGGACGCAACTCGATATTTTGTAATTTTACTTTGAGTTGTTTGATTTTCTTTGTTATCATTTATTTATTTGTTTAATATTTTTATGGCTTTGGGTGTCAATATTTGTCCTTGATTTGGAGCCTTCAAGACTTTTCTTGAAACAACAATATATTTCTGTAGCTATTGCACCAACCATATTTTTCATTCATGAAGGGTATAATTTAAATGGCATCATTTTCTTCATTCAGTTTTAGCTCAAATTGTATCATGGTGAAAATCCAAAAAGATATTTCCTTTAAGCTGATAGCAGATGACACCCTGGGTAAATCTTTAGCGAACTAATATTCAAGATAGTCTTTAATGTTCAAGAATCAAGATCTATATATCATGGGCTCAGTTTCCACTTCTGCTTATTTATCCCAAAATCGATGGCTCGTAGGCAGCTTCCTGATCTAACCATCGAAAATGAGTTGAGGGTTATTAATGTTCAAGAATCAAGACCGCAGTATTATTATGGTCAATAATAATGATGCCTACATTGTGTTACCCCGAGATTGTGGTTCCTTAGGATCCATATTTAACATCATCGCGTGGTCTGAACTTAACATTCACCAGAAATCGATAGGGCTTTCTTAACGCAGATAGTTTTTCCAATTTTTTTTGTTGAAAAAAGTTTTATCTCACATTTTCTAAGCGAATTATAATATGCCATCCAACACCAGAAGAGCTACTTCATAAACTTAAGGGAATTCATGCACATGCCTGAGCCTCGATAACTCATATCAATTGGTGTGGTACGAACATTAGTAAGAAGAATAAATTGGATTTGTCCCTGTTATACAGGGTCCATGACTCGACGGTGTCAACACCATATATCGTCGTGTTCTGCCAGAAGAGAGGCCTCATATTTTCCACATTCAACCATTTTGACTTCATAATTCCACTTTATTTTATCTTGATTTTGTGAATTATTATATGTCGAATAATCTTGCCTTATAAACACCTAACACTTTTCTACTTTGTATTAGCTTAAAATTTTCCTATAAATAGAGACACTTCTCTCATCGCAAGAAAGTCGTTGAAATTTAAGAACGTTGAAAGTGTTTGTCAACAACCTTGTTCTTTATTTTGCTGAGTGTGTAATGCTTTGTTGAATGTATCTCCAAGATAAAACCTTGTGTGTATAATTCACTATTATCAAGGTTTAAAACCCTTATGACACGTTTGAACTTCATCCCTTTTGAGTTGATAAGACAGATCTTATAGAATTTCATACATAAATTCTTTATACTTACTTTAGAAATGTCATTTAACCTAAAATTATAGAGCAGTGTCGATTACCATGAAAGGTGACTTGCTGCTCGCCTCATTATATCTACCCATCAGTTCGAAGGAGGATCCAATGGGGTATAATGAAGCCGAAGAAGCAGAACCATATATTTGGTGTAATTAATATTTTTATGGCCATTTGTATATTTTTGGCCGAGTGGAATATGGCCATTTGTATATTTTTGTAAACCGCGAAGAAGCAGAACCATATATTTGGTGTAATTAATATTTTTGTTTTCTAAATGTTATTCAATGGTATATTTATACACTAATATTTCAGTGTCTTTGAGAATTAATTATTGAGCAATATATGTGATATATTTGGAATTTGCACGAATTAACGAGTTGGTTCTATAGTTCGAAAGATTGGTTGTGACCATGAATTAAGAGAGTGCCAACTAGCCTATCAAATATGATTCACGATCTACACAAGGTAGTAACACATCTATATATATAATAGCGTTACGGATTCTAAGCACTAGATTAATTTTCTCTCCTATGTGGCATTATCTTATTTCTAGGTTCCCATTTATCTAAAATCTTGAATCCCACATCAATTTAGAATGGTACTTAATCAATGGACAACCTAAATCAATAGAATTCAATATCTTGAATCCCACATCAATTTAAAACCACCAATCGAGAATCTAAATAAATACCTAGAATTCAATGTGTAGTTTTAACCACATAGTTATTTTACACACAAGCTTAAGAATATTATTTTTATTGTGCTTAATTTGGTCAATTATTAAGTTGGATAAATAAATAGTTTAAATTTTTAGTGAATTTTAATTGGGTCAATTATTAAATTTATATTAATTTTATTTGTCTAAAATTTGAATCTCATATTTATTTTATTTAGTAATTTTATAATAATTAAAAATATATATAATAGCATTACGGATTTGAAGCACCAGATATTTTATAAATTTTCGCTAAAATTATTTTTTTAATTGAGTTTGAGATGAGTATAGGTATATAATATCTAAATGAGTGTCAAATAGCTGAACTATATCTTTATTGTTTCGGGTATCTATATGAGTTTGGGATGAAAACGCTTAGTAAATTCACTTTTAAGTCAGATGTCGGATGAGAACGGTTAAATCAATAGAATTCAATATCTTGAATCCCACATCAATTTAAAACCACCAATAGAGAATCTAAATAAATATCTAGAATTCAATGTGTATTTTTAACCACATAGTTATTTTACACACAAGCTTAAGAATATTATTTTTATTGTGCTTAATTTGATCAATTATTAAGTTGGACAAATAAATAGTTTAAATTTGTAGTGAATTTTAATTGAGTCAATTATTAAATTTACATTAATTTTATTTGTCTAAAATTTGAATCTCATATCTATTTTATTTAGTAATTTTATAATAATTAAAAATATATATAATAGCGTTACAGATTTGAAGCACCACACATCTTATAAATTTTTGCTAAAATTATTTTTTTAATTGAGTTTAAGATGAGTATAGGTATATATAATATCTAAATGAGTTCAAATGGCTGAACTATATCTTTATTGTTTTGGGTATCACTATATGAGTTTGGGATGAAAACGCGTAGTATATTTACTTTTAGGTCAGATGTCGGATGAGAACGGTTATATAAATTATAAACGGGTTCGAGTGGCTGAATCCTTACCTCATCTTTTTGATTTTTCGTTGTTTTTTGCCGCGGTGAGGAACTCTGAATGGCTGAGGTTAACTAATAAATATAATTGGCACATTTTTTGCATTAATAAATTTGATTAACAAATATGATTTTATTATTTATTTATATATATAATACCGTTATGCATCTGGAGCACCACGTTAACTCTCTCACATGTGGTAATTTTTATATTCTAGATTATTATTTATTTAAATTTTTTATCACATCTTGATTTTAAATGACACCCCGATCAATGAATAACTAAATAAATATTTAACATAAATATGTATTTTGGTCATAATTATTCACCACCACGTTAATTTGGTCATCTATTGAGTTGGCCCAATTAATTATTTTATTCTTATTGTAAAATTAAATTTGATAAATTATTAATTAAACCTCATTGGTTCAAATATGTATATTTATATTTTTTAGTATCAAATTTATATATGCATAAATAATATTTTATATTTTTTTAATAAATTCGATTCTCTTCACTTACAAATAAATATATAAAGTATCTAATAGCAATATGGATTCGAAGTACCACGTTAACCCTCCCCTCTACATGAAGTTTTTTGTTTTTTTATTATTATTTATCTAATATCTTATCTCACGTCAAAGTATAGGTATAAAAATTGTAAAGAATTTTGATTGTATAATTCTAAAATTTTGGAATTTAACTTTTAATCTTTTGTTATTTATAATATTTATTCTTAACCTTTACTTTTGTTAGAAATGGGGTCGGATATTTGCGCCGTTTGCGGAAACGTAAATAAAATTGCGGAAAATAAATGACGCAAGGATTTATAGAGTTTCGGCTATAAACGAGCCTACGTCCTCTCTTTATCTTTTTCAATAGGTTAAAGATAGCAACCTCTAAGCCTCTCTTCTATCGGTCGAGGTATAACCGTTTACAATCACGTCTTCTATTGGTCCGTGATAAACCACTCGAACTTGTCTTTGCGTCGGTCCAAGTTAACCCGTTTTCCTTTTCGTAGGACAAGGAATCAAACTCTCTAGCTTTCTATGGGTACTAGATAAACCTCACTCGATAGCGATTGCGATTCTAATAATGTCGGATCCTTGATCCTAATAACACCGAATCCAATCGTATCTTTTCTTTTACCACTCGTGTATGTTTTCGTGAATTCTCACTCAAACACTTACAATTAAGCTCAATATCAACAACAAGAATGTGTATAATAATATCACAAGAATAGACTATTTGCTCAAGGTTGTTGTACTCAAACAATACCATAGGAATGGTATTTATAGGCTCCATCTTCAAACTAGCCGTTAGCTGCTGAACCTTCTTTACGTACGTTATATCCATTACATTACGTACGTAAGCGTCGTTACGTACGTTAACCTCTATAGGTTACGTACGTAAGCCTATTCACAAAACAGACCAGGGAGTTTCGTCATTTTGGGTTACGTACGTTAGTATAGACTTCATTACGTACGTTAAGCCTTACGTCACTGATGACGTCATATATCTGTTGCATGCTTTTATGACTTTGACTCCTCCAACGTTCACTTGTTTGAACTGAGTTACGTACGTTATCTCTCATCCATTACGTACGTTAGCTTCTCCATATTACGTACGTTAACATGTTCCTGTTACGTACGTTAGCTTTGTTTTTCTCCAGCATTTTGCACTTCGTTTTTCTTCGATGCTTGACTTCGTCTCTTCGTTGTTTTATTTTGCTTATCAAACATTAATCATCAAAACACTTTTAATTTATGTATGGAACAAAATGTTCCAACAATCTCCCCCTTTTTGATGATTACAAAACAACACTTCGTCAATGGGATTTTTCTGCAAAAAATATAAATATATGTATATGTGTACAGACCAAAGTTTTTGACTTTGTCCGTTTCGTTAATTGCTTCTCCCATTTCTTTTTCGACTTCTTCTTTCTCCTTCTTTCCTTTTCTTTTTCTTTTCGACTTTTCAAATTTTCATCATCTTTTCGACGTCTCCTCATTTTTTTTTTGTCATTTTTTTTTCGACTTCTCCTTTTCATTTTTAAACTCCTTCGTTTCTCCCCCTTTCAGGGTAAATCCCATTTTTCTCCTTTCTCTCCCCCTTTTTGTTTTCATCAAAAAGTAAAAAAAAATAGCAATTGAATTTAATGATACCAAAATGTAGAATATGCACGATATCAATTTATGATAAATAAATGCATAAAGGGTAAAAACTCCCCCTGAAAATATTATCTCCCCTAAAAAAAATACTCCCCCTGAGTAAAATACAAAAATCAATTTTTGGGGATCCAACCTATTGTTGGTTTTTGCTTAGAAACGTAGACGATATTTGAAACGATTGTTCCTTTAGGAACCCAAATTTTCTTAATTTTTATCGTCCGCTTCGGGCTTTTGCAACTTGAAATATGATGCCCGATTTTTAAACACTTTTCGCAATGGGGTATATTAAAATTAACGGATTCATTTTTCAAACGTGGTTTGAATCCTAACCCCTATTTATTTAGAGTATATTTTTGAACACATAACATTTGTTCAAATTTATCGTTGCCGCACGAAAATTTCTTTGTCAAAATTTTTAGTTCATCTTGAACTTTTAAAAGATCATTCTTCAAAATATTCTCATTTTCAATGCACTTTGAATGATCGATTTCAACAAATTTTCCCTTTTCGATAATTTTGGAATTTTCAATTTCCAAGGATTTAATTTTAGACTTAAGGGATTTGATTTCCGATAATGCATTTTGAAAATCCGTATGAAGTAATTCAAATGCATCAAAAAGTTCGTCACGAGAGGATGTACTTACTTGGCTTTCGACGTCGATGTCGTCGAACGAACTCCGGGCCATGAGAGCGAGATTATTTTGATTGATGAAATCATCGTCTTCGTCTTCATCGCTCCATGTTGCTACGAGAACCTCCTTCTTGGGTTTGACACGGCAATTTTTAGCAAAGTGGCCTGGTTTACCACATAATCGACAAGAGTTGTTGAATTTCTTAGATTCGCCCGAGATGTCTTTCTTTCTCCGGTTTAATAAGGTTTGAAACTTATTAATGTTTTTGGCATAATATACCGCTTCTTCATCGCTTTCCTCCACCGGGATTTCTTCTTTCTTCCTTGATATTTTAGCCTTCATGGCTAATGATCGTTCCTTCGGCTTTGGCTTGACACTTCGTGATTTTAATACAATCTCATAATTAATTAGCGAACCAACGAGGGCGCTAAAATCAAGTGTGTTGAGATCTTTAGATTCCATAATCGCGGTCACGGTGCCGTCCCATTTGCTAGGTAGTGATCGTAAAATTTTCTTAACTTTTTCACTACTAGATAATGGTTTTCCGAATGACGCAAGTCCATTTGTGATGACCGAGAATCGGTCGAGCATATTGGTGGTGGACTCGTCACCTTTCATCATGAATAACTCGTAGTCATGGAGAAGCATATTGATTTTCGTCTCCTTGACTTGAGTCGTCCCTTCGTGTGTGATTTCTAGAATTTTCCATATTTCTTTCGCACTCTCATACGATGAGATTCGATTGACCTCTTCCGGATTTAAGGCACAAAATAAAAGTTGGGTGGCCTTACAATTTAGGTGGTCATTTTTCCAATCGGCATCGTCGTATTCTTCGAAAGATTTGAGCGTACCGTCGGATTTGATTGGAACTTTCGGGCCAAGGCAAATAATTTTCCAAATCTCGATGTCGTATGCGAATATCGACATCTTCTTCTTCCACGTCAAATAATTTGAGCCATCAAAGAATGGTGGTCGGTTGAGAGCAAGGCCTTCGACTGGAGAGAATTGAAACGCCATTGGATCTTTTTCTCCTCGGATGTTAAGCCGCGTATTGGAGCACCGCTCCGATACCAATTGTTAGAAATGGGGTCGGATATTTGCGCCGTTTGCGGAAGCGTAAATAAAATTGCGGAAAATAAATGACGCAAGGATTTATAGAGGTTCGGCTATAAACGAGCCTACGTCCTCTCTTTATCTTTTTCAATAGGTTAAAGATAGCAACCTCTAAGCCTCTCTTCTATCGGTCGAGGTATAACCGTTTACAATCACGTCTTCTATTGGTCCGTGATAAACCACTCGAACTTGTCTTTGCGTCGGTCCAAGTTAAACCGTTTTCCTTTTCGTAGGACAAGGAATCAACCTCTCTAGCTTTCTATGGGTACTAGATAAACCTCACTCGATAGCGATTGCGATTCTAATAATGCCGGATCCTTGATCCTAATAACACCGAATCCAATCGTATCTTCTTTTACCACTCGTGTATGTTTCCGTGAATTCTCACTCAAACACTTACAATTAAGCTCAATATCAACAACAAGAATGTGTATAATAATATCACAAGAATAGACTATTTGCTCAAGGTTGTTGTACTCAAACAATACCATAGGAATGGTATTTATAGGCTCCATCTTCAAACTAGCCGTTAGCTGCTGAACCTTCTTTACGTACGTTATATCCATTACATTACGTACGTAAGCGTCGTTACGTACGTTAACCTCTATAGGTTACGTACATAAGCCTCTTCACAAAACAGACCAGGGAATTTCGTCATTTTGGGTTACGTACGTTAGTATGGACTTCATTACGTACGTTAAGCCTTACGTCACTGATGACGTCATATATCCGTTGCATGCTTTTCTGACTTTGACTCCTCCAACGTTCACTTGTTTGAACTGAGTTACGTACGTTATCTCTCATCCATTACGTACGTTAGCTTCGCCATATTACGTACGTTAACATGTTCCTGTTACGTACGTTAGCTTTGTTTTTCTCCAGCATTTTGCACTTAGTTTTTCTTTGATGCTTGGCTTCGTCTCTTCGTTGTTTTGTTTTGCTTATCAAACATTAATCATCAAAACACTTTTAATTTATGTATGGAACAAAATGTTCCAACAACTTTACAATGTTTGAGTTTTCATTGAGATTGATTAACCAATTACTATAGCAACTTATGTTTACTTATTTAAATTATATAAATTTAAATACGTTGAGTAATTAGCGTATATTATATAGGGTCTGAGATATAAACGGGTAATAAAGTCATATTTTAATCGAGCTTGATGAATATGGGTATAAAGATTTTAACCAAATTTGAATATTTGTACCATACTTTCATTGTTTCATGTGTTACTATATGAGTTTTGAACTGGAATAAGTAGCAAAATTATCTTTCAATTGGATTTATGACGAATGCAAGTACATAAATTGTAAAGAAGTTCGGGTTGCTGAATCTCATACTCATTATTTCTGTTTGTTGGTGTGTTCCGCTGCGGTATAATTACAAGCGACTGAACCCTAATAAAGTATTGAATTATTTTTTGGTTTTTATTTATAAATTATAATGTAAAGTGATTATCCGTCGAGTTTCGACGGGCTATACACTAGTTTATATTATAATGAATGTATAACTACTTTTAAAATCATATGTTTCACTTTTTTCTTAAAAAAATGATAAATTAATAAAATTGTAATTTATATGATGACTTAATTTGAAAAATTATAATTATAAATTACAATTAGATATTTAGTTTTCTTGAAAAATATATTAATTTTTCGAGATAAAATATAATTTTTAAAGTTTGCCTATTTTACGAGACGGGCAAAGAACTTTCGATTCGTTCCCTCTTAATAAAAAAAATAGTAATATTGCTAGTTTCTTCGGACCACCCTCGCATCTCTAAAATTCCTTTCGCTTGCGCATTGTTCACTGATATATCCAATACTTTAATTTTTATATTATTAATATACTATGGTTTGATTTTATTTTGTTATACTAAAATAAAAATATATTATAGTATGTAAGATATTATTGAATTTGAAACTCAACTCAATATATAATAAAATATATTTTTATAATTTAGTAATTAAAATTATAAGACTTGCCACGTCTCTATAAATTATTTATTCCGTACTTTAGTTGCATACTATGATCGTCATATATATATATATATGGTATTGTAAGTTCCAAAGCTAGATCAAACATAAACTACTTATTAAATTAGTACCACGTTAGGCAGAATGACACACATAAAACAAAAGGAAAGAATCAAGAAAAGACTCGTACGTGTGCAGCAGTCGAAACACAAGATATGTTCTGAAAAAAACAAATAAGTATATTTTATGTAACGATTTACTATAAAAATAATGACTATAAATCTATGTTTAACATTGAAAAAAATATTGATAGTAACAAAAGAAAGCGGTAAGGGGGGAGGGAGTGGGGCTCGGGTAAGGGAATCGGGTACCCTTACCCGAGCGGTAACACCGTCGCCGGGGTCTCGGGTAAGGCGGGCGGTGTTCTCATTCGGCTTCTGAAGCCGATCAGTGGGGGGGTTCTTTTCGAAAAATCTAGCCGTTGAACGGCTAGTTAAAATAAAAAAAAAAAAATCCCTATAAAATCAAACCTTTTCAACTCATTTTTTCAAAATAAAAACACACAAAACACAAATAAAAACACACACTAATATATCAAAAACACAAAACCATGGATCCAAGAAGAGGTAAAAAAACTTTCACCTCGCAACCACAACAAACTCCGTTAGGATTTAGCCAATTTTATTCTCAAGCATCCCCGAATCAATTTTACGTTCCACAACCCCCATCTCCACATCCATTTTACCAATATAATATGGGTCCTCCTCAAATGAATCCTCAACACTACAACATCACTACTACAAGCGAGTTCTCCTGCTCAAAAACATTGATGAAGACGTAGAGTACGTGCGAAACACAACCACTACCAAACGAAGAAGACGAAGATGAGGAAGTTCAAGAAGTCGATCCGAGAGGGAAGAAAAAGCATTCGGGGAGGAGGCCCGTGAACTTTGGTCGCCGGCACAAGAGGAGGCTTTGGCGAAAGCATGGATTCAAATCTCCGAATGTGGTGTTGTCGGTAATGAACAAAAGTCCGACGGTTTTGGAAATGGATTCTCAAGCATTACGAGGAACTATGGGTTCGAGTTCACGAACTTTTCATTCGTTGAATACCAAGTGGAAAACAATGAACACGACCATGGGTATTTTCAACGGCTACTACCTCCAAGCGGACAAACTATACTTTTTATTTTACGTAATCTATATTTTTTATTTTACATAATCTATATTTTTATTTTGTATATAATGTAGAAACGTGCTTAGGCTAGTGGGTGCAACGACTTGGACGTGGTGTGGCAAGCTGAGTCAGATTACAATACAGCAAAAAAAAAAGACAATTTACTCATACCTTGGCGTGGGAGGTTGTCAGAGGTCATGACAAATGGACGGAGCAAGAATGTTTTCAAGATATTGCCGGTGCGACAAGAAACTCTTCAAAAAGGAAGTCGGGGGAGTATGAATCGGCAAGCAACACCGTTCCCGACATGAATGAAGACCCCAACCCTCCACTTTCATCAAGAAAGATGAAAAAGAAGCAAGGCGCATCCTCGTCGATCTCAAGTGTTGCGGATGAAATCAACTCCTACACACAAAAGAAGACACAATATTTGGAAGAAAAACGCGAGAAGGATGCTTTGGCAAAACAATTGTTGGCTACACAACTCGAGGGGGCGAAGTTCAAGAATGCACAACGGGAGATGAAGTTTTTTTTGGAGCCGCATGATCACATTCGCGATCCCGCTATGTTGGAATTCGTTGTTAACCAAAAACGTGAAATTGCGGCCAAACACGGATGGGCTTGCAATTTTTAAGTTGTAGTTTCAACTTGTTTTAATTTCAACTCATGTAATGTTTTTTTTTTTAAGTTGTAGTTTCAATTTTTAAGTTGTAGTTTTTTTTTTAAGTATTATGTAATATTTTTATTTTTAATGAAATGGTATGTTTTTATGTAATGTTTTTTTAAGTATTATGTAATGTTTTTGTTTTTAATGAAATGGTATGTTTTTATTTTAATATTGTATGTGATTTTATGTATGAACAAAAAAAAATCGGATAGTATAGGTGACCACTCCCTCCACTTAGGGTAGTGTTAGGGTAGAATTGGGTAGTTTTGAGTTGGAGGATTTTTATTGGATAGAGGTGATGTGGCACCTAGGGTATTAGGTGACCACTCCCTACCCCCTAAGTGTACAAGTTTAAACAGGACCGAGGGAGCAGTACTTACTCTTCACTCTTCAAAATTAAGCTCAATTTATATTTGACTAGTCATTAACTAATACTACATCCGTTCTCTTATAACTGCAACATCTGGACTTTCACGTTTTCCAATGCACAACTTTGATTATTAATATCTTCAATTCGTTACTTTTAAAAATTATAAAAGTTGATATTTTGAAAGTATATTTCAAGATGAATCTAACAAGATCCCACATGACTATATTTTTTCATATATATAAATCACAAAAGATGGTCAAAAGAGAGTATGTGAACAGTGTAACAGTCAACACGTTGCAATAATAAAAGAACGGAGGAAGTAGTACCGACTCTTTTGCTCTCAATTGATCATAATGTGTATCCAATTTTTAGGTTTTTTTAATATCTTCAAGTATACGAGGAGTCTGTCCTCCAGATGATTATTCGCTCTGGATTCCTTATTTTGTAGTCGCAGTTTCTACTGAAAACTAGCCTCCTAAACTGCAATTTAGAATTCTCAATATTTAATTAGTCTATTTTCTAGATCGGTTCTAAAACAACTGATCTAGAAAGTGACATGACCATTTTCTAGATCGGTTGTTTTAAACCGATCTAGAAAGTGGACTTTATAGATCGGTTGTTTTAGAACCGGTCTAAAATCCACTCAAAAAATTGTATTTAAATTTAATATAATGTAATTTATTCAAACAAATCACTATAGCCTAGTGGTTGAGACTTGACTCCCCAACCACAAGGTCAAGAGTTCGAAATTCAAACCCTCATGTGACAAATTGCAATATATTGATATTTCAGGACTGGGTTGAGCCCGGTCTCGGGCCGGGCCGTGGCTGGGCCTGGATTGGGCTGGGTCGTGGCCTGACCGGGGCCGAGTCCGGTTACTTTTTTTTTAAAAGAAGACATTTTAGATCGGTTAAATAACCTATGTAGAAAGTGGACTTTCTAGATCGGATGTTCAGAACCGATCTAGAAAGTCCAGATTTTCTACATCGGTTCGCTATATCGGTTAAACAACCGATTTAGAAAGTTTTTTACCTGATCTAAACAGTGTTTTTTCTAATAGTGCCTACTTAAAGAAAGTACCTACAAACTATAATTTTCGTATTTATACTTTTATACATCGCACAGTCTTGCTTATATAATTTCGTGTGGTCGGAAATTAATTCTTTAATAAGTAAAGATATAATTAGAAAAAAAAGTAGTTATAAAAAACCTTTTTTTATATATTATACATATATTCATCGATGTATTCTCTTAAAATGAAACGAATAGAGTACTAAACTTTTTAGATTCTTCAACTGATAATCATGCTTTAAAAAGGAACACTCTTATGAGTTGTGTGGAAGTCCTAAAACAGCTAATTATGTATGCTAATTGTACTTCTTTTGTACCTCTCCCTTTTGCTCAAAAATATTTATTTCGCTCAAAAAATTGTTCGTTTAGTAAATTTATATATATATATATATATATATATCCCTTTTAGCAATCAAATTAAACGTGTTACTTTTTATTTTTTAATCTTTATTACACATTTATCATCATTACTTATAATTATAATTATTATATAAAATTACATCAAATGTACATTATTTATCAACTTTTAACTGGAACAGACGGAGTTTATAAATTGTAAGTATTTCGTGACGCAGAAAAAAAAAAAAAAAAAACAGATGTGAGGTTCAGAAGTATATATATTATTTTATTTATCTGGCAGCCCCGAAGTAGCGTGACTGTTTTGTACTGTGTGACTGCGTAGTTTTTATTTGTAATTTTTTTACATTATTTGGGAACAAGAAATTAAAAAAACAAAAAAAAAAAATGAATCTCACATGGCCTCACTTCACTTCTCTCATACCAAACCAAACAAGACATCACAGTCGCAGACACATGTCTGCACGTGTGCATATGGCAGCAACTCAGATTTGCACACATGTATGCACGTGCGCGCACATTTCAAATCTTATAATGCCCTTCTTGGGACCAAATTAGTAGTGTTCTACTACTTACTAGTTTTGGGCATTCTGGTCTTTTAATTTTTTATTATTAGTAGTAATATTTTATTACTTATTCCAATGTTTCATCAGTTCTGGTTCATTCTTTTATAATCCCACCCCAAAATTATAACAATTCATAGTACAGATCAAAAACTACATAATTTGGATATCTGATTACTGAATTTAAATATATTATTAATGAATGTAGCATCACATTGGTCACCATGACATCGTGTCATTTTATGATGTGGCACGTTATGATTAGTCAATCTGGTGTAATTTACTGCCTAATTTGATTACCAAATAAACTCCATCGTGGTGGATTTTGCTTGGTTGATCAATTACGTAATGCCACATTATAATGTGGAACGGTGTAACGACCTCATATGGGGTGTCATAGCTTCCCGGGCTATTGATGTATCAAAAATTTAAAAGGCGCTTGATCTTGATGTGAATCATATAGTTTTGAAAGGGTGATATCGGGGTGGCACCTCCGATCCATACTAATATATATCATTTTATTTTTTTTGGTAGTTTTGCAGAAGTCATTCACTCACTAGAGTTATTATAATTATTTGTCTTTAAATTTATTTATTTTTATATATACTTCTCTTTAATAAATCTTGGTGTATTAGTACTTTAGTGTCAACTATACGAGTATTCTATATATTTACATACATAGGTGTATATGAAAAATTATGGCTAAATTAATTGACTAATTAACTATATGAACTATTCATTTATTAATACTATCGTCGTTCTTTATAATCGCAACATATGAATTTTCAGTTTATCAATGCACATTTTGATTATTGATGTTTATGATTATTTTTACGAAAAAAAATATAAAATTTTTATATTTTAAAAATATATATTGAGACGAATCAAACAAGATCTCATGCGATTATATTTTTATTTATATATAAATCACAAAAGTAGATAAAAAGAGAGTGAGCGGATGGTGTCAAAATTTAAACACCCTGGTAATGAAATAACATACAAAATATGCACGTGTGACCGACTGTTTTTATGGGATGGGAGAATATTATTAGTGTAAGGACTGATTTTGCAATAAAATAAACAAAAGAGGTATATTTGAAATTCTCGATTAATATAAGAAAAACAAAATCACGAGGGTGTCGTCAGACACATGAAGAGATTTCTGGGAACCAGTTCAAAACACACACATTGATCTAAACATGTGTTTCTTTATCTGGCAAGAAGATGTGGATTACAACGTTAATTACTTAATTATTTTAAATGACAGCCAGCATGGTACTTTGATGGGGCTTTGGTTTCTTCGTCTCAGTCAAAGATTAAATTCCCCATCATCATGTGCTTCTACTCTCGGATCAGTCGTTAAGAGAGGACGGAGTGGTGATCGGGTAGAGGATCAAGTATCAAGTACCCGAGCGGGTACATCGTCCCGCCTAGCTCGGATACATCGTTCGGCTATGTAATCCGAGCTCCGAGCTCGATTGGCTACCCGTGATGAATTTGTATATTCGGCCGTTTACAAACGGTAATATGCATTAAATAAAAAAAAAATCCCTTTAAAACCAAATAACATACACTTATCTCTCCAAAAAAAAAAAAAATTACCCTCACATTTCAAAAAAAACACACACTAATCTCTCCAAAAAAAAATGTCTTCTGATTTTTCCGATTACGACAGTGTGGTAGCGGAGTTACTAGACGAATTTCTCCATTACCGTCTTCGATATGATCTCACGGAGCACGTAGCACGTGAATACTTGCCGCATCTCGATGATTAGTGGGTTTTTTTATTTTAATCTAGTTATTTTTAAGTATTATGTTATGTTTTTTTTAAGTATTATGTAATGTTTTTATTTTTAATGAAATGGTATGTTTTTATTTTAAATATTGTATGTGATTTTATATATTTAAAAAAAAAATGGAATTCGGGTACTAGGGTACCACTCCCTCCACGTAGGGTAGTGTTAGGGTAGTATTGGGGTAGTTTTGAGTTGGAAGGTTTTTATTGGATAGATGTGATGTGGCACTCCCAGGGTATTAGGGTACTAGGGTACCACTCCCTCATGCCTAACTAACCAATTGTTATTACTCCCTTGAAGTCCCTTCCTCGGAAGCCTCGGGCTAAACTCTTGGACACGAGATTTAAGGAATCGAAAAGTAGTGTGAAGTGATAATATGAATACATATTATTTGAAGTTGTATGAGTATAGTAATGAAAATAGTAATAAAAAGTGTTTTAAAAAGAAAATGATTCAAGTTTCGTGGGACGGTTGAAAAAGGAATACGACTCAAGTTTCGAGGCATAGAGGGAATACAAGTTAAGTTTCTTGTACAAACTGTTGATTGTTTTTTTTTCGGTATTTCGAAAATTACAAAAAATGGGAAAAGAAAACCTACTGAACAATATTGTTCTTACAATTTGATTACGGAAATTAAACTGAAAAACAGAGAATGAAAAAATTACACGCATGATATTCTGAAGTCGAGGCGATTGATATATTTCCGCAAGATAATTACGTCCCGTATAGTGCTGACGATTTTCAGTCGTATTATCCCCAAAGATACAACGACTAACGTCTTTGGTTCTGTAGCACACAAGAAACGAAGCTCCGAGGAACTTGAACTGTGTACGAACTGAGCAAAAATTGTATGAATGTGTATGTGTTGATGAATGATTTCAAGTATGATTGATCACATGAGCCAACTATGAAATGGTATATATAGGCTCTCCAACATGCAGGGTTTTAACTCAGGCATTAAAATAATTGAAACTACAGATTTTATGACATGTTAAATGTCCATAAAACTGTTCAGGTTTAATATACACATTCAGTGCATGACTTTTCATCTCAACAGTCATGAGCATGACTTTTCATTTCAACATTCATGAGGAAAACGTATTGTTTCATTTCAATAGTCATGAGTTCAATAGTCTAAAATCAAGTCTGCTTGGCACCAAAAAAATAATATTCGTGCTCAAGTTCAAGACCACAAAGACTACCCAAAGACCAATTGATAAGAACCAAAATTCAAAATCCAAGATCCAAGAGGTCCACGAGAAGAGCGTAAATATCGTCGTAAAATTTTGGATAGATGCCTTCAGCACTGCCGTCTCCACAATTAATCGTGTCCCAATACCGGTTCTTGATGGCAGTTCTCCATTTCAGTTATTATTTGGTATCCTACCAAATTATGCGAACCTTCATCCTTTTAGATGACCAGTCTTTCCTATCTACGTGATTATGCCTCTAATAAGCTTAGTCCTTGTAGTACCCTTGCGTTTTTATTGACTATAACAACAACAACAACAACATAGGCTTTTGTTGCTATGACATGCAAAATGGATGCATCTACTTTTTGCGGCATGCTCGCTTCGACAAACTATTCTATTCTTACTTATGTACTACTTCATTATCTTACTGGATAACGTGCATGTTTCAATTTTCTTAAAACCATCTCTCATTTCCGAAGATAATGTCACGTCTGCAAAATTTTATGACATGTTAAATGTCCATAAAACTGTTCAGGAATTAAATATCCAGTGTTTTAACTCTAGCATTCAAATAATTGAAACTGCAAATTTTATGACATGTTAAATGTCCATAAAACTGTTCATGTTTAATACACACATTCACTGCATGACTTTTCATTTCAAGAGTCATGAGCATGACTTTTCATTTCAATAATCAAGAGGAAAATGTATTGTTTCATTTCAACAGTCATAAGGAGTTCAACAGTCTAAAATCATGTCTGCTTGGCACCAAAAAATTAATATTCGTGCCCAAGCCCAAGACCCCAAAAACCACCCTAAGACCAAGAACCAAGAACCAAGAACCAAGAACCAAGATCCAAGGTCCAAGGTCCAAGGTCCACGAGCCCGAGACGGGCCGGGCCGAGCTGGCCGGACGGGTGGGTGGGCGCGCGTGTGGTATAGTCTTGGTCATATTGTACACCAACTAAACTCTCTCCATTTTATTAAGTGTACTTCATCACATATTCAATGTGGGATGAAATTCTTCATATTCCCATTCATTTCCAAATGTCCTTTCAAATGGCCAATTTCATTCATTAATTTCTCACTCGCCAAAAATCAATTTTGAGAAATTAGATATACTACGATTATCTACTCCGAACGTAGATTAATCTTGAATTATTTAATTTTACATAAATTAAATATTTTAGCCATTAAAAAAATAATTAAAACTGATTTTTTCCAACACAAAGCCACTTTATTTGATGTCAAAATACAAATCGCTAAATGTTCTGGGTTTTTTTCAAGCAACGTGAAACCACATTACTCTTTGCCATTTAGTCCAAATTTGAGACTATAATATCAGTAGGATTGTATTATTAATATACTTTTTTCTGTTAATAACACACTTTGTTCAATTTTTATTATCATTTTTAATTTATTTTTATTTAAAAATCAGTAAGATATACTTATGACTAAAAATATAATAAGTGGATCATTAATGTTACTAACAAAATATAATGTATTAATAACACAAGTCTATCAATGTTTTTCCTATCTATAATACTCCTTGCATTCTCTATGAAGAGTGTATTTTAATAAATGTATAACTTTTATGGATTGCAAATTACCTCCTCCGTCTCACTTGAAGAGACAACATTGATGAATGTATAATTCTTACTGATCGCAAAGTACAATAAACAAAATAAATTTATTGTTACTGTTTTTTTTCAATTATATCGTTATCATATAGGTTGTGATATTCATAACTTTTTATTATGTTATTTTTGCTAATTGATGTAATTCGGGTTTGTGTGTAAATTTACCATTTGTATTGAATATATAATCACTTGTTTGACATGTTCCTTATACGTTGTTTATCGCGATTTGTGAATGTCGTTGATAGTTGACACAATGTGTCATTTTCTGTATTGTTGATAGGTGTTGTCAATGGCGACGTGCACTGAGATCATCGTGATTCCCGTATATCATCATTTTGCGATTGTTGTCGTTTATTTAATCTCGTGATTTCTTTCGTTAAGTACTTAATATGCAACATCGACGAACATTATCGTTATGTTATCGATTCGATTACACTTACATGAGGTATCTTGAGATTCTTTTTTGAACTCGTGAGTTACTTCACCATTTCGACTATCTTTTCGACGAAGTATCATCATTCCAGGCGTCGATTTGGACTCAAGGACTAGAGTGTGTCCTCCAGCCACACCATGGCCAAGTTGTGTCCATGAAATGCTTGAGTTACGATTGTAATACATAAGAGTTATGGCCAAAACTCCAAGGCCGGCTTAAGATGTGGAACATGTATAAATCATGCGACTTGGCCGTTTCTTTCTTTATTTCCACTTTAGTGAGACCAGCCTCGCCGCCATCTCATGATATCTTAATTTTTGGCTTGAACTTAATATGGTAAACATATGTATAACATCAGTGAATCAAGTTATCAAGTTCGTTTCAAACTATTCGATTGATTTTCATCCGATTGAAGGTATATAAACAATAATCCTTACCTTCTGGTTTTTAATATATTTGATGATTTTTTGTTTAGAACTTGTAATTGATGAGTTATAGAGTGTTTTAGGGACATTCGTATAGATCCTAGCGAACAGAAAATCGATTTTGTATTCAAATTAATTAAATCTATTTTGATTGCAAAGTGATCACTAAAAGCTCTCAATGAGTTACGATTAGGCTTTTCAATATTGTTTCGATTAGGCTTTTCAATATCGTTTAACCTGCACTAGGGAATGCTGATTGGTGGCCCTTGAGGGTGGATACATTTTATGTGTCCATATACATTGAGATCGGGGAGTAATCATAGGATCGATGTGGGGATGGAGAGTTGTTGTGATACTAATCAATCATAGGATCGGCACCACTCGAGTTTCTAATGAATTCAATCATCGAGTAAATAATTTTGTATTTAACTGACCTTATTGGTTAATGCTTTATGTATTCTACCATGCCAGTAGGGTTATGTTGTTTATTCGACCTTGTCAGTCGATATATGAATTTCAAGTTTGTTATGCAACCGACGGTGTTGAGTTGCACAAATTTTCGTCTTGTAGGTCCTTGAGGAAAAATATCTACAGCACTGTAGCAGTCCTAAGCCGGTCGGGTTGTGTCATAAGTAAAATATCCACAACAGGGTTTGTTTATTCGACCTTACCAGTAAAATACCCTACCATGCCAGTAGGGTTATGTTGTTTATTCGACCTCGTCAGTCGATATATGAATTTCAAGTTTGTTATGCAACCGACGGTGTTGAGTTGCACAAATTTTCGCCTTGTAGGTCCTCGAGGAAAAATATCTACAGCACTGTAGCAGTCCTAAACCGGTCGGGTTGTGTCATAAATAAAGGTATGAGATGTAAAAAAATAAAAATGAATTTCTTCTATTTGGATAAAATCATATTTTCAAATTATCCTCGTCAACTGGGACGGATGTACTACAATACATAAGATACGTTAAATGCAATACATAAGATACGTTATATTCCTATATCTTGCATATATTCTTGCTTATAAGTTGAGAATTTTTCGAGACCATATACATAAAAGTAAGGCATGAGATGCAATATATGTATATATATATATATAGGAAATAGATCATATGAAAACTAATTAACTTGTGAAATCTAGAAACTTTTGTAGGCCATTGATATTAGTGATCTAATGGCTGTAGATGAGTAGAATTATATGTATTTATGTATTTTTATTGCGTTATTTATTCATTATCTTGTGTGAAACGATCAACAAATAATAAAAATATCTGATGAAATTCTTAATGTCTGATTGAATTACGTATTTCCATCATAGTCAATCTATATATATATATAACTCTTTTATTAAGACAAAATTATTTCTTGAAATTGACTCTTCGAGTGAGACATCGTGAATAATATAACAATAAAAGGCAGAAAACTAATAAATATTTTGCGTTACTAAACAATTCAACTTATTTATGATAGATTTGGTACTAAGCAAGTCTCAAATCAAGAATCTGGCATTGTTGAAAATTGAGAAACTACTAGGAACTATGGGTGGAACTTGCTTGAGTTTTATTATATGTGAACTCCAAATATTGGTAGTCATGGGTCCAATCAAAACATAATGTTGCTTAGGCCTTCTTTACTTTTTACTTAATCAATTTAATGCTTAATCAACTTAATCGATCAGCTATATTTTGCTATTTACTTTCTACTTAATGATCTTAATAATGTCTTTTCATTAAGCAATTTTTGGGATGTTCTTACCATTAAGATAGAAATACTTCCCCAATATACCAAAATTACCCTCTTTAATAATAAAAGAATTGAGTATATATAGTATAAATTATCATATAATATTAATTATAATTGAGTATATATAGTATAAATTTAAAATATATATTAATATTATACATTTAAAATTCATAAAATATAAGCCATTTATTGATAAAAAAATTAATATAACTATATATTAAAATATAACATAATATACTTATAAAAATATTGTCTGATTATTTAAATATACCTGAAAATTATAATATAATTTATATATATATATATATATTATAATATAAATTAAAATATATATTAGTTTATATTATATAAATTGATTTTTTTATATTGACTATTAAAACAATTAATATAACTATATATAATAAAATATAATTTAATATATTTATAAAAATATTGTCTGATTATTTACATATACCTAAAAATTATAATATGATTTATGAATATATATTAAAATATATATTATGTTATATTATATAAATTGATTTTTTTTATATTTACTATTTAAAAAATAATATAACTATATATTAAAATATAACTTAATATATTTATAAAAATATTATCTGATTATTTAAATATATCTGAAAATTATAATATAATTTATGAATATATATTATATTATAAACTAAAATATATATTATGTTATATTATTTAAATTGATTTTTTGTATTGACTATTAAAAAATTA
Source organism: Orobanche coerulescens (assembly GCA_033398695.1). Taxonomy (NCBI): domain Eukaryota; kingdom Viridiplantae; phylum Streptophyta; class Magnoliopsida; order Lamiales; family Orobanchaceae; genus Orobanche; species Orobanche coerulescens. The sequence continues at coordinate 181,627,843 of CM065809.1, forward strand.
TATAACTATATATATTAAAATATAACTTAATGTATTTATAAAAATATTGTCTGATTATTTAAATATATCTGAAAATTATAATATGATTTATGAATATATATTATAATATAAATTAAAATATATATTATGTTATATTATTTAGATTGATTTTTTTATATTGACTATTAAAAAATTAATATAACTATATATATATATATATATATTAAAATATAACTTAATATATTTATAAAATATTGTCTGATTATTTGAATATACCTGAAAATTATAATATGATTTATGAATATATATTATAATATAAATTAAAATAAATATTATGTCATATAATTTAAATTGATTTTATAAATTAAAATGCTCAATCCGTTTTTTATCAAAAAGGACTTAATTCATATTGAGGGGTAAAATGGTCGTTTAATCATTCGGATAGTTCATTCGAAAAGAAAGAAAGCAACAAGATATTTTTTGAATCGACAGTTAATCACTCAGACGAACTTGTCCATTCGGTATTAATGGAAAAAAAGCAAGCAGCCCCTTAGTTCTGATATGATCGTACGTGATGCTCACTTTAAAGAACACAATCAACTTATTTCGAACATGATTGATGAACACTTAAATGTATATTCACGATAACAAGGGACGGATACAGTGGCACAAATAAAACATAGAGGGCTCTAACTATATGATTGAGGTGTAAGGGGCAAATTGTCTTGAATGTGGCATTCATTTGCATATTACATATTTGTTGTTGCCCGGTCGAATGACCGTCTATGATGCACGAATTCTTCAAAATTCACCAGTATGCAGTATCTATGGGTGTGGGTGCGATTCGTGTGGGATTCGCACGGGATTCGCTACGTAGCGAATCCGTGCAAAAAAAAAATTGGACTCGCGTATCCGGTGCGTGGGGTAGGGGGCGTGGGTGAAATTATTATTTTTTCAGGGTTTTTTCTGCAATTTTTAAAAAGTAAATCAAATAAACTAAAATACAAAAAGTAAATCATTTAATAAGTAATTACTTTTACCTTTAGCGTTCACGAACAAAGATCGAAAAGCTCGATTCTTTCAAAGCCATTTTGAATTGTTTTTTGTATGACTTGTTTTATGTATTTGAATTGGTTTATGGTGATATTTGAATTGTTGTTTTTTATATTTAACAAGTGCTATATATAATAAAATATAAAATAAACAGACGTATCTTTGCCGTATCGCAAACATTTTCAAAAACCCGTATTCCCGCACCCGTATTTGCCCGCACCCGCACCCGCCCCTCACGCGTGCAACATAGATGACCATACATTATCAAGGAATAATGGATCATATTTGAGATGGGGGAGTATAAAACAAGAGCTGGAGCAATTTTTTCATTGTTAGGAATTAACTTTAAAATTCAATTTTCCTTCTGACCAATTATATGTGACTTTTTCTGATTGACTTATTGCAAATAATTGGAAATATTAGTTTGCAGCAATGATAAATCAAAAAGCAATCAAACAAAAAAACTATTTACGAAGAATTATTTAATTATATATACACATAATTTTTCATACTTAAAATTTACCTTTTATTAAAATAAAAACTATTTTATATTTTTAAATTATATAATTAATATATTTTTTATCTGTGATTTTTTTGATTGTATCCGTGCAACACACGACCAAATACTAATCATTAATTAATAATCACACAGATACAAAATTAGGAATTAGTAATTAAATACTTTATCCATCTCATTTCAAAAATTAAAAATTAAAAAATATGAGTTTATCCCGATAAAAGAGTCTAGTTTTCAAAATAAAATCTTAATACATAATCAAAATTCATGTAATACTTCCTTAAAATTAATAATTTTTGTAATATAATTTTAATATTAATTAATTAAAAAAATAAATGAGTTAAAATAATTGTACATATACTGAAATTAATAAAAAGGGGGAGAGGATCAATTATTGTTGATATTAAGTCTTTTTCATATATGCTTTGATTTCTTCTCTAGAAAAAAGTTACAGTTGGAATTTACATTGAACCTTATTTCCAAATTCGAATTTTGTCCAAATATATAAATGTAACGGGTACGAAGATGTTTGTTCCCATACACATTGATATGAGGCAATGAAAATGGGCTTTGTCCTATCCAGCTCACATGTGGGCCCATAATTTAGACAATCGCTGTTAGTTTGCTAGGACTGGGTCCACTCCTTGCCTCTCCTCATGTCCCCTCTTTTCCGATATATATACAATCATCCAACGCGACTTTCCCGCTGTTTAAAAAATCGTAGAAATTGTCATGTTAGATTCCGCCAAATTAAAAGTTCTTGTTTTCTTCTTTAATGCTACTCAGGGAAAAAAAAAAAAGCAAAGTCAAGGGGGGTTACAACTCACAAATCGTTCGAATCGTGTATTTTGTATTTTGTGTATCCAAAATTCAAATCATACACGATACGAAATGAATTCGTATCGTGTCATATACTGCGCAAATTCGTTTCGTGTCGTATTTTCGTGTAGGCACATAATATAAAATAAATATTAATATTATTTTTATAGATTTTTGTAGACGAAATGAAACGAATGGGAACTAAAACACGAATGTTTACACGAAATTTATGAAAGTTCACATTATATTTTCAAATTTTAAAGTTTAGTACAAACAAAATTTATAAAATGTATGTTCTTACAAAATTAAATTTACCTCGTGTCGTGTCATGTACCTAAGAGTACACGCAAAACCGACACTAAATTCCAGTTGTGTACTTTCGTATTCGTGTATTTTCGTGTCGTGTACTCAAAATGCAAACACAAATACTAAATTTTCGTATCATTTATGTGTCATGTTTTCGTGTCATTGCCGGGTCTAAGGCAAACATGATCAATACCAGAAGTGCAATCTGATCTAAAATCCGAACACTCTCCTCAAGTTTAGCTTCTACCGGCGGCCAACGGGTCTGCCGTAAAAAAAGAAATAGTGTCTGTCGTCGGAAAGCAGGCCGGTGGCCTGGCGTAAAAAAATGACTGGTCCCCGAAAGTCCGTCGGAAAGTAGGCCGACAGCGTGACATAAAATAAAAAAGTTGGCCGGTCCCGGAGGTCCGCCTACTGCCGGCGGTAGCCCACCGAAAAGCAGGCCGGCGGCCTAGCGAAAAAAATATCGGTCGTCGGAGGTCCACCGACCGTCAGCGATGGCCCGATGGAAACTGGTCGGCTGCCCAGCGTTAAAAAAAAAAAGCCGATCGCATGAGAACCTCCGGAAAACAGGCCGACGGACTAGCGTTAAACAAAATGATAAATTTCTTTGTTAGTCCTACTTCTGAATCTTCAATTTCTTTTCCATCATATTGCACTTGCAACATGATCTGCAGCCTGTTCTTTCTTCTTCTTGTCTATCGCTGCCCTTATCATATTCTGCTTCTCTGCCTTGTTTGTGTATTTTGCTGCAAACTCAAATCCTCCCACATTCATCTTTTCTCTGTGAATGTTGAGTTCATGCATGAGCATCTTGGTAACATACTTGATTCGAATCTTTATTATTTCTATTTCCTGCTGTCTTTCTTCTTTTGGAAGCTCTAAATTCCAGTTCTTTGCAGTTTCCCCATCATAATGCTCCATATGCATCATCACGAAAATTCCACAGTCAATGACATTTTCTTTTGTTGCCCAATTCACCTTCATCACCGTTGTCTTCTTTGACGCTATCTCAGCTGCCTTTTCATGCTTGTGTGATTCCAGATATCTTGACAACAGTTTTTTCTACACAAAATAGAAAATTTGTTTTATTAAAGACAATTCTTTATCTCTTATGCAAAGCCGAAAGGCTTAGCCGCATCCTACGCCTACGTCCAAGCCGAAGGCTTACCTGCATAAGAGTCTAAAATATAGCTTTTTACTGTACAGAACATCACATTATTTCATGTATTTTCTTTTTGTTATATCATATGTGATACCTTATTCTGTTTGAAGTTCTTATTGATTTATCATATATGATAATGTGCATGAGTGTTTTGCTAGCCCCCCTCCCAACCGTTACCCAAACCCATTTATCTCTAATTACTTACCAGAACATCAATTTTCTTCTTGTATTTTGCATCATATGGCTTTGGTGAGTTGTCAATGATTACTGAAGTGCCTTTGCTTAAGTTGAAAACAACCAGATAAAAGTGTTCATGGGCGATTATTGGGAAGAATGCCTGTAATAAGTAGAGAGAAAAAAGAAATTAGATTCATTTTTATACAAGTAAAACTTTTTTTGTTTTTTATAACTAGTGAAAGAAGTTGTTACCAATGCCACATGATTCATCGTCATGTCATCTGGATTCTTTTTTAACACGGTTTTCAAGTTTGCACAAAAGTCTTGGTACTGCTTCTCTTCTTCATCTTTCTTTGCTTCCACTATTTGTTTTGTCTGTTTTCATAAATCAAACGCATCTTTAAGAAACAAATTAAGATTTCATTATTTAAGTTCTAATTTTGTAGGTACTTACGAGTATTCCCGTGTGAAAAAAGCCATTGATCTTTCTTTGCGGAGGTTTGTTGATCGTTTCTTCATAGTTCAAAATACATCCAAAGCTGTCAATGACACTAATATCCACTTTTAATTTTGGTGCTAGTGATTGCATGTTGTCCCGGATTGTTGCTGCTCCCCATGCCCATTCAGTTTCAAAAATAAATTCGCTACACAAAAAGATAAAAAAAGCATATTTAGATCATATATGATAGCCCAATTTCACATTTTTTATTTTTATGATTTTTTTAATAAGATAAAGCAGACTTACTATGGATCTCCTTGCATTGAGAATAAAGCCTCGGATACCATGGATTCATCCGGTGTTTGCGGTGCTTTCAAGGCAGTTTTTCGGTTGTTGTATGGTGAAACCAGGTATCTTGAAGGCTTCTTTATTCTCTTTGCGGGTGGCTCTTGTTCCTTGTTTTCTTCTTCATCAACCACCTTTCTCGCCCTTTTTTCCATCTTTTGTTTTGGTTCACTTGTTTGATTTCAACGATGACTTTTTCTCAACCTTTGGTGTTTCTTCTCTTGTTGTTGTGTCGGTTTGAGCAGCTGAGTTTCTTTGAAATCAGGCTTATTTCAAGATCGAAGCTTGGTGGTGAAATTGATTTCATTTTGCTTCTTGTCGTCATCATTTTATTTGGTGGTGTTACCGATTCTCTTCTTTGTTTTTTTGTATTTCCTGTTTTGTTTGAGTTGCCCTTTACCTTGTTCAAAAATCTCGTCTAGAGTTTGGTCATCAAATTGCCCATAAAAAAAACTTGTACTTCCTATTAACTGGACAACTGGTTCTTCTTTTTGCTGCTCCAATTCAATTTCTTTCTCTTTTTCATTCTCTGCCAGAGTTTCTTTTTCCTTCTTTTCCAGTTCTTTTTCGTTTTCCTTCTCCAATTCAATTTCTTTCTCTTTTTCATTCTCAACTGGAGTTTCTTTTTCTGTCTCCAATTCTTTTTCCGGCTCATCTTCAGTTTCACTCTCATCTTCTTGGACATTCGTTTCCATTTATTCTACTTTGTTGCTCTCACTTCCACTTGCTTTTTCACTGTCTTTTTCTTGTTCAACTTGACTTTTCTTGTCACCTTCTTTGTTCTCACTCTCACTCTCACTCCCACTCTCTTCTTCTTCAGTGTCACTCCCACTCTCACTCCCACTCTCAGTCCCACTCTCACTCCCACTTCCTTCTTCACCATCTTTCCTATCTTTATCTTTTTTATCTCCACTCCCATCTTTATCTTTCCCATCATTGCTTCCATCATCTCCTCCTCTATCATTATCGCTTCCATCATCATCACTGTCTTCATCATCAGTTTCCCCATCATCACTGTCATTTTGTTCATTCTTTTTTCCTCTCCTTCATGTATATCAAAATCCAAAACATTGAACATTTTCTTGTACTTCTTACACAAAGTCAAGAATGTTTTGTCTCTTTAAAACTTCTGCATTCCCTCTTTCAACGTGTCAACCAACTCTATTTTTTCTTTTGAAATTATTTCAAACTTCTCTTCAATTTTTTCAACAAACTCCTGTAAATTAAGCAAGTTGGATTTTTTTAATCTATATTCAAAATCATATATGATAGTTTCAATTTTACAAAAACATTTGAATTATCATATATGATTTTCAAAAATATCATATATGATTTTTCAAAGAGATTTAAATCTTATTCAGAATCATATGTGATCATTGCTGGTATAGCTTAATTTTAGCTTGCTAAAGGCTTGGCCACAGACATGGCCTTTGGCTTTAGCCAAAGGCTTAGCCGTAGGCATAGTCTTCGGGTTCGGCTATGCCGCAATTTATAGGACAATCAATTTATATAAGCAATAAAATTAATAAGGTAAAAGTTACCTCTTTCGTTTCTGGTCTCTTGGGAGGCAATGGTTCATTGTAAACATCCGTTCCCTTGTAAAAATCCAAACCTGTTTGCTATTCATCTTGATTGAACTGTTCGTGATGTTGAAGTTTTCCCAAGCAATTGTCTTTGATTTCGATCCCGATCCTCTTCCTCATTCCCTGTGTGTTCCAACTTCTCATTGATGGGCGATGATGCATAACTTGATATTTTGGGAAGTTTGTTGAGTCTAGGTATAGCATCTTTTTCATACAAAAAACAAATTTCGGTTAGATTATAATAAGTGTATGGTATTGAATCACATTTGATAAATTTATAGAATCATGTAAAATAACTTACACATAAGAATGTTGCTGGCCCATAATAGAAGTCGCCTTTAGTCACCACCTTTTCCCAATTTTGCTTACTTATTCGTAAGCATTCAAGTATGTATCCGCACAAGTCAATATCTGAAATGACATCATGTTCTTTCACATGCTTCAACACTGTTGGAAACATCTTTGCACCATTATCAACTGTTCCCATTGTGCTAGCAAACAGAGTTAGAAAGTTTATCGTGAAGATGAAATCAGCATCAACTGAGCTTGTTATCTCCGATGATATTGCAGCTGGTGGGGTATTCTTTAGATGAGAATACTGGCCTTCCCATTCTGCTATGAATGGATCATCTTTGTCTCTTGGTTCTAGATCTTCCAATTATTTTTTCCCATTGGCACACCTAGCATATCATGTATGATTTATTTGGTTATCTTGATTGACCCTTTCTGCAACCTTAATTCCATGCTTGGTGGATGGAATTTGTGAACAACATGGTATAACAAAGCTCCTGGAAGTTCGGTTATTGGAAAGTTTATGAATATCTCAAAACCGATGTCTTTCAAAGTTTTCTTTCCCATCTCTGTTAAACCAGCCATTGCATCAAACATGGGTTTTGGTGATGACCTAGTTAAGAAACTTGGATATGTCACATTTTTGGTTGGTTTTTGTGCTTTTCATTTTTTTATATTTTCTTTTTTGACAATAACAATCCTTTGTTCCTCCTCATCTTCCTCCTCATCTTTCTCCTCCTCATCTTCCTCCTCCTCATCTTCTTCAACTGTTTCCATTTTTATTTTTCTTGTTTGTTTTTTTTGTTCCTCTTCAGTTTCACTTTCTTCAAATATCACCTCCTCCTCCTCCTCCTCCTCCTCCTCTTCACTTTCCTGATTCATTTCTTCTTCTTCCGTTGTTTTCTTAGCATCCCCTCTTGTGTATCTCTTCGAAGTTGTTGCAGGTTTCGAAGCTTCTTTTGTTGTTTTCTTTCCAAGCCTTGTTATAGTACAATTTGTTTTCTTATATCTTCCCTTTACTTTATGAGGTGATGCTGGTAGTTCTTCTTTGATTTTATACCTCTTCTTTTTGTTTTTATCATCCGCTTCATTTTCAATTTCCATGTCTTCAACATCAACTACATGTGCTGCAAAAGAAATTTTAAATGTTGTCATATATGATTTAATGCATTATGTATTCAGTACACAACATTGTTTTATACAACTTGTAATATATAAAAGCAATAATATGTACATTTGGCAGCTTTTTTTTCCTTTCGTTGATGTCTTTAAGAATGGCAATGAGCTTATGACTTTATCCACATCAGCGATACCTTTTCCTTTGCCTTTATCTACATTTTTAAAACAGATATTTTAATTATTTATGTACAGTCAGACTAATTAACATACATCATCAGTTTCTTTTGTCGAAGTCTTAGCTACAGCGATAGCCTTCGGCTTTGCCGAAGGCTATCGCTGCAGCTAAGACAAGTGTTTGATTTATGTATCATATATGATATAGAATACAGTTGATATCTTTTATCGAAGGCTTAACTGCAGCGATAGTTGCCGAAGGCTATCGCTGCAGCTAAGGCAATTGTTTGATTTCTGTATCATATATGATATAGAATACATTCCATATCAACTGAACATATCTATAACTGAATATTTTTCTATATCATATATGATACGGATTTCAAGGCAAACAAAATTCATGAAATGCTGTTTCTACAACAATAAGCTAAAGTCATCTTCTGCATCTAAGCTAAACGCTTATCGGCAGCGTATGATTCGGCTAAGCGTCTTGCTAAGCAGCATCCTACGCCTTCATCTATTCCAAAGTAACACATCTTCTGCGGCTTGGCCGCAACCAATGCCTTTTGTTAAGCCGAAGGCGTCTTCTGTGTCTTAGCGTCGGACGACGCCTTCGGTGAAGCCGAAGGCATCTTCTGCTGCTTAGCCGCAGCCGACGCCTTCGGCTTAGCCGAAGGCGTCTTCTGCGGCTTAGTCGAAGGCGTCTTCTGTGTCTTAGCCTCAGCCGAAGGCATCTTCTGCTGTTTAGCCGCAGCCGACGCCTTCGGCTAAGCCGAAGGCTTCTTCTGCGGCTAAGCCGAAGGCTTAGCCGCATAAGTCGCCTTCAATAAATGCTTCTATTCTGTGTTTTTTATTTCAACTTCAAATGAATCTATCTATTATCTTTGAAAACCTAATTTCTAGTTTACTATTTCTTCACAAAATCTCAATAACTTGCATAAACATTCAATAATCAGTTTAAATTCATAACATCTTCAATATAATCTCTATACACATTACGCATCAATATTTCAATCATATATGATAGTAAGAGATAGTAAAATAATTGTTTAAATCGTATGATTATACCTGAAATCGGATTTTTAGCCGTTTTTTTATCCTTCTTTTTAGCCGGAGATAGGTAGGGTTTCAGAACAGTGTTATCGTCGTCACTTTCCGCCATTTTTTCCGATTAGATTTTGTAGATCCGGTGAGGAATTAGGGTTTGTATTTTGATCGGGTTTTTTTTGTGTGTACTGTGTGTTTTTAGTGTGTGTTAGGTGGAGCGTAAATGAAATGAAATGTTACGGGTTGTATTGTCTTGTTTGTGTTTTGATTTTACCAATTTATCCCTCCGTATTTTTTTTAGTGGTAACTGTTTTGATCTCAACCGTTGATCAAAATGAAATCTACGATCTATTTTTGTCCCTTGGTATGTGAGTAAATTATGGTTCTCGAAATAACTCAAACTCTATATATTCACAAGTATCTAACTAGTTTTGTGAGATTTAAGTAGTTTGGGCCAAGTACGGCTCTTTGTCTAGGACGAATTTATTTGGGCTTATGTTTCCCACCTATGGCTCATGTACAAAATGATACGTCATATCAATTCAATTACACCACTAAAGTAGTTGTTTGGTATTACTTATTTTTAAAAATAATTAATATTTTTTCTAACATTTACAAGTTACTCACAGTAGATGTTGGAAGCAACATCTTGAAAAATAATATTTAACAAACATCTGAAAAGATGCTTATGAAACAAAAACAAGAGCACCCTGTGGTCCGTATCATGTACACGGTTGTAACCAAATCGATTTGATCCGCACTTGGGAGAGTTTGAGCTTGAGCTTAATTTGTCGAACATTATAGTTCACGAGCTTTCTCAAGTTTAATCGAGCAAAAAAGAACTCAATAAATATTAATTATAATTTTTTTCCTCAAATTTATTACACAATCATTATAAAATATTTTTAAAATACATACTATATATAATCTTCAAATGTATAAGTTTGTTTAAATATTTCTATAGTTATTATACTTGAAATATGAAAAATTTAATTAAATCGGACTATTTATTTAAATTGCATGAGCTTCCCGATGAGCCTACTCACGAGCCACTAACGAGCATGTCCACGAATTAACGAACCGAATATTTTTAAATTTGGTAATTTTATTTTACGAAATATATTAAATGAGTTTGATCAAATGGAGATGTGAGTAGTTCACGAGCAGCTTGGCTCATTTACCATCATAATCACATATAAATTTAGATGTTTCCCTAATACTTTGTTAGCCATTTATAATTGGATGCCCAAAGAATGAGTTTTTTTGTGTGCGTGCGTGCACGTGTGCGTACCGTATCCTAATATGAGAACTAAGAAGCATTGTGAATTGTTGATTTTGTCATCACATAACTATATTGTCATCTATTTAAAATTAGAGATATTAAATGGGATCGAGCTCGTTAGGTCAACCCGTTTAACCCGCTTAAATATATCTGTTAATTTAATTATTTATATGATGTACCTGTTAATTTAATTACTTGTATGATGTATTATAAATCTTTTAAAACTGCAATAAAAATAAAAAATCACTTAAAAATTATTTAAAACGATCAACTTTTATTTTCTGAAATTCTCCTTGTACAAAGATGAATATATCGATCAGTATATTATTATTAAATTTAATTTATTATATATTTAGAATTATCTTTTTGAAAGTTCATAAGATCAGTAATTTTATAGTTTAGTAAATGTGTTTTTTTTTGTTTTTTTTATTATTTAATATTAACTAAATAACATTTAAAACTAAAATAGACAAATTGATTTATTCCATAGTTTCTTTGATTTAATTATAAATAATAATTAAAATCATTGTTTCTACACAATAATATTTTTTAATAATTATTTTGGTTAATTTATTTGATTAGGACTCGAGTACCTTTTTAATTATATATATATATATATATATATATATATATATATATATATATTCAACACTTCTTTTGCAATACTCCAAAGCATCTTTCATTTCAGTTGATATTTCTTTTATTGATATACATAATTATAGTGACTAACTAATATAAACTAATTAATCAGTGGAAATATATAATATTTCCACGAGTTTAGGTTTAAGTTTTTAAGAAATAGCGCACACTATTATATTAGTTTTTTTTTGTTTGGGATTTATATTTTTAATTTAATGAAAATACGAAATAGTTCTATAAATATAATCAACTCCTATTTATTCGTAATTCATATTCCTTAATTCATAAATATTAATAAGGTAGGTAGGAGTTATTTGAGGTATAATTATAATGTAATCAATACAATGATGATTAGTCCAGTAATTAATTATGTGTCAGCTTAAACATCAGAGGCTGACATATAAGCACACGAAGCACCAGCAGAAGACACGTGACAGCTAAAGTATGAGAAGCTGCCACTTAGGCTCAGCACATTCTAACCATGCAAAACATTCTAATGAAAGAGGCATTAAAAAAGATAATGCATTAAGCTCCCTGCTTTCCCTTATTTTAAGTTAGAGATAAATGTGTGATAATAATAGGGGAGCGGCGCCATAATAAAATTAAATTAATTAAATTATCAGATTGAATTGCTAAAAAAATTAGTTGCGACTCCGTCGAAAAGAATATCGGCAGGCCCAAAAAGAAAAATCAGCCACTGAAGGTCTACAGGCGACCGACGGGCCTGCCATCTTAAAAAAATAGCTAGCTGCTGGAGGTCCACCGATAGACATGGCGTAAAAAAAATGGCCTGCCATCAGGATTCTATCGAAGAACTCCGTTAGAATTTTGTTTTTGCAGATTAGTTGCTCTTTTAGTTTAATATTCTAAAAATAATTTTGAAAAATTATTTTTGTTGAATATTTGATATTATTAAACTTAACACAAAAAGAATGAGGGATAAAATAATATAATGCATCATATTATAGGAAGTATAAAAATACCACAATCCTTTATATTATAAATTTAAAAACCAAAAACTAGACCCGGCAATTTACCACACGACACGAAAACGACACGAAAATTTAGTGTTTGGGTTTGCATTTTGAGTACACGACACGAAAATACACGAACACGAAAGTACACGACCGAGATTTAGTGTCGGTTTTGTGTTTACCCTTTGGGTACACGACACGACACGAGGTACACGAAATAAATAAATAAATAAATAAATAAATATAATATTTTATATTTAATTTAATAAAAATATATATTTTATTAATTTTGTTTATACTAAACTTTAAAATTTGAAAATATAATGTGAATTTTCATAAATTTCGTGTAAACATTCGTATTTTCATTGCCATTCGTTTCATTTCGTCTACTAAAACGTATAAAAATAATATTATAATATTAAGATTATTATTTTTTATAATATTTTAATATTTATTTATATTATCACGAAAACAGGACACGAAACGATACGAATTTGCGCGGTATACGACACGACATGACACGAATCCATTTAGTGTCGTGTATGAGTTTGAATTTTTGGTACACAAAATACGAAAGTACACGACACGAAAATACACGACACGAACGAATTGTCAGGTCTACCGAAAACATACTTGTCTTGTAAACACAAAACATACTTGTCTTGATTCTTGAATGATTATAGGATATGGTTGTCTTGTAAGACGATAACGTGATTTGACCAAATCACATCACGAAAACACCTCAATTTGAATTCCACAAGAAATCTTAACCACCTATTGCTTGTTTGGTTTTGCTCAAAAAAATATTGCTTGTTTGGTTTTATGACATATACGCTTATTGATTTCAAACCATGACACTGAAATAAAAAATAATCTCATGTAAATATTAATGGAAATGGTGCTCTAAAATATTAATGTGTATAGATTTGTAAATTGTCACATTTATATAAATTTATTTGATATATCTATTTCTTGTTGATTATTCAAATAATAAGATTACTCAAATGTTCGTGGTTCAATCATGTCGATTGGAGACTCAGGTGATTAATATATTAGTATAAGTTTGATTGGTAATTGTATGATTATGCATAGGATGCAGATCAAACTTATGGGTATGTGTTAGAGAACGCAATATTTGACAGACCCGCATTGAGATCATTGCGTGGAACTATCATATGTGAATCTCAATATAATATTATATCAATAAATTATAGAACCTAAGATTATCATAGAATCCTACATGATAACTGTTATGTTTTGACGTAGTCCAACGTCATATGAAACATAGTGATCAGAAAGGTCAGCGATGGTGCAACCAAGAAGATTCGGCTACCGCATGTGTCCCAACTCGATATTCGGCCTCAATAGTAGAGCGAGAGACCACATGTTGACGTTTGGAAGATCACGAGATAAGATTGTCACTAAAGAATATGCAGTATCCAGAAGTACGTGCATCGTGTAATATCCAGTAAAGATGGTCGAGCTCAGAATTTGTGCTCGGGGTAGTCGTTCAAGAATTTGGATTAAAATCCCCATCACTAGTTCAATCGAGATATAGATCCGGGTTCAGTATCTGTAATATCCGGATTAATTATTGAGTATTTCACCTGTTGTTGAACCCTGTATTATTCGGATTGATGGTAATGATAATCGAAGTATGATATTTCTCATATGGGGAAATTACAGTCAACTACCCTATTAGATGGACTCTTTACACTTTAGTCCCTATTGTTTCATAAATTACAGCGAAGGATAAAAATCTGAATTGGTGTTGACTTCTATTAAAAAGACGAAAATGCCCCTCTATTTACTTGAATAAAACATTTCTTTTAAAATACATTTCATATGAAACAAATAGCTTATAAGTTATTAAAGTGTTTGGCTAATACATTTCTTTTAAAAAAATATTCTTTTTTCAGAAAATAATTTTTTTCGAAATATAATTTTTTTTCCAGAAAATATATTTTTTTATTTTTTCGCAAAAATATTTTTTTCCATAAATTATTTTTTCGAAAAATTAATATTTTTTTCCAGAAAATATTTTTTTTTATTTTTTCGCAAAAATATTTTTTTATTTTTTCCCAGAAAATAATTTTATTTTTTCGGAAAAATAATATTTTTTTCCAGAAAATAATTTTATTTCGAAAAAATATTATTTTGCCAAAAAATAATTCTTTCTCCAGAATTTTTTTTTATTTTTCGAAGAAAATAAAAAATTCCATAAAATAATATTTTTTCGAAAAGATAATTTTTTTCCCAGAAAATAATTTTTTTCTGTATTTTTTCGAAAATAATATATTTTTTTCCAGAAAATACTTTCTTTTTTGGAAAAAATATTTTTTTTCTAGAAAGTTTGAAAATTTATTACACTGAAGTCCAAAAGTGTTATATATATTACAATGGGGTCCAGCATGTGCCACCCACGTGAGGCGAAAAATAAATGGGTAAAAAAGAAAAGGAAAAACAAAAGGGCAAATCCGGAATATCAGTACTCTCTCTCCAGTGACATCATCAGAAAGTTTGACTTTTGTCATTCGTTGTAAATATAGTTTCTGGACAGTGCAAAGTTTGTCCTTCATTGTAATATCTGAAATAATAGGGACTAAACTGTAATTAGACTATCTAAAAAGGTCGTCAGATGTAAATCGCCCTTTCTCATATTTGTATCCTTGTACATGAGTATGACAACATGTCAATTTTCCCATGCATATAGTGATAACGTACGTTAACATGGAAGCTTAACGTACGTTATCAGTCGGAGTTAGCGTACGCTACGAATGTAGCGTAGCGTGCGTTAACCAACCAATAATTGAGCTGGGCGGCTAGCACATGCGCCAGCCGGACATGGGTCCGGATAAGATTCCCACGGATGAACCTAGACACTTTTGAAGTCAATGATGGTTAACGTACGCTACGGATCATGTCTAGCGTACGCTAAAGTGTGTTGCTTACGTACGTAATTTGATGGTGTAACGTACGTAATTGAGTTCAGAATGAGGTCAGTTAACTATCAGTAATGATAGCGTACGCTAAGGGCATCTTGGTAGCGTACGCTAAGAGGCTAACGTACGTTATGCTCGAAGGCTAACGTACGTTAAGGACAGAATATTATAAATAAGACACCACCCCATTTCATTTGAGCTCGTTTATTTCACCTAGCCTTCAGCATACTTCGTGCCCAAAGTTATCCCAACCTCCTTAAACACATATAAACCATCTCTACTTGGTCAGTGAGGATTGAAGATCACTTATACCGGTCACTGAAGTGGAGAATCATTTTGGATTGACACACAAACAACCGGAGTTGGATTCTATCTATTGTCTCGGTGTTTTCTTCATCTTAAGGTATGTTAACACTATCTCCAGCCTTGGATTCGTGTTATTAAGAATATGATGATCATGTTATCAAGTTAGTTAGTTTCCATTGATGAATTATTCAAACAAACATCATGTCTAGAAGTTGGGATGATTATGTATAGGATATCATTGTTGCAACATCATAGTTGGAATCTTATTACATCAAATGTTGAGAACAATATTCTGAGATTGATTATTCTTATTGAATAGCGTTGCCATAGTGATCGAAGAGTTGGAGTTGTTATCACCGTAGTTAATCGGGCTTAAGAATGAATCATCAAAGGTTGCATCATTTCTTACATAGTTGGAATTGTTAGGTCATCTTTAAGACGAAGTTTGAATGTATTGGAATCTAGCGCATCAACCTTAGTTCACCGAACTTCAAATAAGAATTGTAATCGAGATTGAATATATTGCTGTAATGATATACGTATCCTTGAATTTCGAAGATGTTTGAATCCATAAGATCATTCAAAATTGTATGAACATGATATGTAAGAAGATAACGTACATCAATCACCAAAGATTTCGTAAGCTTCATCACAGTTAGAACAGTCGTCTGTCCAGTGAAACTGTCACACATGTTTAGCGTACGCTAAGCTATGTAGTTAACGTACGCTATCGGGCATAGTTAACGTATGCTACGGTTGGTACGTGACGTACGTTATATCATCAGACGAGTCAGTCGACTGATCAGTGAGGGACTGATAGTGCATGGTTAGCGTATGCTAGACTTCATATTTTGCGTAATAAATAGGCTTAACGTACGCTACATAGGGTACATAACGTACATTAAGCAAGTCAGGCAAGTTACGTTTTGTTAACTTCCGACCGTAATTTTGATTGTAAAACATTCGTACGGCGTGAGATGAATTCTATATTATTTCTTTTGTTAAGGTTCGAGCTTAGCAACGCGATTGATGGAAGGGGACGACCTTCGAGCGTTTTGATATTCGTGGAAGTTTATACTTGTCATCAAATCGAGGCAAGTACTTTAATTAGAATTGTCCGTATTACGTCGGTTATGTTATGATTGTACTGTGTACATGTGTTGTGATTAATTGTCCACCAT
Source organism: Orobanche coerulescens (assembly GCA_033398695.1). NCBI lineage: Eukaryota > Viridiplantae > Streptophyta > Magnoliopsida > Lamiales > Orobanchaceae > Orobanche > Orobanche coerulescens. Next base: position 181,644,178 of record CM065809.1, read on the forward strand.
GCGTTGATCCGACGGGAATCATCATGGAAAATCTATAGCTGTGTGCGCTGGATCGTTGGACAGGTAGTTCCACCATGCTTTGGTCCGACGGATCATCATGGGAATCTATAGCTGTGTGTGCTGGATCGTTGGAATACCATGAGTATGTTTGGGACTGTTATGATGTGATATGTGTTGTTGTCATTTCTCGTTGGAGAAACTTGTTATGATTATTGTTGATTACATCATTGTTGTATGATTATCGTACTTGTACTAGCATCGTTGTGCTAACCCATTTGGGGGTGAACATTTGTTTATATTCAGGATCTAGGAGAGCAGGGAAACAACCATTGGAGCTGCATGACGACGAGGGTGCAGAGTGATGTTCTGGCCGGGTTTAATTGGCTGTTGTTTGCGTTATTTTTATTAAGTACTCGAGTACGTTGTCATTGTGATGATTGATTTCGGTGATGTATTAATATTCCTCTTTCGGATATTGTATTTTCGGTATTGACCCAGAACTGTTGTATTTTTAATTCAGTTACTTTTATATGTTGGTATCTGTTATTGTATTTCCTTTCCTTCAGCCTTGTAAATTCTTATGAAAAGGATTTACAGCGCTGTAATATTCCTGAATATATCAGGGGTGTTACAATATCGATGGTCGTTTGATTCGATCAATAAATTAAGGGGCACAATTGAGGTATTATATCATCCAATCAATTACTTTATAATTATAGTATAATAAATTGGACCTTTATATTAAATTGTCTATTATGTATTTATAATAAAGGTTGGGATTTCAATGGATCGATCGGGTGAGCCATGTTCGACGTAGCTCTCGGCATCAATTATCGAGGCATGTATTCTTGCCTATACGACTTATATCTCTTGAATTGATGTTATGTAAATTGTGAATGATGGTTTACTCGTATTTATTAATTGTGTATTATGGGATTGAGTTTGTTGAGATTAGTTGATTGGTTCGTATGTTTGTTGATGGGTAGAGGCACGTCTAGGATGGTTAAGTTGTTGGGAAGTCGTGTCGTTAATCTTTGAATATATTAAGTGTTGAATGTGTTGTTCATGGATACCTTGTGGTATTGACGTATTCTAGGAATGGTTTGTAGTTGCGTCAGTCTTTGGTCGTGGTCATGTGTCGGTGAGTGGTCATTCTATCAAGTGCCATAACTATATACATTATATTCAACGTTCGGAATTTGTGAAAGTTGTGAATGCTAGTGTGCGTGAGTTGTTCTTCCACCCGGGGACGATCCTACGGGGCCTCTGGGGGCCGATACTAATGGGTACGGCCTCGGAAGTAGTTTCCCACCCAGGGATGGTCCAACGGGCCTCTCGGGGTCGATACTAATGGGTACGGCCATGGGTTACCAAGTGTGGTTTTCGTGATGTTGATGTTTTCAGTAATTGTGATATGTCTGGAATATCACAATGTTTATCCTCAATGTTGAGATATGTTATATATAGGGTCTTGGTACTTGGCTAGAATGGCATTAGAATATGTATCGTATGTGTTTAATTCCTTGGTTGTGATGCTTTGGTGTCGGAAAATGGACCTTGTTATTGTGCATTGTGGTTTGAAGAAAGTTTGGGGTGAGACCCTAACGATTATGTAAAGGATGTTTTCCGGAAAATAACTTTGGGTCGAGACCCTATTGTCCCCAAAAGGTTTTATAATCTTGGACTTGAATCTCCAAAAGATTTTCTGTCGTTTCTAAAACTCCCGAGTTGATATATATTACTTTCAAGGACTTGGGTTGTACTTTAAACATTGAAAACCTCTCTGGAACTTCTTTCATGATTTGTCATTATTTTAATATAACTGATATTTTAATATAACATTGAAAACCTCTAGGCTTGTACTAGCCATTCAAATGCTAACCCCTTAAATGAGGGAAATGCGTTTCATACATTTCACGTATGCTTGTTCGTTGGAGCAATCACATAGATGGCATGGAAAAAGGCGAGCCGCGATACTAATCAAGAGCTAGAGTTCAGTATGATGTCATTGTATTGTTGTCTTAACTTCAATATTTCGCTATATTGTATCTTGACCCCTGTGCGGGTAAGTTCAGTAATGAGTTTTTGTTCGGATTGATTTCTTGTCGTGTAACCCTATCAATCGGTGTATTTTAATATTTGACCTTATCGGTCAGTGTCAGTATGTAGTTTGACCCCGGTCGGTCAAACGCTTGTCGTCTCGTGGTAGTTAGCCTGGTAGATCCCTCTGTAAAGGGGTCTACGGCGTGTAATATTCCTGGTGGATTCTGGGGGTGTTACACATCGGCGCGACCAACCCAGTAACCGTTTTATCTTATTTTGCTAGTTAAATAGTTACATGTTTCTTTTGAACTTGGCATTTTCGTCTTGGACATGTCTCTTATGACATGATTTCTACTTTGAACAAACAAGGAGCTTTGTCGGTGTCCTCCTTATTGCCTAATACTGTATCTTGCACTGCTTGTCAATTAGCTAAAAGGAAATGAGTTGCGTCTCATGAAAATCATAAACGAACATCTCACATGGTGATTTATGGGACAAATCACCTGTTACTATTGTGAATGATTTCACATACTTTGTTGTCTTTGTTGATGATTACTCCCGGTTTACGTGATTTTAGCCTATTCACTCCAAATCAGATTTTTTTTTGAATTTTTTGTGCACTTCAAAGCTATGGTGGAAAATCAATTTGAACGAAAAATTACAATTTTTCGATCTGTTGGGGGCAAGGAATTTACTGAAACACGAATGGTGGAGCTCCCTAAAACTAAGGGTATTTTACATTGCATATCTTGCCCCCACACTCATGCTCAAAATGGCAGAGAAGAGCGTAAACATCGTCATAGTGTTGAGCTTGGTGTGGCTATGTTGGTTCAATCCCAAGTTCTAGTAAAATTTTGGATAGATGCCTTCAACACTGTAGTCTTCATAATTAATTGTGTCCCAACACTGGTTCTTGATGGCAATTCCCCATTTCAGTTATTATTTCGTACCTTACCAAATTATGTAAACTTTCTGTTCAGAATATCCCCTCGAATACAACTCAGAGGATGAGAGGGTGAGAGCATTGTATTGTAATTATGAATATTTATTAAATAAGGCATTTATTATTATTATATTATTGTATATCACTGACGTCGTGATTTGGTATATAGAATAATAGTCCTTCCAATCGAGAGCAAACATTCCACTCCTTATGGAGATAAGAAAATCAGCACTGGAAGTATTTAGGGCTCGAATGCTTTATTGGTTCGCAAGTCGATAAAATTTAACTGGGCAGTATGTTTAGACGAGGCTTGTATATCGCGTACTTTGACATGTAGAGTGCCTGTCTTCACTAAGGATTAGTGGGAGCCACGTTATAGGTATGCTAATGGGAATAGTATACTCGAACACGACTCACCTCAATATGGTCACATGGATATCACTCAAGGATTGTCAATGACTGAATAGGAAGGTTGTGATATGTAGGTCACAAGTCGTCCAGGAACAAGTCTAGAGGGGGGGTGAATAGACTTGTTGAAACTCTTGAACTCTTTTTCACGAAGAGTGAGTTTCTTCAGCTGATAGTTAAACAAATGACTTGGAGTCGTTTGTCTTTGGATATGTGCGGAAGTCAGCTGATGACGAATAGAAATTAACTTAATGAAACACTTAACAATGTATGCAGCAGTTAAGGTATGATGCAGTAAAACAGTAAATAACGCGGGCAATTATAGTGGTCTCAGAGGTGGGGTAATCCTCTACTAATCCACTTTTCTCCAAACTAGTTGGAGATGAATTCACTATAATTTTCAACCAGTGATAAATATTACAGTGATTCAAACCACACTACAACAGCTTCCAACCAGTGGAAATCCGTGCCGTTGTACACACATGACTGCCTTGCACCTCTTGATCCTCGATCCTCGGATGCCTTTACAGTCTCTTACTTCAACCAGTGAAGTACCCCGTACTCAAGATTATAGACAAGAGTTTTTGTCTTCTCCAACTTAAGAACTTCCTTAAGTATGAACTTTTAGATCTGCTCTTTTCACGATGCTATTGATTGCTTTAGATTGCTTGATTGCTTTGATCGCTAGAATGTATGTTCGCATCGGTTGTTGCTCAGTTTTAAATCTTCGGATATATATAGGTCACGATCTCTGAGCTTTTTCCTTGTAGCCGTTGCAAATCTTTTGAACAAATCCGTCCGTTGGAGGGAGACTTCATTGTTTAATCTTTCTGAACGTTGCAAGGCTGGATTCCCATTATTTAATTTTATCTTCCGACCGTTGTGAAGACTTCTGCATGTGAGCGCCGAATCTTTTGAATATAAAACGATTAAAGTCTTCAAGGTGGGTCTGGATGATTTATTTAAATCATATCTCTTGCGGGAATCACTCCAATTTGTCTCTTCACGTTGCATGTGAGCTTTCCGTAATACTTGACTTTTCAACGCATGCTGACGTGGACTTGGAGTACTTGGCGCCTTGAGTAGGCGATATGCGGCTAACATCTCTGCAGACGTGTCCTCTACTGCTCACCTGTTGTGACTTATCCGGTCGGGTGACTTCCACGAGGTACCTCGGTCTGATCGTCAAATTTCTCGATAAATTTTGTTTGACGGCTACTACTCGACTTGGACTACTGTTCCTCTCTGATGGACTAAGCTGTACTTGGTACTTTGCCGTTTTTCAGCCTAACTAATTTTGGCCTACAGAAGATACTCATTTGGTTCTTCTTTACATTTTGCCAAATTTTATACTTAACATATTTTGGCCTATGGAAGATACTCATTTGGTTCTTCCTTACAATTTGCCAAGTAATAAACATTTGATTTTATATTAATGACATCATCAAAATCTAACAAGTATTCCTAACAAATTCCCCCTATTTTGATGATGGCAAAACTTTTAAGCAAGTAATCAAATGACCAAGTCTGCACTTAAGTGCAAGACAAACTGAAGTCAGTCTAATATTGAGACAACTGAAAATTGTCATTCAACAGACTGTTATAAGATTTCCTGACTTTGTTTATTATTGAAATTTTACAAGAAGGTTTAAGTACATAAAACATTACAAGTAAAAGAAATAACTAAAAGTCATCTGCCTCTTCCTCTGCCTCTTCGAATAGGCTGCTTGGCAGGTTTGAAGGGTTTAGCTCCAATTGGTCTTATCTTGACTGGAGCAAGACCATATTTCCTCTTCACAACAAGTGCTGCGAAGTCTTGTTCTTACTGGGATCTGAATCTGTTCTCAAGACACAATTGCTTGATTTCTCTTTGAAGCGCTAACTCATCAAGTTCACCGTCCAGATGGGTTGGTGCTTCCTCTGCTCTGAATGAGGGAATCATAGGATAAGCATTTTGATCTTTAGCGTGCTTCTTCAGAATAGCCCAAAGCTTCGGATGGATTTCTTCCATGAAGTTTATGAAAATTTCTTGTGGGGAGATTTTATCATCCTGGAGTAGTTCCCAGATGTAATAGTCTTTGATGAACCTCTTCTTTGCAGAACCCCACATCTCAAGAGCTTCAAATGGAATAAAGTCCTCAACAAACCACAGCTCCTTCCCTTCCCATTCTAGAGTAGGTCCAAAACCACCTCTAGTCCTTCTTCTCTTTCCTTCAGGCTGGTCAGCCTGGTCATCTGGATCCACGGCTTCCTTTCTATTCAGACTTGAGGGTCCTTCAATTTGAAGGACATCCTGCTTCTTCTTGCTTCTTATTTCTCTCTCTTCCCCCTGAACTCTCTCTTCCCCCTTTTTGCCAGCATCAACAAGAATAGTTAATTGCTGTTCCATTCTGCTCATCCAATCAGACATGCCAAATGGCATTCTGTTGTTGGTAGGGGGAGGGGGCTGAGGAATCTCTCTCTGTAGAAGGGTGTCTATCTTGGCATTTATTGACTGAAGGTCAGGAGTGACCTGAGATGATAGCATCTCTCCAATAGTATCTTTGAGATTTGCTTGATCAGCTCAGTCATGGTAGGGGATATCTGAGCTGATGGAGAGTGCTCTCCTGAGCCTTCTGCAAAGGAAGCACTAGACTGCAGGCTCCTGTCTGCAGCTGGTAGGTTAGAGGGGGTTTTCTCCGGGGTCCCTGACCTGGAGTCTTCAGCCAGCTCTGCGTCTAGGCTGGTGTACCTGTGTACCACGATCTATCTGCAGCTTCGTGAATAGGCTCTGGCTCCGGCTCTAGTTCTGGCTCCTTGTCTCCTTCTCTCTCTTCCTCTTTCCCTTCTTCTTCCTTTTCGTCAGAGTTTTCTTTTCATTCTTCCTCATCTTTTTCTTTTTCATTTTCTTTTTCTGCTCCTGCATCTCCTCCATCATCATTATCATCATCATCATTCTTATCATCATCCTGCTCCTTCTTTTCTCCTTCATCATCCTCATCCTCCTTTTCTTCTTCATCTTTTTCTTGATCTACCTCTTCTCCTTCTTCTTCATCTCCTCCATCAGCCAATTCTTCTGTCTTCTCAATTTCTTCTGGCTGTTTTTCAACTGGAATATTTTCTTCTGTTCTTCTCTCTTCTTCATCTTCTTCAGCCACCAAATCAATAATTTCATTATCTCCATCTACTTCTTCAATCCTAATCTCTTTTTCAACTTCCTCCTCCTCCTCCTCTCAAAAAATGCCATCAAAAATGCTGAGCATGATAGAATGGATAAAGTGGTCCATGTTTGTTTTAAAATGGGACATGAACCATTTATCCTGGAGGATTAAAGCTAAGTCTGATTCTTTGCAAAATTCAATCAGAACCTCCTCAGTGGCTTGGGGATATTCCCAACCACTAGTTGCAATGTAGGTTTGAAGATTTGTAAAAGTCATAGTTTTGAAAAATTTCCACTCTCCAAAAATATGTACAAAAGAGTGTTTTACTGCTTGTGGCTTAACAAGCTGGAGTTGTTCAATTGAAAGGTTGAAGGTATTATTTTCTAACAGGTTAAAAGTATAATCAGCTTCAGGAATAGAGATTATGAGACCTGCTTCTTCTTCTTCTTCGGATATGTAGACTGGGGGGGTGAGAACAGGTACAATCCGAGTTTCAGTGGTGTCTGGTGCAGGCAGGTCTTCCGAATGAATTGGTGATCGAACTGAGGGGCTGGCGAGGTGTTCAGACTGCTCTCCCTCGCTAAACTGCAGTTTCCTTGGCCTCTTAGGAGAGGGTTCCGGTGATGACTGCAGAGCAGAGGGTCCTTCAGGGGCTGGTCCCCGTCTCTTGAATCTGACTGCAATGGGTGTATCGTCGGACTCGGTGTCGGACTCGACTGCAGTTGCGATATCAGCTGCAGGTCTGTCCGACTCCTCTGATGAATGGTATCTTGGATATGACCTTGAGTCCGGCAGCTCCTTCAACAATTGAGCTGCTTTCCTAGTGCCTCCGACTTTCTTCTTTTCATGGTCCATATGACCAAGCCTTTTATTGGGGTGGAAGGGGTCAGTGTTTCCCTTAGCCACTCCGGTCTTCTCCAAAAACCAACTGAGATGCGTTCCAAACGCCAGCTTTGTTTTGAACTTCTTCTCATCGTCAAGCCACTCGACCTTGTTCACCTCGCGCACGAGTTTCCTGAAGATGTAGTCTGCCCAATCGACTTCTTCTTCCTGAATCAATGCACCCAACACCATAAACTTCGACGATGACAGTTGGTCATAACTGCCTGCCATCCCCATGACTATCTTGTTGGTAATGTCCAACGCAACACGGTAAATCCTTTTTAATTCATTCCTCTTGGCTGTAAATTTCATTTTATCCGGGATATTTTCCACCTTGATGTTTTTCCAGGTTTCGGCGGCAGATTGCTTGAGAGCTTCGACCGCTAAACCACGGTGCTTCATCTCGAAGACAGAACGAATCGTCTCTCGATATATGCTGACTGGTACTCCGCCGACTTTGCTGTGAATCCCGTCTTGAATCAGATAAGCATTGCGATAGAACTCGACGACATCCTCTTTGAACAGATGTTGCGGGTTGATGTCGAGAAATGGGTAGATCCCATTAAGCTTCATTGCCCGGATCAGATTGAACATGTCGTAGTCCTCCAGATTGGCTTCTAGTAAACCTTCAAAGTCGACTACCATCGAGAAAATGATCTGGTCCTTCACCGCCTTCAAATTCAATCCTTCGAAAGATGCCATTTCTGCAAATAGAGGATTTTTAGTGTATATTTTTGCTCTGTAAAATCTAGGGTTTCTGTAAGCGTAAAAAGTAAAGTGAAAGGTCTTCTTTCCTTATAAAGAAGATGAAAAGACGTTTGTATTAGTTTATTATATGTTTGAACGGTGGTACGCCTTTTGATATTCTTTTGAATTTCAAATTTGAAACGGTGGCCCAATTTAAAATTCGACGGTTGATTCTGATTGGCCATCGTAGAGGTTTATTTAATAGGCGTTTGACGCGTGTATTAAAATTGCCACTTGGCTTATAAAATGTATATTTAAATGCCATTTCGTTAGCCAAAATTATAAATGTGGCAGATAATAATTAAAAATTTAGAGGTCAGTTTAGAAAACTTAGCTGGTCTGTTTTGTTGACTGTTGACCACTCTGCAACAGGTGAGTTGACTTCTCGCCTGGTATTCTGAACAGCTAAGTTGCTTCGTCTGGCTTTCGTCTTCTCGCCTGCATCAGCTAGGCTGATTCTGGGGTCTGTCCTTCCTTTAACTTGCTTCAGTACTAGATTCCCAATCTAGTAATCTAAGATCTCTGCTCAGCTCTAGGAATCTTTCTTATGGCAAGGGTTTAGTGAAGATGTCAGCTATTTGGTAGTCTGTGCTGACTCTTTCAACTCTAACCCTTTTGTTAAGCACATGGTCTCTAATGAAATGGTGCTTAACGTCAATGTGCTTCGTCCTTGAGTGCAAAACCGGATTGTTGGTTATTGCAATAGCACTATTGTTGTCACACCAGATAGGAACTTCGTTGGAAATTATATTATAGTCCCTTAACTGTTGTCTAATCCATAAAATTTGTGCACAACAGCTACCTGCAGCTAGGTATTCTGACTCTGTAGTGGAGATAGAGTTAGAAACCTGCTTCTTGCTAAACCAGGATATCAGTCTGGTTCCTAGGAATTGACACGTTCCACTAGTGCTCTTCTGTTGATTTTGCATCTGCGAAATCCGCATCCGAGTATCCCGATAGCTCGAAGTTGTCATCCTTGGGGTACCATAGTCCAACATTAATTGTAGACTTTAGGTACTTAATTATTCTCTTAGCCGCATCTAGGTGTGATTGCTTCGGCTTGACTGAATCTTGCACAAACTCCAATCGCATATGATATGTCCGGCCTGATTGCGGTGAGGTACGAAGAGATCCAATGAGTCCTCTCGTAGTGGGTTGAGTCCACTGATATGCCTCGCCTCGTGCATCGGTGAGTACTTGTGCTCATTGGAATTCTTGCGGGCTTGGCTGATTCCATTCCATATCTCTTGATAAGATCTCTGGTATACTTTGCTTGGTTGATGAAAATTCCTTTTTCCATCTGCTTAACTTGTAATCCGAGAAAGAAGTTAAGCTTTCCCATCATACTCATCTCAAATTCTCCTTGCATGAGGTTGGAGAATTTCTCGCATAGCTCTGGATTGGTTGACCCGAATATGATGTCATCCACATAAATCTGGACTATTAATATGTGGCCTCCGTGCTCCACTCTGAATAGGGTCTTGTCCACTTTCCCTTTGCAAAAACCATTTTTCTCAAGGAACACAGACAGTGTTTCATACCACGCTCTTGGTGCTTGCTTGAGTCCATACAGAGCCTTCAACAGCTTATAGACTTTGTCTCCTTTGACAAAACCTGAGGGTTGCTCTACATAGACTTCTTCTTCTAGGATTCCGTTCAGAAAAGCACTCTTTACATCCATCTGGTAGACTTCAAAGTCCTTGAATGCAGCATATGCGAGGAATAGTCTGATGGCCTCTAGTCTTGCAACAGGTGCATAGGTTTCATCAAAATCTATTCCCTCACACTGTGCATAACCTTTTGCTACAAGTCTGGCTTTATTCCTAACAACAGCTCCGTCTTCATCACTCTTGTTTTTATACACCCATTTGGTGCCAATAACTTTCTTGTGATCAGGTCTGTCTGTTAGTTCCCAAACTTTGTTTCTTTCCATCTGCTCCAATTCCTCTTGCATGGCATTAATCCATGAATAATCTTCCAAGGCTTGTTCTGTAGTCTTGGGTTCAATTTGCGACATGAAACATGAGAACATCGCCATTCCTGCTGGTAGGGTTGACTGTCTCGTCTTAACTCCATCAGTCAACTTTCCGATAATTTGCTGAATTGGGTGATCCTTGAGCCATTTGGGGATATCGTCCTCTTCTGGGTTTGTTCCCCCTGTTGGATTGCTCTGGTGGTTATCTGCATCAGCTGGGTTCTGGTCTGCAACTGGATCAGCTACCGCCTTGTCATCTGCAGCTTGGTTCTGATCTGCAGATGAGTCTTTGTCAGCTCCGGCTGGGTCTTCTTCAGCAGCAACTGGATCAGATAGGTTTGGTGATCCTGTCTGATCTGCAGTTGGGTCTTCAGCAGCTGCAGTTGGGTCATCAGGCTGGTCTGCAGGTGAGTCCACCATTCCAGTGTCCTGTATAATGACTTCTTCAAGGGTTGCTGACTTGAGCTTGTTCTCAATTAGCTCAAGTTGTTTCCTGTACTCAACGGTAGATTCATCAAAAACAACATGGGGTGTTTCCTCCACAACTAAAGTTCTTTTATTAAAAACTCTATATGCCTTGCTTCTTTGGGAATATCCCATAAAGAGACCATCAACAGTTTTAGCATCAAAGGCATTTAGCTGTGTTTTACCGTTGTTGTGGATGAAACACTTACAACCAAAGACATGAAAGTAAGCAACAGTAGGGGTTCTATTATTCCAAACCTCATAGGGAGTTTTGCCATGTCTCCCTACTATCATACTCCTGTTCTGGGTGTGACAGGCTGTGTTAACAGCTTCAGCCCATAACCTTTTGGGTAGGTCCGCTTCTGCAATCATGGACCTTCTTTGCTTCCTTCGTGGTTCTGTTCCTTCTTTCAAGAACACCATTCTTTGGAGCGTCTGGCCGCAGAGAGCTCATCTTTGGATCCCATTCTCGATCGCGTAATCGCTATCGCCTTGTTGAGAAACTCTCCTCCTCTATCTGATCTGATCTTGATTATGGAGAGGGATTTCTCATTCTGGATCCTTCTCAGCAGCTCAGGTAACTTGGTCAGGGTTTCACTTTTCTTGTATAGGAAAATGATCCAAGTGTACCTTGAATAATCATCTACTATTACAAGGGCATGTTTTCGACCGCTTAAAGTCCTTGGCTTGATAGGACCAAATAGATCCATGTGGAGTAGATCTAAGATCCTTGATGTGAGCGTTGTAGGCTGAACTGGCTTAAACGATGCCTTAGTCTGTTTTCCCTTCTGACATGCATCACAGAGTGATTCCTTCTTGAATGCTTCATTTGGAAGTCCTCTGACCAGCTTCTGAGAGCTAATCTTGTTGATGGCTTTGAAGTTTAGGTGACATAGTCTTTTGTGCCACAGCCATCCATTCTCAGCTACTGTCTTGGATAGAAAACAGGAGTTAGGTGTTCCTGTGTTCCAATCAATCATGTAGACATCTCTTCTTCTGAATCCTTGTAGCTTTATTTCTCCAGATAAGATGTCTATCACCATACACTTCAAGATGGTGAAGACTACTAGATTCTTCTCGTCACAGAACTGGCTTATGCTCAGGAGGTTGTACTTGAGCCCTTTGACATAATGGACTTTGGATATCACAATGTTTCCTCGGTGCAGCTCTCCAAAGCCTTTTGTCTGTCCTCTAGAGCTATCTCCAAAGGTTACATCGGGACCTCTTTCTTTGATGTATTTGGTCAGCATCTTCTTGTTCCCGGTCATATGCCTCGAGCATCCAGAGTCTACAAACCATTCTTCACCTCCAAAATTTGAGCTTGAGGAGATATGGTTGTAGTCCTTCCACCTTTTCTGCAATTAAACAAGCAGAGATTTAGGTACCCAAATTTGTGTGGGTCCTTTGGGGTTAGTTGGTTTCCTGGAGAATTGATTTCTCCTTGGATTATAGAAATTGTTATTATTATTATTATATCCCTTATAATGTGTCTGTGGTCGAGGTCTGAATCTTCTGGTTGGATTGTATACCGGATATTCCTCAAAATTTTGATAGTGTGGGCCATTTCTAAATCTAGGCTGAGACCATTTATTAAACCTTTGTGGTCTCCACACTTGTTCATTTTGGTAATTAGGATAACCTTGAGGTTTCCATCTGCCCCTCCCTTTATGAAATCTATTTTTGGGGAGTTGTTGGTAATAGTGGGCATGTTGTCTGGGCTGCTGCTTTTGCCTGGGCCACTGCCTAGTCGCCTGTCTAGGTGGCTGTCTGGTGTAACCTGACTGCAGCCTAGACGTTTGACTTGGCTGTTGCCTGTTTTTGAATATCGGTTTATATACAGGCTCAGCAGTCGAGACTATTGTTTCTCCCTTGATAAACTTGGTTTCAGAACTAGAGGGAGTGTGAGAATCATATCCAAGGCCTGATTTGGTATATAGTGACCTTTTATAAGTACACAATTCTCCCAGAGTTGAAGACGCCTTCAGGGAGGTTATTTCCTGCGCCTGAGTTTTATTTATCTGAGCCAGCTTAGTAAACTCAGCTTTGGCATGAGCAAGTGCAGCTGATTTTTCTTTAAGTAAAATGGTTAGCCGATCTATCTCAGCTGTATTGACATTTGCCTGGTTTTTAAAGTCAGCTGTAGTTGTCTCAACCTTATTCAAATCTAGGCTGAGTTTTTCGAAATCATTTTTCAGCTGCCTATTCTCATCTTGCAGCTGAGTCTTCTCTAACGTCTGACTTGGTGTGCGATTTGAGTGTTTCAAAATCTTTAAATAAGCCGATTTACCGATTCATGTAGATCCATATCTTGTGACATGGCTGAGCTATTATTTGAACCGGTGGGTTTAGAAGTTACCGCTTCATCAGCTAGGTTTGCCATCAGGCAATCATACTCCTCGTCTTCATCAGAAAAGAAACCGCTGCTTGATTCGACATGCTCCTGGTCTTCTCCGATGAGGGCCTTTCTTCTATCTTCCTTTCTGCCCACCTCCTTCTTGGTTTCGTCCTTCTTGAGCTCGGGACAATCCATTTGGATGTGTCCTATTTTGTGACAGTTGTAGCATTCTACTTTCCAGCTTCCAGCCTTCTGGTTCCTTCTTGGATTCTCCTTGTAGTTTTTCTTATACTTGGAGTAGTTCTTTGAAATTGCTGAACCTTTGCATTATGAAAGCCATTTCTTCCTCAAAATCTAGTGGATTTGGAGGTTTCACATCGATAGGCTCTTGGCGGGGACTCGATTGCAAATGCGATTCCCTTCTCTGCAGGCTCGATTCGGGATGAACTTGGAAGATCGAACTCATAAGCCTTCAGATCAGAGAACAGCTCCTGAATCTTTATCTTATTCAGGTCCTTGGACTCTCTCATGGCTACGGCCTTCATGCTCCATTCGGGGTTGAGAGATCTGAGGACCTTTAGTGCCATTTCCCTGTTGCCATAGATTTTGCCCAGGGAGTTGATCTCATTGATAATTTCAGTGAACCTTGTGTCCACTTGATCTATGGATTCACCATTCTTCATTTTAAAGTTGTCAAATTTTTGGATAGCAATTGACAGCTTGTTTTCCTTGATCAGCTCCGTTCCTTCACACATTAGAGCTAATGTGTCCCAAATTTCTTTGGCATTCTTACAGTTCTTGATCTTGACCATGGTGGATTTGTCAAGAGTTTGATATACCACATCTCTGGCCCGATTGTCAAGATTGGCCAGCTTTCTTTCTTCGGGAGTCAGCTCCGTCCTCTTCTTAGGAATTTTTTCTGGCCTCCCTGCTGCGATCTCCTCTGCTGTGTTGTCCTTCTCAAAGATGAATGGACCATCTTCAATGATGCACCACATGTCGTCATGAATTGAAGATAAGTGTGCCTGCATCCTTATCTTCCACAGATCATACTCGTCAACTGAAAACACAGGGAGTCTAGAGTGCATGTGTTCCATTATAAAGTGAGAGTAAAGATATATATCTGATATAGATCTGGTTCGTGAAATAAATGAACCAACCGCTCTGATACCACTTGTAGGTCACAAGTCGTCCAGGAACAAGTCTAGAGGGGGGGTGAATAGACTTGTTGAAACTCTTGAACTCTTTTTCACGAAGAGTGAGTTTCTTCAGCTTGATAGTTAAACAAATGACTTGGAGTCGTTTGTCTTTGGATATGTGCGGAAGTCAGCTGATGACGAATAGAAATTAACTTAATGAAACACTTAACAATGTATGCAGCAGTTAAGGTATGATGCGATAAATGAAGAAATAACGCAGGCAATTATAGTGGTCTCAGAGGTGGGGTAATCCTCTACTAATTCACTTTTCTCCAAACCAGTTGGAGATGAATTCACTATAATTTTCAACCAGTGATAAATATTACAGTGATTCAAACCACACTACAACAGCTTCCAACCAGTGGAAATCCGTGCCGTTGTACACACTTGACTGCCTTGCACCTCTTGATCCTCGATCCTCGGATGCCTTTACTGATCTCTTACTTCAACCAAGAAGTACCCGTACTCAAGATTATAGACAAGAGTTTTTGTCTTCTCCAACTTAAGAGCTTCCTTAAGTATGAACTTTTAGATCTGCTCTTTTCACGATGCTATTGATTGCTTTTGATTGCTTGATTGCTTTGATCGCTAGAATGTATGTTCGCACCGGTTGTTGCTCAGTTTCAAATCTTCGGATATATATAGGTCACGATCTATGAGCTTTTTCCTTGTAGCCGTTGCAAATCTTTTGAACAAATCCGTCCGTTGGAGGGAGACTTCATTGTTTAATCTTTCTGAACGTTGCAAGGCTGGATTCCCATTATTTAATTTTATCTTCCGATCTTGTGAAGACTTACGCATGTGAGCGAATCTTTTGAATATAAAACGATTAAAGTCTTCAAGGTGGGTCTGGATGATTTATTTAAATCATATCTCTTGCGGGAATCACTCCAATTTGTCTCTTCACGTTGCATGTGAGCTTTCCGTAATACTTGACTTTTCAACGCATGCTGACGTGGACTTGGAGTACTTGGCTGCCTTCGAGTAGGCTGATATGTAGCTAACATCTCTGCAGACAGGTCCTCTCGGCTGTTCACTGTTTGTGACTTATCTGGTCAGGTGACTTCCCTGAGGTACCTCGGCTGCAGTCTGGTCAAACTTCTCTGATAAATTTTGTTTGACCAGAGATACTCTGACTGGACTTGGCTGTTCCTCTCTGATGGACTAAGCTGTACTTGGTACTTTGCCGTTTTCCAGCCTAACTAATTTTGGCCTACAGAAGATACTCATTTGGTTCTTCTTTACATTTTGCCAAGTTTTATACTTAACATATTTTGGCCTATGGAAGATACTCATTTGGTTCTTCCTTACAATTTGCCAAGTAATAAACATTTGATTTTATATTAATGACATCATCAAAATCTAACAAGTATTCCTAACATGATAGATATATGTGGACCTTTGACTTGAGGTTTCACTAGGATATGTGCTTGTGACATTAAGTTAGTAATTAGAGTAGTTCGATCCAATCGTCGGTTGGTGGGGTCAACCTCGAAAGATAACTTAGTGGGCAAGTAGCAGTCTCTACTGAATACCAAGATAGGATTCTTTCTCGTGTTAGTGAGCAGGTAAATGTCCTATGCGGTTAATGGCAAATGAAATCATAAGTCTTTGGCCAAAGCAGTTAGTGCTAGTTGTATTTGATACACAAGAGCTCGATGATCTCGATTTGCATTAACAAATGCATAGAGTCAAGTTACAATAGGGTTTGACTTTACCGTGACCTAATACTTGACCGGGACATATGATTGAAGGGTTTATACATATATAGTATTCACGACATAATGGTTTTTGAATGATCCGATCATCGTTCTTAGTTAGGTTACGGTACAGAGCATTAAAATGGCTAAGTGTTACCCGTACTCCTTGGTTCCGCCCATTGTCGACGAAGACGTACCTATAGAGTTGCGCACAAGTATATCTGATGGATAAAATATGTATTCATTATCTTTTCATCAGTATTAGATATTGGATATCTAAGTTGATTTATTTGATAAATCGTAGCAGTCTTGTGAATTGAAATTAATTACTGGTTGATTAATTCAATTCATAAATAATTATTGTTTGAAAATATATTATAATTTTGTACTTGATAAAAAATCAATTAGATTAATTGAGTAAGTATAAATATATTTGAGATAAAACGAAGTGTACTTAACGGACTAGACACGCGAACGTCTGGTACACGAACCGAGTGGCTCGGCTCGTTTTCTCACCAACCACCATGTGGCGGGCCCCCCCTCTTTCCTCTTAACTTCCATGTGGTTTCATGTCATGTGGGGTGTGGTTGTTTATTTTATACATTGAGGGCAAATGGATGAGATATCATATCTCATCATTTGATCTCATGTTGGCATATAAAACAACTAAGACATACACATGATGAAGAAGTGATAACACACACACAAACACACACGCAAGGGTTGTTCATCCGTGAGGTTTTTAGAGAGGGAGAAAAAAAAATTCTTTTATTTTCTTGTTCATCTTAGAGAGAAAGAAAAGGAAGAAGAGAAGAGAAGAAAAATACTATATCAATTCCTAGTCGTGTTCTTCGAGAACGAATTGAGATATATATATATATATATATCAATATCCACCACATGATAACATAGAGATATTGGACGTATTAGGTGTTTGATCATTCATCAAGATTAAATAAATTGGATTCGTGTATGTGTTGGTGATCGGAAAAAGCTTGGATCGGGTTTTTCCTTCAAGAAGATATTATCAAAGGTCTACGAGGGTATGACTTCTTAATTTCATCTTCGTTATATATTATACGATGCTTGATCGATTCGTTTTAGGGGTTTGGTTTTTATCTGGTTAGACCGGTTTATTTTCCACTGCGTAACTCGATTTTAATCACTGAATCCCAACACTTTCATCCTTTTGGATGACCGTTCTTTCAATATCTACGTGACTATGCCTCTAATAAGCTTAGTTCTCGTAGTACCCCTTGCGTTTTTATTGGCTATAACAACAACTACAAAGGCTTTTGTTGCTATGACATGTAAACCAGCCGCATCTACTTTTCACGGCACGCTCGCTTTGACGAATTATTCTATTCTTACTCAGATACTACTGTTGGGAAAACGGCCTCAAAGATCCCCAACAAACCTCCCAAAGAACGAAAATAGAGAAAAATAAATAACACAAGAATATACGTGGAAACTCCAAAACCGGAGAAAAACCACGGGCCTCCAGAGAGAAAACTCCACTATATGACAAACTGTTACAATCACATAGACTAATCTCTCAAGCCAACCCCCCAATTACACCCACACTCTCAAAGATTTAACTCACATCTTTCTACTCTCTAAAACAAGAGATCAAGAAAGAAAGAATAAAATACTTAATGTATATTTTATGGGGGTGCATTAAAATCAAAGCCCTAGACTCCCTTTTATAGGCTTGAAGTCCCCTTCACCTTCCATTCTTCAACCGATGTGGGACAAACACTTCAAGTCTTTTCTTTCATTCTAGCCAAAATTCCCAACAAACTCCACCTTGGCTAAATAAAAGAAAATCTTCTCTGCGACACCGGCAACCATTGTCTGAACCAACAATCATAATTCTCAAAAACAGAGAACTATCATACTCCACCATAAAAGAGTATCGCCACTTAGAAAGATCCTTTCTAAGAATTTCACCTCGGCACATGTCGAAAAACTTGCTGAAATTTTATGGTGCTACTCCCATCTCTTGGCTCCCATGGAAGTCCTCCAGCCATCGACATAACATCCACCACACACCCCGCATCTATGCCAAGCGAATGCCCTGTGTGCAATTTGTGGACCAGCTAACACCATCACATCCTTTTTCATGACAACCCCCAACATGCCATAAGAATGCACATTCCATCCCAAAAGGAAACCTTCTTCAATCATGATGATAGCAACGGAGCTATTTGCCTGACCAACTCCACCTTGATCTTCATAGACCAAGCAGTATGCCCATATTCTCCGCACTTCAGCACTACTCGAACCCGGCATACTTTTCATTCACTCGTGTAACCCGGATTGTATCAACATATCCTTGACTTGAACTTGCCACAAGCCAAAATTGATCCTTCCGTCAAACTTCTCTACATCGAACCTCATGGGACTAAACCTTGAAATCGTATCCGTATCTCAAACCCAACAGAATCCTTGTTTCTGATGTGGAAGATCAGATAGAACTGCAACCACAAAGCATACTCCGTGTAACATCCCCAAAACCGTATGGGAATATTACACGCCGTAGACCCTTTCCACAAGGATCTACCAGGCTAAACATCCATAAACAACCAAATACTTGCCCGACCAGGGTCAAACAATAAAATGATACAGACCGATATGGTCACTTACACGTGAATACACAGACCGATGAGGTGACACAACCCAATCGATAAAACTGACTTAAATAACATTACCCACACAGGGGTCGAAATACAATACAGCGGAAGACTGAAATCAACTCTGACAACACAACAAAAATCAAAATAACTCTCGACTCATGATTAGTATCGCAGCTCGTCATCGCCAATCTCGTGATCGCTCCCCGACTGCATGTACAGACGCAAACAGACATCCACCCCCGATTACTGGGGTTAGTAAACTCCACTGTTTTACTAGTGCAAGTATCAAATCATACGAAATGTAACAAGCAATTAATAATCGTGATCAAATATAATAATCAAGTATCAAATATTCCCGGGAGGTTTTCACAAGAGAAGATAAGCTATGAAGCATTCGAAAATAAGATTATCATTTCGGGAATTTTTAAAATTTCAAAACCATAAGACCTCAAGTCCTGATTCACAAAACCTTTCGAAAAACTTAAGGGCCTTAACCCAAAACTTGTTTCATAATTCAACAGTTTACAATACCGGAAACATTTCCATAAATCTCGTGGGGCTCGGCCCAACATTCTTTCTTAAAACTTTTCCTGTAAAAACTTTGATTTGAAAAGTATCATGCTCATGACACCGTGATCCACTGTCACGTGTCTCCGTAGGTTCAACAACCCGCACGGACTACATCACGCACAATTAAACAAACATAATCAATTCCGACACCGTGATCCACTCACACGTGTCTCCGTAGGTTCAACAACCCACACGGACTATTAACCAAACATAACCAATTTCGACACCGTGATCCACTGTCACGTGTCTCCGTAGGCATAACAACCCGCACGGACTATATCAATCACAACAATCACACACACAGTCCTGACACCGTAGTCCACTGCCACGTGTCACCGTAAGCCCCGTCGAGCTCACCCGGTTGGACGCACTGTGTCCGAAACTCATGGTCCACTGCCATGCGTTATCGTAGGCCTCGTCTGCATCAAAGACGATTGGACCTCAGTACCTCACTAAGTTATGAGCCCGTAGTCCACTGCCACGAATCCTCGTAGGTCCCGTCGAACCAACACGAGTGAACTTAGCGGTCACACACATATTCACATTCACATTACATACAACAACGAGCACAATTAATCAATCACCTTGATCAACACAAAATCGTACATTGCACGCAAATAACACAACCTCGACACTCGCGACAACTATCATAAATCAACGACATTTAACCAACATAACACACATCCGGTACACAATACATTGTACAACCAAGTGTACAACCATCTCATATGTACGTCGCATTCCTGCACAAATGGCACAACGCCTAACACGTATACTGATATAACACTATTATCACAAAGCCTTCAAATTGCGGAAAACACAACCAACTCAAACGGAACATATTTACGAAGGCAAGCAAAGTCATTATACATCTCATACGTAATTACTAGTCGCAAGATACAAGTCGTATAGTAAGATACTTGCCTTAATAACCGCTACCGAACGCTCCGAAGAACACGGTTCGACCGGGAAGCTCGAACCCCAAGGAAAGCAACGAACGGAAGGGTTCCGACTCGAGTTCTTCACAAGAATTCGCTCCTAAGTCACAACGATGTCAATTCAATCACAATTCTACGAAAACGTATGGAACTTCCCAAGTTCTACTCATTGAAGCATTTTATCGGACACCTTGAGGGCATAGTCCAATTCAATCGATTATTCAAGGTAATACTCAAATTCGTTTCACAAAACTTCAGGGGTAATGAATGATTTCGAGTATACAACCATGTTCTAACAATAATCTAAACTAAAACGAATCAAATCGGCCAAAACATCAAGAAACCTCAAAAATTTCCAAAACCAAGAGTTTAGGTGTTCTTACCTTCGATCCGGGTGGAATATGATGTTAATCCATGAATCAAACTTCCAAAACGTGTTGTTATATGATTCTCTTACTCAAATCCATCCATTTATGCTGAAGAATCGCGAAGGAACGAAGGAAAAAATGAGAAATGGCTGGATAACTCACCGTGCCATTAAATAGCCGATTCGACCGCGTGTGCCGCGGCACAGACAAGTGTGCCGCGCCCACGGCCAAAAACTGCCCAGCACTGGCTTAGTGCCGCGGCACAGCTGAAGTGTGCCGCGGCACACTGCATCCATTCCAACACCAAAAGGCACATCATGCAGTCTTAGCTATTTCGACCATAACTCCTTCGTCCGGACTCCGATTGACTCACCGTTTGAACCATTGGAAAGCTAACTTGATGCTTTATAATATTGCAAAGATTCAGAATTTTTGGAGTTTCCAAGAATTTATGGTGATTTTTACAAAGCCGAACTCATACTTAGAAAAGTCGTTTAGTAATCCTGAACTCCACAAAACGACACCGAAACCCGAACCTGAATACGAACCGAAGATACGGTTACGAAGTACTCACAAAGACGAATCTAAGAGCTAGTAGAACACACGATTCCGACCACCTGAAGGCTCGAAATTTGACAACGGAAGGTAATTATCCCAAACTTTGGAAAATTACGAAAATGGCCCAAATGCCCGAAAATCACCATACGACAACGAATAATCAAACCGAAGCTCACAACACGTATAACAACGTTAAATGAACTTACGAAAAACCCCAAACGACAGTTTCGAACGAGATTCGCAAGAACCGAACTCAAGCGCGGAAAAGTCGCTAAAAAGCACTAACTCAACAAAGCAAAGACCAAACGAACTCGGATGACAAAAAGTGCAGAATTAAATATTCTCCGAATGACGAAACGGTCAAAAGCGAAGCCAAACGGACCTCCTCCGAAAAATGAAAATTAGGAATCCGAATTGCGGATATTACATTCTACCCTCCTTAAAAGAAGTTTCGTCCCGAAACTTAAAATAAGTAGGAGAAGCAATATCCCAACAGAAACCTCAACGAGATACACAAGAACGCATAACTTTCGCCTGTTGGCGAAACGTTACAAGCAATGCGAAAGAATATACAACGTGGAAACACGCCCCACGATTTACCATAACAAAGCCACCGCAATGATTCAAAACAATAACAATCAATTAACGACGCATCACATACCACATCATATGCACACATTTAATCAAATAAACGACGCGACAACAAGTCGCACCCGACTAAAACGGCTATGCGATTAAACAAATAGAGTATTACGATAGAAATCATTAGATTCTCATCAACAAGAAAATGTCCGACGTCAAACACAAACAATTCAAGATAACGGAAAACGAGAATACGGATATTACATTCTATCCTATTAAAATTAAGTTTCGTCCGAAACTTAAAATAAAACATCATGATAGAATAGAAACAAAACCAGAAAGTTCACGCAACAAATATCAATCTCTACACGAATTACAAGACAAAGTACGATACACAACTACATCATCGACACCACCGGGCCCTCCCGAGTAGGAACGAAACCCGATTCCCGAACATCCTGGCAACGGACTCACAATGCACCGCTTGGTGCCCCAGTTGGCCGCACTTAAAACAATTAACCGGTGGCGAACGACAATTCTGTCTCGCATGGCCTACACGACTGCAGTTAAAGCAGGTCTTTACACTGATCGTCTTACTCGCCTCTGGGGTAAGGTTCTTAGACTGGTAAACCGAACGAGGAGTGCTCCCAGAAGGAAACTGCAAAGCAACAGGCTCACGGATCTCACTCCTCTGGCCTCTTGAAAAATTCCTCGAGGTCTTCTGTCTCTTACTCTCTGAACCAGATTCCGTCACAGAAACGGCCATCTCAATGGCTAAAGCTCGGTCCTGATATTCCTTCAGGGTGGTACACATGAGCGGAGCCATACTCTCACGGATATGGGGTTTCATGCGCATATTGAAGTATCGGACCTTGTCCGCTTCACTTCTCACTTGATCACGAACATAAGCCAATCAAGCCGATTATAATCGACTATCGCCCGATATTGACACATCCTGGGCGTAGCGAGAAAATTCAACGATTCTGCGTTCACGAACAGTGCAACGGCAATACTGCCTCCATGGCGGTCTTAAACTCACCATGTAGGTGTAATGGCCTGCAGGCACTACAGCGTGCCACCAGTCTGCAGCTTCTTTGTCGAGCAGGTACTGAGCAATGGGTACCCTCCTATCATCCGGACAAGCTACAGCATCAAATATTCTGTCCAACTGGAAGATCCAGTTTTCCCAACCTAACAAGTCAGACGAACCCACAAAACGGGGCGGCTGCATCTTCATCACATCTCGTAACCACTTACTAGTTTCGTTATCCCTATTTGGGTTCTCATCCCGACGTACGACCTGATTCATCTGCACTAACTGATCAACCACCTGACGAAGGATGGTGGCGGCGCCAACGTCAACATTAACGCTAGTCGAATATCCCTGATCTGTACTGAGCTGATTGGTACTCGGCAAGGAGGGAGTCGCCTTCTCCTGCTCCCGATTACGACCACGACCACGACCATGACCACGGCCTCGACCTCGACCCCTTAGCATACTGAACGGACATCCAATCAGAATAACAAGATAAAACAAACCTCACATAATCGACATAAGCCCAAAATCGCAAAGACAATGCAATATTCACACGTTCACATTGACAAAGATGAACGACCTATACCTCAGCATACACGGTTAAAACATTAAGCATACCATTGTGGTCCAACACCGGTAATATTTTAAAAAAAAAAACAAGTTTATCGAGGTATTTGTTCGAATGATAATATAAAAAAAAATTTGCGAGTTCGAAAGATTTTGCTGGGGTGAAATTTTGAAAGTACTTTGTTTAATACCTCGGTCATTGAAGTGGGGAACGATACCTAACAACGTATCCCGCCACTTGGGCATACAACCCAGATTTTCTGACGAGAATAATAATATAGCAACTCACTGCACGGTTTAACCTCAATACATAAACACATAACGTTCTAAATTACGGAAGCCAAAGTTGTTTTGCAAAACAGAAATTTTCCAAAATCCTTTAGTTCATAAGCAAAATGACGGTAATATTTTACAATGTCCAAAGTATTTTAAAACACAATTTTCAAATACCGTCTGATTGTGTCATTTGAAAATACACGACCCATTTGTCAAAATTTAACAAATTTTAAAAATCCATATAAACCATGGTTTGACCGCACCACCAAAATATTTTCCAAAAATCGATTTCTACAAAATTCTCAAATCAGTAAAGTCCTTCAGGGAACATTCACAAACTTACCCATAGCGGACAAAAATTACAACATTCCAAAAACAGTCGAATTTAAAACCACATACTCAAATGGCAACCAGGGTCGCCAATTCAATCAAATGCATCTCGTGGTATCAAGTTTAAACACACAGCAAAATCATTCATCGGAGTTTCTCACAAGCTCTACCGTTGGTACCTTCACAGAACCCATCAAGGTTTACAACCTTCACACCATACCACCCCACGCGGTGGTTCAAAAGTAAAACAACAATACGCTCAGCTATACTCATACCATGTGCCACAAGTATTAAACACGACTACATCACACAATGCTGTGTAAAGAAAATCATGCACCGCAATCAACTCACTAAGATAAAATCGAGATACACAGGTATTACGCATAAAGGAGAAGACTTACATCCACAGGTCGCACGGAAGTGACAGTCGCCCACGATACTAATCTCTTCCGACAACATAACCGACACGTTGTGACCACGCACAACTCAACTTGTCACCTGACGACTCGAACGACAAGACAACACATTACTCGACAAAACATGACTTGAAACGACCCGACAGCCTAGGTTTCCGCAAACCTAAGCTCCGATACCATAATTGTAACATCCCCAAAACCGTATGGGAATATTACACGCCGTAGACCCTTTCCACAAGGATCTACCAGGCTAAACATCCATAAACAACCAAATACTTGCCCGACCAGGGTCAAACAATAAAATGATACAGACCGATATGGTCACTTACACGTGAATACACAGACCGATGAGGTGACACAACCCAATCGATAAAACTGACTTAAATAACATTACCCACACAGGGGTCGAAATACAATACATCGGAAGACTGAAATCAACTCTAACAACACAACAAAAATCAAAATAACTCTCGACTCATGATTAGTATCGCAGCTCGTCATCCTCTGGTGCCAATCCTGTGACTGCTCCCCTGAATCTGCATGTATCTGGACGCAAAACAGACATCCACCCCCTGATTACTCGGGGGTTAGTAAAACTCCACTGTTTTACTAGTGCAAGTATCAAATCATACGAAATGTAACAAGCAATTAATAATCGTGATCAAATATAATAATCAAGTATCAAATATTCCCGGGAGGTTTTCACAAGAGAAGATAAGCTATGAAGCATTCGAAAATAAGATTATCATTTCGGGAATTTTTAAAATTTCAAAACCATAAGACCTCAAGTCCTGATTCACAAAACCTTTCGAAAAACTTAAGGGCCTTAACCCAAAACTTGTTTCATAATTCAACAGCTTACAATACCTAAACATTTCCATAAATCTCGTGGGGCTCGGCCCAACATTCTTTCTTAAAACTTTTCCTGTAAAAACTTTGATTTGAAAAGTATCATGCTCATGACACCGTGATCCACTGTCACGTGTCTCCGTAGGTTCAACAACTCGCACGGACTACATCACGCACAATTAAACAAACATAATCAATTCCGACACCGTGATCCACTGTCACGTGTCTCCGTAGGTTCAACAACCCACACGGACTATTAACCAAACATAACCAATTTCGACACCGTGATCCACTGTCACGTGTCTCCGTAGGCATAACAACCCGCACGGACTATATCAATCACAACAATCACACACACAGTCCTGACACCGTAGTCCACTGCCACGTGTCACCGTAAGCCCCGTCGAGCTCACCCGGTTGGACGCAATGTGTCCGAAACTCATGGTCCACTCCCATGCGTTATCGTAGGCCTCGTCAGACCAGCACGATTGGACCTCAGTACCTCACTAAGTTCTGAGCTCGTAGTCCACTGCCACGAATCCTCGTAGGTCCCGTCGAACCAACACGAGTGAACTTAGCGGTCACACACATATTCACATTCACATTACATACAACAACGAGCACAATTAATCAATCACCTTGATCACCACAAAATCGTACATTGCATGCAAATAACACAACCTCGACACTCGCGACAACTATCATAAATCAACGACATTTAACCAACATAACACACATCCGGTACACAATACATTGTACAACCAAGTGTACAACCATCCCATATGTACGTCGCATTCCTGCACAAATGGCACAACGCCTAACACGTATACTGATATAACACTATTATCACAAAGCCTTCAAATTGCGGAAAACACAACCAACTCAAACGGAACATATTTACGAAGGCAAGCAAAGTCATTATACATCTCATACGTAATTACTAGTCGCAAGATACAAGTCGTATAGTAAGATACTTGCCTTAATAACCGCTACCGAACGCTCCGAAGAACACGGTTCGACCAGGAAGCTCGAACCCCAAGGAAGGCAACGAACGGAAGGGTTCCGACTCGAGTTCTTCACAAGAATTCGCTCCTAAGTCACAACGATGTCAATTCAATCACAATTCTACGAAAACGTATGGAACTTCCCAAGTTCTACTCATCAAGCATTTTATCGGACACCTTGATGGCATAGTCCAATTCAATCGATTATTCAAGTTAATACTCAAATTCGTTTCACAAAACTTCAGGGGTAATGAATTATTTCGAGTATACAAACATTTTCTAAAAATAATCTAAACTAAAACGAATCAAATCGCCAAAACATCAAGAAACCTCAAAATTTCCAAAACCAAGAGTTTAGGTGTTCTTACCTTCGATCCGGTGGAATATGATGTTAATCCATGAATCAAACTTCCAAAACGTGTTGTTATATGATTCTCTTACTCAAATCCATCCATTTATGTCAAGAATCGCGAAGGAACGAAGGAAAAAATGAGAAATGGTCGGATAACTCCCTGTGCCATTAAATAGGCCGATTCGCACCGTGTGCCGCGGCACAGACAAGTGTGCCGCGGCCCACGGCCAAAAACTGCCCAGCATCGCTTAGTGCCGCGGCACACTGAAGTGTGCCGCGGCACACGGCATACCCATTCCAACACCAAAAGGCACATCGTGCGCCTTAGCTATTTCGACCATAACTCCTTCGTCCGACTCCGATTGACTCACCGTTTGAACCATTGGAAAGCTAACTTGATGCTTTATAATATTGCAAAGATTCAGAATTTTTGGAGTTTCCAAGAATTTATGGTGATTTTTACAAAGCCGAACTCATACTTAGAAAAGTCGTTTAGTAATCCTGAACTCCACAAAACGACACCGAAACCCGAACCTGAATACGAACCGAAGATACGGTTACGAAGTACTCACAAAGACGAATCTAAGAGCTAGTAGAACACACGATTCCGACCACCTGAAGGCTCGAAATTTGACAACGGAAGGTAATTACCCCAAACTTTGGGAAATTACGAAAATGGCCCAAATGCCCGAAAATCACCATACGACAACGAATAATCAAACCGAAGCTCACAACACGTATAACAACGTTAAATGAACTTACGAAAAACCCTAAACGACAGTTTCGAACGAGATTCGCAAGAACCGAACTCAAGCGCGGAAAAGTCGCTAAAAAGCACGGAACTCAACAAAGCAGCACCGAAACGAACTCGGATGACAAAAAGTGCAGAATTAAATATTCTCCGAATGACGAAACAGTCAAAAGAGAGTTTTCGAAACGGACCTCCGCCGAAAAATGAAAATTACCGGAAATCCGAAATTGCGGATATTACACTCCGAACCTCTGAAATACCGAGACACCCTCCAATACGACCAATAGAAATTTGTTTTTGATGTGGAAGATCAGACAAAGCTACAACCACAGAGCATACTCCAAACCTCTAAGACCGAGACCTCCCCCGAACCTGGCTCTGATACCAGTTGTTGGGAAAACGGCCTCAAAGATCCCCAACAACCCTCCCAAAGAACGAAAATAGAGAAAAATAAATAACACAAGAATATACGTGGAAACTCCAAAACCGGAGAAAAACCACGGGCCTCCAGAGAGAAAACTCCACTATATGACAAACTGTTACAATCACATAGACTAATCTCTCAAGCCAACCCCCCAATTACACACACACTCTCAAAGATTTAACTCACATCTTTCTACTCTCTAAAACAAGAGATCAAGAAAGAAAGAATAAAATACTTAATGTGTATTTTATGGGGTACATTAAAATCAAAGCCTTGGACTCCCTTTTATAGGCTTGAAGTCCCCTTCACCTTCCATTCTTCAACCGATGTGGGACAAACACTTCAAGTCTTTTCTTTCATTCTAGCCAAAATTCCCAACAACTACTTCATTATCTCACTGGTCAACATGTATGTTTCGCTGGGGTACAGATGAATGTACAGGCAAGAACAAACATGCCTCAGATGCATTCACTTGTTAAAGGGAAGGGAGCCAGGAAAATATTTTTGAAGGTTGTAGTTACAGAACTGGTATATGCCATTTGGAAGGAGCTGAAGCAAAGAATTTTCAAGGAAAACAAGCGAGATGCCAATGCTATTTTGAGGGAGGTTTTGCACACATCACTTGCTCGATGCTATTTCTCTCAAAAGATGCATGATTATTTTAATTCTTTGAACTGTCTGCCTTTATCTGTTTGAATGATTTGTAAGGTTAGGAAGTATGAAGTTAGTTGGTTGACTAGGCCATACCTAGAATGAGAACTGAGAAGATTGTACTATACTATCTTCCTCGAATGAAAAGCTAATTTTGTTCCTGTTGTATTTATGGTTACAAACTTGCTGGGCGGAAATTAAATTACAACTGGAAAGATAAAATTACAACTCGAAAACCAGGAATTACAAACTCGAACGAAATGAAAATTACAAAACTCGAACAGAATTACAACTTGAAAGAAGAAACGAAAATAACTAATAAACAATAAATAAAATCGTAGGTTAAAGCCGAGTCGAGGAAGGCCTCTTTCCGCAAGACGAGAAAATGCCCCGGTAGTGCTCTCGGTTTAGGCGTGTTGTCCCCAAAGATAAAACGGCTACGTCTCGGAGGTAGTAGCACCACAAACCTCTGAGCAACGGCCAACTGAAACGAGGTTAGGACAGAGCTCTGACTTATGATATGAATGCAGAGACGAAGTGTATGATGTATGCTTGAGTATTGCAAAATTTTCGTATATCTGAAGCAAAGGAATGTATGCCTATTTATAGGTCATCTCACACACCTGCAGGGATCGGGATTTAATACTGCCACTAATGGCTATCATAACGCAGTCATTTATGCTGCATTATGGTCAGGAGTTACGAATTTCAAACAAATGGCAGGGGTTACGAAATTCAAACCTGCCATTAACTCCTCCTCATTACTCTGGGAGGTTACAATTTATATTGGCTGAATTTTGAACAATCAGGATGTACCTGGACTGTATTCAGCTCTTTAACCACTTGACGAATGTACTTGGACATCCTTATGTGCACATACGAGCCCAACTACGTTGTTGAGCTTGTCCAAAAAATTCTTTAAGCCAACCCAAGGCCTAGCTCACGGCTAAGCCCACGAACAGGCCCAAAGACCTGCCCAAAGACCAATTGTCAAGATCCAAGATCCAAGTCCAAGACCAAGATCAAAACCAAGGCCAAGGTCCAAGGTCCAAGGTCCGCGGCACGTGGCATGCGGCTCGCGGCCACGGCCGAGGCCGAGACGAGGCGGGCGGGCGGCGGCGGCGGCGCGCGCGCGTGTGGGATTTAAGCCCATACACATGTGCCATTAATTACAACATGCATAAAGGTAACTCCTTATATACTAGAATAATGATAGTTCATCATTCAATGTGGGATTCCATCCCTTATTAATTCAAAACTAAGTGACAAAATTTAATTCACTATTTCTCACTCACCGGGAATCGGTTTAGAGAAAGTGAATATACCACGATCATCTACTCGGAACGTAGATCGATCCTATGATATTTAAATTTACAAAATAAAATTAAAATCATTACCGATTCCAACAATCCCCACATGAGTGAAAATATCCCAAATGTAATATGCAGACTCAAGCTCAGTCCTCAAGAGGCGTTAAAGTATAAGGATAGGTAGTTCGTGACTTTGAACCTTCTATAGTTAACATCATCGGGTACACAGGCGGATTAGTGGCTTGATGCTTTGAACTATTCCCCCACAACGTGCACCGAGACAATGATGCTAACATTTGAACACCTCAACCTTATCCGTTCTCACGTTTTGTGTCATTTGCGGGCCTTGGACACCCCTTTGGATTCATAAGTGTATTTCATGAAGCGGCCCCCACTTCTTACTTATATAGGTGATTCTTTACCGAGTATCTTGCCATACTCAACCTCCTCGAGGTCTTTAGGAATCATCACCACTAGGCAAGCTTTCAACACTCAATTGCTCTATAGGGAATAAACTTAGATGAGTGTTTCACACGAACTCTCATAGCTTAGTTCTCCCATTGAACCAAGTTTTTGGGATCTCCAATCATCTTGGTTGGGTTACCACTATGATAATTCTCAATTTGTGGATTTTAAACCCATTCCCTCTAGCAATTTATTCATTTGATCACGGTTTAACCCTTTGGTTAGCGGATCCGCTACATTATCCAATGACCTCACATAGTCAATAGAGATAACCCTACTTTTGATCAAATGTCTCACGGTATTATGGCGTCGACGAATATGTCGAGACTTTCCATTATACACGTTACTTCTCGCCTTACCAATAGCAGCTTGGCTATCACATTGAATGGTGGATCGGGCTATACACATTTGTTTCGTGGACTTCCACGAGACAGTTCCACCCCCAATGGTAAACACGTAACCACTTGTAAAAAATGAACTTTTCGTATCGGATATCCAATTCGCATCACAGTACCCTTAAAGTACCGGGGGGTATCTAGAATAGTGTAACCCAAGGTTTTGAGTATACTTTAAGTATCTCAAAACTCTAACGATAGCTTTCCAATGCTCTTTGCTTGGATTGCTCGTGTAACGACTCAATTTGTTCACAGCGCAAGCTAAATCGGGTCGAGTGCAATTTGTAAGATACATTAAACACCCAATGACTCGTGCATATTCTTCTTGCGCAACGGGCTCCCCTCGATTTTTTCTCAAGTGATCATTTAAATTTATTGGGGTCTTAGCCGGCAAGCTATCAAAAGCATTAAACTTCTTGAGAACTTTCTCGGCATAGTGAGATTGTATCAGGATGATTCCATCTGATTTTCTCAAAATTTTCATTCCAAGAATCACATCGGCTAGCCCCATGTCTTTCATGTCAAAATTTCTTTTTAACATGTTCTTAGTATCGTTAATCACTTGTATATTGTTACCCATGATTAACCTGTCATCTATATAAAGACACACAATAACATAACCATTATTAGTGTTCTTAATATAAACACATTTATCACACTCGTTTATTTTAAAATCATTTGATAACATTACATTATCAAATTTCAAGTGCCACTGTAGTGGAGCTTGTTTCAATCCATATAGAGACTTAACCAGTTTGCATACCTTTTTCTCTTGTCCAGGTGCTACAAAACCTTCGGGTTGTTCCATATAGATCTCTTCATCCAGATCACCGTTCAGAAAAGCAGTCTTAACATCCATTTGATGAATCTCAAGATCGTGCAAAGCAGCAATCGCGAGAAGCACTCGAATAGATGTAATTCTCGTTACAGGTGAATAGGTATCGAAAAAATCGTACCCTTCCTTCTACCTGAAACCTTTGAATACTAAACGAGCTTTATACTTGTCAATTGACCCATCAGCTTTGTACTTTCTTTTAAGGATCCATTTGCATCCTAAGGGCTTACAACCTTCAGGTAAATCAACCAAAACCCAAGTTCTTCATCCAACATGAATGCTATGTAGTCAGGTCCAAATGTCTTTGGTGTCCTAACCCTACTACCACGTCTCGGTTCTATATCTTCTAGATTAGATCTCGATCGCTTACGTGACTTTGGATCTACATCCACAGGTTTTGAACTTGTTGCTTCATCTTCAACTCTATTGCTAGAATTGTTCTCAACTTTATTATTATTATCCTTACAAGGATATATGTTTTCTAAGAATACAGCATTCCTTGATTCAATTGTTGTTCCCACAGTCATTTCAGGAATTTCTGACTTGTGGATAACAAATCGATAGGCACTACTGTTCAGTGCATACCCAATAAAGATACAATCGACCGTCTTAGGTCCGATTTTAACTTGTTTAGGTAGAGGCACCTCAACCTTAGCCAAACACCCCCACACTTTGAGATATTTGTATGAAGGTTTTCTACCTTTCCACAACTCATAAGGGGTAATATCCTTACCTTTGCGTGGAATCTTGTTCAATATGTAGTTGGCAGCCAAGACAGCTTCCCCCCACATGTTCTGGGGCAACCCTGAACTAATCATTAAGGTATTCATCATATCTTTAAGGGTTCAATTCTTACGTTCAGCAACGCCATTAGATTGTGGTGCATATGGAGCTGTTGTTTGATGAATTATAACACTTTCGTTGCATAAGTCCTCAAACGGGGCTCCATATTCGCCACCTCTATCACTTCGAACTATCTTAATACGACAACCTAATTGATTCTCGGCCTCATTCTTGAAGTTCTTAAAAGCTTCAATAGCTTCATCTTTACTTCTCAAAAGATAAAGATAACAATATCTTGTGCAGTCATCGATAAAAGTAATAAAGTACGTCTTACCACCTCTAGTTTGCACAAACTTTAAATCACATACGTTTGTGTGAATTAATTCAAGGGGTTTTGTGTTCCGTTTTACCGAATGAAACAGAAGTTTCGTCATTTTTGCTTCAACACAAATCTCACATTTGTTTTGAGTATTGACTTCATTTAATTTCAGTAAATCTAAGTTTACTAATCTTTTTATAGCATTTAGATTCACATGACCTAATCTACAATGCCATAAATCAGAACACTCAGTCAAGTAAGACGAAGCAATAGCATTTTCATTAGTATTTCCGTATTTGGTTACATGGCGTATAGCCAAAGCATTGAGTTTAAAGAGCCCCTCCGTGAGGTAACCCTTACCAAGAAACCTATCAAACTTTTTTATGATAATTCTATCTGACTCAAACACTAGTTTAAACCCTTTTTAACTAGTGTAGAGCCCGAGATCAAGTTCTTCCTCATATCCGGAACATGAAGCACATTCTTCAAGGTGAGTGTCTGTTCGGACGTAAGTTTGAGGTCCACTTATGCAACTCCGATAATCTCAGATGAAGCTGGATTCCCCATGTTGAGCTTTCTCCCCTCAACAGCTTGATAGTTCTTAAACTGGCTCCTATCGGCACCAACGTGGGCGGTCGCACCAGTGTCGACGTACCAACCACCTTGGTTCTCAACGTGGTTGACTTATTCGGTGACCACAGCAGCAAGGTCATCCTCTTTCCATCCGCCGTTAGTCTCGACGATGTTGGCAACATGTTTCTTCTTCTTGTTGGCCTTCGGCTTTCGACAGTCTTTCGCCGCATGTCTATGTTTGCCACAATTGAAGCAATCGCCATCAAACTTCTTGACTGGTTGCTTCCCTTTGCTCTTGTTTTGGACACTTGGGCGAGCTCTTTTATTGGAGGGGCCACCATGCTCCAACAGATTAGCCTTAGAATCTATAAGGCCTTTTGGTTTGTGGTAATTTTTGCGCACGTCTGACTCGATGCACAGTTTCACAATCAAGTCTTCAAGAGTCATCTCATTTCTCTTGTGTTTGAGATAGCTCTTGAAGTCTTTCCAACTGGGGGGCAACTTTTCGATCACAGTTGCAACAGTGAAGGCGTCTGACAGAACCATTCCTTCGGCATTGACATCATGAATGATGAGTTGGAACTCTTGCACTTGTTCCATGATTGGCCTTGAGTCAACCATCTTGTAGTCCAGATACTTGGCGACTACAAACTTCTTTGTACCTGCATCATCACTACGGTACTTCTTTTCAAGTGCTTCCCACATCTCTTTTGACGTGTTTACAACAGAATAAACATTGTATAAACTATCTTATAAGGAATTCAGAATAAAGTTTTTACAAAGATAGTCTCCATTGTGCCAGTTGTCATAGACAGCTCGGACTGTAAAACTAGTCTCTTGAGCACTTGGCACCGGTGGTGCATCTTCCTTAAGGAAGTTAGCAAACCTCAATGATGTCAAATAGAACAACATCTTCTGTTTCCATCTTTTAAAGTCGGCTCCACCAAACTTTGGCGGCTTCTCGGCATCCGGCATCATCCTTGGCCCCGAGGTTGTTCTAAAAAAGGAACCACTCGTGTTGAACCCATAGGTTCCAACACTAGATCCTAACATGGATCCAACGGTACCACTAAAAGTGGAACCTACGGTGTCACTCGAGATGGATCCACTGGTAGTCAGAAAGGGGTTCGAAAACACCCATGGAGTTGTTGATGAGGTAGTTGAGCTCATCATGCTGGACATGGTTGCGGCAATGGTGTTTGCCACGTTTGAAGCGGCGGTCGCGGAGGCAAAAGTAGCGGTGGTGTTGGAGTCGGTGGAAGCAGCGATTGTCATCTCCAGTTATAGGATTCAGCAAGTAATTTTTCTCATCTTGCGCTTGTTGTATTTCTGGTTACAAACTTGCTGGGCGGAAATTAAATTACAACCGGAAAGACAAAATTACAACTCGAAAACTAGGAATTACAAACTCGAACGAAATGAAAATTACAAAACTCGAACAGAATTACAACTCGAAAGAAGAAACGAAAATAACTAATAAACAATAAATAAAACCGTAGGTTAAAGCCGAGTCGAGGAAGGCCTCTTTCCGCAAGAAGAGAAAACGCCCCGGTAGTGCTCTCGGTTTAGGCGTGTTGTCCCCAAAGATAAAACGGCTACGTCTCGGAGGTAGTAGCACCACAAACCTCTTAGCACCGGCGAACTGAAACGAGGTTAGGACAGAGCTCTGACTTATGATATGAATGCAGATACGAAGTGTATGATGTATGCTTGAGTATTGCAAAATTTTCATATATCTGATGCAAAGGAATATATGCCTATTTATAGGCCATCTCACACATCTGCAGGGATTGGGATTTAATACTGTCACTAATGGCTATCATAATGCAGTCATTTATGCTGCATTATGGTCAGAAGTTACGAATTTCAAACAAATGGCAGGGGTTACGAAATTCAAACCTGCCATTAACTCCTCATTACTCTAGGAGGTTACAATTTATATTGGATGAATTTTGAACAATCAGGATGTACCTGGACTGTATTCAGCTCTTTAACCACTTGACGGATGTACCTGGACATCCTTATGTGCACATACGAGCCCAACTACGTTGTTGATCTTGTCCAAAAAATTCTTTAAGCCAACCCAAGGTCTAGCTCACGGCCAAGCCCACGAACAGGCCCAAAGACCAGCCCAAAGACCAATTGCCAAGATCCAAAATCCAAGTCCAAGATCAAGATCAAAACCAAGGCCAAGGTCCAAGGTCCACGGCACGCGGCACGCGGCTCGCGGCCGCGGCAAAGGCCGAGGCGAGGCGGGCGGGCGGCGGCGGCGGCGCGCATGTGTGCGCGCGTGTGGGATTTAAACCCATACACATGTGCCATTAATTATAACATGCATAAAGGTAACTCCTTATATACTAGAATAATGATAGTTCATTATTCAATGTGGGATCCCATCCCTTATTAATTCACAACTAAGTGACAAAATTTAATTCACTATTTCTCACTCATCGGGAATCGGTTTAGAGAAAGTGAATATATTACGATCATCTACTCGGAACGTGGATCCATCCTATGATATTTAATTTTACAAAATAAAATTAAAATTATTAACGATTCCAACAATCCCCCACATGAGTGAAAATAGCCCAAATGCAATATGCAGACTCAAGCTCAGTCCTCAAGAGGCGTTAAAGTATAAGGATAGGTAGTTCGTGACTTTGAACCTTCCATAGTTAACATCATCGGGTACACAGTCGGATTAGTGGCCTGATGCTTTGAACTATTCCCCCACAGCGTGCACCGAGACAATGATGCTAACATTTGAACACCTCAACCTCATCCGTTCTCACGTTTTGTGTCCTTTGCGGCCCTTGGACACCCATTTGGATTCATAAGTGTATTTCATGAAGCGGCCCCCACTTCTCACTTATATAGGTGATTCTTTACCGAGTATCTTGCCATACTCAACCTCCTCGAGGTCTTTAGGAATCATTAAAAGTCATAGACTTAACTTCACCACTAGGCAAGCTTTCAACACTCAATTGCTCTATAGGGAATAAACTTAGATGAGTGTTTCACATGAACTCTCATAGCTTAGTTCTCCCATTGAACCAAGTTCTTGGGATCTCCAGTCATCTTGGTTGGGTTACCACTATGATAATTCTCAATTTGTGGATTTTAAACCCATTCCCTCTAGCAATTTATTCATTTGATCACGGTTTAACCCTTTGGTTAGCGGATTCACTAGATTATCCAATGACCTCACATAGTCAATAGAGATAACCCTACTTTTGATCAAATGTCTCACGGTATTATGGCGTCGATGAATATGTCGAGACTTTCCATTATACACATTACTTCTCGCCCTACCAATAGCAGCTTGGCTATCACATTGAATGGTAGATCGGGCTATACACGTTTGTTTCGTGGACTTCCACGAGACAGTTCCACCCCCAATGGTAAACACGTAACCACTTGTAGAAAATGAACTTTTCGTATTGGATATCCAATTCGCATCACAGTACCCTTCAAGTACCAGGGGTATCTTGAATAGTGTAACCCAAGGTTTTGAGTATACTTTAAGTATCTCAAAACTCTAACGAGAGCTTTCCAATGCTCTTTGCTTGGATTGCTCGTGTAATGACTCAATTTGTTCACAACGCAAGCTAAATCGGGCCGAGTGCAATTTGTAAGATACATTAAACACCCAATGACTCGTGCATATTCTTCTTGTGCAACGGGCTCCCCTCGATTTTTGTTCAAGTGATCATTTAAATCTATTGGGGTCTTAGCCGGCAAGCTATCAAAAGCATTAAACTTCTTGAGAACTGTCTCGGCATAGTGAGATTGTGTCAGGATGATTCCATCTGATTTTCTCAAAATTTTCATTCCAAGAATCACATCGGCTAGCCCCATGTCTTTCATGTCAAAATTTCTTTTTAACATGTTCTTAGTATCGTTAATCACTTGTATATTGTTACCCATGATTAACCTGTCATCTATATAAAGACACACAATAACATAACTATTATTAGTGTTCTTAATATAAACACATTTATCACACTCGTTTATTTTAAAATCATTTGATAACATTACATTATCAAATTTCAAGTGCCACTGTAGTGGAGCTTGTTTCAATCCATATAGAGACTTAACCAGTTTGCATACCTTTTTCTCTTGTCCGGGTGCTACAAAACCTTCGAGTTGTTCCATATAGATCTCTTCATCCAGATCACCGTTCAGAAAAGCAGTCTTAACATCCATTTGATGAATCTCAAGATCGTGCAAAGCAGCAATCGCGAGAAGCACTCGAATAGATGTAATTCTCGTTACAGGTGAATAGGTATCGAAAAAATCGTACCCTTCCTTCTGCCTGAAACCTTTGACTACTAAACGAGCTTTATACTTGTCAATTGACCCATTAGCTTTGTACTTTCTTTTAAGGATCCATTTGCATCCTAAGGGCTTACAACCTTCAGGTAAATCAACCAAAACCCAAGTTTGGTTTTGTAAAATTGAGTCAATTTCACTCTGAACAACTTCTTTCCAGAGCAACCCATCTGATCTGCCATAAGCTACTTTGATCGATGTTGGTTCTTCATCCAACATGAATGCTATGTAGTCAGGGCCAAATGTCTTTGGTGTCCTAACCCTACTACCACGTCTCGGTTCTATATGTTCCAGATTAGATCTCGATCGCTTACGTGACTTTGGATCTACATCCACAGGTTTTGAACTTGTTCCTTCATCTTCAACTCTATTGCTAGAATTGTTCTCAACTTTATTATTATTATCCTTACAAGGATATATGTTTTCAAAGAATACAACATTCCTTGATTCAATTGTTGTTCCCACAGTCATTTCAGGAACTTTTGACTTGTGGATAACAAATCGATAGGCACTACTGTTCAGTGCATACCCAATAAAGGTACAATCAATCGTCTTAGGTCCGATTTTAACTTGTTTAGGTAGAGGCACCTCAACCTTAGCCAAACACCCCCACACTTTGAGATATTTGTATGAAGGTTTTCTACCTTTCCACAACTCATAAGGGGTAATATCCTTACCTTTGCGTGGAATCTTGTTCAATATGTAGTTGGCTGTCAAGACAGCTTCCCCCCACATGTTCTGGGGCAACCCTGAACTAATCAATAAGGCATTCATCATATCTTTATGGGTTCGATTCTTACGTTCAGCAACGCCATTAGATTGTGGTGCATATGGAGCTGTTGTTTGATGAATTATAACACTTCTGTTGCATAAGTCCTCAAACGGGGCTACATATTCGCCACCTCTATCGCTTCGAACTATCTGAATACGACAGCCTAATTGATTCTCGGCTTCATTCTTGAAGTTCTTAAAAGCTTTAATAGCTTCATCTTTACTTCTCAAAAGATAAAGATAATAATATCTTATGCAGTCATCGATAAAAGTAATAAAGTACGTCTTACCACCTCTAGTTTGCACAAACTTTAAATCACACACGTCTGTGTGAATTAATTCAAGGGGTTTTGTGTTCCGTTTTACCGAATGAAACAGAAGTTTCGTCATTTTTGCTTCAAAACAAATCTCACATTTGTTTTGAGTATTGACTTCATTTAATTTCAGTAAATCTAAGTTTACTAATCTTTTTATAGCATTTAGATTCACATGACCTAATCTACAATGCCATAAATCAGAACACTCAGTCAAGTAAGAGGAAGCAATAGAATTTTCATTAGTATTTACGGATTTGGTTACATGTCGTATAGCCAAAGCATTGAGTTTAAAGAGACCCTCCGTGAGGTAACCCTTACCAAGAAACCTATCAAACTTTTTTATGATAATTCTATCTGACTCAAACACTAGTTTAAACACTTTTTTAACTAGTATAGAGCCCGAGAGCAAGTTCTTCCTCATATCTGGAACATGAAGCACATTCTTCAAGGTGAATGTCTGTCCGGACGTAAGTTTGAGGTCCACTTCTGCAACTCCGATAATCTCAGATGAAGCTGGATTCCCCATGTTGAGCTTTCTCCCCTCAACAGCTTGATAGTTCTTAAACTGGCTCCTATCGGCACCAACGTGGGCGGTCGCACCGGTGTCGACATACCAACCACCTTGGTTCTCAACGTGGTTGACTTATTCGGTGACCACAGCAGCAAGGTCATCCTCTTTCCATCCGTCGTTAGTTTCGGCGATGTTGGCAACATGTTTTTTCTTCTTGTTGGCCTTCGGCTTTCGATAGTCTTTCGCCGCATGTCTATGTTTGCCACAGTTGAAGTAATCGCCATCAAACTTCTTGACCGGTTGCTTCCCTTTGCTCTTGTTTTGGACACTTGGGCGAGCTCTTTTATTGGAGGGGCCACCATGCTCCAACAGATTAGCCTTAGCATCTATAAGGCCTTTTGGTTTGTGGTCATTTTTGCGCACGTCTGAATCGATGCGCAGTTTCACAATCAAGTCTTCAAGAGTCATCTCATTTCTCTTATGTTTGAGATAGCTCTTGAAATCTTTCCAACTGGGAGGCAACTTTTCGATCACAGTTGCAACAGTGAAGGCGTCTGACAGAACCATTCCTTCGGCATTGACATCATGAATGATGAGTTGGAACTTTTGCACTTGTTCCATGATTGGCCTTCAGTCAACCATCTTGTAGTCCAGATACTTGGCGACTACAAACTTCTTTATACCTGCATCATCACTACGGTACTTCTTTTCAAATGCTTCCCACATCTCTTTTGATGTGTTTACAATAGAATACACATTGTATAAACTATCTTCTAAGGAATTCAGAATAAAGTTTTTACAAAAATAATCTCCATTGTGCCAGTTGCATAGACAACTCGGACTGTAAAACTAGTCTTGAGCACTTGGCACCGGTGGTGCATCTTCCTTAAGGAAGTTAGCAAACCCCAATGATGTCAAATAGAACAACATCTTCTGTTGCCACCTTTTAAAGTTGGCTCCACCAAACTTTGGCGGCTTCTCGGCGGCCGGCATCATCCTTGGCCCCGAGGTTGTTCCAAAAAAGGAACCACTCGTGTTGAACCCATATGTTCCAACACTAGATCCTAACATGGATCCAACGGTACCTCTAAAAGTGGAACCTACAGTGTCACTCGAGATGGATCCACCAGTAGTCAGAAAGGGGTTCGAAAACACCCATGGAGTTGTTGATGAGGTAGTTGAGCTCATCATGCTGGACATGGTTGTGGCAATGGTGTTTGTCACGTTTGAAGCGGCGGTCGCGGAGGCAAAAGCAGCGGTGGTGTTTGAGTCGGTGGAAGCAGCGGTTGTCATCTCCAGTTATAGGATTCAGCAAGTAATTTTTCTCGTCTTGCGCTTGTTGTATTTCTGGTTACAAACCTGTTGGGCGGAAATTAAATTATAATCGGAAAGACAAAATTACAACTCGAAAACTAGGAATTACAAACTCGAACGAAATGAAAATTACAAAAATCGAACAGAATTACAACTCGAAAGAAGAAACGAAAATAACTAATAAACAATAAATAAAACCGTAGGTTAAAGCCGAGTCGAGGAAGGCCTCTTTCCGCAAGAAGAGAAAACGCCCCGGTAGTGCTCTCGGTTTAAGCGTGTCATCCCCAAAGATAAAACAGCTACGTCTCGGAGGTAGTAGCACCACAAACCTCTTAGCACCGGCGAACTGAAACGAGGTTAGGACAGAGCTCTGACTTATGATATGAATGCAGAGACGAAGTGTATGATGTATGCTTGAGTATTGCAAAATTTTCGTATATCTGAAGCAAAGGAATGTATGCCTATTTATAGGCCATCTCACACACCTGCACGGATCAGGCTTTAATACTGCCACTAATGGCGGGGTTACGAAATTCAAACCTGCCATTAACTCCTCCTCATTACTCTGGGAGGTTACAGTTTATATTGGCTGAATTTTGAACAATCAGGATGTACCTGGACTGTATTCAGCTCTTTAACCACTTGACGGATGTACCTGGACATCCTTATGTGCACACACGAGCCCAACTACGTTGTTGAGCTTGTCCAAAAAATTCTTTAAGCTAGCCCAAGGCCTAGCTCACGGCCAAGCCCACGAACAGGCCCAAAGACCAATTGCCAAGATCCAAGTCCAAGTCCAAGTCCAAGGCCAAGGCCCAAGGTCCAAGGTCCACGGCACGCGGCTCGCGGCCGCGGCCGAGGCCGATGCGAGGCGGGCGGGCGGCGGCGGCGGCGCGCACGTGTGCGCGCGTGTGGGCTTTAAGGCTTAAAGTTTAAGCCCATACACATGTGCCATTAATTATTACATGCATAAAGGTAACTCCTTATATACTAGAATAATGATGGTTCATTATTCAATGTGGGATTCCATCCCTTATTAATTCACAATTAAGTGACAAACTTTAATTTACTATTTCTCACTCATCGGAAATCGATTTAGAGAAAGTGAATATACCATGATCATCTACTCAGAACGTAAATCGATTTAGAGAAAGTGAATATACCATGATCATCTACTCATCGGAAATCGATTTAGACGAAGATCTCCCGTGATACTAGCATGCGACTGCTAAACAAAGTCTCAACATAATACCGTTACACACCACTATCGCAATTAGCAATTTAACAAAATCTCAAGGAAGGGTTCACGTCCGTGATCACAGCCACGATTCTTCCTACTTTCAACCAACATTCTGAAGGGCACATACGTGCGTAAGTATAATCCAAATCGCACATTCTCGAAGTGACCAATTCCCAAGAATACCAAGCTATAAACGAAACGATTAAGAAAAAAATACAAGAAGAGTGAGAGGACTTACAAGTACCGGTCGCACTGTGATGATGGCAGAGTAGTGATATTGTGGGCAAATGACAACTCAATCGACCCAAAAGACCGACAGCCTAGGTATCCATAAACCTAAGCTCCGATACCATATTCTGTAACACCCCCAAGTTATTCAGGGTATATTACAGCGCCGTGAGCCCCGCCGTGGGACCCACAAGGCTAAACATACGCGGAACTATAAACTTGACCGAGAAGGTCTACATACAATGGAAAGAAAGACGATACAAATGGTATTCAAAACCATAACCAATGAAACCATATACATCACTGTACAAATCAATACCTCGGCAACACAGGCCGGAACATCAAGGAAACTGAAATACAATACTCGAGTATTTCAAAATCCATTCCAGTACAATGACACTAAATGGAGAAATCCAAGAAAAATAACCGGAGACAAGACACAGTATCACACTTGCCCATCACCTTCATGCCGACCCGATACCCACTTGTCCGCTCTCCTGGAACCTGAAATACATGAAACGTATTTCCCCCATAAAGGGGTTAGCCGTCGAATAGCTAGTGCAAGTATAACAATATGAAACATAATACTCCTCGACAATAAAGTAAATGTAATCCGTCAATTCATCAATATCCGTCAATTCATCAATTCAAGACTAGTATTCCGGAATAACTAAAATCTCAAGACGTATGTGATGCCGTCAAAACGGTTCGTTCATATCATACGCCGTTACATGTAGGAATGCCGTCAAAACGGTTCGTTCATTACATGCCAACATTATTTCATATGAATGCCGTAGAAACGGTTCGTTCATATCAACCATGGAATCGCACCAGAGGCTACAAAACCCTCAGAGGACCATAGGCCCGTCCCGGAGTGGCTAGAAATAATCATACCATCAATATTTCATACTTTCAAAGTCGAGAACGTACAATCATAAATGTATACTTGCCTTAATAAACGTTACCGAAAATCCCGAAGGACACGGTTCGACCGGGAAGCTTGAACCACGAAGAAGACAACGAACGGAAGGGTTCCGACTTGAG
The DNA here is from genome assembly GCA_033398695.1 of Orobanche coerulescens. NCBI lineage: Eukaryota > Viridiplantae > Streptophyta > Magnoliopsida > Lamiales > Orobanchaceae > Orobanche > Orobanche coerulescens. The sequence continues at coordinate 181,686,760 of CM065809.1, forward strand.
TTCTTCACAAGGATGTCGTCCCTAAGTCATATCAATGATAAATCAACAATCGTACGATGAATAATAATCGTACAACGCACAAAACCCCCTCTTAGACCTTTTGTCGGACACTTTGAAGGCGTCGACTAATAACTCAACCAAAGCAGCGATTCAATTCAATTCAACCGTGGAATAACGATGGAAATGATAGAATACACCTAAATAATCATCAATCCATCACTAATCTAAATTACTACGGATTAAAAGGATGAAGTCAAACAAAATCCCCAATTTCCAATACAAAATTCGAAGTGTTCTTGAATAATCTTTCAATAATCCGATGAATACTCCAACAAGTCCATAATCATGCGTATATCACTTCATACCCCATGATTTTAACATCCAAAACATCATTACCCAATACAAAATCGAAATCCAAGATGTTGAAGAAATTACCTCTTGAAGATCCAAGCACTATGATTCAAGAGCACGCGATAGAACGATGATCCGGGCTTCACAATCGAAAATAGATGAAGGAAATCACCCACTCAAGTGATAGATGAAGAAACTTCCCTCTCTCAAGCCTTCTCTCCCGTGTGAAGGTGAAGAAATGAAAAAGTATCGGTTGAATCGCACAAAAAAACGCAGATATAGGGTAAACTGTCATGTGTGCCGCGGCTCAGTAGAGGTGTGCCACGGCACAGACCCAAAATTTGCTCCTGTGGCTCGGCGGTGCCGCGGCTCAGCCAGTGTGCCGCGGCACCGGGTACAGGCGGTTTTGGCCGAATCTGGAAAATGAGAGTGACTTAGCTATTTCGACCATAACTCCCTCGTCTGGACTCCGATTGACTCACCGTTTGAACCATTGGAAAGCTAACTCGATGCTTTATAATATTGCCAAGATTCAGAATTTTTTTGAGTTTCCAAGAATTTATGGTGATTTAACAAAGTCGAACTTATACGTGGAAAAGTCGCTAAAGAATACGGAATTCAACAGAACGATACCGAAACGAACTCGGATGACAAAAAGTGTAGAATTAATCATTCTCAGGATGACGAAACGGTCCCAAGCAAGTCGTCAAAATAGACTTCCGCCAAAAATAGAAAATTTTCGGGGAACAAAATTACGGGTATTACATTCTACCCTCCTTAAAAGAAGTTTCGTCCCGAAACTTAAAACAGGCAGGGAGAAGAAATATTTCGCCAGGAAAAACTCAACGAGATACACAAGAACCGAAACTTATGCCCAAACGGCGAATCATCAATATAGAACACAACAATACATTACCCGAAGGTAAACCAAACCAATGCCGAAAAAGATACGAATTCATAATGCCCGAAGGCTCCAACGGAAATACCGATACATCACAATGGCCTGAAGCCGAATGACTCAGTAAATCATCACAAAATAGATCTCAAAGAGACCAACTCGATCATCGGACATACCCTCGGTGTATGAACAACCCGATCGCAAATCGTCGGACATATCCAATACAACATGGACTACGAACGATCAATCAATAAAGCTCAAGAGGGACATCACAAGACGCCGATCCGAAATGTGTCCGTGCACATGTCCACCCCGTATACGGAATCCAGAATATACGTGTGACAATGTACCTAATTAGCCTCAAGAACTACGTCTCGTGTGCACGGTCCAATGCGGAAATATCCACGCATGACCATCGAGTGCCTGGCTAAAAATCTTACACATAACCAATCGGCACGCAGACATGATTCCAGATATGCCACGATACAACATGACAACGAAACTCAAGGGATAAAACATCCAATACGGATCATACGACTCACCAAGTGAACGATGACACACGAATATTGAAAGATCGACACGACCAATGATATTCAAAACAATCATCCTGGGATCAGAATTCCCTAAGGACCGATTAACACGGCAATAATCACAACACCACAATTCGGGAAATCCTCAGCTCTCAACGATCACAAAATTACCGAGTTCACAAGAATAATAGTGTGCTGCCTTGAGTCGGCCAACACGACAATAATAATTCAACGGATGGGAACTATCCTCGACAGTCCCAATTCAATACTTCGATTACCGTAGAATGGCCAATCGATAACAACGATACAACGGATGAGAATATTTTTGACAACGGATGGGAATTATCTTCGATGATCCCAATTCAATACCTCGATTACCTTAGAACGGTCAATCGATAAACAATGATATGATAGAAGAGATGTCCCGGTGTCTTAAACCGACCACCGAAACGGAGATGATAAAAGGATATATCAAACGTCTCTCATCGGTTAATATAATATTAATAGAAAAACACCGATGTCAATGACGACTATCACCACAATATCTCAATGGAACATCCATCACAATCACAATCGATACGTCGATACCGCGAACCGGCAATCGACAGCGACTTAACCAACAAGTATCGCAATGCCTCGAACCGGCCTTTTACAAACAACAGTAACATTTGGCATAATTTGCCGACGGGCGTCGTGTCAACCAATCCCCTGATATCAATACAATCATAAAGAGGCCATGTCCCGAAATGATACACACAATCGTACGCCTACACGATAACATTAGTCTCATTGATTAGTACGAGTATAAAATTTGCCTCGATATCAATACAACGAACTGTTACCAATTCAGTTGATTTCGTCTTACGAGTTCCTCAGTCCCGACCAAGTTAATCTACGAACCCTTCAACCTTAACCGCAACACCACAGTCATAATCTATGATCAAACATCATATCTTATTGTAAAACGAAGGATTAATAATCAACAGGTTCGATGACGACCAATATCAACACCACCAAACCACAACTCCACCGTTTCACCATATCTCGACTAATCACAGTCTGAACAATCCAACTCAGACACTTACAAATCCTGTCCACAATACGAGTCGAAATATGATGATCATATCAGCAACCAATTCGGACCAATAATAAGGGTCTAAATGTTCCAAACTCAATTCTTAAATACGAATTGACAAGGTTCCCTTCTCGTAAATCCTTCGTTAAAATTTACTTATAACCGTCATCAATTCGAATCATCCGACTGGTTCAAAACAATAGATAATCATATTAAAAAGGTTATCAAACAATCCAATCATTCGATTTGAATATTTGCTCCATACGTATGGGCTTCCAAATTCAGAGATGAATAATAGTCTCATCAAACTCATAATCACATTCGTATTCCTATATGAATATTATTTCCAACACATAATTTAGCTCTAGATATGAATATTCCATATTCATTTTCAAAACATCAACATTTCTTAAAAATTTTCATCACCTCGTATAATTCAAGAGTTCTTCAAGAACATGAAATATCCGAAATCATGTTCAGAACAACATATCCGAGGTATATATCTCCATGTTACCATTTCCTTCATCATGTCATTCATACAACCTCGAGAATCGCAACAAACCCTTATCATCATATGAAGAAGATCTCCATAATCATATCAACATCCGAAATCTCTTATTACAATTCCAATAAATCTCGTATAACATTATCACATGATACCATAATTGTAACACCCTGCATCCTCCCTGAATATTACACGCCGTAAACCCTTCTCACAAGGATTTACCAGGCTAAGCACAATTTTCCACGTTATTTCAAAAATGTCAAAAACACTGATGACGGTAATATTTTTCAAATACTAAAAAAAATCATTTTCCAAATACCGTCAAAACGATCAAGGCTAAAATGCCAAAAACTCAGTTTAGGGAATCGGTTTTACAAAATAAAATTTAGTTGGCGAAATACCAAAATCAATTTCAAAATACTCACGCAGCGGGTAAAAGTACAGTCCAATTTATGCATTTACATTGAAACAAGACGAACATCAAAATACACAATTCCCAACATACTCCCTCCCAAGTAGTAATCCTTAAAAAAAACGAACCACTATAAAAGGGATACGAGGATTACCTTGTATGGACGAACCACGAAGAAAGAATAATTGAACTCCATTCCAAGAATCATTCAATCATCATAGTCATCATATGGCCTCAAGAACATCAAGATCTCTATGATTCCATAATCATAATCAACATATTCAAAGCATATCATTATCTTCCTTCAACATAAACCTCATAGAATATGGATAACACAAGAAATCACTTCAATAATCAACAATAGTTCCATAACCAAGCTCTAATTCCATGATTCCAAGCTCACAATCATGTTAAAAGTGTTTAGAACACTCTTAAAAGTGAAGAGGGACGAGTTTTGGAGAGAAATATCTCAAAAGGATCGTGAGAGAAATGAAAGGCAACACTTCGATATATAAATTGCACTCTCATTACGTACGTAAGTGTCCTTTCTTAACGTACGTAACAACTTTAACGTACGTAATCCAAAATCCATAACGTACGTAACCAACTCACTGTCTCATTCCGTGCAGTCCATTACGTACGTAACCCATACCATACAACGTACGTAATATACCAGTTGACTTGCTACAGTACAATGGTTGTGTTACGTACGTAACACGTCCTGTATAACGTACGTAACACGTACGTTGACTCACCTGTCAACATCCTCCGCCGAAAGTTGCCGAAACAGGGTCCCACCTGCCTCACAGGACTCGGTTCTGTCCGATGCCTTCGTTACGTACGTAATACCTTAGCCTTAACGTACGTAACCATGCCAATCTTACGTACGTAATCTCACCTTATTAACGTACGTAATAATTCCATACTTAGCCAGTTTCAACAATTCCTGTCCAAAGTCATGACATACCAAATACGAGCATACGGCAAAAATCAATACATATACTCAATTCAATAACATTATCAAACATTCACAACGTCCTCGAGCATAATTAACCATCCACGATATCCAATATATAAACGAAAAAAAAATATCCGAAAAATCGGGGTATTACACTCTACCCCCCTTAAAAATAAGTTTCGTCCTCGAAACTTGCAATCACTCGCACAAACAACATTTCAACGGAAAATCCAAAATCACCAAGATAACCAAGAATTTTCGAATAATCCGAACAACATACTTACAGGTCTGTGAAGACGAAGATCTCCCGTGATACTAGCATGCGACTCCTAAACAAAGTCTCAACATAATACCGTTACACACCACTATCGCAAGTAGCAATTTAACAAAATCTCAAGGAAGGGTTCACGTCCGTGATCACAGCCACGATTCTTCCTACTTTCAGCCAACATTCTGAAGGACACATACGTGCGTAAGTATAATCCAAATCGCACATTCTCGAAGTGACCAATTCCCAAGAATACCAAGCTATAAACGAAACGATTAAGAAAAAAATACAAGAAGAGTGAGAGGACTTACAAGTACCGGTCGCACTGTGATGATGGAAGAGTAGTGATACTGTGGGCAAATGACGACTCAATCGACCCAAAAGACCGACAGCCTAGGTATACATAAACCTAAGCTCCGATACCATATTCTGTAACACCCCCAAGTTATTCAGGGTATATTACAGCGCCGTGAGCCCCGCCGTGGGACCCACAAGGCTAAACATACGCGGAACTATAAACTTGACCGAGAAGGTCTACATACAATGGAAAGAAAGACGATACAAATGGTATTCAAAACCATAACCAATGAAACCATATACATCACTGTACAAATCAATACCTCGGCAACACAGGCCGGAACATCAAGGAAACTGAAATACAATACTCGAGTATTTAAAAATCCATTCCAGTACAACGACACTGAATGGAGGAATCCAAGAAAAATAACCGGAGACAAGACACAGTATCACACTTGCCCATCACCTTCATGCCGACCCGATACCCACTTGTCCGCTCTCCTGGAACCTGAAATACATTAAACGTATTTCCCCCATAAAGGGGTTAGCCGTCGAATAGCTAGTGCAAGTATAACAATATGAAACATAATACTCCTCGACAATAAAGTAAATGTAATCCGTCAATTCATCAATATCCGTCAATTCATCAATTCAAGACTAGTATTCCGGAATAACTAAAATCTCAAGACGTATGTGAATGCCACAAACGGTTCGTTCATATCATACGCCGTTACATGTAGGAATGCCACAAACGGTTCGTTCATTACATGCCAACATTATTTCATATGAATTCGTAGAAACGGTTCGCTCATATCAACCATGGAATCGCACTGAGGCTACGAAACCCTTAGAGGACCATAAATCGCCCCGAGTGGCTAGAAATAATCATACCATCAATATTTCATACTTTCAAAGTCGAGAACGTACAATCATAAATGTATACTTGCCTTAATAAACGTTACCGAAAATCCCGAAGGACACGGTTCGACCTGGAAGCTTGAACCACGAAGAAGACAACGAACGGAAGGGTTCCGACTTGAGTTCTTCACAAGGATGTCGTCCCTAAGTCATATCAATGATAAATCAACAATCGTACGATGAATAATAATCGTACAACGCACAAAACCCCCCTCTTAGACCTTTTGTCGGACACTTTGAAGGCGTCGACAAATAACTCAACCAAAACGACGAATCAATACAATCCAACCATGAAATAACGATGGAAATGATAGAATACACCTAAATAATCATCAATCCATCACTAATCTAAATTACTACGGATTAAAAGGATGAAGTCAAACAAAATCCCCAATTTCCAATACAAAATTCGAAGTGTTCTTGAATAATCTTTCAATAATCCGATGAATACTCCAACAAGTCCATAATCATGCGTATATCATTTCATACCCCATGATTTTAACATCCAAAACATCATTACCCAATACAAAATCGAAATCCAAGATGTTGAAGAAATTACCTCTTGAAGATCCAAGCACTATGATTCGAAGAGCACGCGATAGAACGATGATCCGGGCTTCACAATCGAAAATAGATGAAGGAAATCACCCACTCAAGTGATAGATGAAGAAAATTCCCTCTCTCAAGCCTTCTTTCCCGTGTGAAGGTGAAGAAATGAAAAAGTATCGGTTGAATCGCACAAAAAAAAACGCAGATATAGGGTAATTTGTCATGTGTGCCGCGGCTCAGTATAGGTGTGCCGCGGCACAGGCCCAAAATTTGCTCCTGTGGCTCGGCGGTGCCGCGGCTCAGCCTGTGTGTGCCGCGGCACCGGGTACAGGCGGTTTTGGCCGAATCTGGAAAATGAGAGTGACTTAGCTATTTCGACCATAACTCCCTCGTCTGGACTCCGATTGACTCACCGTTTGAACCATTGGAAAGCTAACTCGATGCGTTATAATATTGCCAAGATTCAGAAGTTTTTTGAGTTTCCAAGAATTTATGGTGATTTAACAAAGTCGAACTTATACGTGGAAAAGTCGAATGTAATACATTACCCGAAGGTAAACCAAACCAATGCCGAAAAAGATACGAATTCATAATGCCCGAAGGCTCCAACGGAAATAACGATACATCACAATGGCCTGAAGCCGAACAGCCCAAAGATGTAAATCATCACAAAATAGATCTCAAAGAGACCAACCTGACTGTCGGACATACCCCTCGGCGTATGAACAACCAGTCGCAAATCGTCGGACATATCCAATACAACATGGACTACGAACGATCAATCAATAAAGCTCAAGAGGGACATCACAGTACGCCCGATCCGGAAATGTGTCCGTGCACATGTCCACCCCGTATACGGAATCCAGAATATACGTGTGACAATGTACCTAATTAGCCTCAAGAACTACGTCTCGTGTGCACGGTCCAATGCGGAAATATCCACGCATGACCATCGAGTGCCTGGCTAAAAATCTTACACATAACCAATCGGCACGCAGACATGATTCCAGATATGCCACGATACAACATGACAACGAAACTCAAGGGATAAAACATCCAATACGGATCATACGACTCACCAAGTGAACGATGACACACGAATATTGAAAGATCGACACGACCAATGATATTCAAAACAATCATCCTGGGATCAGAATTCCCTAAGGACCGATTAACACGGCAATAATCACAACACCACAATTCGGGAAATCCTCAGCTCTCAACGATCACAAAATTACCGAGTTCACAAGAATAATAGTGTGCTGCCTTGAGTCGGCCAACACGACAATAATAATTCAACGGATGGGAACTATCCTCGACAGTCCCAATTCAATACTTCGATTACCGTAGAATGGCCAATCGATAACAACGATACAACGGATGAGAATATTTTTGACAACGGATGGGAATTATCTTCGATGATCCCAATTCAATACCTCGTTTACCTTAGAACGGTCAATCGATAAACAATGATATGATAGAAGAGATGTCCCGGTGTCTTAAACCGACCACCGAAACGGAGATGATAAAAGGATATATCAAACGTCTCTCACCGGTTAATATAATATTAATAGAAAAACACCGATGTCAATGACGACGATCACCACAATATCTCAATGGAACATCCATCACAATCACAATCGATACGTCGATACCGCGAACCGGCAATCGACAGCGACTTAACCAACAAGTATCGCAATGCCTCGAACCGGCCTTTTACAAACAACAGTAACATTTGGCATAATTTGCCGACGGGCGTCGTGTCAACCAATCCCCTGATATCAATACAATCATAAAGAGGCCATGTCCCGAAATGATACACACAATCGTACGCCTACACGATAACATTAGTCTCATTGATTAGTACGAGTATAAAATTTGCCTCGATATCAATACAACGAACTGTTACCAATTCAGTTGATTTCGTCTTACGAGTTCCTCAGTCCCGACCAAGTTAATCTATGAACCCTTCAACCTTAACCGCAACACCACAGTCATAATCTATGATCAAACATCATATCTTATTGTAAAACGAAGGATTAATAATCAACAGGTTCGATGACGACCAATATCAACACCACCAAACCACAACTCCACCGTTTCACCATATCTCGACTAATCACAGTCCGAACAATCCAACTCAGACACTTGAGGATATTTCACCATATTTCACCATATAAAAAATTTTATTTCGATTAAAATAGAGTAATTAGACTTTCTATCATAAACGGAATTTGAGGATGATAGATTGGAATGATTCATAATAATTCTCTGTTAAATAGATTAAGGCTATTCTTTGGACTGAATGAAACTGAATTGAAGCGAACTGAACTGAACTGAATTGAATTGAATTGAAGTGAACTGAACTGAAATATATTAAGAGTAAATAATAATAATAATAATACAAAATAATAATCATATAACAAATATTAAAAATAATTAATATAATAAAATAATATTAATAAAACAATAATAAAAAATAAAAATAAATATAATATAATAATAATATAATTAATTACAATAATAATATTAATAATAATAATTAATAACCACAACAACTACAACAATAATAATCAATAACAACAATAGTCATAATAACAATAATATGGAGTAATAATACTAAAAATAAAAAAAGAAAGAAAGATAAAAATTAATATTATTGATAATAATAACAATGATAATAATGATAAATAATAATAATAATAATAATATTCATAATAATAATAATCAACAACAACATATTATAATTGATAATAATAAATATTATTAGTAATAATAATAGTAATCAATAACAGCAATAATAATAGTAATAATTAATAATAATAACTGAACTGGACTGAACTGAACAAAACTGAAAAACTGAAAAATAAGTCCAAAAGAACAGGGCTTAAAATATTTTATTTGATTAAAAATTGAGGAAATTCACTCCTTTAGCCACTTTGCCATAGTCAATGACAATATTTGTCAAGAGACTTAGTTTGTATAAATTCTAGCAAAAAAGGATATGGTTGGACCAATATATCCTTACTTTTCAATAAACCCATCCATTTTATCTCTCTCATTCCCTTCTCTTTCTAGATATTTCCCCTCTCTCCCTCTTTTCTCTTGCCTTTTCTCTCTCTCTTATTTTCTCTATATTTTGGGCGTTTTTTCGCATGATTTTTTTCGTTACGTTTGTTACCATTAAATTTAGTTTCTCTCTCATTAGTTATTCGTTACGAATTTACAGTCGTTACGACGTATGTATTTCGTACCGTCTCGTTACCATGTGTTGTTTACCTTTTGTGTTACTGTATCGTAACTGCGTTACCATGTGTTATTTTACCATGTATTCTTCGAGGGTTACCAGCACACAATATAGTAACGCAATAAAGAAATGATCATTTCTTAACGAGTTACCAGCACAAAATAGAGTAACACAATAAAGTAATGATCATTTCGTAACGAGTTACTAGCATGCAGGAATGTAACCCGTTTAATAATTGATCATTTATTACATAGTTACCATCACATAGAAGGGAAACCCAACTAATAAGTCATAATTTTGTACAGAGTTACCATCACATACAAGAGCATCCCAGCTAAGAATTGACAATTTCGTATCTATTTACCATGTTGGAATATTGTACACGCGGTACCAATAAGCAGATACGTCATTTATTTTTCGTTACGTTTGTTACCATTACATACAAAGCTGATCATTCGTTACTTATTTCATGCAGATGAGCTCATCTTGTTTAATTATTACGCATGGGGGAGAATAGAACGAAAATATATACGATTGAGGCAGAAAAGAGTACGTTCTTATTTCAGCTATGCGTATAACATTCGACTAGTACGACAATATGGAAACACAAAAGGGTAATTAGAACACAAAATGGTTATTTCTTTCAAGGGTTACCAGCACACAATAGGGTAATCCAATAAAGAAATAATCATTATGTAACGAGTTACTAGCTTGCAGGAATGTAACCCGGTTAATACTTGACCATTTATTACTGAGTTACCATCACATAGAAGGGTAACCCAACTAATAAGTCATAATTTCGTGGAGAGTTACCATCACATACCAGAGCATCCCAGCTAAGAATTGACAAGTTCGTATTTATTTACCGTGTTGAAATATTGTACATGTAATACCCGTGATTTTCTCTTTCGGTAATTTTTTGTTTTTGGTATTTTTCTGGTTTTCAGAACTCGCTTGTGAGCGTTTTGACATTTTGATAATGTTTTGTTCTGCGTGTTAGGTCATCCGAGTTTGTTCCGGGGCTGTTTTACCGCTATTTGGTTCATTTCGTGTGATGGTGGTTCGAAACTATGGTTTCGTGTTTCCTATAAGTCCGTTGAGCTTTGTTACGCGTGTTGTGAGCTTCGGTTTGGTTGTTTGATATCATATTGTGAGTTGCGGACGTTTTGGGCCGTTTTATAATTTCTCAAAGTTTGGGGTAATTACTTTCGTTGTCGTTATTCCGAACCTTCGGGTAGTCAGAATTATATTTTCTTTTAACGTTTGAGTTCGTAATTGTGCACTCTTCGTATGCATGTCTTCGTCTTGTGTTGTTGTCGTCGTTTCGCGGTTTCGTCGCGCTCGTACTCGACGAGCTGAACTTAGTAGTTTTGGAACTGCTAAGTGACTTACGTACGCTATGCTATAAGCGTAACGTACGTTATCATCATGTAGCTTACTTACGTTAAGCCTTTTTCATTACGTACATAAGGGTATTCCAGTTCAGACAGTGAGTTCTGGCCGTCGATAGCGCACGCTATGTATTGGCCCTAGCGTCCGTTAACTGTTCACATTACGTACGTTAAGCCCTTGCCATAACGTACATAATGGTCTTCATTTTTTAAGACTGGAGGTTTTGGGCATCGATTACGTACGTAACTTTTCGTGTCTTACGTACATAATACCTTTAATGTACGTTATCCTTTGTTTATAACGTACGTAATGCATGTGCGGGTTTATATATCCAGGGGTTGACCGAGTTCGTCATTTCTTCACCTTCTCTTCATCTCTTCGCGGCTGGGCGATTTGTGGCGATTTTGGGGCAATTTTTGAGTCTCGTAACTCCAAGTTTACATCTTCTCCGAGTTCTTGGTGTTGATTAACATCATCAATCCATGTTCTCCGTCTTTGATTCGAGGTAACTCTCTTGAAACCCTCCTTGATGTATTTCGTGAATCTTCAACATTTGGGCTTGTTCTTCATGAATCGTGTTGTGGTATATCATCAATTGGTTATATTGATTCTCTCCCTATGATTTTATTCGTGTCTCTTGTCGTATCCGGGTTTCCAGTGATGCTCTTGATGTTCTTGGGGAAGTATTGAACCCTAAGTGTTCGATCTCTTGATTCTACGAATTCTTGTTGGGAATTTCATATATTTTTCACCCTCTTTGCGATCAACTTCGTAGTAATTATGTTGTTCTTGTATTTTCAACCTAGTTGGAGAATTCAAGGGTTTCCGATCGAGCTTTCCCGTCGCTTCGCGTGCTTTGGACTTGAGGCAGGTATCTCGTATATATTCTTTATACTTTGAGAATGTGATGTGTCGTGAATTTAACGTGGACTTGTTAGTGATGGTATATTTAACCGTAACTTACTTTCAACGAAAATGTGATTTCTATGATAAGTATTTATGAACGTAAACTTAAGTTTCGCGAAGAATAATAACAACCATCTCATGTGATTTTGTGTTCTAAACAGATACTAGAAGTGAGTAGTTGACCGAAGAATTGTGAAATCGTGTAATACTCGTATTATTCGCTCGTTAGCCTTTTTCTTGAATGGTGGTGTGCTGTGAATGTTGTACCATTGTGGAAGTTATGATGCATCAACTTATGTGTTACGTGTTTGCGGTTGTAGTAAATATTGTATCTTTGCTGTTGTGTTTAATTGGGGACTTGAGATGTTGCCCGAGTAGGGTCCCATCGAGGCCTCCGGAGGCGAGTGCTTGCGAGTACGGCCAGACATTACGTTGTGGCCATAAGGTTATCAATTCAAGTAGGTCTGGAGAGAGCTCCGAGAATCGGCACTTGCGAGTGCGATGTCATGATAACTTATGGGCGTGCTTGAATGATGTTATCCGGGTAGGGTCCGTCGAGGCCTCCAGAGGCGCGTGCTTGCGAGTACGACCAGACTTTACGATTTGACCATAAAGTTATCTAATCGGGTAAGTCTGAAGAGGGCTCCGAGAATCGTCACTTGCGAGTGCGATGTCAAGATAACTTATGGGTGTGTTTGAGTTTATTTTCGATGAGCTAATCCGGATGGGACCCTCCGTGGCCACGGAGACGATTTGACTATTGATTTGCTATTTCTGAATTGTTTATGTTTAAATCTTGAATCCCGGTTAAATCGATGAATATGGTTTTGCCCTTGAGGCTCGGTTGAGAATTGAAGCAATTATACGGTTTTGAAAGAAACCCCTTTTGAAAGGAAGAATTATAAATCTTTCCTGATTTTACACTGAGACCCCCAAAGTCTCCAAATAAACTCTTACAGTGATTTCTGAAGTAATCACATGATTTGTTTTAAAGGATTAATTTTCAAAAGACTTTAGACTCGGGGATCGTGTTACTACCTTGTCGAAATGTTATTTTTATAACTGTTGTATTCTTGGTGTATAATTGTATAGATTGGTTACTTGCTAGCGATTTCCATCGCTAACCCCTCGTTGGGGGATTATGTTATGTTTTTCAGGTATTCCGGTTTGAGAGAGAGCAACCACAGGATCGTCATGGAGGATGATGTAAAGCAACGATACTAGTCACAGTTGTAGTCGGTTGTCTGTCAGGGATCTGTCAGTCCGAGTATTTAATTCTAGTTCTTTGTCATCCTTAAGAGTATGGACATGTTGTGTAAATTGCGATCGAGTTGTATTTTGGTTTATCATTTGTACTGCTATGTTGTATTTTGAGAGACCTAATCGGTCTACGGTTGTATGTTTTGGTCGAATTGACCACGTGTGGGTTTGTTTTGTGGTTTCTTGCCTGGTAGATCCTTGCGGAAAGGATCTACGGCGTGTAATGTCCCTATGCGGATTGGGGGGGTGTTACAGTACACGAGGTACCAGTAAGCAGATACGATATTTATTTTTCATTACGTTCGTTACCATTATATACAGAGCTCATCATTCGTTACTTATTTCATGCAGATGAGCTCATCTTGGTTAATTATTGCGCATGAAAGAGAAGGAAACGAAAATATATACGATGGAGGCAGAAAAGAGTACGTTCTTATTCCGGCTATGCGTATAACATTCGACCAGTACGACATTATGGTAACACAAAAGGGTAATCAGAATACAAAATGGTTATTTTTGTAAGGGTTACCAGCACACAATAGGGTAACCCAATAAAGAAATGATCATTTCGTAACGAGTTACCTGCACACAATAGAGTAACGCAATAAATAAATGATCATTTCGTAACAAGTTACTAGCATGTAGGAATGTAACCCGGTTAATAATTGATCATTTATTACTGAGTTACCATCACAACAGCAGAAAACTTCCATTGCGAATCAACAGAAGAAAAACAAGATCTATGATAGATCTCAATAAACCTTAATTTTCTATAATACGCAACTACAAGATCCATAACCAGCACAATAAAGAAATGATCATTTCGTAACGAGTTACTAGCATGTAGGAATGTAACCCGATTAATAATTGATAATTTATTACTGAGTTATCATCACAACAGCAGAAAACTTCCATTGCGAATCAACAGCAGAAAAACAAGATCTAAGATAGATCTGAATAAACCCTAATTTTCTACAATACACAACTACAAGATCCATAACCATTTCCACACATAAGCATGACAAATCACACAAATCATACCTAACCCTATGAACTCAACCACCGAAACCGTAAAGGGTGAGTCTCTGCCTCTTCAGAGCATACACAACGTCCATGGTGTTGAACAAAGTATTTTAATAATGAACGTTTTCAAAACATTTAAACACAATTCAACTAAACGGCATGAATAAGTGAAGACAAATTCAACGTCTAGTGCACGCTACATATCTGAGATAGCGCACGCTATCGAAATCTACCTGAAGTCAGAAAGTCACCTGCAGAGCACTTGAAAACTCACCTGATGTTTTAGCGCACGCGAGCTTCAAATATTAGCGCACGCTGGTTGATCAAATTAGCGCACGCAACAACGTGACTAGCGCACACTATCGGTTTCATGGGTAAACAAGACAGTAAGGACAGTGAGCACTGGACTAGAAAAAGAGTATCAGGTAACGCACGCTACGAAGATGTTAGTGCACGCTATGTGGACTAGCTAACGCACGCTACAAAGACAAGTTGCGCACGCTACCTGAAAGCATATACAAGACAGCAAGCTTTGGGCTGAAGAAGAAACAACAGTCAACGCACGCTAAAATGAAGACTAATGCACGCTACCTGGAGATTATTAGCGCACGCTATCTGTTCCCTGTTAGCGCATGCTAACTGTTCAAAATCCTACCGTTAGTCATTCAACCGTTGGAACAACAAAGTCAACAAAGAAATCACGGAAAATCTGGAAAGCAAATCTTGACTACCTAGCGCACGCTAAGGATGTTCATTAACGCACGCTAAGTTCAAAATATATTTGTTGGAGAAGAACGTTGGTGACAAAGCCGTATTATTATTCAAAGTCAAAATAAAGTAAGTCGACCAAGTCGTCAGCGCACGCTAAAGGGACTGTCCAGCGCACGCTAAACATGTTATATTACCGTTGGAACAGTTTGAAGACAGTTCAGTTCATCAAAGTTAGACAACAATAGCGCACGCCAAAATGAAATATTAGTGCACGCTAATAGTTCCAGTTTTCAGCATATCAAGAGGGACTGAACACTATAAATACCCATGCCATTGGGTATCTCAAGGACACAAAACTTCAAGCATACAAACGCACTTGAGCTCAGATTATTGCTATTTATTTCATTCTAAGTTGTGACGATAAAAGATACGAGTGTTGTTCGCATATTGTAATATCTTATATACTTCGTATCTTATTTGATTGTTGTGAGTGTTGCATCACTCCTTCAAGAGCTTGAGAGAAACGAATCAAGAGTTCTTAATCCGGTGTTATTAGAATCTTTGATCAGGCATTGTTAGGATTATACTCTAACGATCGCAAGTGAGGATTATCTAGTTCCTATAGAATACTAGATAAGAAAATTTATATTGAGTGTTTGGTTGTGCTTGGACCAATCGAAGACAAGCGTTGTAACGGTTGTGCCCGGACCTATAGAAGACGAGGCAAAGTTGTGTGTGGTTTTTCTTGAGCCAATAGAAAAAGAAAATGGAGAGAGGACGTAGGCAAGTTGCCGAACCTCGATACAGCGTTGTGTCTTTTACTTTCTGCCCAATTTATTTTTCCTTCGCGAGAAAGTTTAATTATCCGCAATACCACTATTCAACCCCCTTTCTAGTGGTACATTTATCTTTTCACATGGCAGTGACGGTTTTCCGGCGAGCATGCTCGGTGTAGGTGACGGCGCGGGACGATATTCGAAACGCAGACTACTTTATCAAAAGTTGGAAAAGGTATATTATTTTAGAAAAAGGACAAGTCATTAAATCAATCGAACTAAAGCATTTTAATGATAATACTAGTAGCATGTCATTAATAGATTATTGAAACTTTATCTAGGAGTGGACAGTTGAAGTTTCGAGACTTATTTGGAATCACACTACCGACCAAACTTACAAGGCAAGTTCGTCCAGCTTGCTCGGCCCTAGCATTATTACAGATTTTTGTGTGTTTATTGTGTATCGATTATGTAATGTCGAATGTGATACGGTTAATGTGTGAATTTGTGTGTTCTTATGTAGCTTTACATATGAAATTATGAAAAATTATGTCGTCTCAGCAGGAACAAAGAAATTTAAAATGAACGTTCTTTTCGCACCCGAATAGTGGGGGTTTGCACCCGAATATTGGGTGGTAGAAATTTCTCTATTCAGATATTGAGGATAGCCGCGTATGTGCTCTTATATTCATGTATATGTGATAAATATTTGTACGTATACATTTGGAACAAAATCATACATGTGGACATATGAACTGTAATGTGTTATAGCTGACCCGGATATAGGCCGGTATTGTATACTTGCCAGTTGCATGGACTTTGGGTATACATGCTTGGGAATGCGAAAGATCGGGACAAAGTTGACGACGGTGTTTGGAGCGCATTGAAATTTTAGTATTTTTATTTTCAAGGGTATGTAATAACTTTCAGCCCGTGTGTTTTCTACTTTCCTGTTTAATGCTTTGAAAAGTTATTTTGGGATTTTATCTTTTTATGTTATAAGTTACCGTGATGCAAAATAAATAACCTTGCCTGATGAGTCACATAAGGTGTCCACAGCACTGTAGCTATCGATAAATTTAGGGATATTACAACCAGGGGCGGAACCAAGGAGGGGCTAAAGGGGGATAGAGTCACGGCTAGACTAAAAAAAAAAATAGAATTTTTTTTAGCCTCGAGTGTTTATAAAAAAACGAAAAGAAATTTTTTAAACTCCAACTAATTTTCGCTGTTAAATATTTGAGTCTGAGTAATTTATACTCCTAGTTTCGCCACTGATTACAACGTCGGCCTCTACGTCGTAATCATCATGATTTATAAGATGGACAATATTCCACCGTAAACTATTCAGAATTGATTTCTAATATGAGAAAACTAAAAGTTTCACAATGCATGTGAATGACAGAGAAATTAAGAAGAAATGAGTTTCCTATCGGTCTGCCCATGAGCTCACGGTTTTAGTGGTACACTTTGTATTTCTTTAGCGGGTCATAAGTTCTTTATTTTTTAGATTTAGGATCCGGATTATGGCCTAATTTTGGTCATAATTCGGGACTGCTTGCTTGTATTTCTCGATATTTTCTTTATCTCACAGATTGGTGGGTCCCACCTCAACCCCGTCCACAATAAACTTTTTTTTTTTAAAAAAAAAAGAGAAGAAACGAGTTTGACCACATCCAAATCGTGAAATACTTTTTTTTGTGCTAAAATCTAGAAATACTTTAAATTGTCTGTATCTTTCACGGGCACCGTGAGAGGACGGCTCAAATAGATTCGGTGAAATTGCAATTTATCCTACTAATTTTGATTCATTTGTAATATAGGGAAAGGTAGCAATATATAAACACTAATTTCGTACTAACACAATTTATGGACACTTATGCTTAGTTTCTGAATTTAACTTAACGAGAGAAAAGAAAGAAAATGGATGGAAATAAAAAGAAAGAAAAAATATTTGGTGTTCTTGAGTTTTTTTAATGAAAAGAAACGGAAAGAAATGGAAGGAAAACTTTCCCTCCTAACTTTCTTCCAATTTAGAAGGATTTACTAAAATTCGAGAACTAAGCGTTAGCCCAGTTTATATGGACAATTACATAATTAGCCGTATTTATTTTATGCGGATCTTACGTGGCACCTTACGTGTCTTTTTTTGCCAAGTTGGAGCAAAAGATGGCAATTAGACCCTCTTACCACTCAGACATCGCCATAAAGAAATGAAAAATTACCCAAAAATTATTTAAAAATCTGAAAAAATTATTGAATTCTAAGATTTCTTTATTTAAAATATCAAAAAATTAAATAAAATGTTTTGTTTTGTAAAAAATCAATTTTCATAAAAATGAAAATTTTATATTTGTAAAATTATGTCAAATCTTTTTTACGGAATTCAAAATTCTATTTGTTTTAATAATGTCATAGATTCTTTCAATATCTTAATATCTTTTTTTTATATTTTAAATAAAATTTCAGATTTTTAAATAATTTTGGGATTTTCAAATATTTCTTTTACTTTTTTATTCTTAAATAAATTTTGTGAAAAAATATTTTTTTTTCCATATTTCAGTACAAATGACGAGATCTGAGTGATCAGAGGGCCTAATTTGCTACCTTCCCGTGTAACTTGGCAAAAAAGAAAAAGAAAAACAACACATAAGCCCCCACGTAGATCCACATAAGATAAATAGAGCTGATTATGCAATTGTTCGTATAAATTGAGCTAAGTGTCTATATGAAATTAATTTCTGTATATTGTTACCTTCTCACTTTTGTGTCTGTATATTATAAATGGGGCGAGGTTGGTGGATATAAATTGCAATTTTACCTATGGATTTGTAGAGAGAGAGAAAAAAACATTCCCAACGTGTATACGATCTCTTTTTTTTTTTTTCTGGCAAAAACCATCTTTAAGTCTTTGTATTTTTATTTTTTATTTCACGAGTTTTCCGTATAATTTTTTCTTTTTAATAAATCATTGTACTATTATTTTTATGCTATTAGGTCCTTATTTAACATTTCGTTAATTTTTCCGTTAACTAATTTATAAGTCATTTTATATTTTTTGATCGTTTTTTATATCAAGTATTTATTTTACTTTTTAAATGTCATGTTGTCATTATTTGTTGATTAAATCACAAATAATGATTTAAAAAATAATGGCTTGTAAATACTGACTTTTTTATTTAACATTTACTAATATTCAACATTGTAAATAATGACTTTTGAAAAATAATAGTACGGCCAGCATGACATTATTATCTAAATAATGACTTTTTAAAAAATGACATGACATTATTTATGGTTTAATTAATAAATAATGACAACATGATATTTTAAAAAATAAAATAAAAAGATAATGTGGAAAATAATGAATAAATAAATAATGACATGTAAATTATTTAAGGGAAAAGTTAACGAATTACTAAATAAGGACCTATTAACATCAAAAACAATAGTATAAAGATTCATTAAAATGGAATAATTATACGGGAACCTCATGAAACACAAAATAAAAGTACATGAATTTAAAGATAGTTTCTGCCTCTCATTTTTATGTGGCAGAATTTTAAAGACACCTTCTTCAAAATTTATTCCCAAGTGGTATGAAAGTACCTAAATTTTGATTTAGTAGAACAATACAACTCTAATACAAACTTACATTATGTTTACTTATTTATGTGGCTCAACATTTTTTCAGTTATTACTTTTTGGCTTATGTTTACCTAAACTATTTTTGTAATACAACCTCTTGCAAGGAGTTCCGACAACAAATATACAAAAGCAAATAGTTATTTAAAAAATCTGATTATTATTTAAGATTTGAAAATATTTTTAAATTCTAAAATTAATTTAAAGTATCATAAATTTAGCTGAAAAATTAAAAAATAATTTTCATTGAAAAATAAAAAATTACATTTTTAAAAGGGTTCTATCTTTTAGAATACCAAACCATAAAAGTAACAAGTTATATATCCTCATTCATAAGAGTATAAGTTTTGATACGTACATTAATACCCTTAAATCTATCACTAAAAGGTAAAAAAGGAAAGTCAACATCAACACCTTTTTGGAGGACATTTTAGTCTTTTTAAGCAAAATGGTATCAATAACTTACACTCTTATGAATGAGGATATATAACTTATCAATTTTATGGTTTGGTATTAAAAAATTGATTCTCACTTTTTAAAAGGGTTCAAATTTTGAATTCTATGAATTTAGAAAAGTAAAAAATAAGTTCATCAAAAATATTATTATATAAAAATGAAAAAATATAAAAAAAAAGCAGAAACTGAATTTAAAAAAAAAAATGAAATTATTTTTAAATTTTAAATTTCTTTTAAAGTATCATAAAAACTAGTTTTATTTTACATTGAATTTTATTTTACATCTAATCTTATAAATAATTTTCATATAAACTGAATTATATTTATTTTTTTAAAATAAAAGGATTCAAATTCTAGATGTTCTTAATTTGAAATAAATCTACTTATTAGTTATTTCACAAATCAACTTCACTTAAGAATTATTTCCTGAACATAAATAATTTTTATATTTTTATAAATTAATTTAAACTCTTTTAAGAAAATAAATTTAGTAATTTTGCTGGCAATGGTGTGAAGACATCCTATTGGAGACCTCTAATTCAAGAGGTTCTCTGTGTTTTCTCATCAATAATTTATTAATAGATCATAGTTGCATTGGAATAGATTTTTCATAAATTTTAGATATACTTTCTACGTGACACTTTATTTTTACAAAATTATAATTGTATTCGAGAAGCTCTCGAATCGCAAAAACCACTTAAGAATCAAATAGGCTTAATTGCATTTTTGGTATTCCTATTATATCTCAATCACGATTTTGGTATCCAAGATTTTTTTCTGCGATTTTAATACCCTATTTTACCCAATTGTAAAATTGACAGTATCCCACAGCTCTGGTCAAAATTGGATCTCATTTATCCAACGTGGCAGCCAGCGTGGCATGCCAGAGTGGATATATAAAAAATAAAAATATTTTTTATTTTGTTATTAATAATTAAAAATTAAAAAAACTTAATATTGATTAAAAAATAATGTTTTTTATTTTGTTATTAATAATTAAAAAACTTAATATTGATTAAAAAACTTAATGTAGGAGTAGGTGCTCAAAAATATTAAGTTTTTTAATCAATATTAAGTATTTTGTTAAAGTAAATACACAAATACTCTGACTATTGGGCTTCTCCAATTAATATAAATACTGCATTAGAACGCTCCGAATATGTAATCTCTCCCTATTTAAAGGGACCATATGAATGAGAATATGCATCTTCTTCTGCCCTAATTCTTGTCTTGTTTACTTTTACTACAACATATTTTTAATTTTTAATTATTAATAACAAAATAAAATACGTTTTTTATTTTTTAAATATCCACTCTGGCATGCCGCGCTCGCTGCCACGTTGGATAAGTGAGGTCCAATTTTGATCAGAGCTGTGGGGTATTGTCAATTTTACAATTGGGTAAAATAGGGATATCAAAATCGTGGAAAAAAATCTTGAAGTACCAAAACCGTGATTGAGATATAATAGGAATACTAAAAGTGCAATTAAGCCAATCAAATATTTAGAATTTATTTCGCACGGAGACCAAATTGATGGTCTCGGTACGAGTATCTGCCCAAATAAAATTGCACAAAGGACTGAGGGAGTTGGGAAGCAGCAGTAGCATGTGGTACCTGGGACAATGATGCAATGAACTTATGACTGGGGACCAAACTTTGAATTGGTCTCTCTCACATTAAGATGCAATATGTGTGTATGTCATTGCTAGCACAAATATGGAGATGGGGGTTGGGGTGGGGTGGGGGTGGGGTGGGGGGTTGGACCTGTGAGCTACGGCTCGATATGTTAAAATCATGGATTAAGAAAGAGAGGTACCTTGGCGCCGTGGGTGGCGTTTTTTTCCCCAGTCGAAGTTTTCCGATGGCTCACCATAGCGGGTCTGGCGCCATGGCTTGTTGCGCCGTGGTGGCCACTGGCCAGCCCACGCGGTAGCCGTTTTTTTTTTTTTTTTTTTTTTTTTTGAATATTGGACCGTTGGAAATCAAATAGGAACGTTAGGGACTAAACAGCTATAAGCCTTAAAAGCCAAAAAAACCCATTTTCCAACTATATAAACTCTATAAAAAAATCATACTCACTCACCCTTTAATCTACACCCATTCCTATCAATATTTCTTTCAAATATGAATCCAAATAATAATCCCAACGATCCTATGTACGACTCTTATTATGATGCTTTTTTTAATAATGATCGAGAGCGATATCTTCAAAGCAATGTTACCTGGTTCGCGGTACGCTGCGGTTCGCGGAACACGTATCGGGACGTGGTACGCTATATGTATCGGTACGTGGTACGCTGGGGGTAGGCTTAGTCGGGACGCTTTTTTGGGACGCGGTACGCGAATTCATTCTTTTCAATACGCCAGTATTAAATTTATAAGATAATTAATTTTCACATATATTTTTGATTATTTTTAAAGAATATAATTTTATAATCAATTATTAAAGTATATAACATTATAATATCTATCTGTATCATCGAGTAGTAAAAAGTAAAAACAAGACATAATAACAGAAGTTTATTAAATTGAAAAAGAATCACAAATACGTAAATTAGTCATAGCACAAAGAAAAACATAACTCAATCTACTTTTAACGTAAATTATATCTTTTCTTTTCCTTTCGCTCCAAAACTGGAAATTGAAGTTTGCCGAATCCGTAATCCACCAGGAGCTTGTGGGGTCTTCCCAAGGTCATGCATGCCTCGCAAAGCAGATGAAGAACTTGAACCATGTGAAACAGTTACTTCATCTTCTTTCTCTAAAGTTTCAGATTGTTCTTGATATTCATCTTCAAGTGATTTCCAACGCAAATCTTCTAACCTTACACTTGAATCATCAACATAAGATTCCTCCGGATCAATATCCCATTTTCTGTGTGGCCCATCTTTGTAACTTTCAGTGAAACGAGACAAAAGGCGCAAATTTGAATGAATAAAAACCAACTTATCAGCTCTTACAGAATTCAATCTATTCCTCTTCACACTATGAATATATGAATAAGTAGTCCAATTTCGCTCGGCAGAAGAGCTAGTGATTGGTTGTGATAATACCTTTTGTGCAACTTCGGCCAACTCTGGAGTTTCTGCACCATAAGTGGACCACCATTCAATGGCGTCCATAGTTACTGCATCTGTTTGGGCTGCAACCATAGCATAAAGGCCTTTGCGCATGTGGAAACGAGCAACCGCTCTCGAAATAATTTTGCCTCCTCGCCTCTCAGAAATTCTTTCAAAGGATTCCATCACTCCTTGTATCACTTCTTTGTCCTCATTTGGTGCTTTCCTTCTTGTCCCTCCTGGTGCTGGAGCACTAAGATACCTCGGATCATAAAATCTTGGAGTAAGGGCAAACCCGAGACAATGAAGAGGAATAGACATTTTCTCCCACCGTTGCATAATAATGTCTTCCATCTGATCATAGTTAGCCTCATGGACATTTCCTTTCATAATGTCTTTGATTTCACCCACCATATTATCCATCTTTTCATAAATCTCACCCATTTTGGGACCATCACCATCACAAAATTTAATCAGTAAAAAAATAGGTTTAGTGATGGATAAGACATTTTTCACATTATCCCAAAAACTATCAGAAGATATAGTATCTGTAATTGAGTTTCCCATAGTTCTTGCATGTTCATCCCCCTGTTTAATCCAATCTTTCCAAGATTTAAGAATAACCGTAGTAGCTAAAGCTTCTCTACAATCAAGAAGTCTTTTCAGCAAAATATAATGTGATCCAAATCGAGTTTTTGCGACTTTCAAAAGCTCCAACTTTGAATGACTTTTAAACATATACATTGCATGGTTGTGGTTTATGAAGTACTTTGACTATATTTTTTCCTATTCTATATGTACTATTTAACCACTCAAATCGCTTTGCAAAATCTTTCATGACAAGATTCAAGGAATGTACTGCACATGGTGACCAAAAAATATGCTTGTGTACCTTTTCTATCTCCTTCCCGGCAAATTTGCGGTTTGTAGCATTATCACCACAACTCGAATAACTTTCGAGTCTCCAACTTCCTCAATAGCACTCAACAAAAACTCAAGAATTGCTTTCCTATTTTCTCGATGCCCGAAAATCTTTAGCATACAAGAAAGTGGCACCACGACTATTCACAAGAAGAACATTGATCGAGGCTCACGTTTTACATTAGACCATCCATCTCGAAACTATTGACACCCCTGTGTATACCAAGTGTCCTCAATCGGAACAAGTTCTTTCTCAATATTTCTTTTGCACTCATCTAATAATGTAGTCCTTCCTTTCTCATATGATGGTGCTTTATAACCTTGAGGAGCTCTATTAATTGTGTTACCATCTCATGAAATTGGGGATTCCTCAACACGTTAAAAGGTATTCCATTGGCACACAGTCCCCGATTATTTTGACATCAACATCATGTCTTTCCATCAATTTAAACGAATCTTCAATTTTTCCTGCAATCGACGGTTTATTGATCTTCATCAATGTAGAGTTCTTTAATGATGACGAGACCCCGAGTTTTTCAAAGACTTGAACTCTTTTTCTAACCTCTTCATATGTGGCTCTCGTTGCTCATTAATGCGTAACAACGTTGTATTCTCGCTTTTTTCCTAAGCAACACCAAAAAATGATAATGCATGCGGGTATATGAACTAGTGAACTTGTTCTTGCAGTACTTACATGACCATATTTTTGAGCCTCCTGGATTTTTCCCATGACCAGAACCCGTAATTATTACGTGTTCTAGCAAAGGTTTTTTTGTTGAATCGATTTCCACTGCCTCTTCAATATTTTTTCTCACAAATTTTGATGATTGACTGTGGTTTATTTGTGTTTCTGGAACAATTTCTTCGGCTTCACTTGAACTACCATCCGAACATTCAACACTAACTTGCTGAGATGAGATTTGTTGCTCTCTTGCTCGTTTGCCAAACGCCATAATTTAGGTGAAGATGTTCTTTTTTGAACGTAGATGATAATATGTTTTATTTTTGAATCAATACCAATTAGAACTAGATATATAGTGTACAAGTTAAAAGAATCCTAATCAATATATGATTATGTCTTTTAGATTAACAAGGAAAGAGATAAAGTTTAGAAAAGATATAGATTTTTAATGATTTGAAAGTCAAACACTAAAAAGTTAGGTAATTTATTTGAGATAAATACCAATAATTATTGATATTAGTTTCCATTAATATGTTATTTAGTATTATTTGTACGATTTTTTTTAATATTTTACAATGAGTACACAAGAAACAAAGAAGGAAAAAACGAAAAGTAAAAATCTTGTAAAAAAAAGGAAGAAAAAAGGAAAAAACGAAAAGTAAAAATCTTGTAAAAAAAAAGGAAGAAAAAGTTAAAAAGGAAAGAGAAAGTGGGATAATCATTACACAAATATGGAGTAAAAAATACTCCTAATAGGAGTCTCCTGTGACTTCACATGTCTGCCGCCTATTACCAAATAAATAATAAAAGTGACCAAAGGGCATAATTGAATTTTCCACCCCTCCTTCCTTATTTCCTTTACTTTTCTCTCCTTCTTCACACGTTCCTTTCATGGCGTCTCTGCAATTTTAACTTGCATCTCCTTCAATATCCAAGCAATTTTCATGAGAAAAATCAGACCCCGTACAAGATCTACGCAGCTCGACAGCGCCGTGGGTAAAACCGACGCCACCATACCTCTGTCCCTGTTTCGCGTCTGCCTTGACATCATGCCACTGCCATAAAGCTGCGGGTCGCCGGATATGGGGCACCAGTTCGCGAACGCACCGCGTTTGGGTACCTGCGATCTGGTTCGTGGGACGAGGGGGGGAGAGCGAATTAGGTAACATTGCTTCAAAGTTATGTGGCGTAACAGCAATTTATAGATTTGCATGATCAATAAGCGGGGGGATCCAGTTCGCATGAAAAGAGAACAAGGGCATACATACCACGCGAACGGGAAAAGGCGGAACAACGTTTAATCGAAGACTATTTTGGCGACGCTGAGAATGATCCTAAATATCCCGAAGATAATTTTAGGCGAAGGTATCGTATGAGTTCAAGACTTTTTAATAAAATTCTCAACGATATTTTAAGCTATGATGTTCAACCTCTTCCCGATTACTTTAATTTTTTTAGACAACGTCTTGATGCATGCGGTCGTTTAAGTATTGGTCCTCCTTTGAAGTGCACATCCGCCATCCGCCAATTGGCGTACGGCACTGTACCTGATGCATTAGATGAGTACTTGCAAATTGGTGAACGTTGTTCCCGACAATGTTTAGATGCATTTTGTAAATGCATACATGTTTTATACAACGAAAAATATTTAAGGCAGCCCAATGCAGAAGACGTTGAAAAAATATATGCATTGCATGAAGAAAAACATAAACTTCCGGAAATGCTCGGGAGTATTGATTATATGCATTGGGACTGGAGAAATTGCCCAAAGGCCTTACAAGCTCAATTCAAAAGGCGTGATCATAAATACCCAACTCTTATATTAGAAGCGGTTGCGGATCAAAGATTATGGATTTGGCATGCATATTTTGGGGTTCCGGGGGGAAATAATGATCTTAATGTGTTATATGGTTCACCGTTATTTGATGCTGAACTTGCCGGTACAGCTCCGTTATGTCCATTTGAAGTTAACGGCCATACATATAACAAAGGTTATTATTTAGCCAACGACATTTATCCGACATGGTCCGTGTTTGTGAAATCGTTTAGTGTTGCAAGGTCTGAGAAGTATTTGAACTTCAAAAGGGTTCAAGAAAGTGCTAGAAAAGATATTGAACGAGCTTTCGGAGTCTTACAAAGTCGTTGGGGAATTATACGACAACGAGCACGTGCTTGGCACATCAACACCTTGAAGCTAATCATGTATTGTTGTATAATGTTGCATAACATGATATTGGAAGACGAAGGATTCTAGGTGAATTTAAGAGACACATACGTTGATCCAACTCCGAACATGCCAGATAGTTGGGTCGAAAGGTGTGACTCACATTTGAGAAAAAATAAAGAACTCCGAGATAGTAAAGTGCACGACGCGCTTCGACAAGACTTTGTGGAACATTTATGGAACTTGTTTAATTAGGTTTCTATTTTTATGTATTTTTTTTAAATGTAATGTGTGTGTTTTTTTATGTAATGTTTGTTTTTTTTAATGTAATGTGTTTTTTTTAATTAATGAAGGTTATTTTAGTTAATATTATGTATGTTTAATTTTATGTAAAAGAAAAAAAAAATAGGCCGACGGCACCAGAATTTCTGGTGCCAACGGATACGGCCAGAATGTGGTGCCGTCAGATTTCTGGTGCCATAGAGATTTTTGCTGACGTGGCAGTAACTTTTGGCCCATGGCACCAAGCCATGGCACCAAGGTTACCATTGCTCTAAAGGTCAAGAGATCTTGAAAGCTAGGTGTCTGAGGTGAGTTCATTAATCCTAGAAACCATTTAAGCCCATATTTGTTTAATATATATTTTTAAAATACTACCGGGTTGGCTGAGGCCCAATACGAACTCCTACCTCTGTGCCGGTTAAAGATTAAATCAATCCACTCTCGTAATTCGCTCTAATGGAACACCATCAGATATGTGGCACCAATTATATCTGTCTTTATTTGACGTGTTGATCCTAATTAGCACACTTGATCAGTATCATATGTAAAGTGGTGCTCCATAAAAAACACCATCGGAACTCCTTAGAAATCCCCCCGTCTCATCGTCCCACATTGTCCCCCATAGTTAAAGACCGAGTCATCTCTTAGCTAGCTGTTACATTTCGTTCAAATCGACACTTAATTTTTATCTCTTATTTGAAAATAATTTCAATGTTGCAACCATTGGATATAGGAACCTGATCTGTTTGACCCAAATCCACGATCACCATCTGATGCTCGTGGACCTATTCCGGTCCAACCCAAGCCAGTGGCTAGTTAAGCTTGATTTTTATCTCTTAGCTCTATTTGATGGAGTACTTTCTCCTTGGTGTTATTGAGTGGTCTCGAGGACAAATGACCCCCTGTTTCGGGGCTTTGGTACCAATATGTTCATGCTGCGACAACCTGCATATAATGGATGAATGGATACGGATTATATTTACTGAGTATTGGGATTTTTGGGAAGGTTAGAGTAGTGAGTTTGCTAGAAATTTTAAATTCGGCGCGATGTCGAAATTGAAAATGAGCATTATAATCGGAATCTAAATTTTGAACAGATGATCGTGGTACATTTACTTTAACAAATTCAAGATCATACGAATGAGAAATTAATGCAGAAATATTGAGCATTGAAGTTGGAGCTATAAAGAAAATCCACTCATTTGAAAAGAATGAAAGTCATCTCATATAAGAAATATTTTCTTATCGTAGGCACCTTATAATAAAAAAGAGGATAAGAAAGAGTACACAATTCTTGTGGGGTGTCTAGGTGGAAGGGGTCACATCGCGCGCTTGTGTGTCCATATGTTCGTCTGCCCGACCCTGCACCATCTCTGGCCCGGGCCCCGAACCTTGGCCCTTAGCTCGGGCCCCGGCCCTTGGCCCTTCTCGGTTAAGTGGGCACGGCCACAAGCCCAGTTTTGCTCCAAGTTCAATTATTCTTCGAAATTGATTTAAGTTTGGGATTCCTTCTGTTCTAGATCCTCCCAGACTGCAGAAAGAAAGTCAAGGAATCCCAATTAAATTATGATTCTCTTCTCCTTGATCTAATGTACACCTATAAATATAACCCCATATGAGAGAAAAATTGAACCTCGTAGCACATTGCACAAAATGAGTTTTGGCGCCTCATTGTATTTAAAAATCGTGCATCTCTCTCTCTCTCTCTCTCTCTCTCTCTCTCTCTCTCTCTAGATTTTCTGTAAACTAGAATTTTAGTGTATGTTGCCGAGTTAACCTATTTGGAAGTAGTGGAACGCCATCCCATATAAGAAATATTTTCGCATGGGATGCATTTTATAATAAGAAAAATGATAACAAAGAGTACAAAACTCTTTTGGAAATGCCTATGTGGAAGGGGCCACACATACGAACACGATTTC
The DNA here is from genome assembly GCA_033398695.1 of Orobanche coerulescens. NCBI lineage: Eukaryota > Viridiplantae > Streptophyta > Magnoliopsida > Lamiales > Orobanchaceae > Orobanche > Orobanche coerulescens. The sequence continues at coordinate 181,715,968 of CM065809.1, forward strand.
GTCCTTTCGATCGACCCACCGTCTGGCTGGCTCGGATTGACTCAATTCAGTTTGGTTTGGATACGGACTTGGCCTTTGGACCTTTCTGGTAGGGTGGATGTGGCGTGGCTCGTGGACCATCCCGACTGAGCGGGGCCCAATTTTGTCGGAATTTAACTATTCTCTAGATTTATATCCCCCACACTTTTTGGGAAGCAAGTCAAGAAATTCTAGTTAATATTATGATTCTTCTCTACTTGACATAATCCCACTGTGAATCAACTTTCTATATAGAGAAAAATTGCACATCATAACACCTTGCATGAAATAATTTTGGGCGCCTCGTTGCAGAAAAAATGTGCATCTCTCTCTCAAGATTTTCTGCATACTAGAATATTAGAGTATATTGCTCAGTTGTCCGACCAGGACTTGTTCACCCGGTGATTGATTTTGAAGATTCGATCCAATACTGAGTTCTGTCTTGGGAGTTTCATTGCCATGGACCGTGAGAAAATAAGAATCTTAAAGAAAGAGTCTGCTCACTTCAACTATTTCTTTCTATAATTGCTTGTATGATCTAGACCCAAACAAATACTTTTTTATTTATATATGTTTGATTTGGGCATAAAAATATTATGTCCACTTAAATATCTCTCTCAAATAAGTGAAATAAAAATCTGATTGTCTTTCTTATTTGTTTTTTGATTCTTCATCTTCTCCTCATACCAAATTTTTTTTAATGGTTAGAACTATGAAAATAAATAAAAGAAATCACAAACTATTAGTTATATTTTATCTTCTACGATCATACCAATTATTTGTTGTCTACAGAATACAACTCTTCATCTACGGTCTATTGTATATTATCTACCAACTATAGCTCTTCATCTACCAATTTTGTTTTTGGGTTAGTAAATTTTACTGATTTTTATTAGGCCTGGCAATTCGTGCGTGTCGGGTCGTTATCGTGTCGACACGATAACGACACGACACGATAAGGCTCGACACGAACACGATCCGTTAAGGTTACGCAAAACACGAACACGAACACGACCTGTTAAGGTTAGACACGAACACGCACGAACACGACACGATAATTAACGTGTCATAATTTTTTCGTGTCGACACGACACGATAACTATACGACAACGACACGATAAGATAAAGAACTATAATAGCAAGACACGATTGAAACCTGATAATGCATAACACGATAACATGATTTACCATAATATCCCACAACAAAAACAACATATTAATACACAATATCCCACAAAAAAAACAACAAATTTATACACTATCCCACAACAAAAATCAATTACAATCAACTTTCAAAATTAATAAGTCCATAACAAATTCCAACAGTCCATAATAAGTCCAAAGCAAATTCCAAATTAATAACTGTATCCCACAGCAATAACTTACACAAATTAATACACAATATCCCACAACAATAATTCCAAATTAATAACTGTATCCAACAGTCCATAATATGTCCACAGCAAATATCCAACAATCCATAATAAGTCCACAGCAAATATCCAACATTCCATAATAAGTCCACAACAAATATCAAATTAATAACTGTATCCCACAGTAATAACTTACACAAATTAATACACAATATCCCACAGCAAATATTCCATAATAAAATCCAACATTAAACAGCAACACATTTCAACTTTCAAACTTCTAAATTCCAAATCTTCACCCATATAGCCAGCCAACAGTCCAAAACCTGTTAAGTTCACAAAAAAAAAAAGATAAGTATTATTACGTAGTACAAATATTATAATCTACAAATTATAATCATAACTTACGTACCAAGTTTTTGAATTAAATCCTAAGTGAGCATGGCAGAGGCAGCGGTGCCGGTGCTCTCTATTTCAATTGAAGTTTCATCATTGACTTTGATGTTTAAGAAGTCTTCGATCAACTCAGCAGTTGGTAATTCACTTCGAATAGCTTTGGGGGGGGAAATAAGATTAATAAGAGACAAAGAACGTTGTTTATAATTGTTAGTGTTATAATAGGTATAAAAAAAATAATACATTTTTCACCAAATAACCAATCTCTAGTGCAAATAATTGCCTCGGCTGTGCTTGGCTTAAGTGAGCTACGATATTGATCAAGTACTCTTCCACCAACACTAAACACAGATTCAGAAGCCACCGTAGTTACCGGAATGCTCAAAATATCACGAGCCATGCAAGAAACTATTGGATATTTAAATTGCATCCCTTTCCAATAAGTAAGAATATCAAGATTGTTTTTTACATCCATTCTTGGCTCTTCCAAATACATCTCCATCTGTGATTTTTGTTGACTTAAGCCAAATTCAGCATCTAATGAATTAAACTCCTACGATAAAGAAACAAATAAAAGGGTAAGTATTCAAACAATGGCTAGTATCTCAAACAAATATGAAATAATGGGTAAGAAACAAATAAAAGGGTAAGTATCTCAATAAAAGGGTAAGTATTCAAACAATGGGTAAGAAACAAATAAAGGGAAAGTATCTCAATAATTGAGACTGAGTAGTGTACTGTACCTCCACTACAGCTTTGGATTCTTCATTCATAAAGTCAGATGCTGGATCAACAATGGCTAGATCTCCCACTTTTGCAACGGAGTTCTTGCAAATCTTACAATAATCTCCATACAGAGCCATTAACTTATCTTTGACTTGCAAAAGATAATGAAAACCAGATTCTGATCCATATAGCCTTTTATATGAAAAGTCTACAAATTGCAGCTTATAGCGAGGATCAAAGACTACGGCTATAGTCAAGATCATACTAAAATCTGCCCAATACTTCTCAAACTTTGGTAGCATTTGAAAAGCAATTTTCTTGATATATTCATCAGCACTATTCTTACTCTGTTTCAATGTAGTGTAGCACATAACAACCGGACGAAAATATAAATTAGCTGTGGGATACTTGCTGCCAGAAAACAAGTTCGAGACATCATAAAACAAACTCAAAAACCCACGGATCTTTTCAATCCTATCCCATTCAGCTGTTGAAGGACAATGCTTGTAATTCGGATCACTTATCTGAAAATTCATGAAAGCTTTCCTATAATACAAAGCACATCCAAGCATCAAAAAGGTGGAATTCCACCTAGTGGGCACATCTTGCCTTAATCCTCTCTTACTAGTCAAAGATAATTTGCTTACACAATCAAGAAATTTCTGCCTCCTCATTTGTGAACCTCGTACATACTTGACACTTTCTCGAACCTTAACAACAGCCTTCTCAATGTCATCCAAACCATCTTGGACAACCAAGTTGATTATATGCGCACAACAACGTATATGAAAGAATTCACCGTTGCAAAGAAGTGAATTATTCATGTTCAATTGTGTAAGCAACAACTCAACAGACACATCATTAGCACTAGCATTATCCAAGGTCAAAGAAAATACTTTCTTCTCAATACCCCATTCACAAAGCATAGAATATATTTTATTGGATAATGCTACACCAGTATGCGGAGATGGCATCAAGGAAAAATTTAACACCTTCTTTTGTAACACCCATTCTTCATCAATAAAGTGGCAAGTTAGAGAAATATAACCATCAGTAGTAATAGAACTCCAACAATCAGATGTCAAACATATTCGACCAGGAGCTTCATCCAACATACATTTAACCCTAATCTTCTCCTTTTCATACATTTTTAAGACATCAGCCTTTATTGTGTTTCTAGTCACCATCTTAACATCCCATCTAAGGTACTCAAAGGCAGCTCTAATACGTTCATATTCAACAAACTGAAACGGCAAGTCGTGAACAATAACGGCAGAACACAATAACTCCCTAAAATGGTCAGGATCAAATTTAGACAAACTACTAGAATTAGACATCATTTCACCAATATCACGTGTCTTCTTTCTTGGGCAATTTTCTATATGGCGTTGTAGATTTCCTGTTCCAGTTCTACTTGAAATTTTGGGATACTTATGTCCACAATAATTGCAAGTGCATGACTTGAAACCATCACTCACATCAGAAGAGGTAAAGTGATGCCAAACCTTTGATCTCGCTTTTCTTTTACGCCGGTCTTTGTAGACTTTGAAGGAAGATGAGCCTCTAAGTCGATAACTTTATCTTGGCCATGTTTGTCATCTTCATCCACTATCACCTCATTGCTACTCCCACAATAAGTAGACATAGTTTCCTAATCGGACAAAAGAAAGAAATATCATAAATAAAAGCCGCAAAAACACACATCTAAAGCTGTAAAAATCATCACAAATTGCACATTTAGAATATATAATTCGAACTATTTTTCTAACAGAGTAAGAAGATTCAATTATATTGAAACGACTGGAGAAAACTACAATTTTGAAACAATTAATCAGCCAAATCATATTTTTCTATCAATAATTAATCTGCCAGAAGATTGAATTTCGAAACGAATGGAGAAAACGAGACGGCGCGGAAAGGCGAAAGCTGCTTACCTAAAATATACGAAAGAGATGGAGGCGGAACAAATTTGCTGGCCTGCTGCTATACTCACCGGCGCTGCAGAATGAAAGTAGAGAGAGAGAGATGAGAAGAAGGAAAGAAGAAGTGGCTGCGGCGCTGCAAATGAAAGTATGATAATGAAAATGAATGAGGTTTTGACTTTTAAGTGAAACCCTAGTAATAATAATTACAATTACAATAATAATAATAATAAAAATAAAAGAATAATATATTGTTAACAGGTTATACGAATCCGACACGAATCCGACACGAAATTAACGTGTCGTTATCGTGTCGACACGATAACGACACGAACACGATAAGGTCAAACACTAACCCATTAATTTCGTGCGTGTTCGTGTCGGGTTATCGTGTCGTGTCGGAAATTGCCACCCCTAATTTTTATTAGATTATAATAAAAGATATTCATTGCTGTGAATTGTGAATTTAAAAAAGATGTTATTTTTGTCCATTTTGAACTTTTCTTCTCTCAGACCTTCAACACTGTTTTTTCTCACATTTATGTTATATCTATAAATACTAACAACCAGGGCCATGTCCTGATAGAAGTAGGGCAAACAATAAGAATGGGCTCTATTTACCATCACAAAAGTAAAAGTATATAAAAGCTAAAAAGTATTCCATTAGATCATACAAATGACTTCTTCTAACTTTTTTACTCGTAAAGTCGTCTATAATATAATTTGTTCAAGATCTTCTATTTATTTTTAGAATTTGATGAGGATAATAATAATACATCAAAACAAACTTACTTTTATTTAAGTGAAAGCAGTAACTCTAATATAGAAGATAAAAATTGTAATCAATTGTATTTATAACTATGTTCGAAACTGTAGATTCAGTAGTTCGTAGAAAAATCTAGTAGTCGTGTATCATCTATGATACATAATCTAATCTAATCTAATCAGTATGGAGTAAGGTACACTTAAAAATAATAGAAATGTAATCGCGATTTGTATGACAATCAAAAGTACAAGTCTGACATTTGCAGACAATCACATACAGTAATATAGTTTGAACCAAATGGATGAGCATGGTGGAGGAGGTAATAATGATGACGAAGTGATTTTTTTGAAGGGTCCATCCATGCATGCATGCAACTATTTACTGAGATTACAGGCTGGGACGGGCACGGGGACCCAATTTCATAGACCAATTACAGAGAGAATGGTCAAAACCATCCCCCACACAACAGATCTGCACCAGTGTTCAACTCAGTTCTTCTCCGTGATATATTAAACACTTTCAACCAATTACAGTATGACTCTCGGCAATAATACATGGTTCTGTAAGGACGTATTAAATATTATATTAACTCATAAATATATTGTTGGAAAAATAAAGAAAAATGGGCTGTTTTGAGCAGCCCACTTGAGAGGAAATTTTGAGTATGCTCGACTACGAGTTAAAGTCGGGACTGTTGTATTTCTGGTTACAAACTTGCTGGGCTAAAATTAAATTACAACAGGAAACTACAATTACAACTCGAAAACTCAAAATACAGGACTCAAGACAAAATTGAAAATACAATAAAAAATGAAATTGAATATGCACTAATCAGAACCAAATTAGAAATATAAGGAGATAATCGAGACAACAAGAAATAATAAACGAAACCAGACTGTGGTAGAAGTCGCCCGAAGATGCCTTCTGCCCGCAAGACGAGAAACGCCCCGTAGTGTTCACGAATTGGCGGCCCGTCCCCAAAGGTCAACGACTTTACGTCTCTACAGTAGCAACACCGCAAACTGGAGAGCTCCGACGAACTGGAAGAGGTGAGGACAAAGCTCCGACTTATGATATGCAGAGAATGCTGAAAAACTATTTGATTATACTGAGTTCGAAAATTGCATGTCAGATGCAAATGAGATGCATGCCTATAGGCCATCTCACCCGCAGAGGATTTAAACACAGCCCTTATGGCTGTCATAATGTAGTCATTTATGCTGCATTATGCTCAGGAGTTACGAATTTCAAACAAATGGCAGGGGTTACGAAATTCAAACCTGCCATTAACTCCTCCTCATTACTCTAGGAGGTTACAGACTTGTATTGGCTGAATTTGAACAATCAGGATGTACATGGACTATATTCAGCTCTTTAACCCCTTGACGGATGTACCTGGACATCCTTATGTGCACATACGAGCCCAACTACGTTGTTAAGCTTGTCCAAAAAGTTCTTTAGGCAGACCAAGGCCTAGCCCACGACCAGGCCCAAAGAACAGCCCAAAGACCAATTGCCAAGATTCAAGATCCAAGATCCAAGTCCAAGTCCAAGATCAAGATCAAGGTCAAGGCCAAGGTCCAAGGTCCACGGCACGCGGCATGCGGCTCGCGGATGCGGCCAAGGCCAAGGCGACGCGGGCGGGCGGCGGCGGCGGCGCGCGCGTGTGCGCGCGTGTGGGCTTTAAGACCATACACATGTGTCATTAATTATTACATGCATAAACATAACTCCTTATATACTAGAATAATGATGGTTCATTATTCAATATGAGATACCATCCCTTATTAATTCACAATTAAGTGACAAACTTTAATTCACTATTTCTCACTCACCTGGAATCGGTTTAAAGAAAGTGAATATACCATGATCATCTACTCGGAACGTAGATCGATCCTATGATATTTAATTTTACAAAATAAAATTAAAATCATTAACGATTCCAACAATTCCCCACATGAGTGAAAATAGCCCAAATGCAATATGCAGACTCAAGCTCAGTCATCAAGAGGCGTTAAAGTATAAGGATAGGTAGTTCGTGACTTTGAACCTTCCATAGTTAAGATTATCGGGTACACAAGTGGATTAGTGGCTTGATGCTTTGAACTATTCCCCCATGGTGTGCTCCGAGATAATGGTGCTAACACTTGAACACCTCAACCTCATCCGTTCTCACGTTTTGTGTCATTTGCGGGCCTTGGATGCCCCTTTGGATTCATAAATGATTTTCATGAAGCGGCCCCCACTTCTCACTTATGTAGGTGATTCTTTATCGAGTATTTTGCCATACTCAACCTCCTCGAGGTCTTTAGGAATTATTAAAAGTCATAGACTTAACCTCACCACTAGGCAAGCTTTCAACACCCAATTGCTCTACAGGGAATAAACTTAGATGAGTGTTTCACACGAACTCTCATAGCTTAGTTCTCCCATTGAACCAAGTTCTTGGGATCTCCAGTCATCTTGGTTGGGTTACCATTATGATAATTCTCAATTTGTGGATTTTAAACCCATTCCCTCTAGCAATTTATTCATTTGATCACGGTTTAACCCTTTGGTTAGCGGATCCGCTAGATTATCCAATGACCTCACATAGTCAATAGAGATAACACCACTTTTTGATAAAATGTCTTACAGTATTATGGTGTCGACGAATATGTCGAGATTTTCCATTATACACGTTACTTCTTGCCCTACCAATAGCAGCTTGGCTATCACAGTGTATCATCACCGCAGGCACTGGCTTTGACCAACATGGAATATCTTCTAAAAAGTTTCTGAGCCACTCGGCTTCTTCACCAGCTTTGTCCAAATCTATGAATTCCGATTTCATGGTGGATCGGGCTATACACGTTTGTTTTGCGGACTTCCACGAGACAGTTCCACCCCTATGGTAAACACGTAACCACTTGTAGAAAATGAACTTTTCGTATCGGATATCCAATTCGCATCACAGTACCCTTCAAGTACTGGGGGGAATCTCGAATAGTGTAGCCCAAGGTTTTGAGTATACTTTAAGTACCTCAAAACTCTAACGAGAGCTTTCCAATGCTCCTTGCTTGGATTGCTCGTGTAATGACTTAATTTGTTCACAGCGCAAGCTAAATCGGGTCGAGTGCAATTTGTAAGATACATTAAACACCCAATGACTCGTGCATATTCATTTTGTGCAACGGGATCCCCTCGATTTTTGCTCAAGTGATCATTTAAATCTATTGGGGTCTTAGCCGGCAAGCTCTCAAAAGCATTAAACTTCTTGAGAACTTTCTCGGCATAGTGAGATTGTGTCAAGATGATTCCATCTGATTTTCTCAAAATTTTCATTCCAAGAATCACATCGTCTAGCCCCATGTCTTTCATGTCAAAATTTATTTTTAATATGTTCTTAGTATCGTTAATCACTTGTATATTGTTACCCATGATTAACATGTCATCTATATAGAGACACACAATAACATAACCGTTATTAGTGTTCTTAATATAAACACATTTATCACACTCGTTTATTTTAAAACCATTTGATAACATTACATTATCAAATTTCAAGTGCCACTGTAGTGGAGCTTGTTTCAATCCATATAGAGACTTAACCAGTTTGCATACCTTTTTCTCTTGTCCAGGTACTACAAACCCTTCAGGTTATTCCATATAGATCTCTTCATCCAGATCACCATTCAGAAAAGCATTCTTAACATCCATTTGATGAATCTCAAAATCGTGCAAAGCAGCAATCGTGAGAAGCACTCAAATAGATGTAATTCTCGTTACAGGTGAATAGGTATCGAAAAAACCGTACCCTTCCTTCTATTTGAAACCTTTGACTACTAAACGAGCTTTATACTTATCAATTGACTCATCAGCCTTGTACTTTCTTTTAAGGATCCATTTGCATCCTAAAGGCTTACAACCTTCAGGTAAATCAACCAAAACCCAAGCTTGGTTTTGTAAAATTGAGTCAATTTCACTCTGAACAATTTCTTTCCAAATCAACCCGTCTGGTCTGGCATAAGCTACTTTGATCGATGTTGGTTCTTCATCCAACATGAATACTATGTAGTCAGGTCCAAATGTATTTGGTGTCCTAACCCTACTACTACATCTCGGTTCTACATCTTCCAGATTAGATCTCGATCGCTTACATGACGTTGGATTCACATCCACAGGTTTTGAACTTGTTCCTTCATCTTCAACTCTATTGCTAGAATTGTTCTCAACTTTATCATTATCCTTACAAGGATATATGTTTTCAAAGAATTCATCATTCCTTGATTCAATTGTTGTTCCCACAGTCATTTCAGGAACTTCTGACTTGTGGATAACAAACCGATAGGCACTACTATTCAGTGCACACCCAATAAAGATATAATCGACTGTCTTATGACTGATATTAACTTGTTTAGGTAGAGGTATCTCAACGTAAGCCAAACACCCCCACACTTTGAGATATTTGTATGGAGATTTTCTACCTTTCCACAACTCATAAGGGGTAATATTCTTACCTTTGTGTGGAATCTTGTTCAATATGTAGTTGGCTGTCAAGACAGCTCTCCCCCACATGTTCTGGGGCAACCCTGAACTAATCATTAAGGCATTCATCATATCTTTAAGTGTTCGATTCTTACGTTCATCAACGCCATTAAATTGTGGTGCATATGGAGCTGTTGTTTGATGAATTATACCACTCTCGTTGTTTAATTCCTCAAATGGGGCTACATATTCGCTACCTCTATCTCTTCGAACCATCTTAATACGACAACCTAATTTATTTTCGGATTCATTCTTGAAGTTCTTAAAAGTTTCAATAGCCTCATCTTTACTTCTCAAAAGATAAAGATAACAATATCTTGTGCAGTCATTGATAAAAGTGATAAAGTACTTCTTACCACCTCTAGTTTGCAAAAACTTTAAATCACACACATCTGTATGAATTAATTCAAGGGGTTTTGTGTTTTGTTTTACTGAATGGAACGGAAGTTTCGTTATTTTTGCTTCAACACAAATCTCACGTTTCTTTTGAGTATTGACTTCATTTAATTTTAGTAAATATAAGTTTACTAATCTTTTTATAGCATTTAGATTCACATGACCTAATCTACAAAGCCATAAATCAGAACACTTAGTCAAGTAAGAGGAAGCAGTAGCATTAGCATTACTGAATTTGGTTACATTGCGCATGGCCAAAGCATTAAGTTTAAAGAGTCCCTTCGTGAAGTAACTGATAAACAAATTATAAATTCGCAAGTGTACGAATCGCTTTTGTAGGAAGCGGCAAGTAACTCCGAGGTCGATCTCTCGAGGAATTGGAAATGGTTAAAGTTTGATAATGTTCGGCAAATAGTCGAATGAACAAAAGTAAAATAAATTAAAATACATAATTGGTTTGATAGGATTACAATTACTAATGCATAAAATTAAAATAAACTAAGCATTACAAACACCAATTTAATAGTCGGATAATTGAGAGATCACAATAATGAGAATGATATGGGAATTTAGAATCACAGACACACACGTAATTAATTATTAGTTCCGATAAACAAAGAATTAAGGTTTGGAATTATTGATTGCTCACGATTAAAAGAAATCTGTTTGATGGCAGCAATTCAAAAATCACGATTGTTCTTAACGAAAATAAGAGACACTCCTTTGATGGGGACGAATCTCTACTAATAATCGACTAGCTAATACTTTTGATGGGGTAATTCACTAGAAGATCGCGGAAAAAGGTTTTAGAACATTCACAATCGCTATTATCGGGTCGTTTGATGGCTAACACCGACAAAAACCCTCGATTTAAATAATAATAACAACTAGGAAATAGGTTTGATGATCTAAATCAAAAGTTCTTATACGAAGAACAAACAAGGAGGAATAATCCCAAACTTTTACCCGTAAAATCAAAAGGAACTAACAATCGATAACATGTGTGTGGCTAAATCTAAAAACACATATGAAATGCTTAGCTACACATGATTATTTCAACAACAATAATGAAAATTGTAAAACAAAACATGGTAGAAACTTCCCTTGTAAATGCCGAAATTGAATTTCCGATGAAGATTTGATGTTCTTCCTTCAAGAGCTCATAAACAATATGGTACAAGGAACAATATTCACTCACAAAATTTATTTTTCTTCAAGATGAAATTACAAAGAAGATGATGAAAATCTCTCTTTTTCCCTCTTTTTGGTGTTTTCCTCCCTAATCTTGTGTTTTTCCACCAATATCTCTTACCAAGATCTCAATATCCTTTCCTAAGGTCTCTCATACCTTTTTATAAAGCCAAAAGACCAAGAAAAGTCCATTCAAACCGTGTAAAATATCAAAAAAATAGTTTTTGCACTGAAAAGTGACCCGACCATGTCTTGGGACACGGCTCGTGTCCAAGTGCTCTAGAAAATGCAAAAACTCTCTGGACAGCAGACTCGGCCGTGTCCAAGTGTCCCAGAAAATGCAAAAACTCTCTGGACAGCAGACTCGGCCGTGTCATGTGATACAGCTCGTGGTCTAGAAGTCATATCTCCCTCAATACACCTCGGAATTTAGCGTATGATATACCTTTGCGAAGCTGATTTCATGAAGAATCCACACATATATAGAACCATCCTGATTCGAAGTAATGTATCTGGAAATTGGAAAATACGGCAGGTAGTGCTTCAATCTTCATCGTTTTAGGCCTCGTTCTCGCTCTTAATCGTCATAAACTCCAATATTGGCCATAAAAGCGCATATTTCACCACAATTTTCGTCCGGATACCTACAAAACAAAAACACAACATACCACGTGTAAAAAGAGCAAAAACACTCGAAAACAAACGAAAGTGCGACTCGATAGAACATAATGAGACGATCAAAAATCGATTCATCAGTAACCCTTACCAAGAAACCTATCAAACTTTTTTATGATAATTCTATCTGACTCAAACACTACTTTAAACCCCTTTTTAACTAGTATAGAGCCCGAGATCAAGTTCTTCCTCATATCCGGAACATGAAGTACATTCTTCAAGGTGACTGTCTGTCCGGACATAAGTTTGAGGTCCACTTCTCCAACTCTGATAATCTCAGATGAAGCTGGATTCCCCATGTTGAGCTTCCTCCCCTCAACAGCTTGATAGTTCTTAAACTGGCTCCTATCGGCACCACGTGGGCGGTCGCACCGGTGTCGATGTACCAACCACCTTGGTTCTCAACGTGGTTGACTTCTTCGGTGACCACAACAGCAAGGTCATCCTCTTTCCATACGCCGTTAGTCTCGGCGATGTTGGCAACATGTTTCTTCTTCTTGTTGGCCTTCGGCTTTCGACAGTCTTTCACCGCATGTCCTTGTTTGCCATAGTTGAAGCAATCGCCATCAAACTTCTTGACTGGTTGCTTCCCTTTGCTCTTGTTTTGGACACTTGGGAGAGATATTTTATTGGAGGGACCATCATGCTCCAACAGATTGGCCTTAGCATCTATCAGGCCTTTTGGTTTATGGTCATTTTTGCGCACTTCTGACTCGATACGCAGTTTTAAAATCAAGTCTTCAAGAGTCATCTCCTTTCTCTTGTGTTTGAGATAACTCTTGAAGTCTTTCCAACTGGGGGGCAACTTTTCAATCACAGTTGCAACAGTGAAGGCGTCTGACAGAACCATTCCTTCGGCATTGACATCATGAATGATGAGTTGGAACTCTTGCACTTGTTCCATGATTGTCCTTGAGTCAACCATCTTGTAGTCCAGATACTTGGCGACTACAAACTTCTTTGTACATGCATCATCACTACGGTACTTCTTTTCAAGTGCTTCCCACATCTCTTTTGATGTGTTTACAACAGAATACACATTGTATAAACTATCTTTTAAGGAATTCAGAATAAAGTTTTTACAAAGATAGTCTCCATTATGCCAATTGTCGTTGGCATCTCGGACTGTAAAACTAGTCTCTTGAGCGCTTGGCACCGGTGGTGCATCTTCCTTAAGGAAGTTAGCAAACCCCAATGTTGCCAAATAGAACAACATCTTCTGTTGCCACCTTTTAAAGTCGGCTCCACCAAACTTTGGCAGCTTCTCAGTGGTAGGCATCATCCTAGGCCCCGAGGTTGTTCCAAAAAAGGAATCACACTAAATTTAGGTCTGCCGCAAAATATGTAGGGAGAAGCCATCTTAACAGCGAATTATCTCTTAAACAAGATATGTCGTAAGAACGGGGATAAAGCTCCTTATGCATTGTGGAAAGGAGTCAAGCCTTCCTACAATTACATGAAAGTGTGGGGGTGTCTAGCAAAGGTGTTGATACCTACTCCTAAGAAAGTTAAAATAGGCCCAAAAACGGTTGACTGCATTTTCATTGGATATGCACACAACGGCAATGCTTACCGATTTCTTGTGCATGAATTCAAAGTGCCTGAGATTCACAAGAATACGATTATGGAATCAAGGAATGCGTCATTCTTTGAGAATATCTTTCCTTGTAAGACTGCAAGTGAACCCCTTATCTCATCCGAACAGACTTCTGAACTATGGATGAAAAAAATGAAGACCAAATAATGGATAATGAGGACGAACCTAGAAGGAGCAAGCGACAAAGGATGGAGAAATCTTATGGACCAGACTTCATCACCTACTTGCTCGAAAAGTCACCTCAGACTTACAAAGAATCTTTAAGCTCGACGGATGGACCTCTATGGAAGGAGGCTATCAAAGAAGATATTGATTGTATATTACAGAATCATACTTGGGAACTAGTGGAATTACCTCCTAAGTGTAAACCATTAAGAAATAAGTGGATTTCCAAGAAGAAATTGAAAGATGGAGCAGTTGATAAATATAAGGCTAGGCTCGTAGTAAAGGGATATAACCAACGTGAAGGCGTAGACTATTTTGATACTTACTCTCCTGTGACGAGAATAACTTCCATCAGGATGATACTTGCCATCGCAGCATTACGAGGCTTAGAAGTTCATCAAATGGATGTTAAGACTGCCTTTCTTAATGGGGACTTAGAAGAGGAAATCTACATGGAACAACCCGAGGGGTTCTCTGCTCCTGGACAAGAAAGGAAAGTCTGCAAACTGGTAAAATCTTTGTACGGATTGAAGCAGGCACCAAAACAGTGGCATGAAAAATTTGATCATGTCATGATAAGCGGTGGCTTCAAAATTAATGAATCCGACAAATGTGTATATGTAAAAGACACAGAAGATGGCTATGTCATTTTGTGTCTATATGTAGATGACTTGCTCATTAGTGCCAGTAATAAAAAAATAATCAAATCGACTAAAGACATGCTGAGGTCGAGATTTGATATGAAGAATATGGGACTCGCAGATGTAATTTTAGGGATTAAAATCACACGAACGTCGAAAGGTCTCATGCTGAGTCAAGCCCATTATGTGGACAAAATCCTTGAAAAATTTAATAAGGATGACTCTGGCACAGCCAAAACCCTGGTGGATATGACGTTGAGACTATCCAAGAATAATGGTGACGGGGTATCTCAACTTGAGTACTCACGCATAATAGGAAGTCTGATGTACTTGATGAGCTGTACAAGACCAGATATAGCCTACTCAGTTAGTAGACTAAGTAGATACACGAGCAACCCCGGAAAGGATCACTGGAAGGCGATCATAAGGGTACTAAGATACTTGAGGGGTACTCGTGAATATGGGCCGCACTATACCAAATATCCAGCAGTACTTGAAGGATATAGTGATGCAAATTGGATATCTGATATAAAAGACTCCAAGTCAACAAGCGGATATGTATTCATACTACCCGGTGCAGCAGTGGCATGAAAATCTTCGAAACAGACACTTATATCTCGGTCAACGATGGAATCCGAGTTTATAGCCTTAGATAAATGTGTAGAAATACACCATTTTCTAGAAAATATTCCAAGATGGGCAAAGCCTGTGACCGCAATATGTATTCATTGCGATAGTCAATCTGCGATTGGCAGGGCACAGAGCGTAATGTACAATGGTAAGTCTCGTCACATAAGGAGGAGACATAATACCATTAGACAATTGATATCAACAGGAGTTATCACTATTGATTATGTGTCATCAAAGGATAACATTGTGGATCCGCTAATCAAAGGGTTATCAATAGACCTTGTTGATAAATCATCAAGAGGAATGGGTCTATTGCCTTGAGCTAATGGTTTTATGGAGGATAGCCAACCTAAGCTGACTAGAGATCCCAAGATCTAGGTTCAATGGGACAACCAATCAATAAAACTGGGCACTATCACTTTGGGGGTTACCCCAAACCGACCATTCCTAGGATAAAACAGTGATACCCGTAGGGAGAGGTTAAGCGTATGTTTTTAATGATTCTTAAGTCGATAACATATAGTCGGGTGGAGTAAAATACGGGTTTACTCAAAACACTTAAAGAGAATCACCTATGTTAGAGAGAAGAGGGGCTGCTTCAAAGGAAAATTGCAAAGGCACAATTCTTTAGAAACTCTCGCAGAACCAAGACGGTGTCCACGGCCAAAATGGGCAAATTATAACAGAACAAATCAGGAAGGGCACTTGTGAAGGATATACGATCACTTACACAAGCGGTCGGACAGTTCAAAGGCATCAAGTCACACTGTCTAGCCAGTAAGGAGAATATATCTTTTCGAGGGAAGGTTCAAGGAGCATACTCTACCTATCCTCTGCAATGCCTAACCGTAGTAACTATCACCAAGTCAACTATGTGTCTGACGTGTGCTGCTGGACCATCAATCTCATTCATGTGGGGGATTATTGGAAAAATGAAGGAAAATGGGCTGTTTTGAGCAGCCCACTTGAGAGGAAATTTTGAGTGGGCTCGACTACGAGTTAAAGTCGGGACTTAGTTGGAATACGTAGTACTCCGTGCGAGGTTTACAAAACATGTAAGAACACTCAAAATGATTGAGGTATGAATGAGATATAATGTTCCAAAGTGAACCCTTTAGAATTGGGTTTGGAAAAAGTCATGTTCAAAAAAGTGAGACATGTGTGGATTTGTGACTAGGCACCCCTCGCGCACACACACACACACACACACGCGCCGCCACCGCCGTCCATCCATCCCCCCGTCTCGGCTTGGCTCAGCTCGGTTCGGTTCGGTCCGGTCTTGTTCGAAGGGCGATTTGGGCGAAATGTCTCGGCGTCTCGAAGTTATCTTTTTACTGCAATTTTATTCGTTAAAATTTATTTTACCGAAAATACCTCAATTATAAATTCCGAATTTTTCGGATTCGGATAAATAGCAATTTAATTGATAAATTATCGAACTAAACAGATCTGGATAAGTATTGAGATACCAATCCTGGTCGGTTTAGAGTTCCTCCAGATACCAATCCTGGTCGGTATAGAGTTCCTCCAGCACACAACCTCCTCCATCCTTCACCTATAAATACCCGGCTTGAGGGGCTCATTTTTAACACACTTAATACGTACGACTTTCAGAGCCTTTTCAGTCAGATAAATTTCCCTTCTTCATCTCTCATAATTTTTCGGTCGGTGATAGTAGACAGATTTGTTCTAATTCGTTGAGGGTGCAGCGGACAATCGGTTCACTGCATCGAGCTGTTGTTTTATCCTATGAGGCAGACGTCATGTATCGTGGTGAGGGCGAATTTGCTTTAAGGAGACATATATTCTAGACTCAACAGCGAAACTTCCACTCCTTTACGCACACGGAAATTTATATTTTTCTAACCAATTTTTTGCAGGATTTTGATAAAATATATATTCGATATATATTTATATTCTGTTATTTTTCAAGTAATCGTTCTCAAAATTATTCAACATATATCTCTATATATAATATTTATAGGTATGTGAGTAGTGTTCCGCGCAGAGGCGGAACCAGGATCCCTGGTGCACCAGATAAATCACGAAAAGAAGTACCCTCATGATGATAAAATACCTCCTCCTTTCCATAATGGTTGACATATGCCTTTGTTAATATTCCCAAAACTGTGTCGTGTTAAACTTAAAACATGTCAACTATTTCGTTAAATGACAACACAGGTCAAAGCTCATTAAATTTTCAGTAAAGTGGAAACCTTCCAACCATTTTGGAAAGGAAGGCTGTGATTAGAGATGTTAAGCGAAATTTACTGTGATTCCGGTAGCGCTGTGAGCAAAATTTAAGCAGTCATTTGCGAGATTAGCGGGATAGGAAATATTGGCCCTAACCCTAACCCTAACGAATTTCGGGCTAAACGGGCTAAATATTTAAAAAATATATATATATATATGTATATATATACACAAAAGTGTATTAACAAATACACTAATAATATATATTATATATAATATTAATATATATTATATATATAATATTAATATAGTATATATATATATATATCGGGCTTGCATTTAGCTTAGCTGTGCTATTTCATGCCAGAACTGGATTTAGCAAAAAAACGGATTTAAACGGCCAGGAAATATCGCCCTAACCCTTTGGCGGGTTAAACAGAGGCTATTTACGGGCCGTTTAACATCTCTAGCTGTGATGCAACACTGAAGAACTATTCTTGTGAGATATAATTATATCTGAGATGTAAATTTTCAGTAAAGTCGAAACCTTCCGACCATTTTTAATGTAATTATAATTACATTAAAAATCACAAATATTACATAGGGTAATACATATTGATATATAAAATATTCAGAATCTAAAGAAATTTCAACTTACGGAAATTAGGGGTCTGAATTTAGAGTTCGTCCATAAGAGCAAACTAAAATTCAACTGAAGTTGCATTTAAATAAATTAGAGATTTGAAATTAGAGTTTATCAACATATTGTGGATATTTAAAAAAATCATAATATGATCAATACAATTGTTAAATATATTGTGTAATTAATGAGAAAAAATTTTACCTATTTGATAAATTCAGACAAAATTTCCCAAGGACGTCCCAATCAGGCAATATGTCAGATTCATCAAGCCATATTCGTATATGGGATTTGAAGGTGTTTTGACAACTATGTTTTACAAAATAAGCCATTTACCTTTATGCGTAAATTATTGGACTGATTAGCCCCAGTGCTTTTAAGACTGAGCCAATTACCCACGTGAAAATTAGATAGGCACATTACCTACCTTACTGTATTTGCAAAAAAAATGTATCTTGTCCCCTCAATCAGATTGTGCACAAGAGTTGATTTACAGCGTTCAGATAAAATATCGAGGGTTAATCTGCAATTTTTTGAGAACACACGTGAATAATGTGCGTATTTAATTTTCATGTGGGGTAATAAGCCTATTCGATTTACAGGGATAAATAATTCATTTTGTAAAAGCACACGGGATAATTTGAAAAATGGGGTTGAGGTGGGCAAAATATGGTGGTGCACATGTACCACGATACTTAAGCTAGGTCCGCATATAGCTCCATGGTTGAAAACCGACAGTCTTTTTCGGTCCAGTTCTGGATGGAAATGAAAACAGGAATCAAACCACTCTATGCAAAGTGGTGGGCAGCTCGGTTGAAACCAACAGTTGGCGGTTCTTTTTTTTTTTTTTGTGAAAATCAAAATGAATTTAAAATTTAAAATATAAAATGGAAAGTGGGGTAGAAAAGAAAGACTTGAACTTAAAATTTTTAATTCCAAATATTGGAAGTGAACCTCCCTATCGCAGTTGGTGGGAACGGCCGTAACTTTTAAGACAATGTTCGGGGATGAAACTTTTAATTCGAGAATTGGACCCAGCAAGCGCGGGTCTATAACTCAAGCGGGAAATCATGAGGCGAACAAATCATGCTGGAAAACTTATTTTTAGATCGGGGGTGATGTCGAGTCTCTAGGGGATACTCAGGACAGGACAATCCCCCTCTTCTCCGGGGAAGATAAATAAAAAAAAAAAAAAAAAAACTATGGCAGTTCGGATTACAGTTTTCAACAAAACCACAATCAACCGTTGGAAACTGCATATCCGATCGATTGAACAGAATATTGATGTCCGCTATATTCAAGTATCGATAAGTGTACGGTGTGTGACTGTGATTCTGTGAATAGTGACGATTAAGATAATAATAATCCACGTAGCTAAGTGATTATTAAACCGAGTATAGACAATTGAGTTTAGATGCCGATTAATTAAAACTCTATAAGAAACAAAATAAACAAACACCATCGCAAAATTGCGACCTTAGTTAAACTTTAATTACTCGTTGTTGTGTCGAGATTTATACATCTCAACAGGCGATCGGCATAAAGATCGGGCGACCGAACCAGAATCAAATAGATCAAGGCAGACTTGCCGATCGAAGGACCCAGCGCTGAGCGATCGACTGCTAAGGCGATCGTCTCCAGGCAACTAGCGATCGTCCCAAGTACCCGATCATGGACGACTGCCTCATGCCACGTGAAGTCAACATCTGTCAAGTCTGCGAAGGTCGAAACTCGAAATAGAGACCCACGTGCAGATCCGGAAAAGGCGCCGCAGGATAAGGCCCTTCGACCCCAGTCTGTCACCATCTTCTCACCTACCGACAGACCCGCCGAAAGGTCCAAGGTGGGACCTCCCGAGACAGAGACAAGAGACGCGTGTTGTCCTCTCATTGGTTCACACAGCTGGCTGGCAGCAGCAGCCGCGGACTTTAAGGCAATCAGCCCATGTGCTAAAGACGATCGCCCCCTTATTATAATACTGGAAAGGCGATCGCCTGTCAGGATTAAGACATCTCAGCTCCTCCTATAAATAGAAGGCTTCCTGCACTTGGAAAAGGGCTCTGCTTTTCTCTCGGCTTTTCTCCCGGCTTTTCTGTCTGCTTTTCTCTCGGCTTTTCACTCTGAAAACCTCTTACCCAAAAGACGGTCGGCAGAAACGAGAACAAGAACTCACAGAGCTTCAACTCTGGTTCTTCCGGCAATCATCAGCACTCAAGAGCTAGATAACTAGGGTCTTTTACACTCATTGTAATTGTACTCTTACATTAATATTTGTACTCCAACGTATTCGTATTAATAACATCTCGCGAGAGCATTCAAGCTCGGGCCTAACAAACCCGGCAAATCTTGTGTTATTTACTTCCCCACGGACGTGCTCTCGCATTTTGTTTGTTACTCATCCATTCCAGCAATATCATCTCTGGATAATATTTTGGGTAACAACACCCGTCATTAACCACAAGTTTAAGCAATTAAATATTAAAAATAGTAGAAAATATTAAAAATGTGTAAAGTTATAAATAATAGGGACATAAAATCAGAAAATATATAAATAGTCAAAAATATTAAAAAAATTATATGCAGTTGAAAAAAAAAAAGAAAATTTTAATATAAAATGAAAAAAATGATGAAAATGTCAAAACTATATTTAAATAATATATTTTATGATATAAAAATCAGAAAATATATAAAAATAAAAATGCTTAAAATGATTATATGTAATTGAAAAAAAAAGGCAAAAATTTTATAATAAAAAATATTTTTTTTTATATTTTTTTATTCCCCCTTCGGGTTTGAAATTTTTATTTATTTTGTTTGAAATTCTTTTACTTTAATTTTGTGGTAAATTAGTTTGTTGGTTTTGTAGCAAATGTTGTCTACTCTCGTATGTAGAGAGTATATTACTATTTTTTACTGTGTGGGACCTTGTTCAATCATCCTAAATAATTCATGAGGTCTGATGCAATTTAAGGGATTGAGGGGGTCTTTCGTCTATAGGCATAATTGAAGAGGGCATGATGCAATTTTCTCCAAACACGAGATGTAAAACGCTAGGTGACATCGAGTCATGGATAAAAAAGGATTCCAAGATGGTTTTATCAAATCAAGTTTCTTCAAATGATGTTCTTTTTTATCTATCCCATAAGATGATAATAATAATTATTTGTAGCCTGTCTCGAGATCAAATAAATATGTAGATTTTCTTATGTTGGCTTCTCCACTCAATATATGATATTCAACTCACACAAGTACAAAAGATCAACTCTCCTTACGAAAAAGACTTATTGATTTTTGAACCTAGTAGATAATTTATGAGTACTTGAAATCGAGCCCGGCTCCTTTTCAGTCACTGGACCGTCCAGTTCAATTTGGACCGTCCAGATCACACACACCCGCGCGGGTGTATGTGTGGGTTTGCACCAGACGGTGCAGATCCCTCCATTCCTCTAGAGAGGATCCGAACTCATTGAAACCTATTACTACTCATCTCTCTATTTGTAAATAATAATTGTCAAGCAAGTGGAAACATTGATGTTCATTAATATTTTTTCGATGACCACAAATGCACGGTGTAAGTACATATATATTTTTTATTTTATTTAAACTGTTGAGTATTGGTCCGAATCGGGTGGCAAATTATTACAATAATTATAACAAATATAACTATTACACAAATCTACTCGGGATAGGGATTAGGGATTACACAACATCTAATTAAATGAATCAAACAACAACTGGAAAAGAAAATAAGAACAGTGAGTATAGAAATGCAAAAAAAAGGCCGAAGCCGATCGGAAAGTGATGTCACTGTCGGGAAAAACAGCCCGGCTCAGTCCTCCGTCTCCGTAGCCACGTCCAGGACTCACAAGACCCGCGTCCAACACCCAGAAACGAAGCCCACCACCGGAACCGGAAGCAACCACCGGAAGAATCGAAGCACTAAGCAAGATTCAACCGAAACAAACCCCAGAAAAACTGAATCGGAGCACCAAGCAAGATTCAACCGAGAAAACCCCCAGAAACTCAGATCCCGAATTCTCACAAGCCTCTCCCACAAAAACACTCAGTTATTTCACAGAGAAAAAACGAGGTAATCAGAAAAATATCACTTGTTCTCTCTTCGTTTTTGTTGTTCTTTCATCTCACCCGAAATCGGAATTTATAGGAGAATCGGAACAACAAAACGAAGAGAGGAAATCGGAAAGATTTAGTTTCCATCTCAGAAGAACAGGTCAACCGAGGAGAAGAGGAAAGAAAATCGGGAGAGATAAGGGAGGATGGAGACTGACGGCGAGAAAGGAGAGAAATGAGGGGTAGGGTTTGGGGTAAGGGTTTTATAGTTAGGGTAAATATAAAACCAACGGCCGAGATTAAAAGATACCAGATAAATGGCCAGGATTAATCCCAGACTAATGGGCTGCTTCCAAAAGGTTCCGGGTCGGGTCCGTTTTGAGGTGGGCTGCAGGAGATATAAATTGGGCCCTCATTATTTTAATCATTTGGGCCAATTAAACCCAACAATTCTCCACCTGGGCCAAATGAGTCATCGGGGTACATAAGGGAGACGGAGGTCATCATCGCCGTAGGACATCACCTGCACACAAAACACAAAGTAAGTACAGGTAATCACAAAGAAAGCAATCACTAAGACAGCAGGACTATCACAAAGATAGCATAATAATTCACTAAGAATGCAAAGCCATCACAAAGAAGGCAAAGACTAAGAGTTAGTCTTGAGTTCCCAAGTTCAAGAGTCGGTCACGGGACACAAACTTCTCCAAAGGCAAGCATTTGGTGCCCATATCTGCAGGATTGAATTCTGAAGGAATTTTTCCAAGCTCAAGTTCACTTTTTTCAACAATGTGATACGAAGCCGAATACTCCAAGCGAAGAAGATGAAGTAAGAATTGACGTAAACCACCTCGATCGCACTACAACCTACTTAGGCGAGAAAACAGAAACGAGGCACGGAGTTACCTTGATAGTCGGAATTGGAGTAACTTAAA
This sequence comes from Orobanche coerulescens, assembly GCA_033398695.1. NCBI lineage: Eukaryota > Viridiplantae > Streptophyta > Magnoliopsida > Lamiales > Orobanchaceae > Orobanche > Orobanche coerulescens. The sequence continues at coordinate 181,738,830 of CM065809.1, forward strand.
CAAAAGACAAGCAGCACCTTGGGGAGGGGAAAAGGATCAAGTGGCAACTAAACAAATAAAAGAATGTTCAGCTTTCTCTTACAAAAGCGGCGGGATTCTTGGCAAAAGAGGCGTGTCAACAAACAACTTGGAGGCAAAGACCCAGCTTTTGCTTTTGTCCACAAGTGACATGAGGAACCTTTTTATTATCTTTTATTATTCTAAGCTCAGCTTGTATTAGTTTAAATTATCTTGTCAGGCTGCTTTTGCCTATAAATAGTGGCAGTAGAATTGTAATGGGAGATTATTGTATGTTGAAGAATTGAGAACACTTTGTGTTTTTCACAGTGAATGCTTTTCATCAAAACTTGGTTTTTATTCGACGCGTTTCGAATACTAATCTGATTGATTCTCAATAGGTCTTGAGGAGAAATCACTTTATCAAATTATAGGTCTAATTTGATAAAACATCTGTTTATATCTTGTTTCGATATTCTGTTTATTTTTCGATACAGTTGTATACTTGTCCGATATTTCGCATAAAGTGTCGTTCGATCCTTCGAACTTATTTCCTGTTTTAACTTTGTTTAGTCCAAAACGTCTTTGTTTGAGTGTCATTTGTTTGGAGGTGGGTATTCAAGTCATTTTCCGGATTGGCCAAATTCCTATCCTGTTCTTTGTATCGAATTACCGTCTTCATCAATTATCGGTATTATTCTTTATGTGGCCAGTCGTCACCGATTCAGCGGTTTCTTGCCGATAGCTTCCGCTCGTCAAAAAGCCTTCCGCTGTATCGAGAGCGAATTCGCCTGCCAAGTGAGAATTCGTATCATAAGTGGTATCAGAGCGAATTCGCCTCCCAAGTGAGAATTCGTATCATAAGTGGTATCGGAGCCCAAGTTCTTGATCTTTGGCATTATGGATCTCAACGACGCTGATTTCTTGGAAAAACTTCGTGACGCACTGCGTGACGTACCAGAACAACGCGACCAGCGTTGGCAACCTAGGCGTGGTGACTATGAACAACCCTCACGCCATGTCGAAGAATTCAAGGTGAACGAGCTGCCAGAGTTCGTTGGAGGGACCGACCCTGAAGTTTACCTGGAATGGGAACGAAAAATTGATCGTATGTTCGAATTTAAAGACCTTGACGATGAGAAAAGGTGTAAGTATGCAATTCTCAAGTTGGGGAAGGGAGCTTCACTTTGGTACGAAGGAGTGAAAACACGAAGAGCTCGTACGGGGAAAGAAAAGATCCGTTCGTGGGATTCGTTAAAAAGAAAACTTCGCAAGAGATATGTACCAAAGATCACCAGGTTATCCTTGTACAGGAAGATAGCAGATCTCATGCAAGGAAAGTTAAATGTCAGTGAGTACATTGAGGAGTTTGAGAATCTAACCTTAATGGGAGAGATAGAGGAGAATGAGGAACAGAAGATGTCGCGATTCTTGCGTGGCTTAAACCGAAGCATAGCTAACTCGGTGGAATTGTATCCATACGAGGACTTCGATACATGATGTGGGTTATGTCTGAAGTTAGAAGCTCGGAAACAGATGAAGATGTATAAACTGAGTTTCGATCAAATTTGGAAACCCAGCGTCGGATCTAGTTCAGCGGTTAAAGGCAACCTGCAAACTCGGTTCTGTTGCGATTCTGCTAAGCGTGTACCCTACGTACCGAAGGAGATGAGTTTGGCTAAAGTGAGATGTTTCAAATGTCAAGGGTTCGGGCATTATCAAAATGCTTGTCCAAACAAACGAGTGGTGACACTCAGGGAAGCTGTCACGATCCGAGACGAGTTGTTGGTCGAGGAAGAAAGACTGGGTGACGTATTTGATTTCGACATTAAGGATGAAGAAGGAGAAGAATGCGAAACTTACGATGCCCCAAGCTATGACACGGCTTTAGTTCTTCGAACGCTACAGGCCAAAGCTGTATCGAATGATTCGGAACAGCGAAATCAAATATTTCACACGAAGTGTCAAATTGGAAAGAAATGGTGCAGTTTGATCGTGGATGGAGGGAGTTGCACCAACGTCGCTTCCAGCGAGATGGTGACTAAACTCGGGCTGACCACTACGGCTCACCCGAAACCTTACACTTTGCATTGGCTCGATGATGGGAGCAAAATAAGGGTAACTAAACAAGTGAGGATTGGACTAGCCATGGGTTCATATGAAGACAACGTATTATGTGATGTACTCCCGATGGATGCATGCCATGTACTATTGGGGAGACCATGGATGTTTGATAGGGACGTTTTACACCGAGGAAGAAGCAATGAGTACGAGTTACGGGATAAGGGCAAGAAGATTGTGCTTAAACCAATGTCACCGCAAGCTATTCACTCTATGAGTTCTAGTAGGAGTGAAAAACCAAAACTGGCCATGTTTGCTAGCGAACGGGAGGTGGAACATGCTATTAATGATGGCAAGTGTGTGTACTTGTTGGTTCTGAAGGAGACACAGAATGGTAACATAGTTGTGCGGAACGAAAGGATGGATGCCTTATTACGCGAATTTGCGGATGTTTTTCCCGAAGAATTACCGTCGGGTTTACCACCAATTCGCGGGATTGAACATCAGATCGACCTCATACCGGGTGTGTCGTTGCCTAACAAAGCTGCCTATAGATGTAATCCCGAGGAGACAAAGGAATTACAAAACCAAATCGAGGAACTGATGGATCGTGGTTATGTTCGAGAAAGCCTAAGCCCTTGTGCGGTTCCGGTATTACTGGTTCCAAAGAAGGACGGATCTTGGAGGATGTGTATTGACAGTCGAGCGGTGAACAATATAACCATCAAGTATCGATTTCCGATTCCGAGGCTTGATGACATGTTGGACGAATTACACGGATCAGTGATCTTTTCAAAAGTTGATCTACGAAGTGGTTATCACCAGATTCGAATGCGAGAAGGAGATGAGTGGAAGACAACCTTCAAAACTAAACACGGGTTGTATGAATGGACCGTTATGCCGTTCGGTCTTACAAATGCACCGAGTACTTTCATGCGCTTGATGAATGAGGTACTTAAGCCATTTTTAGGGAAATTTGTGGTTGTATACTTAGATGATATTTTGATCTACAATGATCATTGCAAGAACATTTCGAACACTTGAGGCAAGTCTTGAAACCCTTAGAGACCGAAGCTATATGGAAAAAAGAGAAGTGCTCATTTTTGTCGAAAGTATAGTCTTTCTTGGCTATGTTGTTTCAAAGAATGGAGTGTCGGTCGATCAAGCGAAGATCGAAGCAATTAAGTCATGGCGGTTCCCACTACGGTGGACGGAGGTTAGATCGTTCCATGGACTAGCTTCATTTTACCGAAGATTCATTCGAGACTTGATACCATTGCAAGCCCAATAACCGAATGTTTGAAGAAGGGCACGTTTAATTGGGCGAGTGCTCATGAGTCATTTGCAAAGTTGAAGGTGAAGTTGTGCGAAGCACCAATCTTAGCATTACCCGATTTTTCGCAACCGTTTGAGGTGGAATGTGATGCTAGCGGAGTGGGCATTGGAGCGGTTCTCATTCAGGGAAAACGACCTATTGCTTATTTTTCCGAGAAGTTAAACGGTGCTCGTCTCAATTATTGTACGTACGACAAGGAGTTTTATGCTATTGTGAGGGCTCTAGATCATTGGAGTCACTATCTTCGACCAAAGCATTTTATCATACACTCGGACCATGAATCTTTGAAGTACATTAACGGGCAACACAAGTTAAGTCCCAGGCATGCGAAGTGGGTGGAATTCTTACAATCATTTCACTTCTCATCGAAGTATAAGGATGGTAAGAGCAATATTGTGGCAGATGCATTGTCTAGGCGTTATGCCTTACTCGCCACTCTTGATGTTCGTTTGCTAGGGTTCGATACAGTAAAGGAGTATTACGAAGGTGATGCGGATTTTGGCGAAACCTTCGCCCGGTGCAAACCAGGCCCGGTGGGAGAATTTTCGATACAGGAGGACTTTCTTTTTAAGGGAAATCATCTTTGTCTACCCAGGCACACGATTCGCGAATTGCTGATTCGAGAGGCTCATGGGGGAGGTTTGGCTGGCCACTTCGGTTCGGCCAAGACATTAGAAGTGCTTAAGAAACATTTTTATTGGCCAAGGATGCAGGGGGATGTTAATAATATAATCAGTAAATGTGTGACGTGCCATGTTGCGAAAAGTTCGTTCAAATCAGGAGTCTACACACCTTTACCAATTCCGGAAAGGCCGTGGGAAGATGTCTCAATGGATTTCATTGTGGCTTTGCCTCGAACCCAACGAGGTAAGGATGCAATTATGGTGGTCGTCGATCGTTTTTCAAAGATGGCTCATTTTGTTCCTTGTCACAAAACTGATGATGCGAGTAATGTTGCTGACCTGTATTTCCGAGAGGTAGTGCGATTACATGGAGTTCCGAAAACTATTGTTTCGGACCGAGACTCAAAGTTTCTAAGCTACTTTTGGAACACATTATAGAGGAAGGTGGGAACCAAGCTTTTGTTTAGTACTTCACATCATCCTCAAACCGACGGACAAACTGAAGTAACGAATCGAACACTGGGGACGCTGTTGCGAGGCTTGGTGAGCAAAACACAAAAGGGCCCAGGATCTCGCGGCGCATGCGGAGTTTGCTTACAACCGTTCTCCTACTCATGCCACAGCACACTCTCCGTTTGAAGTAGTTTACGGGTTGAATACTTACATACCGCTAGATCTAATTCCACTACCAAGTGACGAATTGGTGCATAAGGATGCGGAGTCAAAACTAAAATCAATGATGAAATTACGAGCAGTGCGGGATCGAATCAAGGAAATAAACGAGGCGTATAAAAGGAAGTCGAACAAGCAAAGAAAGCCGAGACTATTCGAGGTTGGAGATTTAGTTTGGTTACATTTGAGGAAGGAACGATTCCCGAGTAAGCGTAAGAATAAGTTAATGCCACGATCCGAGGGGCCATTTAAAATAGTCGCGAAGGTGAACGACAATGCTTACAAATTAGAACTTCCGGGCGACTATGGAGTGCATGCTACTTTCAACATAGGTGATCTTTCTCCTTATCTTGATGATGACGGGATTGCAGAATTGAGGACAATTCCTCTTAAAGGGGAGGATGATACGAAGCCGAATACTCCAAGCGAAGAAGATGAAGTAAGAATTGACGTAAACCACCTCGATCGCACTACAACCTACTTAGGCGAGAAAACAGAAACGAGGCACGGAGTTACCTTGATAGTCGGAATTGGAGTAACTTAAACAAAAGACAAGCAGCACCTTGGGGAGGGGAGAAGGATCAAGTGGCAACTAAACAAATAAAAGAATGTTCAGCTTTCTCTTACAAAAGCAGCAGGATTCTTGGCAAAAAGGGCGGCTGTCAACAAACAACTTGGAGGCAAAGACCCAGCTTTTGCTTTTGTCCACAAGTGACATGAGAAACCTTTTTATTATCTTTTATTATTCTAAGCTCAGCTTGTATTAGTTTAAATTATCTTGTCAGGCTGCTTTTGCCTATAAATAGTGGCAGTAGAATTGTAATGGGAGATTATTGAATGTTGAAGAATTGAGAACACTTTGTGTTTTTCCCTGGTGAATGCTTTTCATCAAAACTTGGTTTTTATTCGACGCGTTTCGAATACTAATCTGATTGATTCTCGATAGGTCTTGAGGAGAAATCACTTTATCAAATTATAGGTCTAATTTGATAAAACATCTGTTTATATCTTGTTTCGATATTCTGTTTATTTTTCGATACAGTTGTATACTTGTCCGATATTTCTCATAAAGTGTCATTCGATCCTTCGAACTTATTTCCTGTTTTAACTTTGTTTCCGTCCAAAACGTGCTGTTTCGAGTGTCGCTATTTGGAGGTGGACTGTTTCGAAGTCATTTTCCAGTTGGCCAAATTCCTATCCTGTTGCTGTATCGAATTACCGTCTTCATCAATTATCAGTATTGTTGCTGTAGCGAGCGGTCGTCACCAGTTCCCGACAGTTTCTTGCCGATAGCTTCCGCTCGTCAAAAAGCCTTCCGCTGTATCGAGAGTGAATTCGCCTCCCAAGTGAGAATTCGTATCACAATGTCCCGAATAAAATGAAATTTAACATCAATATGTTTAGTGCGGTCATGAAAGACAGGATTTTTGCATAGCTGAATTCCAGATTGACTATCCGAAAATACCACGACTTTTTCTTTCAGAAAACCGATTTCGGACAAAAGACCCTTTTAGCCATATGGCTTCTTTAAATGCCTCAGTTGTAGCAACATATTCAGATTCAGTTGTAGATAAAGCAACAACATTCTGTAACTGAGATTTCCAACTAATGCAAGAGCCACAAAGGGTCAACACATAAGAGGTCGTGGATTTTCGATTGTCACGATCATTAGCAAAGTTAGAATCTACATATCCAACAAGTTTAACACCATCACGGTTAGAAAACTTAATACCAACATCCACAGAGGATTTCAGATAACGGAGAAGCCACTTCAAGGCTTCCCAATGTGGCATACCAGGATTAGACATGTATCTACTCAAGCAACTAACAGCATAGGCTATAACAGGTCCGGTACTAATCATGAGATACATGACTGACCCAATAGCATTAGCGTAGGGAACTTTTTCCATTGATTTTTCTTCTTCACTAGTTTTCGGAGATTGATCTTTGCATAATAGAAAATGGGCAGCAAGAGGCACAGAAGCAGGTTTTGCAGCAATCATAGAAATTTTTTCAAGTATTTTCTCTATGTAGGAAGACTGATTGAGAAACAAAGAACAGTTTTTCCTATCTCTAACAATATTCATGCCTAAAATTTTCTGGGCGTCTCCAAGGTATTTCATGTCAAATTGATCACTAAGACACGATCTAACATGATCAATCAATTTCGTGCACGGACTCACAAGTAACATGTCATCCACATAGATAAGCAAGAAGATAGGAACAGTGGAGTTTTCTTTAAAATAGAGACAAGGGTCATACGAACTATGTTTGAATTTTAAAGAAAGCATTTAAGAGTCAAATTTCTTGTTCCATTGCCTTGGAGACTGTTTCAAGCCATAAAGAGCCTTTTTAAGAAGGCAAACGTGATCAGGTTTCTTAGAGTCGACAAAACCTTCTGGCTGCCTCATATAAATTTTCTCATTTAATTCACCATGAAGAAAGGCTGTTTTAACATCCATTTGTTTTAATTCCCAATTAAAGTGAGCAACTAAAGCAAGCATGATACGCACGGTGGTGAATTTCACAACAGGAGCAAATATCTCAGTATAATCAATTCCTTCCTTTTGAGTGAAACCTTTAGCAACCAACCTAGCTTTAAATCTGATATTATCTACTTCATTCTTAACCTTAAATAACCACTTACAGCCCACAAGAGAACAACGATCAGGTTTTGGAACAAGAGTCCAGGTTTGGTTAACATGCAGGGAATTCATTTCATCATTCATAGCATTTAACCAATCGAAGCATTTTGATTTTAAAGCATCTTTGTAGCTTTTAGGTTCGTTATTATCTAAAGATTCAAACACATTGCAAGCATGAGACATCATATGAAAATCATCAAAGTGATGAGGCCTCCTAACATTCTCTCTTCTAGGCCTATCTCTAGTTAATTGATAGTTGGTCAAATCAGCACTTTCATCAACATTTTCAATTATTTCAACACTAGAATTTTCGGAATGATTTTCATTTTCAGCATGCAAAGTTTCATCATTTTCAGGCTCCACCTCACTCAAGGTAGGGTAGTTAGAAACAAATTCTGGATTAGGCATGTGCACGGGTGCGGGTGCAGGATGTTCAAGACAAGGAAATTCATCTTCATTAAATATAACATCCCTACTAATTAGCACCTTAAACCCTGGTTCGCCCTTAAGCCATAACCTAAATCCCTTAACTCCCTCTGGGTAGCCTAAGAACACACATCTTATCGATCTAGGTTCTAGTTTATCTTGTTTTTGATGAACATATGCAGCACACTCAAATACACGAAGATTTGAGAAATCAACATTACTACCAGTCCACACAGATTCTGGATAGTTTCCACTCAAAGGGACAGATGGAGATCTGTTTATAATATAGGCAGCTGTAGATAAAGCCTCACCCCAAAAACGTTTTGACAATCCGGAGCTGGCGAGCATAGACCTTACCCTATCAAGAAGGGTTCGGTTCATGCGCTCAGCGATTCCGTTTTGTTGGGGGGTGTAGGGTGTTGTCCTATGCCTTTGAATACCACTTTCCGCACACAAAGTATCAAACAAATTATTGCAAAATTCCAGGCCATTGTCAGTTCTCAAAATTTTAATTTTCTTACCGGTCTGATTTTTAATTAAAATTTTCCACGTTTTGAACGTGTCAAACACATCAGATTTGTTCTTAAGGAGAAACACAAAGACTTTCCTGGAATAATCATCAATCACAGACAAAAAATATCGGTTTCCGCCATGTGTCGGAATACTGGCAGGCCCCCACACATCAGCATGTAGATACTCAAACACATTTGAACTCTTAGGGGGGTTTGGGGAAGGTGAATGAGGAAAGTTCGCACGATGTTGCTTACCATACACACAGTTATCACAAAATGGCAAGTCAGATATTTTATCATTCCCAAAACAACCATTTTTGTGCAGTATTTCAAGACCTTTACCACTAATGTGACCCAACAGTTTATGCCAGATTTCAGTTTTATCTCCATGTACTGCATTAACGGAAAAGTTACTTACAGTGGAACAAATATATAAGTTCAGTTTACGAATGGCGATAAAAACGGTTTTGGGACCTCTCGTAACTTTCATTGCACCCTTACCCCATGTACCTTCAAAACCATCATCTTCAAGACATGCACATGACATTAAATTATGAGCTAAGTAAGGAACATGCCTAACATTTTCCAAAGTTATCGAATTTCCAGATTCGAATTTAAGGCACACATTTCCTATTCCAGCAACATTTCGTTTTACATGATCCGGCATAGACACATATCGATTTTTCAAATCACGATAGCTAGAAAAAAGTTGTTTATGCGGAGTCATGTGAAATGTGCATCCAGAATCAACCAGCCAATCATTTTCACCAAGGTCAGCTAACACAGAGTTCACAGAAGCATGCGTAGCATCAGAAATCATAAACACATCACCTAGATTTTCACCGACAGCTAAGTTAGCTTTGTTGATTCTTTGGTTTTTCTTAGGTTTAGTGCAGTCTTGAATGTAGTGACCATATTCACCACAATTATAACACTTACGATTAGTAGGTCTAGGTTTAAACCGAAATTTTTCATTGCCCTTTTTCTTGTTCGCTTGGTTATTTTGACTGTTGGAAGACTTTTTATTTTGAAAGCGTTTTTGTGGTCTTCCTTTGACAAAATTAACCTCGCCAAGATTTCTAAGGGCAACACCTTTATTGTTTTTCAAATCTAACTCTTTGCTTTTTAAGCCGTTTACAACAATATCTAAGGTTACTTGATCTCTACCATATTTAATGACAGATTTCACATCACTATAAGAATCAGGAATAGCATTCAAAAGAACAATCGGAGTGTAATCATCGATGTTTTTATCTCCCGTTAACTTTATATCTTGAACCAGTTTTGTAAACACGTCTAAATTAGCATCAATGTCTTTATTTAGATCAAGCTTGTAGCGGAAAAAATTTTCAAGAAGAAACAGTTTATTTGGCAGCGAAGTTTCAGTATACATTTCTTCTAATTTTTCCCATAATTCTTTAGCCGAACCATGTTTACCTAATTTTCTTATCACAGAGTCAGAAAGGTTCAAGATAATCGCAGAATAAGCAAACTCATCAAGTTCAGCCTTTTTATCCGCCGTCACATTAGAAGCGAAAGAATTATCAATAACTTTGAAACATTTTTGTTGAATGAGTATGCTTTTCATTTTCTGTTGCCAAATGGCAAAATCACCTTTTCCATCAAATGGGGCCACAGAGAAGGCAGAGATCGTTCCCATTTTAATTTTCAAAATGAACAAAGTTTTTGAAAATTTGTGAAAAACACAAACAAGGAGGAAACGGTTAATTTTATCAAAACTCAGAAACACAAAGTAATCAATAAAATCACATAGATGAATAAAATTAAACGAATCTGAAAAATTCAATACCAGTCCCCTACAAGATCCGAGGACACTTAAGCGGTCCAGGCAGGAGGGTGTAAATGCCCGATTATGAAAAATTCCAGATTCAACACGAAGTAATATTGCAGTAATAAACACACAGAATATTACCAACAATGCGTCAACTAACATACGCAGCAGAAGCAATAACAACAGGGCCGAGACAGTCAACCCAAAATCACGAAGAACAATGAGAGCAACACGAAGGGCAGCAAGACCCGAACAAATATCACAAAGAAAAAATATCACCAAGAACAACAAACGGAAATAATATCACAAATAACAACGAGCAAGTAAAAAACAGAAAATAGGGAGAGGGTTAAGCCGATATACCTGAGCGATCCGGGTTGACCCGATTCGGACAGATCCGAACCAAAGCTCCGGTACCACTGTTGAGTATTGGTCCGAATCGGGTGGCAAATTATTACAATAATTATAACAAATATAACTATTACACGAATCTACTCGGGATAGGGATTAGGGATTACACAACTTCTAATTAAATGAATCAAACAACAACTGAAAAAGAAAATAAGAACAGTGAGTATAGAAATGCAAACCAAACGGCCGAAGCCGATCGGAAAGTGATGTCACTGTCGGAAAAAACAGCCCGGCTCAGTCCTCCGTCTCCGTAGCCACGTCCAGGACTCACAAGACCCGCGGCGGCCACCCGAACGAAGCCCACCACCGAACGAGCAACCACCGGAAGAATCGAAGCACTAAGCAAGATTCAACCGAAACAAACCCCAGAAAAACTGAATCGGAGCACCAAGCAAGATTCAACCGAGAAAAACCCCAGAAACTCAAATCCCGAATTCTCACAAGCCTTTCCCACAAAAACACTCAGTTATTTCACAGAGAAAAAACGAGGTAATCAGAAAAATATCACCTGTTCTCTCTTCGTTTTTGTTGTTCTTTCATCTCACCCGAAATCGGAATTTATAGGAGAATCGGAACAACAAAACGAAGAGAGGAAATCGAAAAGATTTAGTTTCCATCTCAGAAGAACAGGTCAACCGAGGAGAAGAGGAAAGAAAATCGGGAGAGATGAGGGAGGATGGAGACTGACGGCGAGAAAGGAGAGAAATGAGGGGTAGGGTTTGGGGTAAGGGTTTTATATTTAGGGTAAATATAAAACCAACGGCCGAGATTAAAAGATACCAGATAAATGGCCAGGATTAATCCCAGACTAATGAGCTGCTTCCAAAAGGTTCCGGACCGAGTCCGTTTTGAGGTGGACTGCAGGAGATATAAATTGGGCCCTCATTATTTTAATCATTTGGGCCAATTAAACCCAACATAAACGATTTTGGGTTTTGAGAATTGATAATCTAAAAGTAAAAAGCAAATAAAACTAGACTAAAACAAAAAAAAAATCATAAACAGTTTAAAAGAGAAAGAATTAAAGTAGTAAGAGATTCTAATTCAAAAAGGTAAATTTTAGAATTTGTTTTCCCTAATTTTATTATGCAGGTGACTAGACCTGGCAAAATAGGCTCAGGCCCGTCGGCCGCGCCAGCCCGCCCGTTTTTGGGCGGGCATTGAGCTTCATATTTTTGGCACTTTTTGGCCCGGTCCATATTTGGCCGCCCGTTGAGGCCCGGTCAGCCCAGTTTTTTTTTATATATTTTTGTTATATGTAATTATAATATTTAAATTTTTTTCTTATTGTTAGATCATATTACATCTATATGTTAATTATTGATGTAATTTTATTTTTTTATGGAACTTTGTGATTACTTTGTAGTATCTCATATCATTAATAATATTATTTTTTTTATTTTTATAAGAAAGTAGTAGTGATAAATGATATGATGATCAAATAAAAATATTTTTATATTTGTCTTTTAATTGTGGTAGTGTAGTAAATAATATAATTATCAAATAAAAATAATTGTATATTTATTTATCTGATTGTTATAGTATAGTGAATAATATAATAATTAAGGATCGAGAAATATATTTATATTTATTCAGAATTAATATTTAAAAAAAAAGTTGAGGTCCGCGGGCCGGGTCGAGCCCACCTGGGGTGGGCCACGGGCCTAATATTTTTGGCCCACAAAAAATCGGGCCTTTTTAGCCCGTATTTGGCCCCCCGTTTGCACGGTCTACAAGTGACTGATCAGTTCAACCAATTTTTTATTCCAAAATTTATAGAAATAATATCCAAACCTTTCTCACGAATAAATTTGAACATGAATTAATTAACAGACTCAATCGAGTATTACTTTACGAGTTTAGTGTAGAAATGGGTAATAAATTCACGTTTTAATGGGATTTTTGGAAGGGTGCGGGTGTATAATTTTTAAACGGGTTCGACTGGTTGAATGTAGCCTAATCTTTTTCGTATTACTACACGAGTTTGGGACGATAATAAGTAGTAAAATCACATTTTAATCAGGTTTTGGATAAGTACGAGTATATAAATCCTAAACGGGTCTAGGTAGATGAATTGTAGCTTTATCGTTTCAGTCCAACGTCATGTTTCACTGCCTTAAACGATTCTGGGTGAGTGAATCTTAGCCAAATATTAATAATTTTGTTATAATATACCATGAAAACGACATTTCAATTACCCTTTTGTTTTTATATAGTGTGAATGACTATTATGCCCCTTATGTAATTATATAATTACGATTGTGCCATCTGAAGTTTTCCTATAAATAGGGATTCAGTTATGAATGAAATATATACCTGAGAATCATTCTCTAATTTCTCTCTCTAAATTCTCTCTATAATATTCCGATTTCATAACACGTTATGAGCACGACTCTAGCCATTTGAGTAATATGACGAGAGTATACTCTACAGTTGCATCTTATAGATGATCATCTGTATCAGAAATCAAATTATTACGACAGAACCTCAAAATCTATACAAAACCAAAACTCTCAGATTCTGAATTCCATCCCAAAAGATTCCGTTGCCATGTTCAACATCAGGATTCTTTAACGAACTACCACCGTTTTGGTCTGAAGATTAAAAAGCAAAATGGAAAAATTCTCAGACCAAATCACAACCTCTCTTATATCTAAGCAAGAGGAGAAAAATGAAGATCAGAACCCTCCATCCAGTTCTCAACCTAAGGTCCATGATCTGCTTTCTGAATCCGAGGAAGAAAACTCACCAACCAGAGGGAGGAGGAAAACTATAGAATATAAAGAAAAAGATAATAAGTCAAAAAGGAGGACAAGAAGAAGAAGAATGTTACTGAGAAGCTCTTCGGCACTGATCTTGAATTCATGGTTCTCCAATTCAGCCGTCGTGTTCGATTCGTCGCCGGAACCCGATACCCTTCACCAGTTACCCAGAACCCGATCTTTCCGTCTCACGATGTCGCCTGAGGACAGCTTGGGAATGAGTACTCGGAATGCGTTCGATTCGGATCTCAAGGATCCGTCCAAGTCCAAGAAGTGCTTGAGGCTGCCGGCGTCCCCTAAGCCCGGAAAAATCAAGGAGATAAGAGAACAGGATCTGCTTTGGTCATCCCTGAGGTACTCTCCATCTATATGTTAATATATGTGATATATGTATATTGCTCAATCTTAAAAAAAAAGGCGATCGAAACTAAAGAACAGAACAGGGGGAAGAAGACCTGGGTTGCTGATGAAAGTTAAAAACAAAAACGAACAAACAAAAAAAAGGGATGTTGACGGAAGAATAAAAAAAAGAAAAGTAATAATAAAAAAAATTATTAAAAAAAAAGGGAAGTTGACCGCGTTGTCGGCAATACAAGTTCTGTCAGAGACAGTAGCAATTTCAATGCAGCTGGTTCAAGGTGAAATACTATAAAAAAATAAATTAATAAAAGAATAAAATATTCTTTTAATTTATTAAATCATAAATTCATTTTTCTTAAATATAATATACATATGATATCAGAATTAATTTTTCTTGATACCGCTGTGACCCATTTCACGAGAGCTTCAATTTGACATTAATATTGATATGGGTATTAATTCTTTTCATATATGTCATTATTAAATTTATTAGAATGTACGAATAACATCCAACTCTGGAAATCACAAATACTTAACGGTATTCGATATTTCGACCTATACCTTGACGATGACTATATTTTGCGGAATTGATTGGATGATTCTGCTCTGGTAGAAGCAGTTAATTATTTTACAGTTTAAATTATGTCTCTTACTTATCTTAAAGTGGTGGTTTAAAACCACATATTTATTGCGTTTATTTTATACAATTATAATACCTCCCATGTGATGAGTTCAATTATCACAAGACGGATGGTTTTACATGTACGCAATTTATATATTATATATCACCATTGTGGTTGGTTATACCACATGAATGGTTCATAAATCCTGCTCTCGAAGAAGAAACAGTTGATAAAAATAAATCCTACTCTGGAGAAGTAGTTGATCGATTATCTAAATCCTGCTCTCGAAGAAGAAGCAGTTGTTAAAAATAAATCCTACTCTAGAGAAGTAGTTGATCGATTATCTAAATCCTGCTCTCGAAGAAGAAGCAGTTGATAAAAAATAAATCCTACTCTGGAGAAGTAGTTGATCGATTATCTAAATCCTGCTCTCGAAGAAGAAGCAGTTGATGGATATAATATCCGATCTCCATAATTAAACACGAACGGAGAAAATTGAGCAAGTGATACCATAAGCTATCACCGATTAATTAAAGAAAATCCCATGCAAACTGCATGATGGGATCATTTGACAAGTGATATGGAAAACTATCACTCGAAAATAATTGCTCAATAAATCCCATGTTAATTATATTACATTGTGGGATCATTAAAATCATATTGATATGAAAACGCTTATTGAGAAGCATATATCACATATTTGTGAAAATAATGTATTTGCATAAAAGCAAAAGATGATCTTATTATTGCTCTGGAAGAAGCACACAGTAATCGAAGTGAAAATATCGAAACTAACTAAAAGGCAGTAAACACTCGAAAATATGAAACACGAAAAAAGAAAATACATATAAAACCCATAAAAAGAGAAGGGGTGCGTCTCAAGAGTATAAAACTCCGTAACTCTGCCACCCCCTGGCATCAGGGTTTATAATGAAAGATCTAAAGTATCTAAACTTCTTTTTCGTTTGGTGCCAATACTTTGTGGCTGATGAGCTTTGACTTCCAAATTCTTAACTGAAATATATGCCTGAAACTTTATAAGTAGATCAGCAACAGTGTCAGCACATATTATTATATCTCGTGATGGCTGAGATATAAACTTGTGATCTACTCCTTGATCCAGAAAGGCAAGCAAATCGCTGAAGAAATTATTAATATTCAACAAACCTATAGGTTTGGTATGGAAGTCCCGCTCAGCCCATGACGTGATGTTGAATATCTCATTGAGTGTATCATAGCCACCTGGAAGAACAATAAAGGCATCACTATTATTCACCACATACATCAAACTATCATGCACAGACTGTGCTTGAAGCATCAACCCAGTTGAACCTCCTATACTACTGGTTCTGACTGTGGGAAAGTGTAAGGCACTTGTTACACTTATTCTCCCATTTTGTGCAGCATCTAAAAGATAACCTAAAAATCTATAATTACTCCCACCATACAATATATCGATTTTGTGTTTTCCTAATTCTTTTACGAATTGATATGCCATATCTACATGTTGGATATGACCTATCAGTTTGGATCCACCTAAAATACATATAGTTTTAAATGGATGAGATCTATATGAGGATTCTGAGAACTTCATCTTTCTACACTAGACTTTCAAAATACTTTTACGAGAGATACATCTTCTGATTTGTGGATCCAAAATTTAAAGAACAAATTTCTTTCTAAACGACAAATGACTTCACTATTTTTATTGAAAAAGAAGCGGCATATAAGACATTACTTTTGACAAAATTTCAAAAGAAAACGAAATATATGATATTATATTTTTCAATGAAAATGACGTTACCGATCGGCAGCTGAGAAATTTAAGTATTAGAAAATAATATTCATTAACTTGCATTATTTTTTCTATTACCTTATACCAACTTTGATAGAACGGACTTACAAACTGAATCTTTTGAGATTAATTTTTCATGACAATAACGTTTCCGTTCATCCTTAAATCGTATCCACAAAGCCATTAGTTCATGATGAACATATCCACTAGGATGTGTATCAAGAATCTGTTGAATATCATAATTAATAGATTCCTTACTCAATCCATCCTTGATAAATGCTATTTTATCTTCTCGATTTTTGGATACAAACCCCATAGATTGGCATCGTGTGTCACATGTCCACCGAGCACATTTATAGCACCCACCTAATCTTTTTGCTCTCCGTTTCTTTGCAAAACTACTCTTACCTGTACCTGGCATGTACTTAAATGAATTTGAAAATTCGCCAGATAATCGAACTTGTGCTTCGATCAACCATCGAATATCTTCTGGGATGCCATTTCTCATTAGCACCATTAATCTTTCGAGTCGAGCTCGATAAATTATTTTTATGATATTCACTGGAAGAGATGGATAATATTTACGAAGATTCGAAAGCATTGAATCCATTATGATATTCAAAACCCTCGTTATGGATGATTGTGAATACAATGATAATCTATTTATAGATTGAAATTACGCGTATGAGATTTGACTCCGCGTCCTGAAGCGTATGAACTACGGCTCTATATATTTGAATAATAAACATAATATGACATGTGGGAGCGGCGACTCCATGTTGATAATGATATGCAATAATGGCACCGAAAGATGATATGATATACCGATAAAATATCTATATGGTGATACAGACACATCATGTCTTCAAATATTTGTTCTCGATTAATATCACTACTAGCTATTATTGGGAATGAATCCCTAATAAATTTGGAATATATTAAGGGGGAGTATGGGCCCACTTCCTCTACATGTGAACTACTAGATATTATGGATCCACTAGATAGTCACATGTTTATATGACTCGTAATCAGAAATTTACGAGATGATTTGCTCACAGTTTGACCATATATTCCATATCAGATAAAGCTAGTAATATATCCCAAATAAACTTGATTAGATCCCAGAATGGATCAAGATATGCGCATACAAGTGGGATATCAATTGGCATACTATTCGAAGTCCTCCAGCCAATATCGAGAACATAATATACAAACTTCTATGACTGAAGATGAATACTGAGATACTGGCATACGAGTCTGATGCTCAAGAAATCTCTTAGCATGAGGGGGAGTATTAATAGTAAATATATGAAATGCATCATATTATATCCTCACAACTGAAATATGAACTTGAAAGTTCAAAGATGCATGACAAATTATTAATCTTTGATACCAACTACAACTGCTTTGATAAATACATAATAATTCCCCGAATATGAATCAAAGCAAATGATAAAAGGAGGCATATACTTTTGAGAAGTATATAGACATAACCACAATGTGTAATCCCAATGGGTGATTGATAATGAGATATCTCCGCAAGTTATGTTGCCATGGGGAAGTAAAAGTGTCGACACAATATAGCGCTGTGAATGAGGATATCAATGATTGGAAAGAGGATATCGATAAATGATATGAGGATATCCATGACTATGAAATATGGATATTGGAAATAAGGATATTAAAATCCATGATTTGTGAAAATGAGGATATTGAAATCCATCAAAATTGAAATATATGCCCTTATAATAAAATGAAATATATGGGCTTACTATAAGTGACGCGTACGGAGATTTTGAACATATTATCGGTGCGTGCAGTCACTCAAAATAAAACGTTGTGAACGAAAATTATATGCTGTACTCTTTTCCTTGACTGAGGTTTTATATCACTGGGTTTTCCCAGCAAGGTTTTTAACGAGGCAGCCTAATCACAACAAATATGGAATCTCCAAAAAGAAATTTGGAATATATTGCAATGAATATGAGTCCGATATTACAAACTGCACTGAAAATGATACTCGTACTAATCCCTAGAGGATCATTGAAATGCCTGGGGCATATTTATATAAAATACGCGTTGCACTCTTTTTCCCTTGACTGAGGTTTTGTCCCATTGGGTTTTCCTAGCAAGATTTTTAACGAGGCAACTGGAATGGTTTATTAGTATGAATAATGTACTCTTTTTCCTTCATTAGGATTTTTCCATTGGGTTTTTCCTAATAAGGTTTTAACGAGGCATATTCATGGCATAATGAGGAACACTACATAAATCAAGATTATTCCTGAAAGTTTGAAAACGGAAGGAGTAGTTGTACTCTTTTTCCTTCGATCAAGTTTCTCCCACTGGGTTTTCTTGACAAGGTTTTAATGAGGCAACACGTGGATACTCCAACAACGAATGGTATACATGACAGATTCACTCAGTTTTTATCCCATGAGGTTTTACTGAGACGGCACAAGAATATTCATACAAGAACTATCGAGATAAGGGGGAGCAAATTTATGAGATCATTAATTGCCGAAGTTTTATCCCACAAAGATTTCCTAGCAACATTATGATGCAACATGATATGATTGCCACAAGCTCCAGTACAAACAGTTTGAAAGTTTTTCTCCCATTGGGTTTTTCTTCAAACTAGTTCAGCAGATATTTATGTAAATAGTCATTCAAGGGGGAATGTTATAATATACCATGAAAACGACATTTCAATTACCCTTTTGTTTTTATATAGTGTGAATGACTATTATGCCCCTGATGTAATTATGTAATTACGATTGTGCCATCTGAAGTTTTCCTATAAATAGGGCTTCAGTTATTAATGAAATATATACCTGAGAATCATTCTCTAATTTCTCTCTCTAAATTCTCTCTATAATATTCCGATTTCATAACAAATTTTTTATATTTCTACTTATAAATTATAACATAACATAAGTTTGGAAGGCTACACGCTAACAATTGGCAGTAAAGGATTCTACGGGCGAATGGTGTTCCGGCCCTAAGGTATTGCGATCTATAGCTATCGGACTACTATAAAATCTCTATGCGACGGAAAGAGCAAACCAATATATCGGGTTCCTAATAATGCTGAGTTCGCACCCATCATGTGTCTAACGGCATCGAAAGTGGAAAAAATACAGAGAGCACTTAGCGATGACGAAGTCACGGGAGCAGTTAAATCCCTTGGGTTGGTGGGTCCCGCTTCAGCCCCGTCCTCACTGGACGCTTTTTTTTTTTTTAAAAAAAAAAAAGTCACGAGAGCAGTTAAATCCCTTGGGCCTTACAAAGCACCCGGTTCGGACGATATCCAACCGTCTTCTTCCAGAAGTATTGGGGTACAGTCGGCCCAGCTATCATTGATATGGTTCAGACCGTAATAACCCTTATTCCAAAGACCGAACACCCGGGGAAAATCGAGCAATTTTGGCCGACTAGTCTAACCAAATGTTATAAAACTAGTGTTGCCACCGGCTCGTGAACCGCCGTCAGGTTCGACCAGCGATTCGGTTCACCGTAAAAGGTGAACCATAACCGGCCGTGGTATTCTGAAGGGTCGGTTTCGAAACCGTGGCTGAAGTCGGGACAAAAACCGGTTCCGGGCGAACAGACATTCTTCGCTTTTTTATTATTTTTTTATTTTTGTATGAAATTTAATGAATTGTGTAGTTGTGTTGAAGTTTCGAATGTTGAAATTATTTATGTTGTGCTTTTTTATGTAATTTATAATAACTTATACTATTTTTCATATCTTTTTTTCTGAAATTAAATGATTAGTGAATTTAGTATTAAAATTTTTTAATTTACAATTGTTGAAATTTTGAAATTACTTAAGTTAATTTAATAAAAACTTATAAATAATTATGAAATTTATAAATTATTTATGTTGTGTTTTTTTATGTAATTTATAATAACTTGTAATATTATTTATATCTTCTTTTTTTCTAAATTAATTGATTTGTGTTGAAATTTCTTAATTTTTTAATTTACAAGTGTTGAAATTTTAAAATTACTTAAGTTAATTTAATAAAAATATAATAACTTATAGATAATTTAGAAATTTCAAAATTCTTTATGTTGTGTTTTTTAATGTAATTTATAGTAACTTGTAAAATTACAAGTGTTTTTTAATTTTTTTTTTTATGTAATAACTGCAGAAGGACCGGTTCCGGGTCGAACCGCCGGTTCACGGGCCCGAAAAGTTCGGCCCGTAACCGTTGAACATCGGCCGGGAACCGTTGACCACGGGCCGGTCCGGGCCGGAACCGCCGGTTCCGATTATGATGTGGCTACACTAGTTATAACCCGTACTATATCCGAAATGCTCGCCGATTTCGTCCACTTTTGGTACATTTGATTAGACCCCAACAATCTAGTTTCATCCTGGGACATCAAATGATCGTTTATAATTATTGTCCTTCAAGAAATTATCCATTCTACGCTGTACAAGGAGCCAAGTGTCTTATGGCTGTTAGAATTGACTTTCCGAAAGCATAAGATAGAATCGAGTGGCATTTTCTTCGACAAGTCCACAATCACATGAGATTTTCGGCTACAATTGTGAATCTAATTATGTGACGTATATCTACGGCTGACCAATGTTTATTATGAAATTGTGCGAGAACGCACAAATTTAGGCCACATAGGGGTTTAGACGAGGTGATGCATTGTCCCCGTACATCTTCATCTTCTATATGAAAATCCCCAGTGCTCAAATTCGTCGACAAATCATTGACCAAACATGGAAACCAATTCGAATAGCTAGGGAATATGGGTCCTCAATTCTTACATTTAATCATTCCGGATGATTTGATTTGATTTGATTTATGATATATCCGGGCAATAACTTAATTTGGATAAATTCAAGGTGTTCATATCACCAAATGTGGAGGAGCCCAAAGTAGTCTGACATTAGTAAAACTCTTGACATGTCGATGACCAATAATCTAGATTAGGTGTATTGGAGTTCATGTGAGAAATAAACTTGCAGGATGGAAAGCTTCGCAATTATCTTTGGCGGGACGGGCAATGCTTATTCCGTCAGTTTCGTAGGGTATATCGGTCTATGCTATGCATCAACACGATTATTTGGCGCTATTAGTGAAGAAATTGATAAGTTATCCAGGACCCGTCCTGTAGGATTTGGGCCCAACGTCGACTCTTGGATCGAACTTTTGTTTTTGAAAATCTGTAAAAAAAAATAAGAAATTAATTTAACAATCAAAACAGAATTAGTGAATGTAAATAATATTTCGTTCCAATTTAAAAATGATACATTTTTACAATATACTATTTAAAGACGTTTCTTTTAGAATAATCAACTTTATCAACCATATGATATATTTTCATCGACTGCAATCTGTAGAAAGAAAGAAGGAAAAACTGCAGATATTTCAACAAATATTTATCGTCGTCAAACTAACTTCGCAGACCCAACCTGAATTACCATAATGTTAATATCTAAATGACCAATTATACAAACTCTAATAAGTACTTGGCTTGAAAATTCAAACTTAATACTTCGAAATCAAAACTTATTGCTGAACCTATGATTAATACATAGGTTGTAAGAGTTTTGGGTCCGAAAATCACAATTTTTTTGGGCCAAAGCAATGGCTTTATGGGGCGACTTATGGATCATACCAACCAACCGATCTCAAGCGATATGCTACACCATAAAGAATCACACTAATGGTTGCGGGGGTATTTGTGGAGACTATAACTAGGACTGCCCCAGGTGGAACGCCTCATCCAAGGGGCTGTTTACGATCTGCTCGGGATACGACGGAAATAGCTGTGAAAAATTAAAGGAGCCTCCTGGTGGAAAGATATTGCGTGGTGGTTGCCTATAACTTCTTTAAATTTAAAATGGGTCTAACCAATGACGGGGTGGCACCGACTCGACCCTCCACGCCGATAACGTGCGACGTTGTTTTTGTGTTTTAGGTGAATTTTGGGAGTTACAGTATTTTTTATGTATTTTTATGGGTGCAAATGGACACAAACGAACACAAAAATGGGTCGTCGAGACTCCAAAATCCAATATGATTGAGGGGTAGCCATTACCCGACCGAGGTCCTTTTCTCAGCTCTGACCCTTCGATCGAAGCCTTCGGTTACTAGCAACAAATAGTCATGATCGAGCACTTCTGAAGAACCCGGATTGAGGTCAGTCCGAAGGGTGATCGAACCTTGTGCGGAAATTTTGCTTTTTAACAACTTTTGTCAACATCTATAAATAAATGTTTTTTTCCACTTATTTTAGGATTTCTCCCCCATTTTCTTAGTTTTTAAGTTTGCAAACACTTTCTCTCTCTATTTTCCCCTTTCTTATAAACCTTGGATCTAGATTAGTTTTGAAGTTTCAATTCTATTTCAATTCATACTCTTATTAGTTGTAATTGCATCATTTTGTTATGATTCAAGGATTTTGCATGGTTCAATTTTTATTTTTATTTTCAATTTCATCGAAATCAAGTAAGTTTTTCTTTTATTATTCTTCAATTGCTAATATTTTCTAGATCTATTTTCTCTACCTCAATTTTCTTTGGAACTTGTTTTCTTTATGCTTTCAATCTTTTATTTTTTATTTCTTCCACCATGGTGGTTCAAATCCTAATTTTGCGAATCTGAGGTAAAATTTGTTGGAAATAAAACGCAGTGAAATCGTAGTTTGCTAAGATTTTATAAATGGATTCTGTACATCTACAAGAACAAAATCTATTTAGGCTTGCTAATTAATTATTAATAATATTTATATAATATAGCTATTGATGATAAATAATATATTAATCTAGATCATAAAATTAGAGGATATTTATTCTTGAAGTGAGGCTGTTGTTCTTGATTTCTTTCTTTAAATCTTCTAGAGTATATCCCTGCCTTCATCCGGATGTTGTACGGCAACGAGCGACCGGATCACCTTGAATTGAAAGTGCATCAACCGAAATTTCTCTTACTTAGAATACTCAATTTTTTTCCTTCAAGTAGTTTCGTTACTACCAAAAATCAATGTGTTATTTTAGTTGTGTAATTAAAGACACAAGCCAAGATCCACAATCAAACACTTAGAAGAAAAAATTTAAATTCATTCTCGAACTCCTTAATCCACTTGGGGAAATTGTATTTCTTAACCCAATTCTAGAAAAATTGGGCCGAAAAGAAAATTTGCCCCAAAATTCTCCAAATTAAGATTGAATATAATTCGAAAAAATATCATATAATCAAGATTCAATTGTTGAATCCGGCTAGATTCCTACTAGAACTTGAAAATTTTCCATCTCGCTAGACTTTAGAATTCATGGTTCCCCCCTTTGTTAATTTGGGCGCTTTAGTTATTTCGTACTGATATTTTTCAACCAAATTAATATTAGGACTTGGTCTTTTTAGCACACTATTCGTTTCTTTTATATTTTTATTCATTTTAGCCTCCTTCTAAACTTTATCGAGAGATTGATCCGAGTTGATTTATCACTCCTACAAACCCATCACGTTCTCTTGCAGGCAAGATTTAGTATAGGTCTAAAATGCTCAGATACCAAACTTTGGTGTTGTGGTCGGGGAAGTTTTAAGAGTGATAGTGAAGAAATATTTGTAAAAAAACATATTCAGTTTCATTTTTTTCCTTTTTACTTGCATTTTACTTTACTTGTAGTGTGTTGGTGTATGCGAGGTCTTCGAGAACGCGAAGGACCACAAAAATCATAAAAGAGAACGATGAATGGCAATTCAAAGGAATTATATCAATCTCGAGCTAGATAATTAGGTGAATCCACCTCCATTCCACCGCTCTATATGCGAGACTTTGCAAAAGACCGGTCTTTTAATATTCATCTACAAATTTGTTTCTCTCCTTTTGTTAATATTCAGTTATTTATTTTCTTTTAAATCAGGAGGAGTCTTGGGGGATCTTGATAGATATTGTGAGGGAACAAGATCCAGATTTAGATGAGACCGACCTCGATTTGGCCTCTAGAGACATCGATCAGACTGATCCCTATGTCAATGATAGGATGTGGTGTAATAATTACCCCCTAAAGGGAGTCGGTTCCATATGCCAATGATGGGAGCTGAAGATCACGAATCGTTGAAGGATACCTAGGCTTTCGATGCAATCAAAGGGGTGATACCCATAAGGCATTTTCGGAGGAACAGTTGAGGGTGGAGAAGGAGCTTTGAGTTAAGGAGCAAATCAAAGATGAGGAAAAGTTCGAGAATTCCAAGAGGAGCAGCGGCAAGCCATTTTGTGCGACTAGGGGGGCTTAGAGCAAGGCTTGATGGCTTAGTAGCGGGCCCCAAAACAAGCCTTGATAGCTCAGCAGCAAACCATGATGTTCCGGCATTAGACCATGGTGAAGTATATGATTTCATTGACTCTTACTATGAGCCAGTCGGGATTTCAGGCACCTCATCCACCGCCACCTACGTTCTTCAATTTACTGAGTCCTACCTACAATCAGGACTGGGATTTGCAATAATGTAGTAATCCCCTTCTTCTATCTTTAAGAATTTAATTGATTTAGGTAGTGGATTCTAATTGTGTTTGTAGAACACTATATATATATATATATATACACTTTCGATATATGTTGTGATTTTATTGATGTGAGTAGTATGTTGATGTTGGAGCAGTTTTTTAATACTGGGGTATGTTGTGTCTGTTACATATTATTGATAATTATAATAGTTGTTGACGGTATATTTGGTGATTGTGGTTATATTTATTATTGTTGGTCTATATTGTTGTATATTATATTGAATTTATAGAAATCGCATGTTCATAATAGTATGTTGATGTTGGTGTAGTTTTTTTAGCTACCAATTTCTGCACACATCGTGGGCAAAATAAATAAACATTTTTGTAGGTATCGTAATGAATCGATTTAAGCCGGCATCCCGTGAGTTGTAGGCTAAAGTGCATTGGTTTAAGCCGACAATCGGGCAGGATTTAGATAAAGTCATGAGTATAGCCGACGACTGACCATGAACGTTGTTGGCTAAACCTTTTCCGACAGACATCGGACAATCGTACTTTAGGTTTTAGCTAAAGACTTTGTGGTTTAGCCGACCACTTTCAGTTACCGGCATGATATTGGTAATGACAAAAAGTAAATGATAACAGGAATAAGTTACCATATATAAAAATTACATTTATATTATGTAGATTTTTTTTAATTGATAAGAGGAACTAATGAAATGGAAATTTAAATTATTTAATTGATTAATAGATGGATGAAGTGACTGAATCGCTCTGATTTATTATCATGTGAGATTATCTCGACTCGTCACGATATCATGATATTTTTTATGTAACTCGAAAGACCTGTGAAATTGCTGGTTTAGAATTTCATCTCGTTTCTTCTTCATGTAAAGGTTGCGATAGGAATGGCATCCGAAATAAAACTTTGCTACTTTGTTTTTTGGCATGAATGTGAAATTAATATATAGGGAGAGACAGTGACAGAAAAACGTGTGACATATTTAGTTTATAAGATTGTGCTAACAATAGCCATAAGGGTTGTACTTAAGCATTGATTACGTGCATTAGTTGTGTTGACGTCTGATTTGGTCAACGTCACGTGTGCTGATCTGGAGGCATGGATCGAAGCCACGTAGAAAATAATAAGCAAGATGAAAAGTATTTGATCACTAAATTTTATTAATGATCTTGATATGAAACAGAATCGGGCTGAATATATAGTGGGCCGGCCTATATTGTTTGTGCTTGCTAATTACAAGTCTTATCTTTTCTCTTTTTCTCTCTCTCTTTTTATCTCTCTTTATCTCTTTCTCTTACGTAATTTCCCAAAAGTCCTTTCTTCTTGTATTTTCCTTCTATATATAGAAGGTCTGAACTAATTAGCGGGTGACAGCCGGAGGTTGCCTGGGAGTGTGTTTAGACACTTGTCAGCGGGGGAATTTGCTCCAAACACGTGGCGGCTTTAGAGGCTTGGGAAGAGGGAGGACAGAACGCACTGATTGTCCTGTCTGCCTGTTCCTCATGCTTCTGGCAGTACTTATCTATTGTGGCCGAAAATGGGGTCGGTCCTCGAGCTTCCCGCTATTCTGGTCGGTCTTGTTATAATTTTGATTGGGAGCGTATTTATCCTGGTTCTGCTCGGTCCTTCCGGTCCGGATATCGGGTCGGTCTTGATATCCCTGTCCGGTCCGATCTTCAATGAGCCCGGGGAAAGATCGGGTTCGTACCCGGTCCGGTTTCGGGCTCTGCTCGGCCGGTTCGGCTGATTAGACTGTTCGGCTGCCTGGAGTGCTTACGTGGATGCCAAGGTGGATGGGCTATCAACAAGGGCTCCCGAGTCCAGGGCCGTGCCGGGTTGGCCGGGGCTGGGGTCGTTTCATATTGAGGCCGATCCGGCTTGTGGTAGGATGAGATCGCTCGAGGGGACGCCTCTTCGAGAGTCGCATCGATTTGATTTCCGCGTCATTAGGTGTCATGATGAGGGAGACGCGTGGCGGAACGTGATTTGACGATGCGCCCACGCGCTTTTGATTTCTGCGACGGTTCAGTATGAATCGCCGCGCCACACGCTGGGCATTTAATGCCTCTTCTTTCCCTTATAAATATAGAACTTCTCCTCCCTCATTCCTTCTTCCACCATTTTTGCTTCCGTTGCAGAGAGAAGAGAGAGAAAATTTTTCGGCGTCCATTTTCTGATTCGATAGAGACTTTCTCGGTAAGCTCTTCTCCCTTTTTCTATTTTGCGATGTCGGAGCGGAGGGATGCGACAGCGGAGGAGTTGACTGTGTCTCCGGACCGCACGGGGGTGGCGGATCTGTCAATGGGCGACGTCCCCGTCGACTGGAGTAACGAGGAGAAAGGCGGCGAGGTCGCGAGATCGCCGGATTCTGGAGACGCGGAGGTGATGGCGCCGTTGACAGTGGTTGGCGAGACTCCGGCCTGGATTCGGCCTCGGGCGTCTCCTTTTGTGGAGGCGGAGTGGGATTCGGCCTCGATTCGCAGCACTGTTACCGAAGAGCAGTTGGGGGCTTGGCGGGGGCGGTTTAAGATACCCGCTGCAGTGCGGATGTTTGTTCCGAATCCTGAGGAGAGGCCTCACACTCCGCCCGTCGGTTGTACGGCGGTGTACTACCGCTCCCTGCTGGCAGGGCTGAGGTTTCCGCTGCCGTTGGTTTTCTCCCTGTGGTTAAGGCAGTGGGGCCTTTGTATTGCCCAAATTCACCCGAATTCCTAGGCTCGGGTGGTGGGTCTTTTCATCCTTTTCAGTCAACACGGCTGGACCGAGCCCAACTTTGAGGAGTTCAACAGCCTCTTTCTATGGAGGTCGGTCGGTCGATCCAGTTCCGGCTGGTTTTACCTGACAGCCCGGCATGCTATGCATAAAGAATTGATGGATGTGCCGGAGACCATTCATAGTTGGAAGGAACAGTGGTTCTATGTAGGTGCCGAGGCGAGCTCGGTCTTATAGTGCCGGATGAGCCGGTCATTCGAGGTGCCGAGGCGAGCTCGGTCTTATAGTGCCAGAGGAGCCGGTCATTCGAGGTGCCGAGGCGAGCTCGGTCTTATAGTGCCGGAGGAGCCGGTCATTCGAGGTGCCGAGGCGAGCTCGGTCTTATAGTGCCGGATGAGCCGGTCTTATGAGGTGCCGAGGCGAGCTCGGTCTTATAGTGCCGGATGAGCCGGTCATTCGAGGTGCCGAGGCGAGCTCGGTCTTATAGTGCCGAAGGAGCTGGTCATTGGAGGTGCTGAGACGAGCTCGGTCTTATATTATCGGGTGAGCTGGTCTTTTAAGGTGCCGAGGCGAGCTCGGTCTTATAGTGCCGGAGGAGCCGGTCATTCGAGGTGCGGAGGCGAGCTCGGTCTTATAGTTCCGGGTGAGCTGGTCTTTCGAGGTGCCGAGGCGAGCTCGGTCTTGTAGTGTCGGATGGGCCGGTCTTATGAGTTACCGAGGCGAACTCGGTCTTATATTGCCGGATGGGCCGATCTTATGAGGTGCACCAATATTAAATAATGGAATAACGTCAAATTTTATCGATAATACCTCTTTAAATAAATAACATTCCATGGGTAGGGTAATCTCTGGCCGTTCAGATATTCCAGTCGGTAGGCTCCATTTTGAAGGACTTCGCTAACTTTATATGGTCCTCCCCACTTGGGCTTAAGTGGTCCGGGATCCGGCCCCAGTACCCGTTTAAGAATGAGGTCTCCGACCTGGAAGCTTCGATGATGGACCTCGGGAGTTTTCTTTATAGATGGGATTCCGCATTTCTGCTTGGGTTCGTTTCTGGTGACGAGGTCCAGACTTCGAGGGTCGCGTCGCTTTCGTTCTTCGAAATGGGCTACTCGGTAGGAGGGTGCCCTAATTTCGGCCGGGACAACTACCTCAGTACGAAGGCTAAGAAGATATTCCTCGGGTGGCAGGCCGATGCGTTGCTCCGTGAGCCCACGAGGCTTCATGGAGTTCTTCGGGCCGGGAACCTTTTGAGTTTTTCGAGGCAGGTCTTGAGGTGCTGTTTTATAATTTCATCAACCGCCTTGACTTGTCCGTTGGATCATGGATTGTGCGATGTGGATAAGTCATTTCGTATACAGAGGCCGTCGTAGAAGGCCTGAAATTCTTTATAGCTTTATCAGATACAACGGACTGAGGGGTCTTGAGCGATTTTCCAAATAAGATCGATTATTTTTTGTTCGGTTGTCCGAACTAGGGGTTCAGCCTTGACCCGCTTTGCAGAACAATCAGCTGCGACGACGGCGCACTGCACCTCACCTCGTCTTTTAGATAGGGGGCCGACCCGAACGATTATCCACTTGACGAATGGCCGAAGGCACTAAACGGAAGTGGGTTTCTTGGGAGGCTCAGATTTAAGAAGCGAAGGTTTGGCATCGGGCGTGCTTCTGCCCCAGCTCCGGGGTACCCTTTTGAGATTTTGCCAGTAATATCCTTGTCGGAGCAATTTGTAGGCCAGTGTCGGGCCGCCGAAGTGGTTGTCGTGTGTCCGCTTGGGCACCTTTCTGAGGGCGTACTTGGATAAGCCTTTCAGCGATGGAACTGGACACCTCCGCATAAAGTTCCTTCAATGGTGAACCAGGTAGACTAAGGTTGAAGTGTTCATATTTGCGGGCAGAATGCTGCACTGAGGGCATGAAACAGTAAATTGTATCCGTCCTTGTAGCTTGAATTGTTCGGCTGTCAAGGAGTTAGCTCGGCAGTTCTTGGTTCGAGGAATGTGTTAGATAGTTCCCCGAAAATTTTACTACCGGGTCCAAGCCAGGCTGAGGTAATTGACCAATCTGGGCTCCCTGGCTTCGCATTCGCTCCTAATTTGATTTACCACTAACTGAGAATCATTCAAAGATAGTGAGGTGAGCAAGACCAAGGGAGGTCGCCATCTTCAGACCAGTTATGAGGGCTTCCCATTCCGCTTCATAGTCGGTGGCTAGGAAACTTAAGCGAATGGCCGAGCAGAACAAACGTTGGTCGGGACCGGCGAGGACTATTCCTACGCCTGCCTGGCCGGCAGTTGGGGATCCGTCCATATGGAGCGACCGCTCCAATTAGTTATTCTCTCGCTGGTGAAAACTCCGCAATAAAATCTAAGGTTCCAGAGGGCAGGTCTTGACTTTCGGGGGGCTGGTGTATAGGCCAGCTTTCTCCACCGGGGCGTATCTGAGCTTGGCATCAGATAGGCCGGATGTCGAACCGCATTTTTTGCTCAAGCGAAGGCGGTGCAGATTGTAGTGTCAGATACCGTGAGATACGGGCGGGGGTTCTCCTTGGGCCGGTAGTTGCGGGATTAGTGCTTCTGCTAAGACATCCTTGGTAATTTTGTCGGTCGGGCCCCTTTTTCCTTAGTTTCTGAATAATCGACAAAAGAGTATGCCTTTGTTTATTTCAGTTTTACTAACATATTCTACTTTCTGTTATTGTTTTTTTTCATTACTTCGAATTTCAAGTTTCACTGTCGGCATCCTAATGGCCGTTGTTCGGGCGCTTACGCAGTAAACCCGTTAGGTTCCGACGACTCCATCTGATTTCAGCCTAATCTTCGCTAAATAGCGGCTTGAGTTCATTGATGACGTTTATTCTTGACTGCACCCTAACGGACTACTTTTTCCAGATTACCAGGATCTTTATGAGGATCTAGTGGGAGTTCCAAAAGTTCTTGCAGATATTGTGGAGTCATTGGCGGTTGCGGTGTATGTTGATTGCAACTTTAATTTGAAGGATACAAGAGGATTCTTTAGAAACCTTCTAGAGCCTCGAACTACGCTCGATATTCCCCGAGTTACGACATTTAAAAGGTCAGCCGAGTGAAGCAGGAACTCATGATTACAATGGTTCCTGTGCTTTCAACTCACGATTACAATAATTCCTATGCTTTCATATCGCCACTTATTGGTGAAGGTGGTCATTCCCGGATGAACGCAGGGTATGCCAAAGCGCTCTGTCACCTCGAACGGGTTTCCCTTCTTCGTGGCGGGCTGATAATATTTAGAACTTGAAGTAGTTATAGCTTGAACGATTCGTTCAAGATTCCGGTGAGTGTATGCGGTTGTGGGCAGCGCGCCCTTCCTCTAGCGCCAATCTGTTGACGTCTGATTTGGTCAACGTCACGTGTGCTGATAACACTCATTTTTACACATATATTTACATCGATTTTCCGGGTTTTAAGATCCTAAAATGTGTAGAACTGTGTCGTTTATACTCGTATTATGTTTATTGGACTCGATCACGCTTGGGTACGTTTTATTGATTTTATAGGTACTTTATAGACATAAATCAAGCAAGAACGAAGTCTCCAACCCCAATACATATCAAGCAATGCGGAAACAAGAGATCGGGCTTAAAAAGGAGTCAAGACGGTGTCAAAACGAGCCAACACGAGCCCGGCCGTGTCAATCAACACGGGCCGTGTCATTATCCCGGCCGTGCCATATCGACACGGTCGGGTCTATCTCCCAGCCCTTTCGTGCTTATTTTGAAGAGTATGACACGGGCCGTGTCATTTGACACGGTCGTGTCATTTGCTCGGCCGTGTCATTTGACACGGTCAAGTCCCCTGTCCAGCAGGTTTTTGGGCTTTTGAGCATACTATGACACGGGCCGTGTCATATGACACGGGTCGTGTCACTTTTCGGTGGAAATATCTCCTTTTGACATTTTTGAGAGATTTTTGTGGAAAAAGTGGATGTTTTATCTTTATAAAATGGATATATGGGGTAAGATAAGGGATATGCTGAAGATAAGGGAGATTAGAGAGAGAAAATAACAAGAGATCAAGTGACTTTGATACCAAAAAGAGGAGGTTTTGAAGAAATTCTTGAAGAACACTTCAAGAACATTTGAAGGTTTCAACCGGGATCGATCAAGACACACCACGAGTTTTATCTTCTTCCTATCTTTTCTTCATTTTGTTGTTTTTATTAGCATGAACATGATGATTATCTATCTTCCTTTCAATTCCATGTCCGGCTAAACTCTTTAGATTCCGGGCATGGGAGTACGTTGATTTACTATGATTTTGAGGGATTGATAATTATATTTATCTAGTGTGATTTCTTTATCAAATACTTGGTTTGATTCATGTTTAGACACTTGATCAATGTTTTTACATGTTTAACTTAATTGCTCATAATTCGAGAGAAGAGGGCATTAATAGGTTTCGAGTATTTGACGTAGTAAATTACGAGATTGAGAAATCGGTGATGAACTATGATATTACGAGATTGAGAAATCGGTGATGAACTATGATGATATCTAAATCTTATGAACATTTTGGAGTTAGATAATTTATAGTAAACGGAGACGTTGTTATAAGTTGTTTAATCTACGTTTTAATGCATCTCGAGAGGGACTTTAAAATATTGCTGTGATCGCTTTAGAAACGCACTTAGAACCTTTTGAAACCAATCCCGACTAAATTTAGTAATCAACGGAAACCTAGCCTTGGAATCTACCTTTCTAAACTCTTGCAATTCGCTTCCATTCGGATATTTTCAATCATTTTAATTTATTGTGATTATTGTATGTCATTTCATTAATCGTCCACTTTACCTTTCGATCGTCTAGATAAAGTCGAGAACACTACAATCTAATACTCAACGCAACAAAAATATTTAGTCTCTGTGGAATACGACCTTGCTCACCGCTTTCTACATATTTTCCGTACACTTGCGGATTGGTTAAAAAAAAATAGCGAACAAGTTTTTGGCGCCGTTGCCGGGGACTAAATTAATTTTTGTGTTGATATTACGATTAGTGTTTTTAGTCTTACTTTAGACATTTTCTTATTTGTTACTTAACTCATACAATTTCTACTCAGGGAGTGCATGAACACTCGTTCATCTCGAGTGTCGTTAGAAACTTTCATCCCCGAAGTAGAAGCATTTACCCGAAGAACAAGTGCTACCTCAAGGAAACTAAGAAGGGATCTTTTTGAAGACATGGAGAGAGCAGGAGACAACGTAGAAAGGGGCAACGCAAACGAGAATGCGGTAATCCAAGACAACGAGGGCAGAAGGATGGAAATTCCACCAACTAGGGTGCAATCAATTCGGGATGGATTCCGACCGAAACTCGACCGAAACTTTGGAGGAATCACTCATGTCCCCATCAACGCTAATAATTTTGAGTTGAAGCCGGCCTTAATTTCAATGGTTCAACAAAATCAATTTGGAGGATTTGCTGTCGAAGATCCACATGCGCATCTCACTCATTTCATGCAAATATGTGATACTATCAAAATGAACGGAGTCTCGGATGATGCTATACGCTTACGATTGTTTCCATTCTCTTTGAGGGAGAAAGCAAGATATTGGCTTGGAACTTTAGCTCCCGGAAGTATAAAGACATGGGAAGAATTGAGCGAAAAATTTTTGTTCAAATTTTTCCCACCAAACAAGACGATGAAGCTAAAGGGTGAGATTACTCAATTTCATCAATTGGATTCGAACCATTATATGAAGCTTGGGAACGTTTCAAAGATCTACTAAGGCGATGCCTCGACATGGTTTCCGAAGACCAACAAATGTGTTTCTTCTACAATGGTCTTATGGGGAAACAAGGAATTTTATTGATGCTTCATGGAGGGGCATTGCTAGCAAGAAGTGCTGAAGAAGCGTATGGATTGTTCAAGAAATGGCTATGAATAGCTATCAATGGCCAACGGAAAGATCAAATATTAGAAGGGTGGTGAGATATCCGATTCGGATCCCATAAAGGCATTAACCGCACAAATGACGATGCTAACTACTCAATTGGGGGCTCTAACAAAAGGAGGTGATTCAAGGAGTTTCTCAAGGAAGTTCAAGTTCACTACCATCCGATCCATTGGAAGAGGCACACTACATTAATAATCGGAGTTACAACAATTACCGAAATAATCCACCACCGGCTTCTACCATCCCTCAAATCGAAATCATGAAAATTTTAGCTATGCCAATCCAAAGAATGCTTTGCAACCACCCGGATTCAAGGTATCAAATGGGGAGATAATTGAAGAATCAAAACCGACGTCGAATCTCGAGAATATTCTAGCTACCTTCATGATGGAGACGAAAAGTCGATTTAGTCGAGACGAGGAGAAATTAGACAAAATCGAAGGCCATGTCACTCAACTAGCTACCACCATGGGAGCTCAAATGAAAAATCTCGAAACTCAAATGGACAATTAGCTAAAGTGGTCGGGAGTCAACATCAACGGACAATTTCCAAGCAATACCAAGTGAATCCCAAAGAGTCGTGCTGCGATCACCTTAAGAAGTGGAACGAATTATGAAGGGCCAAAGATGCCAAGTGAGGAAGTCAAGGAGGATCAATTCGAAATTGAAAAGGAAGAAGGGAAGCATGATACAACTAAGGGGCCGAGAAGCTTAAAATATCTCCTAACTCTACTCCTAACGTTCCTCTACCTTTCCCTCAACGTTTCAAAAAGAAAAAGTTAGATGCACAATTCGCAAAATTTTTAGACATCTTCAAGAAAATTAATATCAATATTCCTTTTGCAGAAGCTTTGGAACAAATGCCTAACTACGCAAAGTTCTTGAAAGATGTGATGTCAAGAAAAAGAAAGATTGAAGATCATGAGACGGTTAAACTAACCGAAGAATGTAGCGCTATTATCCAACGCAAATTGCCTCAAAAGCTTAAGGATCCCGGAAGCTTTACCGTTCCATGCACTATTGGAAACGTCTCATTCGATAAAGCTTTGTGTGATTTAGGTGCTTCGATTAACCTCATGCCGTTATCTATTTTCAGGAAATTAGGTGGCGGAGAAATGAAAACCACAACGGTTATGCTCCAATTGGCGGATCGATCCATAACACATCCCAAGGGGATTGTTGAAGATGTGCTTGTAAAAGTCGACAAGTTTATTTTTCCAGCGGATTTTGTTGTCCTTGATATGGAAGAAGACGGAGATTTACCACTTATCCTTGGACGTCCATTTCTAGCAACGGGAAAGGCTCTTATTGATGTTGAAAGAGGAGAATTAACACTACGTGTTAACGACGAGCATGTTTTATTTTCTATTTTCAAAGCTATGAAATTTCATGATAATACGGAATACTGCAATGTTATTGACCATATAAGCTCGTATGGAAAGAAAAAAATCCTACACTCATTATCGTCGGATCCGTTAGAGTTCGCTCTACGAATTCATGTTTTTCTAGTGATTCAACTTTGGAGTTTGACGATTCGACTTGTTTGATTACGTTTACAATTGAATTCTCTACAGAAAACGCAAAGCAATGCGTTCAATGATTTAGACG
Source organism: Orobanche coerulescens (assembly GCA_033398695.1). Taxonomy (NCBI): domain Eukaryota; kingdom Viridiplantae; phylum Streptophyta; class Magnoliopsida; order Lamiales; family Orobanchaceae; genus Orobanche; species Orobanche coerulescens. The sequence continues at coordinate 181,773,595 of CM065809.1, forward strand.
AAAGGGAGAATGAAGTAGTTGCAGAAATCAAGCTGACGGACGAATCAAACGTGTCCAACGACATGGACAAAAATTTGGGGTCCGTTTCATCTCAATCGGATTCATCTCAACCAAGCTTGGACCTTAAAACCCTCCCGGAACACCTCAAGTATGCATTTACGGATGATAATAAATCCAATCCTAATTGTATCCTCTTCACTTTCATCCACTCAACTAGATAAATTGCTTCGTGTATTGAGAGCACATAAGTCGGCTATAGGGTGGTCTATCTCAGATTTGAAGGGGATTAGTCCCTCCATATGCATGCATAGGATTTTGCTAGAAGAAAATTTTAAACCTAAAGTGCAAAATCAACGGAGACTTAATCCCATAATGAAAGAAGTGGTGAAAAATGAAGTATTAAAACTTTTAGATGCCGGGATGATTTATCCAATTTCCGATAGTGAGCGGGTAAGTCCTACTCAAGTGGTGTCAAAAAAGGGAGGGATGACCGTAACCAAAAACGAAAAAGATGAATTAATTGCTATGAGAGTAGTTACAGGATGGCGAGTATGTATAGACTATAGGGCTTTAAATGCGGCTACTCGCAAAGACCATTTTCCTCTTCCCTTCATTGATCAAATGCTTGATAGATTGGCGGGGCATGAATTTTTCTGTTTTCTTGATGGATATTCAGGATATAATCAAATCTATATAACACCTAAGATCAAGAAAACGGCCTTTACATGTCCTTATGGAATTTATGCTTATCGTCGAATGCCGTTTGGTTTATGTAATGCTCCACCCACATTTCAACGTTGTATGATGGCTATATTTCACGGTTTGATCGAAAATATAATGGAAGTTTTCATGGATGATTTTTCGGTGTTTGGAAATTCATTTGATCATTGCTTGCATAATCTTACTTTAGTTTTGCAGCGATGTGAAGACACTAATCTCGTGTTGAATTGGGAGAAATGCCACTTTATGGTGCAAGAAGGAATCGTCCTAGGCCATCGAGTGTCCGCCGCCGGTTTGGAGGTTGATAGGGCGAAAATTGTCGCCATTGAGAAACTTCCCCCACCAAAGAATGAAAAAGCAATTAGGAGCTTCCTTGGACATGCGGGTTTTTATAGGAGATTCATAAAAGACTTTTCAAAAACCACTAAACCTTTGAGTAAATTGCTAGAAAAAGACACCTCTTTCATTCTTTCTAACGAATGTTTGCAGGCATTTGAGACTCTAAAGAAGGCATTAGTGAGTGCTCCTATCCTCGTGGTACCGGATTGGTCTCAACCTTTTGAGATCATGTGTGATGCAAGTGATTATGCGGTCGGTGCTGTGTTGGGACAACGTCGTGAAAAACTCTTTCGGGCTATTTATTATGCAAGCAAAACATTGGACGGAGCCCAACAAAATTACACAACAACGGAGAAGGAAATGCTTGCCGTAGTATTTGCTTTTGATAAGTTCCGATCATACTTAATTGGGACAAAGACGATAGTACACACGGATTACGCAGCTATTAAATACTTGTTTGAGAAAGAAGACTCTAAACCTCGCCTAATTCGATGGATTCTTCTTTTACAAGAATTTGACGTGGAAGTCCGAGACAGAAAAGGATGTGAAAACGTGGTAGCCGACCACCTATCTCGCCTCGAGTACAAAAAGGAGGAGGAACCGGAGATCGAAGGGATTAAAGAAGAATTTCCGGACGAGCAGCTCTTTATGGTAGAAGCTAAATTTCCGTGGTTTGCTGACATTGTTAATTTTTTGGTCGCAGGTGTGCTACCCCCGGATTTATCTCATTACCAAAAGAAGAAATTCCTACATGATATTAAGTTCTATATGTGGGATGATCCATTACTTTTTAAGAGATGTGCAGACATGATCGTGAGGAGATGTGTACCACAAGAGGAATGGGATGAAATTCTTCAACAATGTCATTCATCCCCAACCGGAGGACATTTCGGAGCAACACGGACAATTTGTAAAAGTGTTGCAAAGCGGATTTTATTGGCCTACGCTATACAAAGATTGCTATCTCTTTATTCAACAATGCGATAGATGCCAACGAGTAGGAAATATTTCAAGACGTCATGAGATGCCCCTAACCAACGTAATTGAGGTTGAACTATTTGACGTTTGGGGTATCGACTTCATGGGTCCATTCTCATCATCATTCGGAAATAAGTACATTCTCCTAGCGGTCGAGTACGTATCTCGATGGGTCGAGGCAATTTGTTCTCCAACAAATGATGCTCAAGTAGTAATGAAATTTTTAAAGAAGAACATCTTTTGCCGATTCGAACTCCAAGAGCATTAATCAGTGACCGGGGATCGCATTTTGTCAACAAAATCATGGATAAACTTCTTCAGAAATATGGGGTCCGATCAAAAAAATCATTGGCCTATCATCCACAAGCAAATGGACAAGCCGAAGCGGCCAACAAAGAGATCAAGCTAATCTTGGAAAAGACGGTGAATACATCTCGGAAAGATTGGTCATCCAAGCTCGATGATGCACTTTGGGCTTATCGTACGGCCTATAAAACTCCTTTGGGAACATCGCCCTATCAACTCATTTTGGGAAATCATGTCACCTACCTTTGGAATTGGAGCATAGAGCGATGTGGGCGGTGAAAAGAATAAACTTAGATTTTGAGGCCGGAAAGAAAAGATTGCTAGAGTTAAATGAATTGGAAGAATTCCGGGATGAATGCTACGAAAATTCTCGAATTTACAAAGAAAAGTCTAAAAGATGGCATGATAAGATGATCATTAAACGTGAATTTATGCCGGGACAACAAGTACTTCTCTATAATTCAAGACTGAAATTGTTCCCCGGAAAATTGAAATCAAGATGGTCGGGTCCATTCGTGATTAAGAAAGTACTTCCACCTGGAATAGTCGAGCTCATGAGCAGAGACGGAGAGCTATTTAAAGTTAACGGTCAACGAGTCAAACATTACTATCATCCCTATCAAAAGGAAGCCGTATCCGCAATAACTTTAATCGAGCCATAAAAGACTTTCAGATGAAAACGTCCGGCTGAAGACGTTAAACTTAGCGCTAGTTGGGAGGCAACCCAATAAATTTTATTTGCATGTTTTAAATTTTTTTTTCGCATTTTGTTGTATTTTTTTGTTTGTTGTATAACTAACCGGTTCAAATTTTGGTGTTCAAATCGCAGGAAAAACACACCGAGGACTAAACTGCGTTTTCCAGACAAAGATGGCAGGCCGTGTCAAATGACACGGGTCGTCAACCCGATCGAATTTTTACTTTACGGCGTGAAGACGGCACGCCGTGTCGAATGACACGGTCGGGTCCGTTAGCCACCGATTTGAAGAATCCAAGAAGGTATAGCGCAGCCGTGTCAAATGACACGGTCGGTCGTGCAAACAGTCAATTTTCACTTTACGGTATAGTACGGCACGGCCGTGTCATTTGACACGGCCGGGTCACTGGACAACGGCAAAAGCTTACAACGAAGCGTGTATGACACGGGCCGTGTCATTTGACACGGGCCGTGTCGATCGGGGTATAAAAAGGTGTCAGACGGCGAAACATTTCATCTTCTTCCCCAAAACTTTCCTCCTCCCCAAATCATAAACCCTAGTCCCGATTATCATCAAATCCGGCAAAATCAGGCAAAAATTGTGTCAAATCTCACAAAAAACAAAGTGCTCATCATTATCCCACAATCCTAAAGCTTCAAGGGTGAGAATCGGACGAATACATCCGGGTTGGGTCGCGATTTTTCTGAGTTTTTTTTTCAATTTTCACTCCAACTTCAAGGTATGATTCACGATTTTGGAAGGTTTAATTATTCATTGCATTCAAATTATGTGGAACATGATTTATTGAGCAACTTAGGGTTCTTGAATGGATTATATTTTTGAGATTTTGGGAAATTTATCATGAATTAAAGGAGTTGAAATTTTGTTGGTGATTATCATACATGATGGATATATATGATTGATGTCATTACATGTTTGGGATTTTACTTACATTTGGGGTTCAAAATTTATGGTTGGGATATTTTGAAGAAAACACATATTGTGGGGGTACGTGTATTATCGAAAAATAGTGATTCGGAGCTTGTGTGAATAAGTGATAATTGATAATTCTCTTGTAGGAAATGGCCAGAGGACGAGGAAATACTCAACGAGGACGAGGAAATGCCCAAGGACGAGGCGCAACTCAACGAGGAAGAGGAAGGCCCGCAACAGAAATCGAACAACCAGAGAGAATACCTACTCAAGGGGCTGTCGAGACGCCCGAGACGTATGGGATTGAGCTTCCGCCGAGTCGCTTAGCACGATGGGAGACATTGGGACAGAAAAAAATGCTCCCCACGCGATGGCCGGACGATGAATGCATGACTGCGATGGGGATAAAAGAAGATGTTATGCGGCTACTCGGACGTATCAGCTGGACGACGCTAATGACTCAACATTGGCCCACTTACCGATGTCTCACACTGGAATTTCTTAGCACACTCTCCGTTAAGAGAGACCCGATTACGCATGAGCCGACCGCCTTGGAATTTCGGCTCAACAACAAAAACGAAAAATTGGGTCCGGGCGAATTGGATACTATATATGACGCTCGAAGACACGGAGAATACCGAATCAATCGGTTTGAGTGTGAGACTTCGGAGGACAATGATTGAGTACCGGGAGCGGTGCACGTCCCTACATTCCCAAATCGGCGAAAGGATCATCTCTTCGTAATCCTATTCTCCGCTATTTACACAAAGTCATCGCAAGCACTATCTTTGGGCGGAAAGAGACGGGGCCGATAACTCAGCGAGAACTTTATGTCCTAGCTCATATACTCGACGGAACAAATCCCGCAACCGGAGCTATTATTATGGACCATTTCGAGGACGTTGCTATTAAACCGAGAGGGGAAATTTGGATAGGGGGTTTAATTACCCCTATCGCACTTCATCTTGACGTACCTCTACAAAACCGAACTCCCCTCCCGGGAAATATGCTTCTATCAATCCAAGTCATGAAGTTGATGAATATCCTGGACTACGACTCCCGAGTTATTTTTCTCCAGAATGACGGTGATCACTTCCTACTCCCGAATACAACTCTGACAACTATTTCTAGTATTCGGGACATAGGAAATTTAAAAATGTCCACGGAAGCGCACAAATTGGCCCGGGAGGCAGCTGGATTAATTTCCCCGAGTGAAAGATATGTTGCCCGTAATGTCCGTCCTAGGCGTACGGAGTTTGAGGATGAAAACGAGAGGATGAGAGAAGAAGAGAGAGAGGAGAGAATGGAGGAGGAATTCGAGTATGAAAGAGGTCCGGAAGAAGAAAGAGAATCGGGGGAGGAAGAAGAAAGAAGGAGAGATCGGCCCGAGTCGTCGAGACAAGCCGAATCAAGAAGTGCCGTATCTCATGAAGAATTCGAGGCTTTCCGAGAGGAGACCCGTGAAACACTAGCCGGGATGCAAGCAATTTTACAACGAATGGAAGATTGGCATGTCCAACAAGGGCATTATCCTCCGCCAAGTCATTAGGACCGGTTGTAAGTATATCTTGACCCAAGGTTTTTCGTTGTTTAAATACTATACCCCCTTTTTGTGTGCATAATCTTTAATTCAAGTTTGGGGGGAGATATTGGGTCAAGAAATACCTACATTGTTTGTTTGATTTTTTTTTTTTTTTGGTGTGTTTGGATTTTGTTTTATGTTTTGGTTTGAATTGGTTACTTTGGTGTGTTTCATCTTGGTGTGTTTTATTTCGAACTTGGTGTGTTTTGTTGATGATGAACTTTGATGAAACTCGAAAGAATGAACTCTTGTCTTGGATACCTCGGGATTTATTTTGTTATTTTGATATACAAATCGAGGATAATTTGAAGAGGAAAAATTGTACAATAATCAAAAGGGTGTGAAATTGAATAAATAGCCTAATCTCTTGGAAATATGAACAAATCTAACTTGTGAGCTTTTGAGCCTTCGTGCATCATTAAATATGCAAGTTTCATTGTCGAGTGTTCCATTCATGTTTTAAGACTCTAGAACTTGCCCTGGTATCTTATTCGAAACTACAAGTGTGCTTGCAAATTAGTGAAAATGATTTAAGGCAATTTTTATTTGACAACCTTTCAAACCTTTTGGCCAACCCGAAAAATTTGTTTCCCTAGTTAGCCCGATTGAGCTTAAAGCCTATTTCTTGTTAACCACATTATGAGCTTTCCGTTTCATTATAAACTTTTGTCCCTATACTTGAGCTATTTAGAACAAATTGGCAAAAGAATGAAAAGATGTGGTAGCAATTGGGAAGATTGTTGGTTCAAAATGCAATGAATTATCAAAATAATTTGAAGGAGGATTGGTGTGATTTAATGATGATGTTGTCCACCACAAAAAAAAATGGAAATAAAATGGTGGACACAAAAGAAACGAGATGTATGAAGCAATAAGGAGGAATAAGGTTGTGATTTTCACTTTCAAAACTGCTTAGTGCCATGATATTCAAATCAAGGGGTTGGAAGAAACAAAATCCTAAGGGATTATTGAGCTTCTAATTGAGCGAAGTGATTGAGGAGATAATGTTCTAATTTGCTCAAGTCAAGTCACTTTAAGCCATATGTATCCTACCCCGACCAAAAAGCCTACAATACAACCATTAAAGTCCTTTTTGATTCACCAAATTTGCATGCACAACTAGTGGTAGAGATGTAGACGATTGGCAAGCCTATGGGGATTCTTATTTCATTGAATGAGTTTTGAGCGTTACTTATCCCCTTATACACTTTGAGAGTGAGGGAATACACTTGACCGGCGAGGTTCGTATTATTCAAGTATTAGCTATGATGTTAAGGAAGCACCCCCGAGATTTGAATACTTTATAGAACTCGACTTATTTATTTCTTGAGGCGTATTGATAAATTTTCATAATGATCCTTTGAGGTATGTTGAGGGACGAGTTCACTTAAGAGTGGTTATTTTAAAGTGCATTGCTCGGGACGATCAACGTTCAAGTTTGGGGGATTTTGATAACACTCATTTTTACACATATATTTACATCGATTTTCCGGGTTTTAAGATCCTAAAATGTGTAGAACTGTGTCGTTTATACTCGTATTATGTTTATTGGACTCGATCACGCTTGGGTACGTTTTATTGATTTTATAGGTACTTTATAGACATAAATCAAGCAAGAACGAAGTCTCCAACCCCAATACATATCAAGCAATGCGGAAACAAGAGATCGGGCTTAAAAAGGAGTCAAGACGGTGTCAAAATGAGCCAACACGAGCCCGGCCGTGTCAATCGACACGGGCCGTGTCATTATCCCGGCCGTGCCATATCGACACGGTCGGGTCTATCTCCCAGCCCTTTCGTGCTTATTTTGAAGAGTATGACACGGGCCGTGTCATTTGACACGGTCGTGTCATTTGCTCGGCCGTGTCATTTGACACGGTCGAGTCACCTGTCCAGCAGGTTTTTGGGCTTTTGAGCATACTATGACACGGGCCGTGTCATATGACATGGGCCGTGTCACTTTTCGGTGGAAATATCTCCTTTTGACATTTTTGAGAGATTTTGTGGAAAAAGTGGATGTTTTATCTTTATAAAAGGGATATATGGGGTAAGATAAGGGATATGCTGAAGATAAGGGAGATTAGAGAGAGAAAATAACAAGAGATCAAGTGACTTTGATACCAAAAAGAGGAGGTTTTGAAGAAATTCTTGAAGAACACTTCAAGAACATTTGAAGGTTTCAACCGGGATCGATCAAGACACACCACGAGTTTTATCTTCTTCCTATCTTTTCTTCATTTTGTTGTTTTTATTAGCATGAACATGATGATTATCTATCTTCCTTTCAATTCCATGTCCGGCTAAACTCTTTAGATTCTGGGCATGGGAGTACGTTGATTTACTATGATTTTGAGGGATTGATAATTATATTTATCTAGTGTGATTTCTTTATCAAATACTTGGTTTGATTCATGTTTAGACACTTGATCAATGTTTTTACATGTTTAACTTAATTGCTCATAATTCGAGAGAAGAGGGCATTAATAGGTTTGAGTATTTGACGTAGTAAATTACGAGATTGAGAAATCGGTGATGAACTATGATGATATCTAAATCTTATGAACATTTTGGAGTTAGATAATTTATAGTAAACGGAGACGTTGTTATAAGTTGTTTAATCTACGTTTTAATGCATCTCGAGAGGGACTTTAAAATATTGTTGTGATCGTCGTTTTAGAAACGCACTTAGAACCTTTTGAAACCAATCCCGACTAAATTTAGTAATCAACGGAAACCTAGCCTTGGAATCTACCTTTCTAAACTCTTGCAATTCGCTTCCATTCGGATATTTTCAATCATTTTAATTTATTGTGATTATTGTATGTCATTTCATTAATCGTCCACTTTACCTTTCAATCGTCTAGATAAAGTCGAGAACACTACAATCTAATACTCAACACAACAAAAATATTTAGTCTCTGTGGAATACGACCTTGCTCGCCGCTTTCTACATATTTTCCGTACACTTGCGGATTGGTTAAAAAAAAAATAGCGAACATGTGCTGATCTGGAGGCATGGATCGAAGCCACGTAGAAAATAATAAGCAAGATGAAAAGTATTGGATCACTAAATTTTATTAATGATCTTGATATGGAACAGAATCGGGCTAAATATATAATGGGCCGGCCTATATTGTTTGTGCTTGCTAATTACAAGTCTTATCTTTTCTCTTTTTCTCTCTCTCTTTTTATCTCTCTCTATCTCTTTCTCTCACGTAATTTCCCAAAAGTCCTTTCTTCTTGTATTTTCCTTCTATATATAGAAGGTCTGAACCAATTAGCGGGTGACAGCCGGAGGTTGCCTGGGAGTGTGTTTAGACACTTGTCAGCGGGGGAATTTGCTTCAAACACGTGGCGGTTTTAGAGGCTGCTTTGGGAAGAGGGAGGACAGAACGCACTGATTGTCCTGTATGCGTGTTCCTCATGCTTCTGGCAGTACTTATCTGTTATGGCCGACAATGGGGTCGGTCCTCGAGCTTCCCGCTATTCTGGTGGGTCTTGTTATAATTTTGATTGGGAGCGTATTTATCCTGGTTCTGCTCGGTTCTTCCGGTCCGGATATCGGGTCGGTCTTGATATCCCTGTCTGGTCCGATCTTCAACGAGCCCAAGGAAAGATCGAGTTCGTACCCGGTCCGATTTTGGGCTCTGCTCGGCCCGTTCGGCTGATTGGACTGTTCGGCTGCCTGGAGTGCTTACGTGGATGCCAAGGTGGATGGGCTATCAACAAGTTGCACCTGAATTCTATGCTAAATATTCTAATTTCTATTTAATATGTAGTTTCAATGCATGTTATGAAAAAAAAAAAATTTGAAGTTATGTTGTTCCTTTAATTTAATATTCTAAAGTATTTTTAAAAGGAAAATGCTATACTACCCACTCTACAACTCTCTAATTTCCCCCAACATCTTAATTAGATGGATTCTAATTGGACCCCTCATGTATAAATATGAGTCCCGCGAATAAAAACACGACACGTACATATGTTGGGACCAATTTTAGGGGTGTATAGCACAACTCCTTTTAAAAATATGCTATTGTTAAACATTTGATATTATTAATAAATAACATAGAGGGGAGGGTAGGTGTAAAGTGGTCTTTTCAGGTACAGATGACGACTAAATAATACCACTTTATTTATACTATAGACTACAGATAACTCGGTGGCGGTGACATATTTAAATTAAAATTATCAATAATATGCCGGCACCAGAGGTCCGACGATCCGTCGGAAAACAGCCTAACAAGCGGTCGGTGGCCCGTCGGACAACAATCTGACAGCCGACCTAAAAAAATGGAAAATAAAATGACCGACAACCGTAGCTCCATCGGTCGGCGACCTGCCAGAGAATAGTTCTGCAGTCATCCAAAAAAATTGTAGCCGGTCGCCAGAGCTTCAATGTTCGATAGCATGCGAGCCTGCCGGATAACAACCCACATGCGGCAAAAAAGAGAAAGAAAACATGCTACATCGATGCGATCCATCGGAGAACAGTTAGGCAGTCGGCCAAAAAAAAATTTGACTTGTTGCCAGAACTCCGGCAGCCGGCTACCCATCGAAAAACAGTCTGGTATTCGATCATTTAAAAAAAAAACTGACCTATCATCGGAGCTCCAACGTGTAGCATCGGCGAGTCGAAAAAAGAAGATTTGGCCGACGACCGACGACCTCCGGGAGGTCACCGGAGAACAAAATAAATAGACGTTCAGTTGTCCCTTTAATTTAATTTTTAAAGATTTTTTTTAAGTTTAGTGTTGTTGAACATTTGATATAATTATTCAGTTCGACATAGATAAGATGGGAGGGGTAGAACGGTCTTTTCAGATACGAACGGCGATGACAGCCAGAAAACACCATTGTTTTTTTATATTATAGGCTAGAGATAACTCGTGACATGGCAATGTGGCAATTACATAGTTGGATTAAAATAAATAATTACCAGTTTAGCTTACTAGAAAAAATACATGGATCTCAAAAATCTATCGGGACCACCAGAAATCAGTCCGCTGGGAATGCCATTAAACAAAAAAAAAAAAGAAAAAAGTTAAATTGGTTGGGGAAAAATACGGTGGCGGGCCTGCCGTAGTAAAAAAAATGGGTCTGCCGCAGGAAATCAGGTTGGCGGGCCGCGATGGAAATATTGGTCCAGAGGTCCGTCGGAAAGTATGCTGGTAGCCTCGCGTAAAAAAAAAAAAAAAAAAAAGGATAGTCGTCGGAGGTCAGCCGGCGATTGCCCGCCAGAAAGCAGGTTGGCGGCATGGCATGAAAGAGAGAAAAAATTGGCCGGTCGCCGGAAGTCCCTCTAATGTAATATAATTTAATATTCTAAGTGTTCGTTTTTTATAAATTTATTGCGGTTGAATATTGTTTGATACTCCCTCTGTCCCAGTCAAAGGTTGACAGATGGTGTATATTTGGTATATTTTAGGTAATGATTGGTACAAGTAATGATGATTAAATGTGTGGTGGAGATTAAAAAGTAAAAGGTATTGATGATGAATGAGTGGTGAAGATTAAAAAGTAAAAAGTGATTGTTTGATTTGATTGTAAAAAGTGATATGTGTAAACTTACTAGAGGGACTACTTTTTGATAGAAATGTAAACCTTTGGATGGGACGGAAGGAGGAAGAAGAAGAAAGGAGGAATAAATTGGTCTTTTGAAATGCACGCTAAGACCATAAAAAAACACAAGTGATGAATGCATAATTAGCCTTTGGTCATTTTTGCTTTTGTGGGTGAGACATGTTACTGGGCTCCTCTAGGCCGTCAAATCGTGAGGGTGCTTTACAGATTGACGTCCCCTGTTGGCAAATTTACGGCTGTCTTCCACCGTTTCGCCTCCCAGCGGCCAGCACACATCCTCTGAGTCTACTCTCCCACTAGTGCACTTTCTTTCAGTTTTTTCATTACCCTCTGTCGTGGCGTTCTAGCCAGTGGCGGAGCCACGTTATGCCCTGGGGCCATAGCCCCCATCAGCCTTTTTATGTTATATATATATATATAGGAAAAAAAAAAATTACACTAGAACTTTTTGAACAAATTTAAAATTACACCACAATTTATTTTTCTTTTCATCTGACGCCAAGACTTTTCAAAAAATTTGAAATGGAATTGGACCACACCTTTTTTTAAAGGTGTTTAGGTTTTTTAGCATTAGTTGATTTCTAACGATTTTTAGTTGATTTTGACAATTTATATTTTGTAACAATTGTATTTTAATAGTTTTTCTAATTTTATTATTTTTGAAGGTTTAATTTATTTTCTTATTACATTCAGATTGTTTTATTTTAATTTAAATATTTTTAAAATTTGAGTTCTTTTTTAATATTTTCGCATATTGTATATATATATATATATATATATATATATGAAGATTCTTATTTATAATAATATTTTGTATACTTTATTTAATTTTTGTATATTTTTTAGATTTCATTTAAATTTTGTAAAGAACTTCAGTTATGGATAAAAATAAACAACATGATAAAAATTTACAATTATTAAAGAATATAAATACACTGGATATAATTTTATGAAAAAATGCAAACCCAAAAGGGACCGCGGAAAAATAAAATTGCGAAAAAAATAATTTTATGGCTCACGCATCTTCATCTATTAGTTTTAAACGAAAAATTCATATAGGACAATGAAGCTTTGTTCTTTTGGACTGAATGAATATGAACTAAACTGAACTGAATTGAACTAAACTCAATGGATCTGAACTGAACTGAATTGAACTGAACTGAACTGAAATGAAATATATATTAAGAGTAAATAATAATAATAATATAAATATTAAAAATAATAAATATAATAAAATAATAATAATAATAAATATAATGTAATAATAATATTGCAATCATAATAACAAAAATAATAGTACTCATAAATATGCCCCAAGTGTCCCAAATGTCACAAAGGTATCAAATGTCACAAATAATAATAATAATAATAATAATAATAATATGAATCGAATCAATCGAATCGAATGGACTCGAATCGAATCAGATTGAATCGATTAGACTGAATTGAATCGAATCGAATCGAATCGAATTGGACTGAATCGAATCAATCGAAAAATTGAAAAATAAGTCCAAAAAAACAGGGTCTTATTACCCATAGAAGGACCATTTTCGTGAGCCACAACTCTCGTGGGAGCAAATATGCAATTTACCCTATTTAGAAAGACACCTTTAAAAATTCATCACATCAATAGTTATAATTTAATCATTTATATTTATACAAATATCACAACAATTATATCAGAATATTGCATTTCAAATATATTAGAAAATGAAATAAAACGCTAAACCTACTCATGGCCAATTGTTGCAGCAATAATAACATTAAATAGTTTTATACTATTCTCATACGAGTTTCCCAATGATTGATGTTTAAGATAATTAAAATAATGATCAAATCACGCTTAAAAGTACTCTTAATCAATTTTCATTCCTAAAACCTTCCTTATATAAAGACAATTTTATTAATTAATATGTTGTTATTAAATATTAACTGTCTATAAATTTTACGAACATAACTTGAAAACTCGCAAAATTGATAAGTATACAATTTAATACAATAAAATTACCAAAATATCTATAAATACTATGATGACAATTGTACCAAAATAGTGCAATGTGTATATTCTAAAATATATAGAAAATGAACTAAACTTTCTCACATAAATCTGTTCTCACTCTGACACAATCAAATAATTTTATTCTTTTCTCCCATCAATTTTATTTTTTAAACAATTGAAATTTTAAGGCAATAAAATACTTATTAATAAATTACAGATTTGCATCATCTAAAATATATTACAAATAAAGTCAAATTAACTATTTTTTTCAATAACACAATTAAATTATTTGTTTTTTTCCACACTAATTTTCGGTTTTCTTAGGCATTGAAATTTCAGTATAATTAAGAACATATCCAATCATATTTAAAAATATATACAATTATTTTTTATTCCACCAAAACAAATTCTTTTGCTTCACATATGCTATTGTTTAAATGAACTGGTTATATATTTTAGGAAGATAAATTTTAAAATTCTAAAATTAGAAATTATATACTCTCTTCATCGGCCAAAAACTTGCCCCAATTTTCTTATTGAGGTGTCCGCCAAAAACTTGCCCCAATTATAAAAGAAAAGTTTTTTCCTTTTTTTCTTCTCAAAAGTGAGATTTTTTCTCCACTAAAATCACTTTATACCAGCTTTTCTTAAAACTCGTGTTTTTTTTGGACTGAGGGAGTATTTATTATTAATTAAAATTACTGAAATATATATAATTGTAAATTGGTTGAGCAGAAGTTGTTCTCGATATTACAAATTTGTATCATCCAAAATATAATCGAAAATAAAATAAACAAAGTTAAACTCTGTATGAAATTAGTTGTATCTTCAATAATACAATCGTTTAATTTTTTCCTCATAAGAAGTTTTCATTTTTAAAAGATCAAAATTTTAAGGCAATTAAAATTATCGAGACATATTTAGAAAGATTTACAGTTAAATTTTCTCCTCTAAAAATTTTCTTCTATGAAGATGACTCTATCGATTAATATGATATTATCAAAAGTTGAATGTGTATATATGTTAATAAGATACCTATGAAAAATAGTAAATCAGTAATTATGTAATCTCAAATATTAAAATTACTGAATTATGTATAAAACCTAGGGTATAAGTTGTATCAAAATAGCACAAATGCGTATCATTTAAAATACATCAGAAAATAAAAATAAATGAATATAATTTTTTTGAGAACTAATAATCGATGCAGTAGCACCATCAAATTGTTTATCTATTTGTCGTAGGTTCTGTTTGAGAACGAAAATTTATTATTATTATTAATAATAATAATAGTAGTGGTGGTGATAGTAGAGTAAAAACACCCTTAACTTTACAAAAATTTTATTAACCAATTTAAAAAATAATATTTTTTTAAAAAAATAAGCAAAATTAACCAATCGGCCCATGAGACAGGAACATTTCAAGAGGCAAAAGCCAAACAACGGAATAGGAGGAATAGCTAAAGAAAACAAAAGGGTTGTACATTTTGCAATACGTCCAAATCAGACACACAGGTGTACCGTGTACCAACACCCACCCCCTCTCCGGGGGGGCTCGTACTTCTTGTCTGATACGTGGCATCACCCCCGTGGCCCCTCCCCCACCGCTGCGTCGTAGTCCAGTGACTCAACTAACCCTTCAATCCACAATTCATCTGGCAACAAAATGTAAAAATTCTCGAATTCACCGGCGGCGGCGGCGACGGTGGTGGTCTTTTTTCTTAGTATTTCTTTTTATTTAAGGACGAAATCACACTCGACCTCTCTTCATGTAATGATTAAATTCTTCGACTACGATGGTGTACGTAAATACATTAATATATGTACAACATTAATCTTCTGTACATGCATATATATTTATTTATTTATTATTTGGGCGATTTACATCTGACTACCTTTTTAGATGGTCTAATTACAGTTTGGTCCCTATTGTTTCAGATATTACAATGAAGGACAAACTTTGCACTGTCCAGAAACTATATTTACAACCAAGGACAAAAGTCAAATTTTCAGATGATGTCACCTGGAGAGAAATCGATATTCCGAATTTACCCTTTTATTTTTCCTTTTCTTGTTTACCCATTTATTTTTGTCTCATGAGTGGCGCGTATTGGGCCGTTGTAATATATATAACACTTTTGACTTGATTGTAATAAATTTTCAAGCTTTTTAGAAAAAAATATTTTTCCAAAAAGAAAGTATTTTCTGGAAAAAATATTATTTTTCAAAAAATAAAAAAATTATTTTCTGGGAAAAATTATCTTTTCGAAAAAATATTATTTTATGGAATTTTTATTTATTTTGAAAAATTAAAAAATATTTTCGGGAGACAAAATTATTTTTGGGCAAAATAATATTTTTTCGAAATAAAATTATTTTCTGGAAAAAATATTATTTTTTTGAAAAAATAAAACTATTTTCTGGAAAAAATAAAAAAATATTTTTCGAAAAAAATAAAAAAATATTTTCTGGAGAAAAAGGTATTTTTGGCAAAATAATATTTTTCGAAATTAAATTATTTTCTGGAAAAAAATATTATTTTTTCGAAAAAATAAAATTATTTTCTGGAAAAAAATAAAAATAAAATATTTTTTCGAAAAAATTAAAAAAATATTTTCTGGAGGAAAAAATATTTTTTAGCAAAATAATATTTTTACAAAATAAAATTATTTTCTTGAAAAAATATTATTTTTTCGAAAAAATAAAATTAATTTCTTGAAAAAATATTATTTTTTCGAAAAAATAAAATTATTTTCTGGAAAAAAATTATATTTCGAAAAAAAAAATTATTTTCTGAAAAAAGAATATTTTTTAAAAGAAATGTTTTATTCTAAATAGAGGGTCATTTTCGTCTTTTTAATGTGTTTCAACACCAATTGATTTTTCTTCATGTAATTTATGAAACAATAGGGACTAAAGTGTAAAGAGGCCATCTAATAGGGTAGTTGGTTGTAATTTCCCCTTATATATTTATTGTGTAACTATAATAAATAAATAAATTCTTGATGTATTTGTAAGCACATATGTAATGTAGCATTGTGTTGTACGTAATTAGACCTCTGACGTTGATGAAAGTCCGTATTCATATCCTGTATTCAATTTTGGATGTTTTGCTTTAGTTTAGTTTAGTTTTTTTTTTTTTTTTTTTTTTTGAGGAAACACTTTAGATCGAATATTGCACGATTTGAACTTGATGAGATTTTCGAGTTTGAATTCTTACACAAGCGATATTCCAAAATAATTTAAAAATCGACTAACATAAAAATCATCTAAATCCTAAAGGTTAGGTCATATGAATAAATAAAAGAATAAAAGAAAAAGACAAACATTAAATTTGGACGCAAAATTTAGGGCCTGTTTACTTTTTACTTAATCAGCTTAATGCTTAATCAGCTTAATCGATCACCTATATTTTATTGTTTACTTTCTACTTAATGATCTTAATAATGTCTTTTTCATTAAGCAACTTTTGGGGTGTTCTTACCATTAAGGCAAATCTTATCCAATATACCAAAATTACCTCTTTAATAATAAAAGAATTGAGTATATATAGTATAAATTATCATATAATCTTAATTATAATTGAGTATATATAATATAAAATTAAAATATATATTAATATTATACATTTAAAATTCATAAAATATAAGCTATTTATTGATAAAAAAATTAATATAACTATATATTAAAATATAACTTAATATATTTATAAAAATATTGTCTCATTATTTAAATATACCTGAAAATTATAATATGATTTATGAATATAAATATATTATAATATAAATTAAAATATATATTATTTTATATTATATAAATTGATTTTTTATATTGACTATTAAAAAAATTAATATAACTATATATAATAAAATATAACTTAATATATTTATAAAAATATTGTCTGATTATTTAAATATACCTGAAAATTATAATATGATTTATGAATATAAATATATTATAATAAAAATTAAAATATATATTATTTTATATTATATAAATTGATTTTTTTTATATTGTCTATTAAAAAATTAATATAACTATATATAATAAAATATAACTTAATATATTTATAAAACTATTGTCTGATTATTTACATATACCTAAAAATTATAATATAATTTATGAATATATATTATAATATAAATTAAAATATATATTATTTTATATTATATAAATTAATTTTTTTTATATTGACTATTAAAAAAAATAATATAACTATATATTAAAATATAACTTAATATATTTATAAAACTGGTAAAGGGATAGTGGAGTCATAGCGGCTTGTCTAATTATTTAAATATATCAGAAAATTATAATATAATTTATGAATATATATTATAATATAAATTAAAATATATATTATGTTATATTATTTAAACTGATTTTTTATATTGACTATTAAAAAATTAATATAACTATATATATTAAAATATAACTTAATGTATTTATAAAAATATTGTCTGATTATTTAAATATATCTGAAAATTATAATATGATTTACGAATATATATTATAATATAAATTAAAATATATATTATGTTATATTATTTAAGTTGATGTTTTTATATGGATTATAAAAAAAATTGATATAACTATATATATATATATTTAAATATAACTTAATATATTTATAAAATATTGTCTGATTATTTAAATATACCTAAAAATTATAATATGATTTATGAATATATATTATAATATAAATTAAAATAAATATTATGCCATATAATTTAAATTGATTATATAAACTAAAATGCTCAATCCGTCATTTATCAAAAAGGACTTAATTCATATTGAGGGGTAAAATGGTCACAACAGGATATTTTTTAAAATCAGACAGATTAATCCACTCAGACAGCTTAATCCATTCAAATATTAATGGAAAAAAAAGTAAACAGCCCCTCCTCTAACCGGTCGCAAAATTTATACAGCTGATAGGAGAAATCACACCACTTTTCGTTTTCCAATTGTTTAGAATTATTACCCAAATACAAATAGCCAACTTTATTTTGTTCTCAATCTCTGAGTCAATATTTTTTTGTTTAAAATCATAATCCAAATAATAAACATCAAATATTAAATATTTATTCTCCTCTACCTAAGTGCGTTTATGATTATCTCTAAATAATTGGGGTCAAAAATTATAAACTTAATGCAAAAAATCCCATAAATTCCGGAGATGCTCGGATTAATGGATTTGATGATTGAATTTTTAATACAATCGTGGCGGTTTTTATTTTGACATTTTGTACTCCATTATTTGCTAAACCAAACACTAGAATTTATGGTCATGTTTGGCAATCAATCAACAGTCAGTTGTTAGCTGATTGATTGGTTATTTTGACTACCTGGTAGGATTAACTAGTTTGACTAGCGTTTTGAATTAACTGTTTGTACACAAATATTTGGTAAATAACTAAAAGCTGATAACAACTTAATTGTGTAAAATGACTAACAAAGATGTTCATCAAATTCATTATTTTGACGATTTCTATATGCTCACTTATTCTAAAAAAAAATTATTTCAATAAACTTATATTTTAGTTTATATAACATAAGACAATAATGTAAAATGATTGTATAAATCTAATACTTATTTCATTAAAATAAATATTATTTCTTAAAATTGGGAACTTTAGTGGAATAGAAAAAATTCATTCAATTTGAACAAAATGTAATTAGACTTAGGCATGGCAACGGGCGGGGATGGGGCGGGGATCGCTATTCCCGGCCCCGGTTTGTAAAACACTCCCCCGGCCCCGACCCCGCCCCGGTTTGTGATACCTTGCCCCGGCCTCGGTCAAACCCTGGTCAACCCCCGATCAACGCTCGATTTAATATAAAATATATAATTTTTTTAATATATATATATATATATATACCGGGTCCGGGGCGGGTCGGGGACCCCATCCCCGACCCCGGACCCGTCCCCAGTTTTTTGAAATGGAGAATCTCCGGCCCCGGTACCTGGTTTGGCGGGGAATCCCCGGCCCCGGTCGGGTCGGTGGAGCGGGTTTCGGGGCGGGGCGGGTCAAATTGCCATGCCTTAGACTAAAAAAATCTGAATTTTACTTTATCCTTGAGTGACATAATTTTTTTTTCTACTACAGGACTTTTTTATGTAGCGATAATCAAATATTTAATAATTTACTGTAATATTACAACTCTATAAAATTGAGATACAAATTTATTTCCATCATTTAAACGTATTCGTGTTATCTTAGTTTATTAATCAAAATTTTGGTTTGAGATTTTTATTAAAGAAAATATTGTAGTTTTATAAATATACAGGGATAAATAAATTTTTTCAACTCATTTATTGAATAAGCTAATTGAAAACCTCCTAAAATAAACTTTTAGTAAATTAGATGATTGAACTCAAATCATCTAATTTAAAAAGCTCTAATTTTGGCTCAAAGAGCCGTTTACAAAGCAGGACCAATATATATTTACCATTTTGTACAGCAGTGACATGCCATTTTTATAATTGGTAAGTCAATTTTCTGATTTTTCAAATTATTATTTTTGTAAATCTTTTGAGAATATATATATCATATATTACTTTATTTTACATCATCCGGTGGATATTATCAACATTTTATTGTATTGAAATATAATATCAATAAAAAAATATTCCACTTTTGTCGAAATCTTTTTTCTAAGCAACGCCAAAATAGAGTTTTATGCCCAAAAAAGTTATATTTCATCTGATTCTTTATAATTACAACCAGATATTCTCCCGTGCGATGTACCAGACAAAATATTCTTTTATTAGAAATAATTTCACCATTTCTAAATTTCTTCTTGTGGTCTTCGACATGAGTATCACATTAGCCTAGTGTTAATAAAAAAACTTATTGAGTATATTCTGAAGTGTAATACTATAATTGAAGAAAGAATATCACATTAGCTTAGTGTCAAATCAATTACTGACATTAAATGAACAAATTTTCTAAACATACCGAAAAAAGTTAGGAACAAATTTTGTGACGAAAGCAATATGGGATCAAGTCCTAATATATGTGTGTGTGTGCACAGTGTTTTTTTTTATTTTTAGTTATTATACTTAAATAAATATCATAATTTATTTTTTATGTAAGCAATATGAGTTTTAAATCTAATTTCATAAAAATGAGGTAATTTATTTTTATTTTGCATCAATTAATTTTATTGAAAATTAATATTCACATTTTTCTAATAAATATTTTTTGTGTGCAATAGGCCACTAATATAAATCCATCAAATTTATTATATTCAATACGGATGTCTAATTGAAGATCGTAAAATAAGAATTAATTTGATATATTTTGTATTAGAAATAAACTTGATATAAAAAATTCTAAATATTTAGAATTTTAAGTTAAGAGAATAAAGGACGAATTTTTTTTATTGGTAGATGAGTGTAAATTGTGAAATAAAACTCCACAACACATATTCAGAAAAAGAATTCTAGATATTTAAGAATATATCCCTATATATATCAAGTATATTTTAAAAAAAATCAAATAACTTACAAAATGATCATGTGTCACGACTTTCTTTTAATAAAAAATATAGATATTTAGATTTCATACTTTGACTGTTAATTTTTATAATTATTTATTAGTAAAAATTTAAAACTATTAATACTATATATTATCAAATCAACAATACGACAACGACATATACAAAACAGCATATTGGTATGCTTAGTACTCCCTTCGTCCCGTCCAAAAGTTTACATTTCTATCAAAAAGTAGTCCCTTTAGTAAGTTTACATATATCACTTTTTACAATCAAATCAAACAATCACTTTTTACTTTTTAATCTCCACCACTCATTCATCATCAATATTTTTTACTTTTTAATCTCCACACATATTTAATCATCATTACTTATAACAATCATTACCTAAAATAAACCAAATATACACCTTCTGTCAAGCTTTGGCTGGGACAGAGGGAGTATAACATACCAAAAACAACTGTCAGTAACCTACATTTGACCATATGGTTTTGATGATTTGATGAAACAGCTTTTACTTTGTTTAGATTAAAAGATCAATTGTTTTTTATCAGACCAAGGAAATGGGTTACAGCAATATACTCCTATTGGGTAAAGGTAAAAGGGCATAATAAAAACAGTAAATTTCCATGCCAAATTTATTGGAAAAGGCAAAGGCAACTTTTCTTTTGGCCAATCAAATATTCTCTCTATGTCGGTCAATGGTGTATATTTCAACTATTGATCGGTATAAGTAATCGGTAAATATGTGATAAAAATCAAAAGGTATAAGGTATTGATGATAAATATGAGACTAACATTAAAAAGAAAAATTGATTGATTGAATTAATTATATAAAGTGATATATATAAATTACTAAAAGAGTAATTTTTAATAAAAATATAAATTTTTAAGAAGAAGAAAGTGTATTACTCTCTCCGTTTCAGACTTAATTGCTACCTTTTTCTGGGCACGGGTATTAATGTTAGAGTTGTTTATTAGTATTGTGTGTAATAAAATGATATTTTAAGAGGGGTAATAATAGAAATCTGAAATCATATTAGTATTGTTTATTAGTATTGTGTGTTTAATTGTGTGGGCTCATAATGACATTTTATGGTAAATAGATGATCATTGGGGGTGTATATTTGGAAGAAATGATTGATTTATTTTTTTTATAGTAAATAACAATTAAGTATGAAACAGACTAAAATAAAAAGATAGCAATTAAGTATAGGACGGAACAGATATACTAATATTACATGCAAAGAACAAATAAATAGAGGCCTTTAATAAAGTCAAAAAATTCAGAGGAACTATAATAATTATCTAAAGCACCTGTGGGCCACATAATAACTTATATCCAGCCATAAATTAATAATATAACAATTTTTTTCTTCTAAATAAGGAATAATAGAAGATTAAGAAATAATTTATTTTATTACCTCTTAAATTATGAGTGATGCTACATGTACACATATATGTACACATATGTGTACACATTATGCGTACATTTAGCATTGTTGTTAAATTATTAATAATTGAAACGACAAGAAAAAAAATAAAGAATTCAGATTTCGGAACCGGAAAATACTTTAATACTTATCTATATAAGTTGAGATTCCTGTACATCAGGAGCAGATGATCTTGGCCGCTTGTTTTCTCGCTCGGCTTCGTCACCGGTCGAGCCGGAGTCCGAACCTAGAACCAAGGCTTGATGATCGGTGAGGGTATCACAGCTGGCACAAGCCGCCGCGTCAAGGACGCCTAGGGGACTCGGCGGCGCGAGTGGCTCAATGCTCAGGGCTTTAGATGGACACGTGTCCAACAAGTATTCGTCCATTAGTCGATGACAGCTTCTCACCATTTCCTACGCGGAAAAAGCAAACGAATGAGAATTTTTTTCACCCACCCCAGATTTATTCATATATGCAAAACCCAAACTTACTCTGCTTATTCTCGCATCGAGAGTATCGGGTAAATCCACGCCATCACCGGCGGCGATAATCACGGCGGCCGCGGCGATGACCGACGGCGGAAATCCCAGAAAATCTACCACTGATTGCAAAAATCAACAGCAAATTAGGTAATTTTTTAAAAAGAACCAAAATTAATGGCTAAACCATAAAAATTAGTATTATTCCATAGTTTTTACCACGGGTGGTATTGAGGATTATACTGGAAGTGAGGTCATAAATGGTAGAAACTGAATCGGAATTGGAGGCGGACGATGGGAGAATGGAGATGAAATAATACAGATAATCAAATGGAGTGACAGAGCGTAGATTCCATTTGAGCGTCGCGAAAACCAATATCTCCATTCTCTGTATTGTTTCAGGTTCAAAAACGTATCTCGGCTCAAGCATCTGGAGCTCCAAAAGCAATGGGACGTACGATTCTTCCATTTTCGCCGCTAGAGACAAACACGTCACTAATAGAAGCTGAAAGGCCCATCTGGTTTCCTGAAAATGAAAATTTAAAAAAAAAAAAAAAAAAAGGAACCGGTTGAAGGAAGGGATAGAGAGAGGGAAAAACAAGTACCGGTAGTGCTCGAGAGGACAAAAATCGATCCAAATAGTTGATGGAGAGAAAAGCAGTAACCGGTTTGAATCCAAAGTGTGCATGAACCTGGAAAAAAAATGATTGATAAGAGCTTATTAGCACCATTACTGCTCGAATTAATTACCACGAAGAGATCTTCTCGCGTCGCTGACCTGGAGGATGGAGTTGACTGAGTCCTGGCGAGAGGTGAGAAGACTGGCGCGATTTCGACAGAGACGGATGTATTCGGGTCGGGGTATGTGGCGGGGCTCCGAATCCAACAACCTGGTGACGAATGAGTACTCATCGGACGGTATCGGCGTCTGAACATCGACGGATCCGACGGCGTCGCCGGTTAATCGATCGTTAAAGCGAGAGCTGGAATCGGAGTGGTCGGACATGGCGGATGAGAGAGATGAGTCAGCGGCGGCGGGAGAATGGCATTGGTGGTGGGGAAGGAATGGGTAGAAATAGACATGGCTGGTTATGGTTGGTGGAGCGATTGTGGCAAGGACATTTTTGGTTCAATTCTCTCTATCTCTCACGCATTAATGTGTGTGGTGTGTGTGGGTTTTCTCTCTCTGATTAAGGAAGGCAAGTAAGTTGTAGTCTGAACTGTTGTGAAGAGAGAGAGAGAGAGAGAGAGAGAGAGAGAGAGGGGGGGGGGGGGGTAGTGTCTAGTGTGCAGTTGGTGTGAGACGGAAGAATGAAGATTTAGATTACGGCCAATATTTTATTTGTCTATGGACTCTCAACCATGAGATACTGTGTAGTGTATTTGCGGCTTTTCTTCTCTCCTTTGTTTCTCTTTTTCAGGGACGAAGGGGACCACGTAACTCACAAGTAAGATTCCGTTGCTTTCTTAACTAAATATTCATTCCTATTTTACAAAATTATTGTATTTTATAAAAAATATCATATTATTCTTAATTTCCATCCATTTCATCATACAATGTTATTTTCAACTCTATCTAGATATCATTTTCGATCGGGGTTATACAAATGCAACATTTTTGGCCCGTTCAACCTGGGACGTTATTTTTGACATGTTTCGCTCTAAATTATCATTTTCGACTGTTTTCGCACCATGACATTATTTTCTAATCGTTTTGCTCCGGGACGTCAATTTTGACCGTTTTGTCACGTAACATTATTTTCGATCTTTTCGGCCAGTTTTGTCCTATAATGTTATTTTTTGATGTGTTTAGTCTCAGGATGATATTTTCGACAGGTTTACGCTGTGTTTAGTCCCAGCACGATATTTTCGATATGTTTACCCCGACATTATCAAAATAATTTGGCTATCATCGGAGGCAGCACCCGTCCACCGAAAAGCAGACCGCCATGAATGGCATAATCTAAAAAAAATAAAAATAATAATAAAAAAGTGGCCGGCCACATGAGGTGTACCAGCAGCCTAACAAAAAACAGATCGACAGGCTTGTCGTTAAAAAAAAAGGTGCTCGACCGGTGGCGGTCCCATCAAAAAAAATGGTCGGTCGCTTACTATTGGAGAACCTAGATAGGAAAAGAGAAAATATTTTGAAGACTACTTGGCCCTTTAATTTAATATTATATGGTAGTTTCGAAAATTATTGTTGTTGAACATTTGATATTATTAAATTTAATACAAAGAGTAGCGGCAAATAATAGTTTTTTTAGGTGCTCAATACGACGACGATCCAAAAATACCGTTGTCCTTTATATGATAGACTAGAAATTATCCGTGTCATAATGGCATGGTGATAGTGACATAATTATATTAAAATAATCAAGTTACCAGATTATCTTGATTGGAAAAAAATACGTTGTCTCCCGGCGATATGTCGTCGCAGGCCGATAAACGACCGAACAAAAAAAATGACTATTGCAGGAGGTCCGTCTTCGATAGATTTGTACATAAATAGTGGAAATCCTCGCAGTCTCTTAGAGACACTTCAAAAAACAGCCGTGTTTAGGTGTTGGCTGTTAAGTGTTACCGATTAGCTGTTAGAGGGCTATACTAATTGTTAGCTTAGCGAGTTATATTAAATGAGGGCTATACTAATTGTTAGCTTAGCGAGTTAATTTGACTAGCTAATTATGTTAATTGGTTGGATTAGAAAAATTTGGTAATATTAGTTGTTTACGATTAGCTATTAACATACAAATTGATTTTTAAGGGGATGAATCAAATTTTGTTTTTCATATTGATAATAAGAATGTTATAATTAAAATTGCCTTAACAAATACAAATCATTAGTATTTTCTATATTTCAAAAACCAACCAGTAAAATTAATAATATAGTAATAATATATAGGGAAAAATTTTCTTTACACTAATAACTTTTGACTGTTTTTGAAGTTATACTAATAACTTTTTTTTCACACTCGACACTCAAACATTTGTTAACTTTTTGACGTTACACCAAATTGTGGACGACGTCAATTTGTCTGTTAGTTTCCGCTAATAAAGATAAAATTAGGGTTAAAGACACATAAACTTTTGGCAGGTGTTTCAAATTACACCCAACAAATTTAAATTGAACTTTCAATATTATTGTATTTAAATAATTAATAAAAAATAAAAAAAGTACAATAAAAGTAAAAAAAAACTTATTCCATGGAAGGAGCTCTGATTCATTCCCGTTGTACTTACATTTCTTTTTCTAAAATTAATGTTAAAGATTATAATAAATTCAAAATAATTATTTAAATTTAACTTTCAATATTATTATATTTAAATATAAAATAAAAAATAAAATAAAAAAGTAAAATTAAATTAAAGTTCAATATTTAACTTTCAATATTATAATAAATTCAAAATAATTATTTAAATTTAACTTTTAATTTTACTTTTGTTTTATTTTTTATTAATATAATAATATTGAAGAATAAATTGAAAATAATTATTTAAATTTAACATTAAATATTATTATATTTAAATAAATAATAAAAAATAAAATTAAATTAAAGTTCATTATTTAACTTTCAATATTATAATAAATTCAAAATAATTATTTAAATTTAACTTTCAATATTTAGTTTTACTTTTATTTATTTATTATTTATTTAAATATAATAATATCGAAGAATAAATTTAAATTAATTATTTAAAATTAACTTTCAATATTATTATATTTAAATAAATAAAAAAAATAAAAATAAAGTAGATTTAAATTAAAGTTCAATATTTAACTTTATTTATTATAATAAATTCAAAATAATTATTTAAATTTAACTTTCAATATTTAGTTTTACTTTTTTTATTTTTTTTATTTATTTAAATTTAATAATTTTGATAGTTTATTTTTTTTAATTTTTTAAAATTTATTATAATCTTTAACATTAATTTTAGAAAAAAAAAATATAAATACAATGGGAATGAATCAGATCTCCTTCCATGGAATAAGTTTTTTTTACCTTTATTGTACTTTTTTATTTTTATTAATTATTTAAATACAATAATATTGAAAGTTCAATTTAAATTTGTTTGGGTATAATTCGAGGCACCTGCAAAAGGTTTATGTGTGTCTTTAACCCTAATTTTACCCGTATTAATGGAAACTAACGGACAAATTGACGCCTTCCATAATTTGGTGTAACGTCGAAAAGTTAACAAATGTTTGAGTGTCGACTGTGAAAAAAAATTATTAGTGTAACTTCAAAAACAGTCAAAAATTATTAGTGTAAAGAAATTTTTTCCCTAATATATATATATATATATATATATTCTATTAATATTTAAACATTTAATATTTATTCTTAAATCTCCATCCCTTCCATATTCGATTACTATGTGTTTATCGTTTAGAAATTAATTTATTTGCAGTTTATTTTAACTTCGTTCATTATAATTTTATTTTTAATCGTTTTAGTTGATTTCTATATATTTTCTTAATTATATTTTTGCAATTTTTACTTTTTACTAGAAAAGTATTTTATCTGTGGTTTAGTTAAATTTTGTTGATTTTTTTATTTACAATTTTTTTGAATTTATTTTTATGAGTTGAAATGCAACATATTTTTGGTTAGTTCTCTAGTTAATTTTTTGTTGGGCTGTACAGGGGTTGGTTGAGAAGAAATTAATTATTTTGCTAAAAGTTAGTTGAAATAACTTCTCATATTAAGTGCTTTAAGAAGAGTTTTTTTTTTGGTCCAAAGTATGTGGTTTGGAAATCCGAATGGAATCAGAATAGAACAGAAAAGATAGTTTTACAAATCGTGTTGAATTAATAGATCCATTTCGGTCCGAGAATTTTTCAACTCGTTCAATATGACGCGGATGCGGGTTGGACCCAAGCCCAACCTAGTTTGAACCCGACCCGGATCACTTAAGTCTCAATATATATAGAGATTGGATCCATTAGGAACCACTCTTTATAATGGGAACGTAAGGCCAAATTATGAGCCTTGGTGAACATAAATGAATAATCAAGATTAATCCCTATTTTTAGCATTTAATTTTTAAAATTAATCTTGTTAAAGACAATAGTATAAATTAGATATAGATGTCCTTACCATATTATTCCCAAACTATGCACTTTTCATATATTCCATAATTTAGCTTTAGATGCCCTTACGATATATTTGGGGTATGTTTGGATGCATTAACTGATAATCTAGCTGAAACTCAATATTCTAGATTATATCAGATAATCTAGCTGAAAATTGATAATTGTAATATCCGCGATTTCGATTTTCGGTAATTTCTTTTTTATTGGCGGAAGTCCATCTTGGCGACTCTATTGTGACTGTTTCGTCATTCCGAGAGTGATTAATTCTATACTTTTTGTCATCCGAGTTCATTTTCGTGTCGTTTTATTGAATTCCGTGTTCTTGAGCGACTTTTCCACACTTGAGTTCGATTCTTGCGAATCTCGTCCGAAACTGTTGTTTCGAGTTTCTCGTAAGTTCATTTAATGTTATTATTCATGTTGTGAGCTTTGGCTTGGTGTTTCGATCGTGTATCGTGTATTTCGGACATTTTGGACCGTTTTCGTAATTTCCCAAAGTTTGGGGTAATTACTTCCGTTGTTGAATTTCGAGCCTTCGAGTGGTCGGAATCGTGTGTTCTCTTAGCGCTTAGATTCGTCTTTGCGAGTACTTCGTAACTGTATCTTCGGTTTATATTCAGGTCTGGGTTTCGGGGTTGTCCAGACCGTCGGAGTTGGCCACGGCCGAGTCATGGCCGCACGTGTTGGGGCATTGGCACACCTGGCCGAGTTACGGCCGTAAGGGTCCGGCAGTTACGGCCGTAAGGCCTGTTACATACGTAAGCCCTGGCCGGTCACGTACATAATGCTGCCGACAGTTCTGGTCAGTTGGGTCGGGATGGCCGGTTACGGCCGTAAGCCATGGCCGATTACGACCGTAAGCGCCCGGTAGGTACCGGCTATTTAAGGCCTGGACACCGGGTCACTCAGCCATTTCCACTTTTTTCTTTATTTTTCGCGATCCTTCGACAGAAATTGAGGGTTTTGATCGAGAGCATCTTAGAACAACATCTTTTGGAAGGCTTGTGTTGATTATAACAACATCTAATCCTTGTTCTTCGTCGGATCGAGGTAATTTTTTGAAATCTCCTAGAATTGACTTTTGAGATTTCCTTATAGATTTTCGTTGTTCGTCCGATTTTCATGAATCGGTTGGTGTTATTGAACATTATTAATCGTGTTCTATGGGTTGTATATCCGTATTTCGAGTTTGTTCAACTCGATTGGTGATTCGAGTGTTCTTGGGAGTTATCGAGCGTTAAGTGTTCAATTAAATGTCCCAATCAGTTTCCCTTCGATAGTTTGGTGGGATTTTCGTTGCTTTTGACCTTGATTCCCATTGTAATCGTATCTTCGTTGTTTTTATTGTTCCTTCCGGAGGATTATAGGTGCTCGAGGATTCCGAGTCGAATCCCATTTGGTGATTAATTATTCGTGTGGTGTTATTCTCGTAGTACTCGTGGTGCTATCGCATTCTTGATAGTGCTCGGGGGTTCGGGGCTGTTCGACCGCATCCCATCCGTCGTCTCGTTGCGATCATGGTTTTGAGGCAAGTACCTTGTTCATACGAATTCTTGTTTTGTGGATATCATGATCGGTGATCGTCTAAATGTGTTTGTTTGGTTGTTTCAAAAGATTTGGTTTAGCCTCGTTAAAGGCTCACTTTCAAAACGCGTGTGCTTTGTGAATGTTGCGTCTCGTGAATGGTTAAGTGAATCCTATGAATATGCTTGGTGGTGTTGTTGTGCTTTGATAATATATATGCATATCTTATCTCATTTTGGTACGTTGTGATTTGACAATAGTGTCGTGTTTCGTGTTTGTTGCCTTTGAGTGAATTGTTTGGATATCCTTGGTGTGATATATTATTTGTGTGACTGTGTGGATATGGTCGAAGGTCTACGGTGACACATGACATGTGATCATGTGGTCGGGATGCAACAAGAGATTGATCCAACCGTGAGAACCTAATATAATCTACGGTGACACATGGCTTGTGATCATGTGGTCAGGATGCAACAAGTGATTGATCCAACCGTGAGATGATAAGACCTGCGGTGACATATGGCATGTGATCATATAGTCAGGAGACAACAAGTGATTGATCCAACCGTGAGATGACGTGGCATGTGTTCACGATGTTATGTGTATGATTGTGAATGTATTTTGCTCACCTCGGGAGGGTCCTGCGAGGCCTCGAGGGAATCCAATGGTATAGCCCTGGATTCACGAGTTGGTGTGTATATGATTTGTGAATGTATTTTGCTCAACTCGGGAGGGTCCTGCGAGCCTCGAGGGAATCCAATGGTATAGCCCTGGATTCACGAGTTGGTGTTGTATTTGTGTGAACAATATATGCGTATCTTGGGTGGTTATGTTGTGTTGATTTTATGTCCGTCGAGGACACGTGACGTGGGTTTTAACTCTATGAATTGTCGTTGGTTTTATTTGTGAAAACAAAACCTTTGGGCTGTGACCCCCGTTGATTTTTGGAAAGAGAAGGATTTGATAATCCTAAATTGTTTTCTATTAAAACTCCCGACGACTTATTAAACCATTTTATAAATTGTTTCTCTTGAATTGTGATCTTTCAGTTTTGGAACGTTTTACCCAAACTCTTGCGCCGGGAAGTATTTTCGTTGTATTGGAATATCTGAGGATTCCTGATTATTATTATTCTTGGAACTTGAATTGTATGACTCGTATTTTGCACTTTGTACTTGCACTAGCAAGATAGTAGAATTTTGCTAACTCCCGAGTAATCGGGGGGTGGATGTCTGTATTGCATTCAGATTTTGGGGAGCATAGCACAGGGTCGGCATGAAGGATGATGAAAGATGAACGATACTAATCACACGAGGACCCATATGATGTCATATTGGTTTAGTTGTATTTTATTTCCGCTGCAGTATTCTTTCCCCATTGTACGGGAGTGTGTTGTATTCGACCCCTGCGTGGGCATGTACTGTGATTGAGTTGTATGTATTTATTGAAAATCCAAATCGGTCTACTGACTCATTTTAGCCTTAAAGGCATTGTCGAGACGTTCGATGTTGTTACCAGCATGATAGATCCTTGAGGAAAGGTTTTACGGCGTGTAATATCCCTGAGCGGATTGGGGGTGTTACAATAATCTAGGTGTAATATGATAATTTAGATTATTGTATTTAAAAGTGTTTTGCAAAACTAGCTATCATACTAGCTGAAGTTTATAAAATGACATAAAGGTACATCTTTTATATTTATTGTTGTATTATAATATTACAAAAACAACCTTAATATTTATATATTATCTCTTGTGTTGCTTATTATTCTTTGACATTATGCAATATTATTATTTATTTTATTTTCAACTTCTAATGGTATTTTAGAGTTTTTTTATGTTATCACTTATATTATTATACAGATTTATACAAATATTTATTAAGGGTAAAATCGGAATGAAAAAATAAAATTTGTATATATATATACATTAAGGGTAAAATCGGAATGAAAAAATAAAATCTGGTAGCTTTGGGTTAAAAGCTATATTCAAAAGTATTTGAATTTAATCTAGATTAAGATTATAATCTAGATTAAATTAGCACCATCCAAATAAGATTTTGAAGATCAAATTAGATTATTTGACCAACTTTAATCTAGATTAAGATTATAATCTAGATTAAGTGGTCATCCAAACATACCCTTTATATCTCACATTAATATCACAATTTATTATTTTAAATGCGTATAAAAAATTAAAACCAATTTGTTTAATGGCTTTAATTTAAGAAATTATCATTATTGTTTAATTGAACAGTCTAGTTCTCATAACATATTATAATAAGGCACTTACTTAAAACTAAATATGCACTTAGTAATTGCCCCCAGGGGCATAGCCTAGTGGTTAAGGCTGAGATAACGTGGGATATCATCCCCGGCAACCGCAGTTCGATTCTCGTGTGGTGCAGTTTCCTCACCTTGTTGTGGAAATTTGCTTGAGATCGTGGCCCTTTCGCTCAGATTCTGGCCACTAAGGCACATCCATCGTTTATCTCCTGCAGGATCGAGGGGCCAACGATCCTGTGGGGGAGAAATCAACTCCCTCAACAAAAAATATGCACTTAGTAAATGTGCATTAACGGGAAATATCATTAGCAACCTATTTGATTTTATGATTAGCATATAAATTAAATGTATTTTTAATTTTATTCAAATGCACATGTAATTCGAAGTCGGTGTCATGTCTGAATTTAAATCTTTTTTTATAACTACAACTAACGCATTCTTAGATTAATTCAAATGTATAGGTGATCTCGATTCAATGCAGTATTTGAATTTAAAACTATTTTATAACTATTTGATTTTTTTTTTCATTTGATATGTGTATATTCTAGTGTCGTGTAATGCATATTTAGTAAAATATCGGTACACGATTTTTTTTTTTGAACGGTGAATTTCAACTTAGACTCAACCACCCGCAAAACGCAGGCCCTAACCACCACTCTTCGTACTATGCCTTAATCGCCCACACCTGTGGTGACAAGTGAGTGCCACTTGATTCACGAGAAACCGTATCAGCCCACACATGCTTACTACGGAAAGAATTAGGATTAAACCCCGCATTCGCCGCACTCGCAAGATTTTTTATTTATTTCATAGTCATAGAAAGCCAAAATTTATTTTCTAAAAATGTAAATTAAAAGTAAAACAGGACAATATGATTTGAAGTGGATTGCCACGTTAAAATAGATCTATGGTTGGGTTATATCTGGCAAACTTTTGTCTAATTTTTTTTAGATTACACACCCGATCTAGTAGTTTTTTTAGATTACACATTGTGATCTTTGACCTTCGAGCAACATCATTCTACCACTAAGTCATCCTAATGTGATGCATAATTATGTCTAATTTGAATACATATATTCAATCTTCCAAAAATATATCCAAAATTTAAATATAGTCCATACTTAAATTACTATCATATCTTAATTAATAATTATGCATATTGCAATAATTGAAATATATGCACTATGTTTACACAATTGTCCTTAATATTATTAATTTAGAAAATTAAATATTGTTTTAAGACTAATTTTACCATTCAAGTTCAACCATCAAAAATTGTAATTTCGCCCTACACTCTCATATTAAGATAGGTTCCCGACGGAACCAATATATATATATATATATATATATATATTGTAAAGAAATAAGAATACATCCATACCATTGATTTAAGTAGTTTTAATAATTCAAATTAAATGCATGAAATGAGGGATGAGTAATCAATCATTAATTAAGAAACAATCCAAGTATTCATACAATTTAAACCATCCGTCACATACAATTAATTGTTGAGATGTATTCTTATTTCTCAAAATAAATCTCATTCTCATAGAATCATTTCCATATATATATATATATGTATATATATATATATATATTATTTTCAATTGGTAGAAAAATAATTAGTTATTTTCTTTAATTTGAATTAGGTGTAAAACTTAGGTGAGTATGGAAATTTGTTAATGTTTGAATTATTGGATTTTTTTTTATTTTTTAGATGCTATGTATTTGATTGTTGATAATTGAATTATTCAATTTATAGGGTATGTTGAATTCCATCCCAACCTTGAATGAATTGAAACCACGTCAAAATGTAATTCAAACCGTAAATATAATTTGAATCAAAATTAAATCTATTTTAATCTTGAAAAATTTCAAACCACTTACGAATATGATTTGGATCCTTAGATCCTAAACTACATGGAACAAAAGTGCGCCTATCTTTGGTCAAAAACACTTGCCAAATATTTATTCTATCCTTTTGAGCAAGTCAAACAGCTCAAATGAATCAAGAAAACTAAAATCATTCAAAAAGACTGTTATCTAAACGACTCCTTAGATCAACAAAGTAGCCAAATTATTTTTTAATAGGAAATATTTATATGGCCAAATTATATTTTCAATAAAAATAATACTATTTATTTGGCCAACTCGATAATTGATCAAACTAATTAGTAATGAGAAATACGATCGTAAAACACACATTGATTACATGAAATAATTACTCAAATCTATTAAAACTTATAAAATTTACCTAATCAAGTATGAGTCGTTACAATGATTATTGTTACATTGATAAATTGAGCGACTTAAATTAACTAAAAATAAATTAGCTGTTAAAGTAATAATACCCAATGTGTGCCTAAGTCTGCTAGTTTACGAGCTTTCCTAGTTAGGGAAGGATTAAGTCTGCTTGTATGTATTTCTCCCTATTTAAAGGGATGTCATCAATGGAATAACACACAGTTTTTGCCCTACTTTTCTGTTCAGTTATTTTCCCTTCAACACGTTATCAGCACGTAGTTCCCAACTGAGCAAAGAAAAATCCCCTCCCATTTTTTCTGCAAAATTCCGAAAAAAAGGAAAAATGGATTTTCCAAGAAACCCTAGCCCTGCATCCGCCGCCACCAGTCATCTTCTTCACTGACCGAAATCGCTGCTCAGATCAGACCAACAACCCCTCCGATTCCCGATTTGATTTCGACCTCCGTTTAGACCACCTCGGATCGCAACTACTATCGGATACCTACTATAGATCCGACCGCGACCTTCCAACAACCTCATAGACCCACTACAGACTATCACAACTTGTCCTTCCACCCCGCTCATTTCCATAAATGCGAAGCGCCGCCATCCAATAGACCCAACCGAGAACCCTAATCGTTGCTCCCATTCGACCGTCGTTTCCAGTCGGCCTTCTTCACCGACTTCGACCGCGACCGCCCGTCTCCTTCTCTCGCCAGACTTCAATCGGATTCGCCTTGTCCAACGAAGCAGCGACTCTGATTTTATCAGTCGGCCCGCCTATCTCCCGCAGCCCGTTCGTTCGTCCAGCTTCCAGCCAGTTCGTCCAGCCCGTCTCCCAGACCTGATCCGGTTGCTGACCCAAACCCGACCCGACCCGCTCGACAGTCCCATTTTTCAATCCATTTTCTGCCCCTATTCACGAAGTAAAGTACACAATACGGACCTTACTATCTGCAATGTGCAATTTTAGATGCTTTTTAAATATTTTTAATTGCATATTATACTCCTAATTTATTCATGCCTAATTAAACCAACTAAAAGCATGATGCATTAATAACTTTAATTAAATTAAAGCAAATCGCTTAAAGCAAATCGCTTAAAGCAACTTAGATTAAAATTAATTCACACGAACTAAACGTATAGTGCGCCATAAGACACCACTTTGACTGCATATATTCGTGTATAGATATATTCACAGGGTTATGTGATTATATCTATAATTATACATATATTTTGCATATATATATATATATATATATATATATATATATATATAGACATGGCATGCAAATTAGGCTGCATCATTAGTAGATTTTTAGAAGACTTATATCTACTGCCTACATTAACTCAAACCATTATAAAGTAATTTCATTGGTAATTCTCAATAGCATCGAAAGTAATTTATTGACCATATATTGGTTCTGAAAAATAATAACCCTCCACATTATTGAAAATTTTATCTTGGAAAATACTCATGATATACTGTGAAAACTCATTTTCCTTTTTTTTCTTGTCTCAAGATGGCTGATCCAACTCGTCCTGAATTTGACATCTTGGACTCAGAAGGACTTGAGTACCATAGATGAGTTTCTGACATAGAGACTACGTTTGTTGCTAAGGACTATAGTGCTACTATCTTTGAAAAAGCAGGCGAAATACCGTCTGACAAAACCAAAGCTAGTGCATTAATGTTTCTTAGGCGACATATCGACCCCAGCCTAAGATGGGAATATCTGCAGTCGAAATCCCCGAAAGAACTGTGGGATGCCCTTAAGGGCCGTTTTGGGAACATAGACAATACCTTGCTCTCAGAGTTGACCGTGCAGTGGAATGAAATCCGCTTGCTTGATTATAAACGAATCAACGATTTCAACAAAGATATGCTCTGTCTCAAGACACGCCTTAATTTATGTGGAAAGGACATCACAGAAGATGATATGATCCAGAAAACCCTTTCCACTTTTCCTACTTCTGCTCTTATACTAGCGAACCAGTATAGACTGGAGTATGACAACAAACGCATCACTACCTTCAATAAGCTTATCAACCTACTGCAAGTGGCTGAGAGGTATAATGAAGTACTATTGAACAACAATGCCAGGCCTGCCGGGACAAAGAAAGTTCCCGAGGCCAACTATGGCAAAGTGAAAGGTGGAAAGAACCCAAATGTACATGGGACTGGTCATGACAACCCCAAACCACAACATGGAAAATCGCATAGTGGTCGAGGACGTGGGGGTTCTTCCAATATAATGAGAAGACTTGGTGCTCCTGGATCTAATAGCCAAGGAAATAAAGCATCTACCCCCCATGTCGCTTCCAAAGTCAGAGTTGGCGATGAACCGTGCTATCGATGTGGAGATGCTGGATATTGGTAAAAGAACTTCCATGCAAATAAGCAAGTCGCAGCATACTACAAGAAATATAGAGAGTCCAAAGAATGGGAAGCTCACTATATGGAGGAAGATGCTCTCGACGAGTCCCCCAACATTAATTTCACAATCACCGATAATCGTAATGAGCCATATGTGTCACAGTCATTAGAGGCACCCCTTTATGACTGAATGTCATCATTATGTTTACTTTCTCGTTTACATTTGGCATTGTTACCTCAGAATGATTTTATCGATGTTTTATTTTCAGTAATGGTGTGATGAAACTTTGTTTTTCTAGAACAAGATATTATTATTGCTTATGTTATATTCTTCGCTTAATTTCGAAGAAACGAATATTGCTTGCATGTTTATGGTTCGAATTTGTTTTCCTCTTTTTCGTAGGAATGAATCGAGGAGAACTTAAATGTTTGGTTGACAGTGGGACCACCCACACCATTCTTAGAAATAGACTTCTATTCACTGAATTAGTTGCATGTCAATCCTCGGTAACCACGATGACTGGGTCCTACCAACTCATCCAAGGGCGAGGCAATGCCCGATTTTTATTGCCTAACGGCACTCTTCTCCGAGTTACCGATGCTCTATACATACCTAGGGACCCTCGAACCTTACCCAACTTGAAAGATATACGTAGCAATGGTTTCCATGTCGAAACCAACTGTGAGAATGGAATCGAATTCCTTTATATTACATCTAATGAATGTGGACGTAAACGCATATTAGAAAAACTTAAGAGTCAAAATAGTGGACTGTACACCACAACCATTAGGGTATTCGAATCCTATGCTGTCACCATAAATGAAATTTGGGACAATGACTCGTATAGGCTTTGACATGATAGACTAGGTCATCCCGGTCGAGATATGATGATCCGTATCCTAAAGAACTCGCACGAACATCCTTTGTTTCGAGTGATAAAAGGGCAACAACTCAACACAAGGAACAATATTGATGTTAAACATGCCATGTCGTCTAAAGAAATAGAGACATATGCCCCTCCTAACCAATTGACTATGTCAAAAGCACATCGCTCATTCTGCAAAGCCTGCTCTTTAGCTAAAGTAAGAGCGAGACCTTCTTACGCTAAAGTTACCAAAGCGAACATCCCATTCTTACAACGCATACAAGGAGATATTTGTGGACCCATCCACCCAGAATGCGGCCATTTAGGTACTTTATGGTACTGGTGGATGCTTCGCACGCTGGTCATATGTCGCACTCATTTCCACTCGAAATGCTGCATTTGCAAAACTCCTTGCTCAGATCATTCGTCTAAGGACTCACCATCCTGATCACCCTATCAAGTCTATTCGACTCGATAATGCAGGAGAATTTACATTTAAAGTATTTGATGACTACTGCATGTCAATCGGAATCGATGTAGAGCATCCCGTTCTCCATGTGCATACACAAAATGGTCTCGTAGAGGCAACCATTAAAAAAATCCAAATGGTAGCACGAGCATTGATTTTGCGCACTAATCTGCCCATCTCTGCTTGGGGATATGCAGTCCTACATGCATCCGTACGTTTCAAACCCACTATTAGTCAACCATTCTCTGCATACCAGTTGGGAACTGGATATGAGCCAGATATCTCACATCTACGCATATTTGGTTGTGCAACATGTGTGCCGTTTGCGCCCCCACAACGCAATAAGATGGGTCCTCAGAGACGTTTAGGTATCTACATTGGATATGAATTCCCAACAATCATCCGCTACTTAGAACCATTGACAAGTGATCTCTTTCCCGCACGCTTTGCGGATTGTCACTTCAATGAGTCAGAATTCCCGTCGTTAGGGGTAGAGGAGAAAAAGAAATTTCTCAAGGAACAACAGGAATTGTCCTGGTCCGTCCCTAGTCTGTCTCATTATGATCCTCGTACCTCACTATGTGATCGTGAAGTACAACGAATCCTCAATCTTCAGAACGTAGCAGATTCGATGCCTGATGCGTTTACTGATATTGCCAAAGTGACAAGATCACACATTCCAGCTGCAAATGTGCCTGCAAGATTAGAAGTCCCCAATAAAGGTGCACATCAATAATGTACCGAGTGATGCGATCGCACCAGTGGAAATGCGATCGAGGCCGTGGCTCCCAAAAGAAAAAGGGGGAGGCCACCTGGTTCGGTAGACACCCGCTCAAGGAAGAAAAGGGTAGGTAAGGCACAAATCAACCCATTAATCATCAATAATGGGAACCCTTCCCACGAGACTGTCTCTGACTATAGCTATATCCACGAATCATTACTGGGGGACGCCCCGAAGATAGATTCGACATTAGAGAACAAAGAAATCTCGACCAACTAGAGGTGGCAGATGGCCGCGGGGGCACCCAACCCGGATTTTCTAGGCCGGGCCGGCCGGGTGCCCGGCGACCGAGCCCCCTGGTCATCCGGTCGGTCCCGGTCCCGAAATCTCCAGCCCAAACCCAGCTCGGGCCGGCCCACCTCCGAGCCCAGCCCGACCCGGCCCCCAGCCTGGCCCACCCCTAGCCCGGCCCCAGCCCACCCCCAGCCCACCTCCAGCCCACCATTCAAATTTAAATGGTTGGGTGGCAATGCCATGTGGCACCAACCCATTGGTTGGTTGAACCAACTTGGTTCACATAGCCGTTGGGTTGCCAACGGTCACCAGCCTTCATTTTTTTTTTTTTGAAAAATTCATCTTATAAATACCAACACATCTTAACCATTTTCCCACACCATTATTCACTCTTCTTCTTAATTCTCAAATTTGCACAATTCTCAAGTTAATTTTCACAACTTGTAATCTTGCATTATTATTTTTTGTTAAGTACCTTTATATAATTGTATAATACTATGGCGGACGGATCAAGGAACGTTCATCATGAAGGAACCGACGACAATGAAACCAACTTGCATTTCGGTAATTTTACTACTTCTACTTTGTATTATTTTTTATATTTAGTAGAGATTATTTATTTAGTACTTATTATTATAAATTGTTATTAGTTCACAATCTCTCTCAACACTCTACTACGTCTACCATGCCACCTCCATCCGAACCTACGACCAAAGCTTCAAATAAAAATAAAAAATCATGGGTTTGGGCATTTTATGAGAGGGCTATCGGTACCGTACCAACGCATTGTAAAATGATATGTCTTATATGCAAAAATCAAAAGAAAACTACTACTTTTTCTTGGAAAATTGATACCGGAACCGGAACACTAGCTCGTCATTTGGCAAATGACCATGGTTTGACTAAGGATCATGATCAAGAACGTTCGGATGATCAATCTCACCTATCCGGCTATTTCTCAAAAGCGCCCGGTGGAGGTATGCCTTTCATTTACAATCAACAAAAATTAATTGACGGATTTGCTAAATATGTTACTCTTGATGAACTGCCTTTAAGTCATGGTGAAAGTGAAAATTTAGAAATTATGACTAGGACTTTAATGCAACCGGCATATCAGAGAATACCAAGGAATACTCTTAAACGGCGTATTCAACAACAATATTATATTCAACGTGCTCAATTAATTGAATTTTATAAAAGATTTGAAGGTAGTATATGTCTTACTAGTGATTGTTGGACTTCTCCAACTGGTGAACCTTATCTTTGTATTACAGTTCATTGGATTGGAACTGAATATGTAATAGAAAAACTTATTATTGCTTTTGATATTATGGAAGAATCACATACTGCTAAAAATCTATAAGATAGAACAATTGAATGTTGTAAGGAATTTAATATATTTGATAAAGTGCTTTCTCTTTCTCTCGATAATGCGGCCGCGAATAATAAATGTATGGAATATTTGTTGGACGAATTGTCTTTACTTGCAAACGGTATTTTTATGCATATTAGATGTTGTGCCCATGTCTTGAATTTGTCAGCTAAAAAAGGAATTGATATGATTTCACCCCTTTTAAATCCTATTAGAAAAATAATTAAATGGCTAAGACTGAGTCAACATATTAGGAGATATTATAAACGTCTATGTAAGGAACGTAATTTGAAACCAAAAAAATGGAGCATTGACACACCTACCCATTGGAACTCTACTTTTAAATTGCTTGATGATGCTATTCGTTATAAGGAAATTATTACTCAATTATATAACTCTGATCCAAAACATTTAGCCGAGAAAGACCTCATAACTGAGGCTCATTGGGAACTTGCTACGACCGTTCATAGTATATTACGTGCTTATAATAATTCTACATATTTATTTTCTTACGTTTATGAACCTAATGTGCACTTGGTTATTTTAGAATGTTGTAAAATTGTTGGTTCTTTAAGTGAACACAAAAATAATATACATTTATCTCAAGTTATTTCTACAATGACAGAAAAAGATTGGGAACAAGCAGAAAAACGTCAACAAGGACAGACGGAAGAAGAAGACAAACACAACGAGGATGATGATCCGTGGATGATGATGGA
This sequence comes from Orobanche coerulescens, assembly GCA_033398695.1. NCBI lineage: Eukaryota > Viridiplantae > Streptophyta > Magnoliopsida > Lamiales > Orobanchaceae > Orobanche > Orobanche coerulescens. Next base: position 181,814,120 of record CM065809.1, read on the forward strand.
TTCCTCATCCGAATCGGGAGCTTTAGGGAGTGGCCAACACGACGATTGAGCACATCACCTACCTTTAAGTTCCAGGTAAGTAAAGAGGTAAGTAAAAAGAACTACGTGGACTTTGATTCCTTAGGATACGTAGACAACTTAATTTTAGAAATTAGATTAAATTTGAAAAAATAATCAAATTTTTACAAATTAAGTCCAAGTCCAATTTTTTCCCCCTTTTCTCCCCATTTAATTTAATGTTAACATATCTCAAAAATTCAAAATGAATTTTTTTAAACAGATTGAAATAATTTTTTTTTACTAAGTTTTACACTTTTTCTTAATTCAAAATAATTTTTGTAAATTGATTTTTTAATTAATATTAATTAATTTATTTTAAAAATTGAAAACAGATTTTTACAAATTCATTTTTATGAATTTTTTTTACACTTCCGGCCCAAGCCCACACTGCCCACGACACTCGGTGGGCGGGCCGTAGTCATGCGCCACTCTGTGCCCAGCCCACTAAATATGATAACACTCATTTTTACACATATTTTTATAAGGTTTTTCTGGATTTTAAGATCCTAAAATGTGTAGAATTGTGTCGTTTGTACTCATATTATATTTGTTGGACTCGATCACGCTTGGGTATATTTTATTTGATTTTATAGGTGTTTTAAGGACATTATCAAGCAAGATCGAAGTCTCAATCCCCAAATACATATCAAGCAATGCAGAAACGAGAGTACGAGGCCTAAAACGATGAAAATTGAAGCACTACCTGTCGTATTTTCTAATTTCCAGATTCATTACTTCGAACCAGGATGTGTTCTATATATATATATATGGATTCCTCATGAAATAAGCTTCGCAACGGAATATCATACGCTAAATTCCGAGGTGTATTGAGGGAGATATGGCTTCTAGACCACGACTTCACAGTTCAGAAAGTTTTTGCATTTTCCGGGACAGTATGACACGGGCCGTGTCATTTGACACGAGCCGTGTCACTTTTCGGTGGAAAAATCACTTTTTGACATTTTTGAAGATTTGAACATGAAAAAGATGATATTTTGGCTTTATAAAAAGGTCTTGGGGCTGGACTTGAGAAAGGAATCTTGATTTAGAGAGTCTTGGAGAGTTGGTGAGGGAAGAAAAACACAAGATTAAAGAAGAAACCTACCAAAACAAGGAGACTTGGAGGAAGAAAATGATGGACTCTTGAAGAACATTTTGAAGGCTTGATCCTACATCCATTCAAGACACCATTCGAGTTTTATCTTCTCCCTATCTTTTACTTATTTTTGTTGTTTTATTTAGCATGAACATGATGAACATGATGATTATTAATCTTTCTTTCATTACCATGTCCGGCTAAACTCGTTAGATTCCGGGCATGGGAGTACGTTGATTTGCTATGGTTTTGAGGGATTGATGAATATATATATATATATATATATATATAGTGTGTTTTCTTTATCAAATACTTGATTTTAATTCATGTTTAGACACTTGATCAATGTTTTTACATGTTTAACTTAATTGCTCATAATTCGAGAGAAGAGGGCATTAACAGGTTTCGAGTATTTGACGTAGTAAATTACGAGATTGAGAAATCAGTGATAAGCTATGATGATGTTTAAATCTTATGAACATTTTGGAGTTAGATAATTTATAGTAAACAGAGACGTTGTTATAGGTTGTTTAATCTACGTTTTAATGCATCTCGAGAGGGACTTTAGAATATTATTGTGATTATCATTTTGGAGACGCACTTAGAACTTTTGGAACCAATCCCGACTAAACTTAGTGATCAACGGAAACCGAGCCTTGTAATCTTTCTTTCTAAACTCTTACAATTCTCCTTAATTCGGATATTTTCTTTTATTGTCATCATTTTATTTTATTTCGTTAACCATCCATTCAACTTTCGATCGTCTATATAAAACCGGAATCATTATAATCTAGTACTCAACACAATAGGAATATTTAGTCTCTGTGGAATACGACCTTGCTCGCCGCTTTCTACACTTACTCCGTACACTTGCGGATTGTTTAAAAATATAGCGAATAAGTTTTTGGCGCCGTTGCCGGGGACTAATTTATTTTTGTTTGTATTGATATTACGATAAGTGTTTCCGGTCTTACTTTAGACATATTTTTCTGTTTTATTTTATTTTGTTACTTCCGTATTGTTTTTGGCCGTGTTACAGGACGTACATGAACACCCGCTCCTCTCGAGAACCTTTGGAAAACTTTATTCCCGAAGTAGAGGCATTTGCTCGAAGAACAAGTGTTGCTACACGGAAATTACGAAGGGATCTATCTGACGAAATGGAAAGAGCGGGAGACGTAATTGCCGACATGGGCAATGATAATGTAATAGCCCACAATCCAAACAATGAAGGCGTACGGGCTGAGCAGCCCGCAGTCCGAATTCAATTGATTCGGGATGGATTTCGGCCGAGGCTTGACCAAAATTATGGGGGAATTTCTCATATTCCTATCAACGCCCTCAATTTTGAGTTGAAACCTTCATTAATATAGATGGTTCAACAAAATCAGTTTGGGGGATTTGCCACAGAAGATCCGCACGCCCATTTATTCCACTTTATTCAAATTTGTGATACCATTAAAATGAATGGGGTGCCAAACGATGCAATAAGATTGAAGCTACTTCCGTTCTCCTTGAGAGAAAAGGCTCGTAGTTGGCTTGGAACTCTTGCTTCGGGGAGCATAAATACATGGGACGAGTTGGGTGCAAAGTTTCTTTTCAAATTCTTCCCGCCCAACAAGACCATGAGATTGAAGAGCGAAATAATGCAATTCCGACAAATGGATTCAGAGATGTTATATGAGGCATGGGAACGCTTCAAGGATTTGTTAAGACGATGTCCTCGTCATGGGTTTCCGGAAGACCAACAAATGTGTTTCTTTTATAATGGGTTGGCCGAAGAGACGAGAAATCTTGTTGACGTTTCGGCCGGAGGAGCTTTGCTAGCTAAAAGTGCAGAGGAGGCATATGAATTGATCGAGGAGATGGCCATGAATAGCTATCAATGGCCTACCGAGAGGAGTAATATTCGTAGAGTGGCTGAAGTTTCAGACTCAGATCCTATAAAGGCTTTAACTGCACAAATGTCGATTTTGACCAACCATTTGGGAATTCTGACGAAGAGTGCAAATGAAAAAATAAATCCAAAAGGAAGTTCAAGTTCACTACCATCCGATCCATTGGAGGAGGCACATTACATTAATAATCGGAGTTACAACAATTTCCGGAATAATCCACCACCGGGCTTCTACCATCCCTCCAATCGAAATCATGAAAATTTTAGCTATGCTAATCCAAAGAATGCTTTGAAACCACCGGCCGGATTCAAGGTGTCGAATGGTGAGATAATTGAAGAAGCAAATCCGACATCAAATCTCGAGAATATTCTAGCTACCTTCATGATGGAAACAAAAAGTCGGCTTACCCGAGATGAAGAAAAGCTTGATCGGATTGAAAATCATGTGACTCAATTAGCAACCACCGTTGGAGCTCAAATGAGAAATCTAGAAACGCAAATCGGTCAATTGGCTAAGATTGTGGGGAGCCAACATCAAAAGGGCCAATTTCCAAGCAACACCGAAGAAAATCCAAAAGCACAATGCAATGCCATTTTTTCGTGCACCATGAATGAAGTGCTACCGGAATCGGAGAATGAATACGAAGATGCAATCGTGTTGTCTAATAATGCTGATGAGGAGAAAGATCGATCCGAAATTGAACATATCGAGGAGAAGAAAAATTTTGAGGTTTTCGTGCAAGACATGGCGTCAAAGAAAAAAGAATTGGAGCGCCTACCGACTAAGCTTAAGGATCCAGGGAGTTTTTCAATTCCTTGCTCTATTTTGGGTTGTTCATTAAATGATGTATTTGTTGATCATGGTTCAAGTATCAATATATTGCCTTTGTCTATTTTCAGGACACTTGGATTAGGAGAGTTGAGACCATCTCCAGTGAGCTTACAATTCATAGATCGATCTTTAGCTTACCCAAAGGGAATTGTGGAGGATGTAATTTTAAAAATTGATAAGTTCGCCTTCCCCGTTGGTTTTATAGTGCTTGATGATGATGAGAAGCAAAATGGTCTAGTAATACTTGGACGTCCGTTTTTAGCCACTGCACGAGCATTAATTGATGTGGATCGAGGAGAATTAACGATTAGGACGCATAGTCAAAATGTTGTATTTTTGATGACTCCTCCCGATAAAATTGCACGTAAACCGGATTATAAGAGCTCGTTGAATGATCCGGGATGAAGGAAACATGTGTCTGGCTGAAGACGTTAAATTTAGCGCTGGTTAGGAGGCAACCCAACACTTGCGTCCGACTGAAGACGTTAAACTTAGCGCTAATTGGGAGGCAACCCAATGGTTCTTGTTAGTTTATTTTGTTCTTATTCGCATTTTATTTATATTTTTACCTGATGAGGAACTGACCGGTTCAACTCTAGCTGTCCAATTTGCAGGAAAAAGATCCGGAGACCAGAAGCGCACTATCCAGGCTAGTACGACACGGGCCGTGTCATTCGACACGGTCGGGTTGGCCATCCAGACGTTTTTTGAGTTTCTGGGCAAGTATGACACGGGCCGTGTCATTTGACACCGTCGGGTCAGGTGGGTAGACGATTTTTGGCAAATCTGAGCAGGTGTGACACGTGGCATATCCAACAAGGCCACTTCCCTCCGCCCAATCAATATGACCGGTTGTAAGTATTTTTTGACCCAAAGTTTTTATTGCTTAAATACTATACCCCCTTCGTGTGTACATTCTTTAATTCAAGTTTGGGGGGAGATATTGGGTCAAGATATAGTTATATTGTTCATTTATTTTTTTTATTTTTTATTAACACCTTGTTTTGTTTGTTTATTTTATTATTTGTTTGTTTCTATTTTTTTCGAATTTTAGTGTGAAGATTTGCTTGGATTTTGGTGTGGATTGTTGTTTTTGAACTTGGTGTGTTTTGAGTATCATGTACTTGGATGAAACTCGAAAGAATGAACTCTTGTCTTGGATACCTCGGGATTTATTTTGTTATTTTGATATACAAATCGAGGATAATTTGAAGAGGAAAAATGTAGAATAATCAAAAGGGTGTGGAATTGAATAAATAGTTTAATATCTTGGAAATATGAACAAATCTAACTTGTGAGCTTTTGAGCCTTCCGTGCATTATTAAATATGCAAGTTTCATTATCGAGTGTATCATTCATATTTTAAGACTCTAGAACTGGCCTTGGTATCTTATTCAAAACTACAAACGTGTGTGCAAATTAGTGAAAATGATTATAGGCGGTTTTTATTGGCAACCCTTCAAACTTTTTGGCCAACCCGAAAATTTATTTCCCTAGTTAGCCCGATTGAGATTAAAGCCTATTTCTTGTTAGCCACATTATGAGCTTTCCGTTTCATTATAAACTTTTGTCCCTATACTTGAGCTATTTAGAACAAATTGGCAAAAGAATGAAAAGATGTGTGGAAGCGATTGGGAAGATTGTTGGTTCAAATGCAATGATTTATCAAAATAAATTTGAAGGAAGAATGATGTGATTTAATGATGATGTTGTCCACCACATGAAAACATAAAAAGAAAAAAGTTTGTGGACACAAAAGAAATGAGATGTATTGGAGCGATAAGGGGGAATAAAGTTGTGATTCTCACTTTCAAAAGCGCTTAATGCGATTATATTGAAATCAAGGGGTTGAAGGAAGCAAATTCCAAGGGATTATTGAGCTTCTAATTGAGCGAAGTGATTATTAAGATGATGTTCTAATTTGCTCAAGTCAAGTCACTTTAAGCCATACTTATCCTACCCCGACCAAAAATCCTACATTACAACCGATAAAGTCCTTTTTGATTCACCAAATTTACATGCACAACTAGTGCTAGAGATGTAGACGATTGGCAAGCCTATGGGGATTCTTATTTCATTGAATGAGTTTTGAGCGTCAATTATCCCATTATACACTTCGAGAGTGAGGGAATACACTTGATCGGTGAGGTTTATATCTTCCAAGTATTGATTATGATGTTAAGGAATCACCCCAGAGATTTGAATACTTTATAGAACTCGACTTATTTATTACTTGAGGCATATTGATGAATTTTTATAATGATCCTTTGAGGTGTGTTGAGGGATGAGTTCCCTTAAGAGTGGTTATTTTGAAGTGCATTGCTCGGGACGATCAACGTTCAAGTTTGGGGGATTTTGATAACACTCATTTTTACACATATTTTTATAAGGTTTTTCCGGATTTTAAGATCCTAAAATGTGTAGAATTGTGTCGTTTGTACTCATATTATGTTTGTTGGACTCGATCACGCTTGGGTATATTTTATTTGATTTTATAGGTGTTTTAAGGGCATTATCAAGCAAGACCGAAGTCTCAATCCCCAAATACATATCAAGCAATGCAGAAACGAGAGTACGAGGCCTAAAACGATGAATCTTGAAGTACTACCTGTCGTATTTTCTAATTTCCAGATTCATTACTTCGAATCAGGATGTGTTATATATATATATATAGATTCCGCATGAAATAAGCTTCGCAACGGTATATCATACGCTAAATTCTGAGGTGTATTGAGGGAGATATGGCTTCTAGACCACGACTTCACAGTTCAGAAAGTTTTTGCATTTTCTGGGACAGTATGACACGGGCCGTGTCAAAGACACGGCACGTCTTTGTCGTAAAGTTTTTGCATTTTCTGGGACAGTATGATACGGGCCGTGTCATTTGACACGGGCCATGTCACTTTTCGGTGGAAAAATCACTTTTTGACATTTTTGAAGATTTGAACATGAAAAAGATGATATTTTGGCTTTATAAAAAGGTCTTGGGACTGGACTTGAGAAAGGAATCTTGATTTAGAGAGTCTTGGAGAGTTGGTGAGGGAAGAAAAACACAAGATTAAAGAAGAAACCTACCAAAACAAGGAGACTTGGAGGAAGAAAATGATGAACTCTTGAAGAACATTTTGAAGGCTTGATCCTACATCCATTCAAGACACCATTCGAGTTTTATCTTCTCCCTATCTTTTACTTATTTTTGTTGTTTTATTTAGCATGAACATGATGAACATGATGATTATTAATCTTTCTTTCATTACCATGTCCGGCTAAACTCGTTAGATTCCGGGCATAGGAGTACGTTGATTTGCTATGGTTTTGAGGGATTGATGATTATATATATTTAGTGTGTTTTCTTTATCAAATACTTGGTTTTAATTCATGTTTAGACACTTGATCAATGTTTTTACATGTTTAACTTAATTGCTCATAATTCGAGAGAAGAGGGCATTAATAGGTTTCGAGTATTTGACGTAGTAAATTACGAGATTAAGAAATCGGTGATAAGCTATGATGATGTTTAAATCTTATGAACATTTTGGAGTTATACAATTTATAGTAAACGGAGACGTTGTTATAGGTTGTTTAATCTACGTTTTAATGCATCTCGAGAGGGACTTTAGAATATTATTGTGATTATCATTTTGGAAACGCACTTAGAACTTTTGGAACCAATCCCGACTAAACTTAGTGATCAACGGAAACCGATCCTTGGAATCTTTCTTTCTAAACTCTTACAATTCTCCTTAATTCGGATATTTTCTTTTATTGTCATCATTTTATTTTATTTCGTTAACCATCCATTCAACTTTCGATCGTCTAGATAAAACCGGAATTATTATAATCTAGTACTCAACACAATAGGAATATTTAGTCTCTGTGGAATACGACCTTGCTCGCCGCTTTCTACACTTACTCCGTACAATTGCGGATTGTTTAAAAATATAGCGAACAAAATACATGGGCCGGTCCTGGGCTCCGAAGTTCCAGCCCGGACCGATTCGGCCTGACCCATGGCCACCTATACGATCAACTATGAAAGTGCATCTGATTTGATTGAACGATCGACCACTCATATTGATGATGTGTTTGCATACACATTTGCTCAAGAAATCATATAGCACAATGATATCGAACCACGCTCTGTTGAAGAATGTCAACGAAGAGCCGATTGGCCTAAATGGAAAGAAGCTATCCAGGCAGAGCTCGACTCTCTAACAAAACGCCAGGTATTTGGCCCAGTAGTGCTAACTCCGCCAAGTGTAAAGCCTGTTGGACACAAATGGGTTCTTTTCATAAAGCGTAATGAGAATCACGAAGTCCTAAGGTACAAGGCTCGACTTGTTGCACAAGGTTTCTCACAACGCCCTGGTATCGATTACGAGGAAACATACTCCCCCGTAATGGACGTTATTACGTTCCACTATCTAATTAGCCTAGTTATTTCCGAAGGATTAGAAATACAGCTAATGGACGTGGTCGCTGCGTATCTCTATGGGGATCTAGATACGGAGATTTACATGAAAGTGCCCGAAGGCATTTCACTACCCAAATCAAGTAACTCCAAACCATGGAGTGCGTATTCAGTTCGTTTGAAATGCTCATTTTACGTTTTGAAACAATCTGGAAGGATGTGGTATAACCGTCTGAGTGAATACTTGATTGAAAAGGGATACAAGAACAATGAACTGTGTCCTTGTGTCTTTGTATAGAAAACAAGTTCCGGATTTGCGATCATCGCAGTATATGTCGACGATATGAATATAATCGACACTCTTGATGAAATAAGAGAAACCACCGGATACTTAAAAACTGAGTTTGAGATGAAAGATCTTGGGAAGACTCGTTTCTGTCTTGGCAAGTTGGCATGCATATAGAACATAGAGTCTGTGGAATTCTCATCCACCAGTCTTCTTATGTCCAGAAGATGCTTAGACGCTTTAACATGGACAAAGCACAACCGGTTAGCACTACCATGATTGGTCGTAGCTTGGATACGAAGAAAGATTCATTCCGTCCAAAGGAAGATGACGAGGAGCTTTTGAGAGCTGAAATTCCCTACTTAAGTGCAATAGACGCTCTATTGTACTTAGCTCAATGTACGCGACCAGATACCGACTTCTAAGTAAACTTGCTGGCTCGATTTAGTTCAGCACCGACGCAACGTCACTGAAATGGTATCAAGAACATATTGAGATACCTAAAAGGAACCATTGACTTGGGGCTATTCTTTCCCTACAAGCAGGCAAAGGAAGCTGCTTCCGTAAAGGCAAATGCTGAAGTAAATGCTAATGCCATAGAACCTACACCGATGAACGTATTGGTAGGATTTACTGACGCAGGGTACCTCTCCGACCCGCACAAAGGTCGTTACCAAACTGGCTATGTATTTGCTATTGGGAACACCGCTATATCTTGGAGATCTACTAAACAAACCCTTGTAGCTACCTCATCTAATCACGCTGAGATTATCGCTTTGCATGAGGCGTTACGTGAGTGTATTTGGTTAAGAGCTATCATTACACATATCTGAGGTAACAGTGGACTAAGTAATGTCACTGAAGCACCCACATGCATATATGAAGATAATGCACCTTGCATCGAACAGATGAAGCTTGGGTATATCAAGGGGGATAACACAAAACATATATCTCCAAAATTCTTCTACAATCAGCAACAACAGGCTCTCCTCAATATTCAAGTAAAGCAAGTGAAATCTGAGGAAAATGTGGCCGATTTGTTCACCAAATCTCTGCCCAAAGTCGTGTTTGAAAAACATGTGAGAAGTATCGGAATGCGGAGAATTTCCGAACTCCCGAAATCGATATAAAGGTAGAGGGAGAAGGGTGAATCATAAAGAAACTTACTCACCGACGTTGTACTCTTTTTATTAACCAAGGTTTATTTTCTCCCATTAGGTTTTGTTACTTGGCAAAGTTTTTAATGAGGCAAACGACACATGCACAAGTTTTTCAAAATATCCTTGATTGATGTACAAGTCAGGGAGAGATGTAGACTTGAGGGGGAGTCTTACATCCACACCGTAAGTTATACTATTTTCCTTCCAAGAATCATTTTTCCCACAGGCCTTTTATCACTTGGAAAGGTTTTTAACGAGGTAACAAGATGTATGATTTTAGGGATCGATGGTCTAATATCCGTACCTTTCCATTTTTAGCAGTTTCCATTCCTGGTGTATGTCTATTTTTATCGACTCGTTTGTAACTGTTTCGACATTTTGAACCTACTTTATTCTTGGAGTTTTTCCGTTTGGACGAGTTTTGGAGATGTTTTTACGTAATTCCATTCTATATTATGTTTTCCCATGTGAACGTTCGATCCTCGTAGAACTTGTTCGTTTTCGTTGTTTCTTAGTTTGTATGAGTTCGTATGGTTGAGTTGTTCGTGTTGTGACTTTCGGTTCGTTAATCGTATTGTGATTTTCGAACACTTGAGCCATTTTTGTAATTTCCTATAAGTTAGGGAATTTCATCTTCGTTGTCGTATTTCGGATTCCCGGGTAGTCGGAATTGTATTTTCTTATAACGCTTAGATTCGTCATCGAGAATACTTCGTGGCCATATTCTTGGTTCGATAGCAGGTCCGGGTTTCGGAGTCGTCCGGAACCGTTTGAAAGAATTTGCCGAAGCTAGCATCGGCTAGGTGTTATGGCCGTAACACCCCAATCGTTACGGCCGTAATGTTGGCCATGTTACGGCCGTAATGTAGACCCTGTTACGGCCGTAATATGCCGATGTTTTAAAACAGCGGGCAGAGTCAGAAAACTTATTTTCTCACCTCTCTCTTTGTTTTCTCTCGTCCGGCGACATCAGAGGCGATTCCCACCAGTTTTGACCAGAGCTTTCTTCATTTTCCATCACCGTAGGGTCGTGCTAACATATTATCATCAATATAATCATCTTCTTCCGTCCGAATCCGAGGTAATTTTGCCTAGAACCCTAACTTTGTCGATTTTGGGGGGTTTTCGGGTTTTGTTTGATTAATTTCGAATTGTTCATGTATGTTGCGATATTCCTTACCGATTTTTGTTATTGGATGATTCCCAACCCGTTTTCCTCGAGTTTAATCCGTGAATTGTCGATACGGGGAGATTTTGTGTAAACCCTCGCCCGTATCAATTAATCGTATATTGTCTTAGCTTGAAATCGGGGTTGTGGGAGTATTCCATTCAATTATTGTTGTCCGTTAGGACTGAGATATATTGATCCTTCGTTTAGGGACCGTCGTTTTCCATCCGGATCGTTCGTAGTCGTTATTCATTCCCAATTCTTCGAAGATGTCTCAAAAGCAAGTACTTTACATTTGTTTATGCGTTCTAGTATTTGAATTATGGCATTTCGTGGTTGTATGGATGAATATGTGTATGTTCACCTAGTGACGGTCTGACGGGGCCTCTAGGGGTACGTTGTCGTGAGTTTCGTACCGCGAACTATGGTTAACCACCAGGGATGTCCGACGGGGCTCTGCGGGATACGGTGGCCGTGAGTCTCGTACTAGGGTTAATAGAGATGTTAAACGGGCTAGCCCTAGCGGTTCCGGGCTAGCCCTAGCGGGCTTCGGGCTAAACGGTCCGGGATAAAAAAGCTCGGATTTAAACGGGCTAGGAAATATTGGCCCTAACCCTAACCCTAACGGGTTTCGGGCTAAACGGGCTAAATATTTAAAAAATCTATTTTTTTATTTTTTTATAAGTTAAAAAAATAACAATATATTTATATATATATAGTAACAACTATACTATAATAAATATAACAAAAAATACACTTTTATGTATATATATATATATACACACTATATTAACAAATACAGTAATAATATATATTATATATAATATTAATATATATTATATATATAATATAAATATAGTTTATATATATATATATATATATATATATATATATATATATATATATATATATATATATATCGGGCTTCGGGCTAGCCCTAGCGGGCTTCGGGCTAAACGGTCCGGACCAAAAAAGCCCGGATTTAAATGGGCTAGGAAATATCGGCCCTAACCCGGTTTTTTGGCGGGTTAAACGGGCCAGCCCTACGGGCCCGAGCCCGTTTAACATCTCTAAGGGTTAACTTTGAATTGTTTTGTTGGAGAAAATGTGTTTTGTGCGTGTGCACCGTAAATATTCCGGAATATAAATGATTTCTGAAATGATTTTGGTGCATATTTTCATCTGATTAGAATGGTAGTTCAAATGGATTGTACTTGCACTAGCAGTTGTCGCTAACCCCTTAAATAGGGGAAATACTTTTGTATTTCAGGTATAGGTCAAGGAAGCAAACGAGCATGCGAGCCGTACGAGGATGATGAGCAGGAGTGATTATGTTCGGTGGTTAATTATTGATGTCTTGTTTTGGGATTTCTTTATTAACTAATTGGTTTAAATAGTCGAATACTTCTCTCTTTAAATTGTTGACGTCGTGTACCCGTTTTGGGAAGTGGATTTGATGTCAGTTTGTATTGTTGTATTTTACTCTTTGGTTTCGAATGTCGTGGATTGTGAAATTGTCATTTTGTTGTTGATGTATGCCGTTGTCGAATGTCTTGTTGGTACGTTAGCCTGGTGGATTCGACAGTGTGGGGTCCACGGCGCTGTAATATGCCCTGATCGTCTTGGGGGTGTTACAGAATATGGTATCGGAGCCAGGTTTATGGATACCTAGGCTGTCGGTTATTTGGGTCTAGTCGAGTATCATTTTTGAACAGTATCACTGCTACGCCATCATCTCAGTACGCCGGTGCTCGTAAGTTTTCCTAACTTGACTCGTTAATTTGTTCTATTATGTTCCTGTCTTGATGTCTTGTTGCGTTTTGCGTTTGAATTGTACTCACCCATTACTTCTTCAGAATTCCTGCTGGTAGAGGACGCGGACGCGGTCGCGGACGCGGTAGGGGACGTGGCGCAGCCGGCAGGGTGGCCATGTCTGATAACTCGGGAACTGATTTGGCGATGCCTTCCTTGTCGAACAGTGTTCCACCTAGTTCCGGAGGTCAGCAGGATCAGTCTGCTAGCTCCGGTAATGCTCATGAGAATATCGGGGTGGATAATATTTTACAGCAAGTAGCGAACCATATGACGCTACTAACTCAGGCCGTCTTGGTCGGCCAAGTAAATGCTAACCCGGATCCGCCTACTAGATCCGGCAATGATAAGCTACTCCAGGACGTGATTCGTATACGTCCTCCGCAGTTTGATGGTGCTTCTGACCCTTCCGGTTGGGAGAGTTGGTTATTTGAAATGGAGAAAGTGTTCGAGGCAGCTAACTGCTCTGAGGAGATGAAGGTACCCATCGTTCAGTACTTCCTCGCCAAAGAGGCGGCGACGAGGTGGCAAGCGGTGAAACCGCGTGATCAGGCAGCCACTTGGGTAGAGTTCCGAGAGCTGATGGAGGACAAATTTTGTCCATGGCCAATCAAAGAGGGGAGGATCCGAGCCTTCTTTAAGGCTAAGCCCCAGGATGTTCCGATTTCGCAAGCAATCAAAGAATACAACCAACAACTTCATTATGTAAGGAACCAAGTCCGAGATGAGCTTGATAAAATCTGCCATTTTGACATGCGGATGAAGTCGAGAGTTCGTCACTACATGTCTCGTCTCGGATGTACAACACTGAAAGAATATCAGAACAAATCGATGGCTTATGAGATGTCGTTTTCTGCGACAGAGGCAGCAACAGAGGGAAGGAAACAGAAGACCTCCTGTCAGTTTTCGGGAGGCAAGTCAGGCGGGTATCCGAAGGCTCAGTCTGGTTCGCGAGTCTTCGGGATTCAGTCTCCGTCATTTGGGCGAGGAAATGGTTCTAGGTCTTCGGGAGTCTAGGTCTGCTCCTAATGTGGTCGTCCCGGACACATTATGAGTGAGTGTGACAGGCCTCCGATTCAGTGTCTTTCTTGCGGTCGGATGGGGCATCGTGCCAAGTATTGTACGGATGCATCTCAGGCACCAGTTACTCAGATATCAGCCCCAGCTGCGGGAGAGCCGAGCGTGAATCAGGCACCGGCAGTTTCTCAGCCACAGCAGAGTTTTGGTAGAGGTCGAGGACGTGGGCAGCTTTCTAGAGGGGGAGCTTCTAGTGTGGGGTCTGTTCCGCTCCATGTGTATGAGATGAGACGAACTGGGGATCCCGACGCGACGGTAGCTACAGGTACCGTTCACATCCTTGACCATCCTGTTTCCATGTTATTCGATTCTGGTGCCACGCATTCTTTCATATATGTGGATTGTGTGCATCGTCTGCATGTTGATTGCCTAGTTGCATGTGAACCTTTTGTCGTTAAACTGCCCAGTGGGGATAGCATCGTGGGGGATCGTGAGATTAGAGATTTTCCGGTGAGTATCGCGGGGAGGGTTTGGCCTTCTAATATGATTGCGGTAGATATTAGAGACGATGATATGATTCTTGGTGAGGATTGACTGGACCGTCATGGGGAGATCATGAATTATAGAACGAGAACCGTTTCGATGTTAGCCTCTGACGGTACCGAGCATTCTTTTGTGGGGCGTAAGGGGAGTAGCCAGAGATTTCTGATCAGCGCTTTGAAAGCGGTGAGACTTCTTCGAGGAGGTTGCACGGGTTATTGGTGTTATGCATTGAGATCGTAAGAAGGGGGAGTCGAGCTCTCGTCTATTCCGGTAGTGTGTGAGTATCCTGACGTCTTTCCAGACAAGTTGTCGGGTTTGCCGCAAGACCGAGAGGTTGAGTTTACTGTTGATTTAGAGCCGGGTGCAGCACCGATTTCTAAGACGCCATACCGTATGGCGCCTGCCGAGATGCTTGAGTTGAATAAACAGTTGGGAGAGTTGCTAGACACGGGGTATATTCAACCGAGTGCTTCGCCTTGGGGCGCACCGGTCTTGTTTGTGAAGAAGAAGGATGGGTCACTTCGTCTGTGTATTGACTATCGAGAGTTGAACAAAGTGACTATCAAAAACAAGTATCCGCTCCCGAGGATTGATGACTTGTTTGACCAAATGCAAGAGGCAACCGTGTTTTCGAAGATTGATTTTAGATCGGGGTATTATCAGCTTCGAGTGAAGGATTCCGATATTCCGAAGACAGCATTTCGAACGAGATACGGTGATTACGAGTTCGTGGTTATGCCTTTCGGGCTAACCAACGCCCCAGCCGTGTTCATGCATCTTATGAACAAAGTCTTTATCGAGTACCTCGATAAGTATGTAGTCGTTTTTATCGACGATATCCTGATTTACTCGAGGAGCGAGGAAGAGTATGCCCGTCATTTGCATATCGTGCTAGGTATTTTGAAAACTCAACATCTTTTCGCGAAGTTCTCAAAATGTGAGTTTTGGTTACGGGAGGTTATGTTTATCGGCCACGTGATCTCGGCCGAGGGTGTTTGTGTGGACCCACATAAGATAGAGGCATTGTTGGATTGGGCGCCACCCAAAAATGTGAAGGAGGTCCGGAGTTTTCTGGGTTTGGCTGGGTATTATTGTAGATTTGTCGAGGGGTTCTCTAAGCTCGCTCGACCGCAGACTCAGTTATTACAGAAGTCAGAGAAGTTTGTGTGGACCGACGAGAGATAGAAGAGTTTTGAGGAGTTGAAGAAACGGTTGACGACCGCTCCCATTTTGGCTTTACCGAGTGGTAATGAGGGTTTCTCAGTTTTTAGTGATACTTCTAGCCAAGGGCTCGGATGTGTACTTATGCAGCACGGGAAGACGATTGCCTATGCTTCCCGTCAGTTGAAACCGTACGAGTTGAATTACCCTACGCATGATCTTGAGTTGGCCGCGTTTTTGTTTGCATTGAAGATCTGACGTCACTACTTGTATGGCTCGTCGTGTCAGATTTTCACCAATCAGAAGAGTCTGAAGTACATCTTTACGCAGAAAAAGCTTAACATGTAATACCCGGTTGTAATTCAGTCACTATCATTCAGTAATTTCATTCGGTAATTGTCACTCAGTAGATTTTCACTCATTAATAATCATTCATCAATCATGTTCATTCATCCATGTTCACCGTTCGGTATAACTTCGAGTTGTGTATCGATATTGTTCATTGTTTCAACTTTTCACGGATGAGTTCGACTTTGTTAAATCACCATTAATTTTTGGAAACTCTAAAGATTTTGAATCTTTTCAATATTATAGAGCATCGAGTTAGCTTTCCAATGGTTCAAACGGTGAGTCAATCGGAGTCCGTACGAGAGAGCTATGGTCGAAATAGCTCAGACACTCATTTTCCAGTTTTTGGCCGAGCAGCCTGTACCTTGTGCCGCGGCACACTGCCGAGTCACTGCCGCGGCACACCCGTCCGGGCCGCGGCACACTCATGTTACACTTATCGGCCAAACCCCTCTGTATTGTGTGCCGCGGCAAATGTCGGCCGGGCCGCGGCACACTGCCGAGTCACTGCCGCGGCACACCCGTCCGGGCCACGGCACACTCGTATAGCTTTCTCGGCCATTCAGCGTCTGTACCTTGTGCCGTGGCACATGCCGGCAGGGCCGCGGCACAGTGCCGAGACACTGCCGCGGCACACTCGGCCGGGCCGCGGCACGCTACCGACCACTGGGAGCCGTTTTTGGCCCTGTGCCGCGGCACACTCGACCTGGGCCGCGGCACACAGGGCAGTCAACCCTATAATTGTGTTTTTGAGCGAGTTTCAGCTCATTTCTTCATTCCTTCACCTTCTTGCGCGAGAGAGAGACTTGAGGGAGATAATTTTCTTCACCTATCACTTGAGTGTGGATTTTAATCATTTTCATTCGGTTGTGAAGCTCGGATCATCGATCTATCGCGTATTTCTTCGGATCATAGTGCTTGGATCTTCAAAGGTATTATTCATCAAACCTCTTGGATTTTCGATTTGTGTTGAGATATGATGTTTTGGATGTTAAGATCATGTTGTATGAAGTGATATACGCATGATTATGGATATGTTCAATTATTCATTGGATTATTGAAGGATTATTCAAGAACACTTTGAATATTGAGTTGGATTTGGGGGTTTTCGATTAACCGTTATTATAATCACGAATTCGTATATTCATATTGGATTATTGATCGTATTGAAGATGTTTTGTTGGTTTGAAACACTTCTTTGGTTTGGATGTTGGTATTATTGAGGCTTGGTTATAAACAATCGAAGTTTGGCCACAAAGTGTTCGATATAATGCCCCAATGAACTTGGTTTAGTCGTATCGACGTTTTGAGTTCGTTATATTCGTGTTTGATTCGTATGTTAAACGGATTGTTGTTAATTGTGTTATTCAAGGTTGTTCGAGCGACCAATATCTCAATTAGGACGTTGTTCGTGGAAGGATAATCGTCACCGGTGTTGTGTAAGTTAATTCTTACTCGGTTAAAAGGATATTCATTCCTTTTGTTGTTGATCATTCATAATCATAACTCATTCATCATTGTATTAATCATATTGGGACTTGTAATTGTCGAATAATCATTTCATTCACGAGGAACGGCGGTTCCAATCATTTCATTGGGTTATCAATCACTTCACTATCATTTTCATCTCGGTGAGTCATATTTGACCTTGTCGAATTATTATTCATTGATATTCATTGTGGTCATTCTCGTTCATATGACCTTCTGGGTTCATATTGCGTGGCCGGGTGCGTATGTGTGGCATTTTTAGTCGGGCACGCGATGACCATGTATTGGGAGTGATACATTGGGTTGTGCACACGGTAAAGATTAACTCCGTGAGACTAATTAGGTACAAGGACGGGTGTGTCCGGTCATCCGTCTTGTACACTTGCACAGAACACTACGGGCGTACTATGATACTCCTCTTCAGCGTAATTCATAACTAAGGATAATTCATAACTTCAGATATATCATGATTGTGTATTTTCAACCCTTGAGGATTGTTGTTACGTATGGCGGCCGTTGGGGGATTTTGTTTTCAGGTCACGGCAAGGCAAAGGCACGGGAAGAGCATGTTAACGGCGAGGAGTACCAGTGATACTAGTAGGGGGCCCCAGTCATTCCGGTTATTCCAGTCATTTCAGTCACTTCCGTCATTTGTATTTTCCGCTGCAAATTCCGTTTAAGATGTTTATTTATTTAGAGTGGTGTATTTTATCTTGATATAAAATATACTAGTATTCTGTTTTGTCCTGGTGTAATGTACTTAAACTCCTCATCGGAGTAATTATTGTTGTAATGTGGTTCGGTACTACATTTACCCTGTGTAATTCATTCATTTTCATTCGCCTAGTGGGTCCCAGTCGGGGGTCCACGACACTGTAATATCCGCCTAGTTTGGGGTGTTACAGAGTTGGTATCAGAGCGTGGTTTTGAAAACTACCTTCCGAGTCATGTCTCATTTGAAATCATCGTCATCGGACTAGTATCCTTGGACTTTCGCGTCACGTGTAACCTGTGCAAATGCCGAGCCAATCAGACCAAGAACTGTAAGATTTCTAACGCCATGGTATAATTTCTGGCAATAAGAATCATTCATTCATAATTCATCAGTTAACAATCCTCAATCATCATTTTCATTTTGACCAGGACGGTCATGTTAACTCGTTAATCACTCGATTCATTTCATTACTCAGTTGTTGATCAGGAAGATCATATCATTAATCTTGTTAACATGTACAAGATAATTATTTCAATAATTTCATCAGATAATCTTGTCACCTCAGTTAATCATTCATATAATCACTGTGTTAGAGCGTGTATGCTCATTTTCATCATTTAATGACGTAATCATAATGTGATATTCATGCGGGGGATTTAATTATCATGTGACTTTCCTACTTCAGTATGGAGAGAGCAGGGAGAGGACGTGGAGGACGAGGCCGCGGAGCAGGCCGAATTCCTAGAACTCGTGTGAATACACGTGCGAACGCGAGGAATAATGCTAACTCATCAAGCAGCGACGCTGCTACTCATTCACCTGGACGTGATCATTCTCTATCGGGGAGTCGTACCCGGGACACGGCTCAGTCAGAAGGTGTCCAGGTTGACCCACTCGCTTTTATGCAGGGCATGATGGCCCAAATGAACCAGATGGCACAGCTGATGGAGACGATGCACAACTCAGTCAATCAAAATCAACAGGCTCCTCCGCCGCCACCTCAGAGGCAAGAGAGGAATGTGAGCAGTATCATCGGCGACATCTCTCGCTAAAGGCCACCTACTTTTGAAGGCTCGTCTGAGCCGGCGAATATTATTCATTGGCTCGAACATTTCGAGAAGTTGTTTGCTATGGTAGAGTGTCCCGAGGGACACAAATTTTCAGTTGCGGCTTACTACCTGGGTAAGAGCGCACATTCTTGGTGGTTGTCGTTGAATCCCACCGAAGGATAATGTACTTTGGATCAGTTCAAAACTCTCATGATGGAGAGGTCTTATCCGGCCCCACTCAGGGAAGCTAAATTGTCGGAATTACTCACTCCCGACCCCTCAACAGACGAGGATGTTCTCGCCATTGCCGAGAAATTTCAGGAACTTCTTCTGTTCGCCTCATCTATCATTCATTCCGAGGCGGATAAGATTAAGTATTTCAGCAAGAGGTTGAAACCTCGTATGAGACTACATTTGCTTAATCATAATTGCACCACGTTGGCTGAATTCATTGAGAAAGCTCTTACCTATGAGTTTACTGCTAAGGAGATTGCTAAGCAGCAACCTTCATCTGCTAGCAAGAAGTCCAAGAACCGTAACCAGTCTGACGGCAGTCAGGCCACTTTCAAGAAACCTCGTGCGGGCTCTGCTTTTTCGGAGCGACCTCCTGTGACGCTTAAGCCCGCGGAATCTCAATCACGAGCGGCCAGTTCGGCCATCACCTGTTTTAACTGTGGGGATCTTGGTCATGTCAGCACCAAGTGTCTGAGACAGTCTGTCACGTGCCATAATTGCGGAATTGTTGGGCATAAGGCCCGTTTTTGCCATAGGGACTCCAAACCTACTCTGGCGTCATCTCAGTCCCCGAAGCAATCAACTGTTCAAAATCAGGCCACTCAGTCTGCGTCGTTCAATACGACAGGAGCGAATAAAGGTGTAGCCTTTAGCCATCAGACAGGAGCGTCCGGTGCCGGGACTAGCAAGCCCCGAATTTATGAGATGAAGAAGACCGATGATCCAGAGGCCCGAATAATCTCAGGTACACTCGATATTCTATCTCAACCTGTGTGTACCCTTTTTGATACTGGTGCATCGCATTCATTCATTTCCGAGTCATGTTTGAGTAGACTACGTCTGGGTAGTGCTACTAGTTGTGAGCTATATGTCATTGGTCTACCTGATGGTAGACGAATTATCGAAAATCGTGAGATTCAGAATTGTCCGATTCAGCTTCATGGTCGGGTATGGCCAGCGGACCTAATCGTAGTAGATTTGCCTAGAGACGACGTCATCTTGGGTATTGATTGGATGGATCGTCATGATGCCATCATTAGTGTCCGTAAGCGTATGGTCACTATCATTTCAGACGATGGGGTCTAATGTGTGTTTCAGGGAGGTAATCCCGGCTGTTCTGGTAAGGTCATTAATTTGATGAAAGCAGTGAGATTACTCAATCAGGGGTGTGTTGGTTATTGGTGCTATATGACCAAAACCGAGAAATCATCAGTAATGTTGACGGATATTCCGGCAGTGAGGGAATATGCCGATGTTTTTCCAGACGAGTTACCTGGTTTGCCTCCACAGAGAGATGTGGAATTCACGATTGAGTTGGAGCCCGGTACATCTCCAATATCGAAGGCACCGTACCGGATGGACCCGACCGAAATGCAGGAGTTGAAGAATCAACTTGAGGAGTTGTTCGAGAAGGGTTATATCCGATCGAGTGCGCCCCCGTGGGGAGCACCAGTGCTGTTTGTCAAGAATAAGGATGGTTCGTTCCGTTTGTGTATTGATTACCGGGAATTGAATCGGTTGAAGATCAAGAATAAGTATCCTTTACCCCGTATCGATGATGTTTTGGATCAACTTCAGGGAGCTTCAGTATTTTCCAAGATCGACTTAAGATCTGGATACCATCAGTTGCGGATTCGAAAGTCGGATATCGCGATGACGGCGTTTCGAACACGCTATGGTCATTATGAGTTTGTGGTTATGCCGTTTGGATTGACTAATGCACCTGTGGTATTCATGGAGTTAATGAATCGGGTTTTCATCGACTTTTTAGATCAGTTTGTTGTTGTCTTCATCGATGACATTTTGATTTATTCTCGTAACCGAGAGGAACACGAGGTTCATCTTCATCAGGTTCTCAACGTGTTAAGACGAGCGCAACTTTATGGAAAGTTTTCCAAATGCGAGTTCTGGATGTCCGAAGTGACTTTTCTCGGGCATGTAATTTCATCAGATGGAGTGCGTGTTGATCCTCAGAAGACGGATGCTATCCAGGATTGGTTACCTCCGAAGAATGTTAAGGAAATCCGAAGCTTTCTCGGATTAGCCGGTTATTATCGGCGGTTTGTGGAAGGATTTTCTAAAATTGCTCAACCATTGACGAACCTTTTGCGTAAGGATAGGAAATACACGTGGTCCGACGCGTGTCAGCGGAGTTTTGAGGAACTCAAGAGCCGGTTAATTTCAGCACCTGTTCTTTCCTTGCCGCAAGGGACGGAAGGATTTGTGGTTTATAGTGATGCGTCCGGGCAGGGTCACGGATTATTGCCTATGCTTCACGGCAATTGAAACCTTACGAGGTTAATTATCCGACCCACGACCTGGAGCTAGCAGACGTGGTTTTCGCGTTGAAATTTGGCGTCATTACCTTTATGGCGTTACCTGTCAAATCTTCACTGATCACAAGAGTTTGAAGTATATATTTACTCAGAAGGAGTTAAATATGCGACAGAGACGGCAGTTGGAACTAATCAAAGATTATGATATCGAGATCCTTTACCACCCGGGCAAGGCGAACGTTGTCTCCGACGCCTTGTGTTGTAAGTCCGTTCAGGAGCAGATGCTTGCTCGTTTAACAGTTCAGAAGGAGCTTCATCAGGAATTCCTTAGACCCGAGATCGAGGTATGGCTTCAGCGAGTTCAGGGACAGCTTTGTATGTTAGAGATTTCATCATCACTTGAGGAGGCAATCAGGGAGAATCAGGGTTCAGACCCATTTTTATTACGCATTCGAGAGGATGTGACTCAGGGGAAAGCCCGTGGATTCGTGGTCCACGAGGATGGACTTTTGAGATTTAAGAATCGGTTGTGCGTACCGGCGAATGACGAGTTGAAAAACTCGATTTTGAGAGAAGCTCATGCTACCCCTTATTCTGTTCATCCGGGGTCTAGCAAGATGTACAAGGACTTGAAACAAAATTACTGGTGGAGTAATATGAAACGAGAAGTCACGGAATTTGTTTCGAGATACTTAACCTGTCAGCAAGTTAAGATTGAACATCAGCGACCGGCGGGTATGCTGAAACCTCTCCCTATTCCAGAGTGGAAGTGTGAGGACATTTCTATGGATTTCATCACGAGTTTGCCGACGAGTCGTCGTGGCATGAATACGATCTGGGTGATTGTGGACCGCTTAACTAAATCAGCTCATTTCCTTGAGATTAAGGATACTTGGGGTCCCGAGAGACTTGCCCAGTTATTCATCAAAGAGATAGTGAGACTACACGGTACTCCTAAAAGTATCGTTTCCGATCGTGACGGACGATTTGTGTCTCATTTTTGGAAATCAGTTCATCGTGCTATGGGAACTCCTTTTTAGTAGGAGAGTATGTAATATCCGGATTTATTACTGTGTATTTCATCTGTACATTGAACCCTGTATTATTTTGGGAATGATGATATTGATAATGAAGTATGATCATTATCGTATTTGTATCTTTATACATGGGTGTAGCAACATATAAATTTTTCTCCATGCATATACGTGGTAACGTACGTTAAGAATGTAACTTAACGTACGTAACCTGTTAATGTTAACGTACGCTACGAATGAAGTGTAGCGTACGTAATGCGGTCAATTATTGGGTAGGCCGGCTAGCACATGGGGTACATGGGGGTGGGCTCGACCAAGATACCCGCTAGATTCGCACGGCATGAACCTGGACACTTTTTAAGTCAACGGACTTTAACGTACGTTATGGGCATCAGGTAGCGTACGTAAATTATATGGGTTACGTACGTAACACGATTAATGTAGCGTACGTAATGAAGTCCAGAAACAAGACAGTGAACTATTTTGAACGATAACGTACGTTATGAAGAAGCCCTAGCGTACGTAACACTCAGAAAATTATAAAAGGAGCAGCACCCCATTTCATTCCAGCTCGTCCTTTTGCCCCTAAACTTCACCATATTCGCCCCCAGAAGATTTCCAGCCCCTTTTAACACCTTTAGATCATTTGTCACTGAATCATTGAGATCGTATGACACTACTTGATCATTGAAGACAACTTATATTGGATTTTGGAGTAGAAACCATCACGAGTCGGCGTTGAAGCAACCGGAGTTGGATTTTATTTATAGTCTCAGTATTTTCTTCCTCTTAAGGTATGTCATACTACTTCCAACTTTGATATTATGTTGTTAAAGACGATATGATCACACTACCAAGAATAGTAGATCACTTTGACGATATATGCGACCTAGTATCATATTTAAACTATGATGATCGAATTATTATGGTTTAGAACACCGAAGTTGAACCTTGTTGTGACAAAGATAAGAATAGTGGATTGTAAACCGTATCAAATGTTATCGTCATTTTGATCGTAGACTTAGTGCCAATTTCCATCTTTACTATATGGATTTTGGAAAGAATCATCATAGTTGTAATCTTACTTGCATAGATGGAATAAGTAGTTCACTTTCAATATAAGCCTGGATTTAATGACGATATTAGACCTGTTATATCAACCTTAGACCAACCGAATCTTGCATGGGTATTACAATCAAGATTGAGAATAGTATTACGATGATATTCGTATCCTTGGAATTGAAGATATTAATCCGTAGATCATTCATGAGTATGATATATATATATATATATCTGAAGGTATATTAGGTTACTCACTAAGGATTTCGTAATACTCCGTCACTAATCGAGGCAGTCAGCTGCCCAGTGAGAAACTGACATACATGTTTAACGTACGTTAAGTTTGCCAATTAACGTACGTTATATTATGTTATTAACGTACGTTACGTCTGGTATGTAACGTACGTTACACTATCAGGCGAGTCAAGTCGACTGATCAGAGAGGAACTGTCAGTATATGGTTAACGTACGCTAGACTTCATAGTTACGTATGCTAACGAGTAAGTCTAACGTACGTTACAGAGGACATGTAACGTACGTTATGTAAGTCAGACAGTTTTCGTTTTGTGGACTTTCAACCGTAATTTGGATGGTTAGATCTTCGTTCGACCTAAGATGAATTCCATGTTATTTATCTTATTTAAGGTTCGAACTTTTCTACGTGATTGATCGAGAGGGGCGACCTTCGAGTATCTCATTTTCGTGGAAGTATTGTTCTGTCTTCTAATCGAGGCAAGTACTCTAATTAGAATTGTTTATATTATGACAATTATGATCTGATTGTATCGTGTAAATATGTTGTGAAAATATGTCCACCATGCGTTGATCCGGCGGGAATCATCATGGGAATCTATAGCTGTGTGCGCTGGATCGTTGGACAGGTAGTTCCACCATGTGTTGGTCCGACGGGATCATCATGGGAATCTATAGCTGTGTGCGCTGGATCGTTGGAATACCACCAGTATGTTGAAACTGTTATGATATGATATGTGTTGTGGATATTCTCGTTGGAGAAACTTGTTATGATATAATTGTTGATTATATCACTGTGGTATGATTATTGTACTTGTACTAGCATCGTTGTGCTAACCCCTTCGGGGGTGAACATTGTGTTTGTTCAGGATCCAGGAGAGCGGGGAAACAACCACTGGAGATGCATGACGACGAGGGTGCAAAGTGATGTTCCTAGGTTTATCATTCGTTATTTGTTGGTTATTTCAATAAGTACTCGAGTACGTCGTCCGTTTATAATGTTTGAATTTTAGTGATGTAATAATAACTCTTCATTGGATATTTGTATTTCGGTTTTTGAACCAGACGGTCGTATTTTACTTCAGCAATTTCATAAAGCGGTATCTATTATTGTCTTTTCTTTTAATCAGCCTTGTAAATTCTTATGTAAAGGATTTACGGCGCTGTAATATTCCTGAATATATCGGGGGTGTTACAGAATATGGTATCAGAGCTAAGATTATGGATATCTTGGCCGTTGGGTTAAAGTAGGGGTCATTTATGTCTTTTGAGGTAACCGGCCGTGAATGACATCACTGCACTGCCTACGTCTTCATGCGAACGGTGGTTGTAAGTTCCTAAACTCTATCTCATTCTTTACATGTTGTGTCTCTTTATACTTGAACATTAGAACAATGTTGTTTCCTGTATATTAAGTACTTGTGCTTACAGTATGTTGAGAGGCGGACGTGGACGTGGTCGCGGTCGTGGACGCGGACGAAGGAATGCTGAAAGGGAGGCGTCGCCTTCTAATCAGGCTAGTCATAGCTCATGCGAGCCGCAGCAATCCATCAATAACGAACCGGAACCTGGTGTACCAGAAATCCTTCAAGTCGTGAACCAGATGACTCAGTTCGCACAGGTCGTGGACCGAATGCAAGTGGCGGCAGGAATTCAGCAGGGAGATGGACAACAAAGGATTCCAGAAATGGGAAATCGAGGTGACCGATGGTTACAAGAGGTGGCAAAGATGCAACCACCCAAATTTTATGGCTTTTCCGAGACTCCCACTTGGGACCATTGGTTGAAGGAACTGGAGAAAATTTTTGCTGGAATTAATTGCCCGAATGACAGGAGAGCTCCTATTGCCCAGTACTTTCTGATAGGAGAAGCATCCGAGTGGTGGGAAGCTATCCGGCCCGCTGATCATGATGCCGATTGGGCGTAATTTAAAATGATGATGGAAGCTCAGTATTGCCCTCGTCCTGTGAGGGAAGCCAAAATTCGAGAATTTTTCTCTGCTCAGCCATCAGATGAACCCGTATCCCAGACGATTAAGACGTTTAACCAGCAATTAACATTTGTTCGACATCTGGTCAGAACAGATGCGGAGATGATGATTCATTTTGAAATGAGAATGAAACCAGAAATCCAGAGGTACATGTCCGGTTTTGAATGTACCACTCTCCGCCAATACCAGGATAAGGTGTTGGCGTATGAAATTAAAGAAGCAGCAATGGAGAAGTTTATGGAATCGAAGAAACAGAAAGTCTCTGGTACTTTTACAGAGCACAAGAGCAGTGGGCCCCGCAAGGCCCAATCTTCTTTTTCTTTCAAGAAACCTCCGCACCCATCTAAGAACGGAAACAATTACGGAACAGTGTCAGCCACGACGGATACAGCTAGGAAGTGCTTTAATTGTGGTCGCCCAGGCCACCTTTGGCGCGATTGTTTGCGCACCCCAGTTACATGTTTTGACTGCGGATAGGAAGGGCACCGTGCGACGTTCTGCAAGGACGCCACCAAACACAAAGGAACCCGTTCATCACAGCCAGTTCAAAAGGAAGCTAGTATCCAACAGACGCAGCAAAGTGTTCAGATGCCTCAAAATTTTGGCCGTAGACGAGGCAGAGGACAATGGGACCAAAAGGGGGCGTCGAGTGCCGGATCTGTTCCCCCACGCCTGTATGAGATGAGGAGGACAGACGATCAGGATGCTGCTGTCGCATCAGGTACTGTCCAGATTCTTTCCCAACCAGTTAGCGTTTTATTCGATACAGGAGCTACGCATTCTTTTATATCTTTGTCTTGTGTAAATCGTTTGAATATTTCTGGTTTTCATACTTGTGAACCTTATGTTGTTGGTTTACCGAGTGGAGAGAGGATTTTTGGGAACTTAGAGACTAGAGATTTTCCTGTATTATTTGGGGGTAGGAAATGGCTCTCAAACCTAATTGTGATAGAAATGCAAGGAGATGACCTAATACTCGGAGACGATTGGCTTAATCGATATGGAGCAATTGTAAATTACCGAAGGAGGAATATTTCGCTTATCGCTGATAATGGCTCCGAAGTACTGTTTGAAGGATGGAAACCAGGAAGCTCAGGAAAGTTGATCAAAGCAATGAAAGTCACAAATTGTTGAAACAGTGTCAGACGGTACTGGTGTTATGCAATGAAGAAAGAAGATGAAATTGTGGAACTTTCATCCATTCCTATTGTGAACGAATTCCCAGATGTATTTCCTGACGAGTTACTTGGACTACCTCCACGACGGGACGTAGAATTCACGATTGAGCTGGAACCCGGAGCTACACCAATTTATAAGGCGCCGTATCGCATGGCACCTACAGAGATGTACGAACTGAAGAAGCAACTAGATGAATTACTGGACAAAGGCTATATTCAGCCAAGCGTTTCACCTTGGGGAGCGCCAGTTCTTTTTGTTCGAAAGAAGGATGGATCGCTTCGACTGTGTATTGACTACCGAGAGCTGAACAAGATGACGATTAAGAACAAGTATCCGTTGCCACGGATTGATGATCTGTTTGACCAGTTGCAAGGAGCAACAGTATTTTCAAAAATCGATCTAAGATCAGGATACCATCAGCTGAGGATTAAGGAATCTGATGTTCCAATGTCAGCATTCAGAACTCGCTACGGACACTATGAGTTTGTAGTGATGCCATTTGGTCTCACTAATGCGCCTGCTGTATTCATGCAGTTGATGAACCGAGTGTTCATCGAATATTTGGATAAATTTGTGGTCGTGTTCATTGATGATATTCTGGTATATTCTAAGAACCCGGAAGAACATGCGCAACATTTGCGGATTGTATTGGAACTTTTGAGAAGCGAGCAATTGTACACCAAACTTTCTAAGTGTGAATTCTGGCTAAAAGAAGTAATGTTCCTCGGCCATGTGGTGTCAGCTGAAGGAGTCCGAGTAGATCCTCAGAAGATCGAAGCAATTATGGAATGGAAGCCTCCAAAGAATGTGAAAGAAGTCCTAAGTTTCTTAGGACTCGCTGGGTATTATCGTCGGTTCGTGGAGGGGTTTTCCAAAATTTCCCGCCCACTTACTCGACTCCTACAGAAAACTCAAAAGTTTGAGTGGAATGAGTTGTGTTAGGTTAGCTTTGATGAATTAAAGAAGAGATTGACGACGGCACCGATTCTATCACTTCCACAGGGAACTGGAGGATTTATAGTTTACAGTGATGCTTCGAACCAAGGACTCGGGTGCGTATTGATGCAGAATGATAAGGTGATCGCTTATGCGTCACGACAGCTGAAACCTTATGAAGTAAATTACCCAACGCATGATTTGGAGCTAGCAGCAGTGGTTTTTGCTTTGAAGATCTGGAGGCATTATCTGTACGGGACTCACTGTCAAATCTTTACGGATCACAAGAGTCTCAAGTACATATTCAGTCAGAAAGAATTAAACATGCGGCAAAGAAGATGGTTAGAACTGATTAAAGACTATGACTTGGAGATTTTATATCATCCAGGCAAAGCGAATGTAGTGGCCGATGCACTTATCCGCAAGCCTGTTTCTATTCAGATGCTGGAGACGCTGACCTCCCAACTTAGCCTTCAATGAGAGATGATTCGTGAAGGAATTGAAGTGTGGTTACAAAGAATCCAAGGACAACTGTGCGTGATGGAGATAACTTCATCATTAACCGAAGAAATCAAATCCGCAGAAAGCGGATGATCCTCTGATGATTCGGTTACGTGATGAAGTAATCAAGGGAAAGGCCCCCGGATTCCTAATTCATGATGATGGAATTTTGAGATTCCAGAACCGACTCTGCGTTCCTGATATCGATGTTCTGAAACAGACGATTATGAAGGAAGCTCACAGTTCACCCTATTCTATCCACCTGTGCACCAAGAAATGTATAAGGACTTGAAGCAAAATTTACGTGGGGCAACATGAAGAAAGATGTAGCGGACTATGTTTCGAAATGCTTGACTTGTCAGTAGGTTAAGATCGAGCATCAACGGCCTGCCGGAATGTTGAAGCCACTCCCAATTCCTGAATGGAAGTGGGAGGACATATCGATGGACTTTATCACTAATATGCCGAGAACTGTGACAGAATGAACAGGATTTGGGTGATAGTTGATCGTTTAACCAAATCAGCTCATTTTCTAGGCATTAAGGATACGTGGGGACCAGAGAGGTTGGCATGAGTATTTATTTCGGAGATAGTTCGATTGCATGGTACGCCGAAGACCATTGTTTCTGACCGAGACGGCCGTTTTGTGTCTCACTTTTGGAAAGCAGTTCATAAGGCCTTGGGGACCGAATTGAACTTCAGTACAGCTTATCACCCGCAAACTGACGGACAATCTGAGAGAACTATACAAACGGTGGAAGACATGCTAAGGGCCTGTGCCTTAGATTGGTCAAACGATTGGGAAGTTCATCTACCGTTGATTGAATTAACCTACAACAATAGTTGGCATGCTTCCATTAAGATGGCACCGTTTGAGGCATTATACGGAAGGAGATGCATATCGCCCCTATGATGGGACGATTCATTGGACTTGATCGGAACAGAACCAGAGTTGATCGTGCAGACTCGAGAGAAGATAGCCTTGATCCGTAAAAGGCTGTTGACCGCCCAGAGTCGCCAGAAATCCTACGCGGACGTACGCCGTCGCCCATTGGAGTTCAATACTGGAGACCATGTACTTTTGAAGGTTTCTCCTACTCGGGGAACCTTTCGTTTCGGAAGGAAAGGAAAGCTGAGTCCGAGATATATCAGACCATTTGAGATCCTTGAGAGAGTTGGAGAGTTGGCATACAGATTGGCATTGCCACCGGCATTGAGCCATGTTCATAACGTATTCCACGTATCCCAGTTACGGAGATATATACCCGACCCTAGTCATGTCATTGATTTTGGGGAAATCGAAGTCGCTCAAGATGGGACGTTTGAAGAAAGACCGGTCAAGATACTCGAGAGTCGGGTTAAACAGTTGAGGAACAAACCCATCGTTTTGGTCAAAGTTCAATGGTCACGCCACGGAGTGGAAGAAGCCACTTGGGAAACGGAAGCTGATATGAAGACTAGATATCCCGAGTTATTTTCGTCTTGAGTTTCGGGACGAAACTCCTTTTTAGTAGGAGAGTATGTAATATCCGGATTTATTACTGTGTATTTCATCTGTACATTGAACCCTGTATTATTTTGGGAATGATGATATTGATAATGAAGTATGATCATTATCGTATTTGTATATTTATACATGGGTGTAACAACATATAAATTTTTCTCCATGCATATACGTGGTAACGTACGTTAAGAATGTAACTTAACGTACGTAACCTGTTAATGTTAACGTACGCTACGAATGAAGTGTAGCGTACGTAATGCGGTCAATTATTGGGTAGGCCGGCTAGCACATGGGGTACATGGGGGTGGGCTCGACCAAGATACCCGCCAGATTCGCACGGCATGAACCTGGACACTTTTTAAGTCAACGGACTTTAACGTACGTTATGGGCATCAGGTAGCGTACGTAAATTATATGGGTTACGTACGTAACACGATTAATGTAGCGTACGTAATGAAGTCCAGAAACAAGACAATGAACTATTTTGAACGATAACGTACGTTATGAAGAAGTCCTAGCGTACGTAACACTCAGAAAATTATAGAAGGAGCAGCACCCCATTTCATTCCAGCTCGTCCTTTTGCCCCTAAACTTCACCATATTCGCCCCCAGAAGATTTCCAGCCCCTTTTAACACCTTTAGATCATTTGTCACTGAATCATTGAGATCGTATGACACTACTTGATCATTGAAGACAACTTATATTGGATTTTGGAGTAGAAACCATCACGAGTCGGCGTTGAAGCAACCGGAGTTGGATTTTACTTATAGTCTCAGTATTTTCTTCCTCTTAAGGTATGTCATACTACTTCCAACTTTGATATTATGTTGTTAAAGACGATATGATCACACTACCAAGAATAGTAGATCACTTTGACGATATATGCGACCTAGTATCATATTTAAACTATGATGATCGAATTATTATGGTTTAGAACACCGAAGTTGAACCTTGTTGTGACCAAGATAAGAATAGTGGATTGTAAACCGTATCAAATGTTATCGTCATTTTGATCGTAGACTTAGTGCCAATTTCCATCTTTACTATATGGATTTTGGAAAGAATCATCATAGTTGTAATCTTACTTGCATAGATGGAATAAGTAGTTCACTTTCAATATAAGCCTGGATTTAATGACGATATTAGACCTGTTATATCAACCTTAGACCAACCGAATCTTGCATGGGTATTACAATCAAGATTGAGAATAGTATTACGATGATATTCGTATCCTTGGAATTGAAGATATTAATCCGTAGATCATTCATGAGTATGATATATATATATATATATATATATATATATATATCTGAAGGTATATTAGGTTACTCACTAAGGATTTCGTAATACTCCGTCACTAATCGAGGCAGTAAGCTGCCCAGTGAGAAACTGACATACATGTTTAACGTACGTTAAGTTTGGCAATTAACGTACGTTATATTATGTTATTAACGTACGTTACGTCTGGTATGTAACGTACGTTACACTATCAAAGTAGTCAAGTCGATCGATCGAGAGGAATCACAAGATATGGTTAACGTACGCTAGACTTCATAGTTTACGTACGCTAACGAGTAAGTCTAATGTACGTTACAGAGGACATGTAACGTACGTTATGTAAGTCAGACAGTTTTCGTTTTGTGGACTTTCAACCGTAATTTGGATGGTTAGATGTTCGTTCGACCTAAGATGAATTCCATGTTATTTCTCTTATTTAAGGTTCGAACTTTGCTACGTGATTGATCGAGAGGGGCGACCTTCGAGTATCTCGTTTTCGTGGAAGTATTGTTCTGTCTTCTAATCGAGGCAAGTACTCTAATTAGAATTGTTTATATTATGACAATTATGATGTGATTGTATCGTGTAAATATGTTGTGAAAATATGTCCATCATGCGTTGATCCGACAGGAATCATCATGGGAATCTATAGCTGTGTGCGCTGGATCGTTGGACAGGTAGTTCCACCATGTGTTGGTCCGACGGGATCATCATGGGAATCTATAGCTGTGTGCGCTGGATCGTTGGAATACCACCAGTATGTTGAAACTGTTATGATATGATATGTGTTGTGGATATTCTCGTTGGAGAAACTTGTTATGATATAATTGTTGATTATATCACTATGGTATGATTATTGTACTTGTACTTGCATCGTTGTGCTAACCCCTTCGGGGGTGAACATTGTGTTTGTTCAGGATCCAGGAGAGCGGGGAAACAACCACTGGAGATGCATGACGACGAAGGTGCAAAGTGATGTTCCGGCCGGGTTTACTGTCTGTTATTTGTTGGTTATTTCAATAAGTACTCGCGTACGTCGTCCGTTTATAATGTTTGGATTTTAGTGATGTAATAATAACTCTTCATTGGATATTTGTATTTCGGTTTTTGAACCATACGGTCGTATTTTACTTCAGCAATTTCATAAAGCGGTATCTGTTATTGTCTTTTCTTTTAATCAGCCTTGTAAATTCTTATGTAAAGGATTTACGGCGCTGTAATATTCCTGAATATATCGGGGGTGTTACACAGATAATCGTCGTCGACCACTAGAGTTCGAGGCAGGCGACCACGTGTTGGTCAAGGTATCCCCAAGTCGAGGTATTTTCCGTTTTGGAAAACGGGGAAAGTTGAGTCCGAGATTCATTGGATCGTTTGAGATTTTGGATCGAGTAGGCGAGCTAGCTTATCAATTGGCTTTACCTCCGGCATTGAGCCGAATTCATAATTTGTTTCACGTCTCTCAATTGCGGAAGTACGTTGCCGACCCGAGTTACATACTTCAGTTCGATGAAATCGAGATCGCAGATGATCATTCGTATGAGGAGCGTCCCGTACAAGTCTTAGAGCGGCTAATCAAACAGTTGAGGAATAAGGCGATTCCTTTGGTTAAAATTCAGTGGTCTAGACATGGAGTCGAAGAGGCTACTTGGGAAACCGAGGATAGTATGCGGGAGAGTTATCCCGAGTTGTTTGACCCTTAGTTTCGGGGACGAAACTCTTTTAAGGGGGGTGTATGTAATACCCGGTTGTAATTCAGTCATTATCATTCAGTAATTTCATTCGGTAATTGTCACTCAGTAGATTTTCACTCATTAATAATCATTCATCAATCATGTTCATTCATCCATGTTCACCGTTCGGTATAACTTCGAGTTGTGTATCGATATTGTTCATTGATTCAACTTTCCACGGATGAGTTCGACTTTGTTAAATCACCATTAATTTTTGGAAACTCTAAAGATTTTGAATCTTTTCAATATTATAGAGCATCGAGTTAACTTTCCAATGGTTCAAACGGTGAGTCAATCGGAGTCCGGACGAGAGAGTTATGGTCGAAATAGCTCAGACACTCATTTTCCAGTTTTTGGCCGAGCAGCCTGTACCTTGTGCCGCGGCACACTGCCGCGGCACACCCGTCCGGGCCGCGGCACACTCGTGTTACACTTATCGGCCAAACCCCTCTGTACTGTGTGCTGCGGCACATGTCGGCCGGGCCGCGGCACACTTCCGAGTCACTGCCGCGGCACACCCGTCCGGGCCGCGGCTCACTCGTATAGCTTTCTCGGTCATTCAGCGTATATACCTTGTGCCGCGGCACACTGCCGAGACACTGCCGCGGCACACTCGGCCTGGGCCGCGGCACACAGGGTAGTCAACCCTATAATTGTGTTTTTGAGCGAGTTTCAGCTCATTTCTTCATTCCTTCACCTTCTTGCGCGAGAGAGAGACTTGAGGGAGAGAATTTTCTTCACCTATCACTTGAGTGTGGATTTTAATCATTTTCATTCGGTTGTGAAGCTCGGATCATCGATCTATCGCGTATTTCTTCGGATCATAGTGCTTGGATCTTCAAAGGTATTATTCATCAAACCTCTTGGATTTTCGATTTGTGTTGAGATATGATGTTTTGGATGTTAAGATCATGTTGTATGAAGTGATATACGCATGATTATGGATATGTTCGATTATTCATTGGATTATTGAAGCATTATTCAAGAACACTTTGAATATTGAGTTGGATTTGGGGGTTTTCGATTAATCGTTATTATAATCACGAATTCGTATATTCATATTGTATTATTGATCGTATTGAAGATGTTTTGTTGGTTTGAAACACTTCTTTGGTTTGGATGTTGGTATTATTGAGGCTTGGTTATAAACAATCGAAGTTTGGCCACAAAGTGTTCGATATAATGTCCCAATGAACTTGGTTTAGTCGTATCGACGTTTTGAGTTCGTTATATTCGTGTTTGATTCGTATGTTGAACGGATTGTTGGTAATTATGTTATTCGAGGTTGTTCGAGCGACCAATATCTCAATTAGGACATTGTTCGTGGAAGGATAATCGCCACCGGTGTTGTGTAAGTTAATTCTTACTCGGTTAAAAGGATATTCATTCCTTTTGTTGTTGATCATTCATAATCATAACTCATTCATCATTGTATTAATCATATTGGGACTTGTAATTGTCGAATAATCCTTTCATTCACGAGGAACGGCGGTTCCAATCATTTCATTGGGTTATCAATCACTTCACTATCATTTTCATCTCGGTGAGTCATATTTGACCTTGTCGAATTATTATTCATTGATATTCATTGTGGTCATTCTCGTTCATATGACCTTCTGGGTTCATATTGCGTGGCCGGGTGCGGATGTGTGGAATTTTTAGTCGGGCACGCGATGGCCATGTATTGGGAGTGATACATTGGGTTGTGCACACGGTAAAGATTAACTCCGTGAGACTAATTAGGTACAAGGACGGGTGTGTCCGGTCATCCGTCTTGTACACTTGCACAGAACACTACGGGCGTACTATGATACTCCTCTTCAGCGTAATTCATAACTAAGGATAATTCATAACTTCAGATATATCATGATTGTGTATTTTCAACCCTTGAGGATTGTTGTTCTGTGTAACTGACCCCGTTTGGAGATTTTGTTTTCAGGTCACGGCAAGGCAAAGGCACGGGAAGAGCATGTTAACGGCGAGGAGTCTCAGTGATACTAGTAGGGGGTCCGAGTCATTCCGGTTATTCCAGTCATTTCAGTCACTTCCGTCATTTGTATTTTCCGCTGCAAATTCCGTTTAAGATGTTTATTTATTCAGAGTGGTGTATTTTATCTTCATATAAAATATACTAGTATTCTGTTTTGTCCTGATGTAATGTACTTAAACTCCTCATCGGAGTAATTATTGTTGTAATGTGGTTCGGTACTACATTTACCCTGTGTAATTCATTCATTTTCATTCGCCTAGTGGGTCCCAGTCGGGGGTCCACGGCACTGTAATATCCGCCTAGTTTGGGGTGTTACAGAGTTGGTATCAGAGCGTGGTTTTGAATACTACCTTTCGAGTCATGTCTCATTTGAAATCATCGTCATCGGACTAGTATCCTTGGAATTTCGCGTCACGTGTGACCTGTGCAAATGCCGAGCCAATCAGACCAAGAACTGTAAGATTTCTAACGCCATGGTATAATTTCTGGCAATAAGAATCATTCATTCATAATTCATCAGTTAACAATCCTCAATCATCATTTTCATTTTGACCAGGACGGTCATGTTAACTCGTTAATCACTCGATTCATTTCATTACTCAGTTGTTGATCAGGAAGATCATATCATTAATCTTGTTAACATGTACAAGATAATCATTTCAATAATTTCATCAGATAATCTTGTCACCTCAGTTAATCATTCATATAATCACTGTGTTAGAGCGTGTATGCTCATTTTCATCATTTAATGACGTAATCATAATGTGATATTCATGCGGTGGATTTAACTATCATGTGACTTTCCTACTTCAGTATGGAGAGAGCAGGCAGAGGACGTGGAGGACGAGGCCGCGGAGCGGGCCGAATTCCTAGAACTCGTGTGAATACACGTGCGAACGCGAGGAATAATGCTAACTCATCAAGCAGCGACGCTGCTACTCATTCACCTGGACGTGATCATTCTCTATCGGGGAGTCATACCCGGGACACGGCTCAGTCAGAAGGTGTCCGGGTTGACCCACTCGCTTTTATGCAGGGCATGATGGCCCAAATGAACCAGATGGCACAGCTGATGGAGACGATGCACAACTCAGTCAATCAAAATCAACAGGCTCCTCCGCCGCCACCTCAGAGGCAAGAGAGGAATGTGAGCAGTATCATCGGCGACATCTCTCGCCAAAGGCCACCTACTTTTGAAGGCTCGTCTGAGCCGGCGAAGATTATTCATTGGCTCGAACATTTCGAGAAGTTGTTTGCTATGGTAGGGTGTCCCGAGGGACACAAATTTTCAGTTGAGGCTTACTACCTGGGTAAGAGCGCACATTCTTGGTGGTTGTCGTTGAAGCCCACCGAAGGATCATGTACTTGGGATCAGTTCAAAACTCTCATGATGGAGATGTATTATCCGGCCCCACTCAGGGAAGCTAAATTGTCGGAATTACTCACTCCCGACCCCTCAGCAGACGAGGATGTTCTCGCCATTGCCGAGAAATTTCAGGAACTTCTTCCGTTCGCCTCATCTATCATTCATTCCGAGGCGGATAAGATTAAGTATTTCAGCAAGAGGCTAAAACCTCGTATGAGACTATAGTTGCTTAATCATAATTGCACCACGTTGGCTGAATTCATTGAGAAAGCTCTTACCTATGAGCTTACTGCTAAGGAGATTGCTAAGCAGCAATCTTCATCTGCTAGCAAGAAGTCCAAGAACCGTAACCAGTCTGACGGCAGTCAGGCTACTTTCAAGAAACCTCGTGCGGGCTCTGCTTTTTCGGAGCGACCTCCTGTGACGCTTAAGCCCGTGGAATCTCAATCACGAGCGGCCAGTTCGGCCATCACCTGTTTTAACTGTGGGGATCTTGGTCATGTCAGCACCAAGTGTCCGAGACAGTCTGTCACGTGCCATAATTGCGGAATTGTTGGGCATAAGGTCTGTTTTTGCCGTAGGGACTCCAAACCTACTCCGGCGTCATCTCAGGCGCCGAAGCAATCAGCTGTTCAAAATCAAAGCCACTCAAGGCTGCTCAAGACGACAGAGCGAATAAAGGTGGAGCCTTTAGCCATCGACGAGCGTCCGGCAGGGACTAGCAAGCCCCGGATTTATGAGATGAAGAAGACCGATGATCCAGAGGCCCGAATGATCTCAGGTACACTCGATATTCTATCTCAACCTGTGTGTACCCTTTTTGATACTGGTGCATCGCATTCATTCATTTCCGAGTCATGTTTGAGTAGACTACGTCTGGGTAGTGCTACTAGTTGTGAGCTCTATGTCATTGCTCTATGTCCGATTCAGCTTCATGGTCGGGTATGGCCAGCGGACCTAATCGTAGTAGATTTGCCTAGAGACGACGTCATCTTGGGTATTGATTGGATGGATCGTCATGATGCCATCATTAGTGTCCGTAAGTGTATGGTCACTATCATTTCAGACGATGGGGTCGAATGTGTGTTTCAGGGAGGTAATCCCGGCTGTTCTGGTAAGGTCATTAATTTGATGAAAGCAGTGAGATTACTCAATCAGGGGTGTGTTGGTTATTGGTGCTATATGACCAAAACCGAGAAATCATCAGTAATGTTGACGGATATTCCGGTAGTGAGGGAATATGCCGATGTTTTTCCAGACGAGTTACCTGGTTTGCCTCCACAGAGAGATGTGGAATTCACGATTGAGTTGGAGCCCGGTACATCTCCAATATCGAAGGCACCGTACCGGATGGCCCCGACCGAAATGCAGGAGTTGAAGAATCAACTTGAGGAGTTGTTCGAGAAGGGTTATATCTGACCGAGTGCGCCCCCGTGGGGAGCACCAGTGCTGTTTGTCAAGAATAAGGATGGTTCGTTCCGTTTGTGTATTGATTACCGGGAATTGAATCGGTTGACGATCAAGAATAAGTATCCTTTACCCCGTATCGATGATATTTTGGATCAACTTCAGGGAGCTTCAGTATTTTCCAAGATCGACTTAAGATCTGGATACCATCAGTTGCGGATTCGAAAGTCGGATATCGCGACGACGGCGTTTCGAACACGCTATGGTCATTATGAGTTTGTGGTTATGCCGTTTGGATTGACTAATGCACCTGCGGTATTCATGGAGTTAATGAATCGGGTTTTCATCGACTTTTAGATCAGTTTGTTGTTGTCTTCATCGATGACATTTTAATTTATTCTCGTAACCGATAGGAACATGAGGTTCATCTTCATCAGGTTCTCAATGTGTTAAGACGAGCGCAACTTTATGGAAAGTTTTCCAAATGCGAGTTCTGGATGTCCGAAGTGACTTTTCTCGGGCATGTAATTTCATCAGATGGAGTGCGTGTTGATCCTCAGAAGACGGATGCTATCCAGGATTGGTTACCTCCGAAGAATGTTAAGGAAATCCGAAGCTTTCTCGGATTAGCCGGTTATTATCGGCGGTTTGTGGAAGGATTTTCTAAAATTGCTCAACCATTGACGAACCTTTTGCGTAAGGATAGGAAATACACGTGGTCCGACGCGTGTCAGCGGAGTTTTGAGGAACTCAAGAGCCGGTTAATTTCAGCACCTGTCCTTTCCTTGCCGCAAGGGACGGAAGGATTTGTGGTTTATAGTGATGCGTCCGGGCAGGGTCTCGGATGTGTGCTCATGCAAAATGGGAAGGTTATTGCCTATTCTTCACGGCAATTGAAACCTTACGAGGTTAATTATCCGACCCACGACCTGGAGCTAGCAGACGTGGTTTTCGCGTTGAAATTTGGCGTCATTACCTTTATGGCGTTACCTGTCAAATCTTCACTGATCACAAGAGTTTGAAGTATATATTTACTCAGAAGGAGTTAAATATGCGACAGAGACGGTAGTTGGAACTAATCAAAGATTATGATATCGAGATCCTTTACCACCCGGGCAAGGCGAACGTTGTCGCCGACGCCTTGTGTCGTAAGTCCGTTCAGGAGCAGATGCTTGCTCGTTTAACAGTTAAGAAGGAGCTTCAGCAGGAATTCCTTAGACCCGAGATCGAGGTATGGCTTCAGCGAGTTCAGGGACAGCTTTGTATGTTAGAGATTTCATCATCACTTGAGGAGGCAATCAGGGAGAATCAGGGTTCAGACCCATTTTTATTACGCATTCGAGAGGATGTGACTCAGGGGAAAGCCCCTGGATTCGTGGTCCACGAGGATAGACTTTTGAGATTTAAGAATTGGTTGTGCGTAACGGCGAATGACGAGTTGAAAAACTCGATTTTGAGAGAAGCTCATGCTACCCCTTATTCTGTTCATCCGGGGTCTAGCAAGATGTACAAGGACTTGAAACAAAATTACTGGTGGAGTAATATGAAACGAGAAGTCACGGAATTTGTTTCGAGATGCTTAACCTGTCAGCAAGTTAAGATTGAACATCAGCGACCGGCGGGTATGCTGAAACCTCTCCCTATTCCAGAGTGGAAGTGGGAGGACATTTCTATGGATTTCATCACGAGTTTGCCGACGAGTCGTCGTGGCATGAATACGATCTGGGTGATTGTGGACTGCTTAACTAAATCAGCTCATTTCCTTGAGATTAAGGATACTTGGGGTCCCGAGAGACTTGCCCAGTTATTCATCAAAGAGATAGTGAGACTGCACAGTACTCCTAAAAGTATCGTTTCCGATCGTGACGGACGATTTGTGTCTCATTTTTGGAAATCAGTTCATCGTGCTATGGGAACTCAACTTAATCTCAGTACCGCTTTTCATCCTCAGTCCGACGGGCAATCAGACAGGACTATTCAGACATTAGAGGACATGTTGAGGGCATGCGTCCTCGATTGGAAAGACGATTGGGAAGCCCAACTACCATTGATCGAGTTCACGTATAATAATAGTTGGCATGCTTCGATTAAGATGGCACCTTACGAGGCCTTGTACGGTCATCGTTGTCGATCTCCTTTGTGTTGGGATGATCTATCCGAATCAATCGGCACCGAGCCCGATATGCTTATAGCCGCCCGTGAGAAGGTAGCTTTGATCAGGAGTCGTTTGTTGACCGCTCAGAGTCGACAGAAATCCTATGCAGATAATCGTCGTCGACCACTAGAGTTCGAGGCAGGTGACTACGTGTTGGTCAAGGTATCCCCAAGTCGAGGTATTTTCCGTTTTGGAAAACGGGGAAAGTTGAGTCGGAGATTCATTGGACCGTTTGAGATTTTGGATCGAGTAGGCGAGCTAGCTTATCGATTGGCTTTACCTCCGGCATTGAGCCGAATTCATAATGTGTTTCACGTCTCTCAGTTGCGGAAGTACGTTGCCGACCTGAGTTATATACTTCAGTTCGACGAAATCGAGATCGCAGATGATCATTCGTATGAGGAGCGTCCCGTACGAGTCTTAGAGCGACGAATCAAACAGTTGAGGAATAAGGCGATTCCTTTGGTTAAAATTCAGTGGTCTAGACATGGAGTCGAAGAGGCTACTTGGGAAACCGAGGATAGTATGCGGGAGAGTTATCCCGAGTTGTTTGACCCTTAGTTTCGGGGACGAAACTCTTTTAAGGGGGTGTATGTAATACCCGGTTGTAATTCAGTCACTATCATTCAGTAATTTCATTCGGTAATTGTCACTCAGTAGATTTTCACTCATTAATAATCATTCATCAATCATGTTCATTCATCCATGTTCACCGTTCGGTATAACTTCGAGTTGTGTATCGATATTGTTCATTGTTTCAACTTTCCACGGATGAGTTCGACTTTGTTAAATCACCATTAATTTTTGGAAACTCTAAAGATTTTGAATCTTTTCAATATTATAGAGCATCGATTTAACTTTCCAATGGTTCAAACGGTGAGTCAATCGGAGTCCGGACGAGAGAGTTATGGTCGAAATAGTTCAGACACTCATTTTCCAGTTTTTGGCCGAGCAGCCTGTACCTTGTGCCGCGGCACATGCCGGCATGTGCCGCGGCACACTGCCGAGTCACTGCCGCGGCACACCCGTCCGGGCCGCGGCACACTCGTGTTACACTTATCGGCCAAACCCCTCTGTACTGTGTGCTGCGGCACATGTCGGCCGGGCCGCGGCACACGGCCGAGTCACTGCCGCGGCACACCCGTCCGGGCCGCGGCACACTCGTATAGCTTTCTCGGTCATTCAGCGTCTGTACCTTGTGCCGCGGCACACTGCCGAGACACTGCCGCGGCACACTCGGCCGGGCCGCGGCACACTGCCG
Source organism: Orobanche coerulescens (assembly GCA_033398695.1). Lineage (NCBI taxonomy): Eukaryota > Viridiplantae > Streptophyta > Magnoliopsida > Lamiales > Orobanchaceae > Orobanche > Orobanche coerulescens. The sequence goes on from CM065809.1 coordinate 181,855,319, forward strand.
ACCACTGGGAGCCGTTTTTGGCCCTGTGCCGCGGCACACTCGGCCTGGGAACCATATAATTGTGTTTTTGAGCGAGTTTCAGCTCATTTCTTCATTCCTTCACCTTCTTGCGCGAGAGAGAGACTTGAGGGAGAGAATTTTCTTCACCTATCACTTGAGTGTGGATTTTAATCATTTTCATTCGGTTGTGAAGCTCGGATCATCGATCTATCGCGTATTTCTTCGGATCATAGTGCTTGGATCTTCAAAGGTATTATTCATCAAACCTCTTGGATTTTCGGTTTGTGTTGAGATATGATGTTTTGGATGTTAAGATCATGTTGTATGAAGTGATATACGCATGATTATGGATATGTTCGATTATTCATTGGATTATTGAAGGATTATTCAAGAACACTTTGAATATTGAGTTGGATTTGGGGGTTTTCAATTAATCGTTATTATAATCACAAATTCGTATATTCATATTGGATTATTGATCGTATCGAGATGTTTTGTTGGTTTGAAACACATCTTTGGTTTGGATGTTGGTATTATTGAGGCTTGGTTATAAGCAATCGAAGTTTGGCCACAAAGTGTTCGATATAATGCCCCAATAAACTTGGTTTAGTCGTATCGACGTTTTGAGTTCGTTATATTCGTGTTTGATTCGTATGTTGAACGGATTGTTGGTAATTGTGTTATTCAAGGTTGTTCAAGCGACCGATATCTCAATTAGGACGTTGTTCGTGGAAGGATAATCGTCACCGGTGTTGTGTAAGTTAATTCTTACTCGGTTAAAAGGATATTCATTCCTTTTGTTGTTGATCATTCAGAATCATAACTCATTCATCATTGTATTAATCATATTGGGACTTGTAATTGTCGAATAATCATTTCATTCATGAGGAACGGCGGTTCCAATGATTTCATTGGGTTATCAATCACTTCACTATCATTTTCATCTCGGTGAGTCATTTTTGACCTTGTCGAATTATTATTCATTGATATTCATTGTGGTCATTCTCGTTCATATGACCTTCTGGGTTCATATTGCGTGGCCGGGTGCGGATGTGTGGAATTTTTAGTCGGGCACGCGATGGCCATGTATTGGGAGTGATACATTGGGTTGTGCACACGGTATAGATTAACTCCGTGAGACTAATTAGGTACAAGGACGGGTGTGTCCGGTCATCCGTCTTGTACACTTGCACAGAACACTACGGGCGTACTATGATACTCCTCTTCAGCGTAATTCATAACTAAGGATAATTCATAACTTCAGATATATCATGATTGTGTATTTTCAACCCTTGAGGATTGTTGTTCTGTGTAACTGACCCCGTTTGGGGATTTTTTTTTCAGTTCACGGCAAGGCAAAGCCACAGGAAGAGCATGTTAATGGCGAGGAGTCCCAGTGATACTAGTAGGGGCCCCCAGTCATTACGGTTATTCCAGTCATTTCAGTCACTTCCGTCATTTGTATTTTCCGCTGCAAATTCCATTTAAGATGTTTATTTATTCAGAGTGGTGTATTTTATCTTCATATAAAATATACTAGTATTCTGTTTTGTCCTGGTGTAATGTACTTAAACTCCTCATCGGGGTAATTATTGTTGTAATGTGGTTCGGTACTACATTTACCCTGTGTAATTCATTCATTTTCATTCGCCTAGTGGGTCCCAGTCGGGGATCCACGTCACTGTAATATCCGCCTATTTTGGGGTGTTACAATACATGAGACAGCGGAGATGGTTGGAGTTGATTAAGGATTACGACCTAGAGATCCTTTACCATCCGAGCAAGGCAAATGTGGTGGCAGATGCCTTGAGCCGAAAATCGATGTCGATCCGTGCACTTGAGTTACTTACGGCCTAACCAGGACTCCAGCGAGACTTGATGAGATTGAGCGTTGAGATTGTATTACCAGAGGGTTCCGGGCAATTGCGTACTCTTGAGATTTCTTCATCTCTAGTCGACGACATTAAATCGGGACAGTTGGAAGACCCGATGTTTATTCAGCTTTGAGAGAATGTAGGGAAGGGGAAAGCCCCGGGATTCGTGATACATGAGGATGGTGTGTTGAGATTCCGAGGTCGGCTTTGTGTTCTGAACGACTTGGAATTGAGACAGAGTATTATGAGAGAGGCTCATGCGTCACCTTACTCAGTCCATCCGGGCTCGAGTAAAATGTATAAAGATTTGAGGAAGAATTTCTGGTGGAATGACATGAAGAATGAGGTAGTCGAGTTTGTGGCTAAGTGTTTGACTTGTCTACAAGTCAAAATCGAGCATCAGCGGCCAGCCGGATTGTTGAAACCACTTCCCGTCCCGGAATGGAAGTGGGAAGATATTTCCATGGATTTTGTCACAAACTTGCCGAGGACGAAGATCGAATGAATATGGTGTGAGTCGGCACATTTTATGGGCATCAAGGATACTTGGGGTCCAGAACAATTGGCTCGTATTTTTATCGCGCAGATAGTGAGACTTCATGGTACGCTGAAGACTATTATTTCGGACAGAGATGGCCGGTTTGTATCGCATTTTTGGCAGGCGGTATATAAGGCATTGGGGACACGTTTGCGTTTGAGTACATCTTTCCACCCTCAGACCGATGGACAGTCCGAGCGTACCATTCAGACATTCGAGGATTTGTTGCGCGCATGTGCATTAGACTGGAGTAGTGACTGGGAGGAGCATCTGGCCTTGATTGAGTTTACGTATAATAATAGCTGGCACACGTCGATTAAGATGGCACCGTACGAGGCGCTTTATGGCCGACATTGCCGATCACCGATATGTTGGGACAAGTCGTCCGATTTAGTTGGCACCGAGCCGGATCTTGTATTAGAGACGAGGGATAAAGTTGAGTTGATTAGAAAGAGAATGTTGGCACCTCAGAGTCGACAAAAGTCTTATGCGGATGTTAGGCGTCGACCTTTGGAGTTTGAGGTGGGAGATCATGTTCTGTTGAGAGTGTCTCCGACGAAGGGAGTTTTCCGTTTTGGGAAAAAGGGGAAGCTCAGCCCGAGGTATATTTGGCCTTTCGAGATATTAGAGAGAGTTGACGAATTGGCGTACCGGTTGGCTTTACCTCCGTCGTTGAGTCATGTGCATAGTGTATTTCACGTCTCCCAGCTGATGAAGTATGTTCCGGACCCGTCCCATGTTATTGATTTCGGGGACGTGGAGATCGAGAAGGACGTCACGTTCGAGGAGAGGCCCGTTAGAATTTTGGAGCGTCGAGATAAACAGTTAAGGCACAAAACCATTCCTTTAGTTAAAGTGCAATGGTCGAGGCACGGAGTAGAAGAGGCAACGTGGGAGTTGGAGGAGGATATGCGTTCGAGGTACCCCGAGCTTTTTGATTCTTAAATTTCGGGACGAAACTTCTTTTTAGAGGGGGAGAATGTAATATCCGTACCTTTCCATTTTTAGCAGTTTCCATTCTTGGTGTATGTCTATTTTTATCGACTCGCTTGTAACCGTTTCGACATTTTGAACCTACTTTATTCTTGGAGTTTTTCCGTTTGGACGAGTTTTGGTGATGTTTTTACGTAATTCCATTCTATGTTATGTTTTGCCGTGTGAACGTTCGATCCTCGTAGAACTTGTTCGTTTTCATTGTTTCTTGATTTGTATGAGTTCGTATGGTTGAGTTGTTCGTGTTGTGACTTTCGGTTCATTAATCTGATGTCGTATTGTGATTTTCGAACACTTGGGCCATTTTTGTAATTTCCTATAAGTTAGGGAATTTCATCTTCGTTGTCGTATTTTGGATTCCTGGGTAGTCGGAATTGTATTTTATTGTAACGCTTAGATTCATCATCGAGAATACTTCGTGGCCATATTCTTGGTTCGATAAAGTGCAGGTTTTGGAGTCGTCTGAACCGCTTTGACAAAGAAATTTTCCTTAATCGGCCGCCCAAATAGGTGTTACGGCCGTAACACCCCATTCGTTACGACCGTAATGTTGGACATGTTACGGCCGTAATGTAGACCCTGTTATGGCCGTAATAGCCCGCTGTTTTAAAACAGCGGGCAGAGTCAGAAAACTTATTTTCTCACCTCTCTCTTCGTTTTCTCTCGTCCGGCGACATCAGAGGCGATTCCCACCAGTTTGGACCGGAACATTCTTCATTTTCCATCACCGTAGGGTCGTGCTAACATATTATCATCAACGTAATCATATTTTTCCGTCCGAATCCGAGGTAATTTCACCTAGAACCCTAACTTTGTCGATTTTGGGGGGGTTGGGTTGGGTTTTGTTTGATTAATTTCGAATTGTTCATGTATGTTGCGATATTCCTTAACGATTGTTGTTATTGTATGATTCCCAATCCGTTTTCCTCAAGTTTAATCCGTGAATTGTCGATACGGGGAGATTTTGTGTAAACACTCGCCCGTATCAATTAATCGTATATTGTCTTAGCTTGTAATCGGGGTTGTGGGAGTATTCCATTCGATTATTGTTGTCTGTTAGGACTTAGATATGTTGATCCTTCGTTTAGGGACCGTCGTTTTCCATCCGGATCGTTCGTAGTCGTTATTCATTCCCAATTCTTCGAAGATGTCTCAAAGGCAAGTACTTTACATTTGTTTACGCGTTCTAGTATTTGAATTATGCCATTTCGTGGTTGTATGGATGGATATGTGTATGTTCACCTAGGGACGGTACAACGGGGCCTCTAGGGGTACGTTGTTGTGAGTTTCGTACCGCGAACTATGGTTAACCACCCAGGGATGTCCGACGGGGCTCTGCGGGGTACGGTGGCCATGAGTCTCATACCGGGGTTAACTTTGAATTGTCTTTGAATTGTTTTGTTGGAGAAAATATGTCTTGTGCGTGTGCACCGTAAATATTCCGGAATATAAATGATTTCTAAAATGATTTTGGCGCATATTTTCATCTGATTAGAATGATAGTTCAAATGGATTGTACTTGCACTAGCAGTTGTCGCTAACCCCTTAAATGGGGGAAATACTTTTGTATTTCAGGTACAGGTCAATGAAGCAAACGAGCATGCGAGCCGTACGAGGATGATGGGCAGGCGTGATTTTGTTCAGTGGTTAATTATTGATGTCTTCTTTTGGGATTTCTTTATTAAGTAATTAGTTTAAGTACTCGAGTACTTCTCTCTTTAAATTTTTGACGTCGTATACCTGTTTTGGGAAGTGGATTTGATGCCAGTTTGTATTGTCGTATTTTAGTCTTTGGTCTTGAATATCGTGGATTGTGAAATTGTCATTTTGTTGTTGATGTATGTCGTTGTCGAATGTCTTGTTGGTACGTTAGCCTGGTGGATTCCACAGTGTAGGGTCCACGGCGCTGTAATATGACCTGATCGTCTTGGGGGTGTTACAGATGGAATGGCCACCTTAGTAGCACTATGATCAAATGTAACGAACATATGAGAGGATAGATTCAAAGGACGAAGTCTAAAATTGATGTGTCTAGATGCTGTACTCTTTTCCCTTCAAGACATTTTCCCACTAGGTTTTGCGTGACGAGGTTTTAACGAGGCAACATGACATTCGCTTGTTGACTAGGCACAAGGGGGAGTGTTAAAGTAATAATACCCATTGTGTGCCTAAGTCTGCTAGTTTACGGGCTTTCCTAGTTAGGGTAGGATTATGCTTGCTTGTATGTATTTCTCCCTATTTAAAGGGATGTCATCAATGGAATAATACACAGTTTTTGCTTTACTTTTTTGTTCAGTTATTTTCCCTTCAACATTAGCCAAATTAAGTGTAATTCAAATATATATATAAACACTATTAATAGAAACCTAATAAATGGCCATATTAAATTTTTAATAAAAATAAAACTATTCCTTTGGCTTAATTATCAGCCAGATTAAAATTATTTAAATTATCTTTCTCTATAAAAAATTAAATTATTAAACTCATTGTGCAAAATAATTATGAAGTAAAAATTATATATAAATTTAAATATATATTTAGATTCCGCAATCGACGGATCCCTTTATAAGATCGATATGGTATTCAAAGTCTTAGAGAAATGCGATTAATACAATTGGATAATTCGTCAAAATAGATTTTCTAATAAAAAATAGAGCAATTTATTTGGCTAACTTAATAAATAATATTATAAATATTTGTCAAACTAAAATTTTTAATTGACATAAAACTCGTAAATAAGACAGTTGTGATATTTAAATTTTAGATAAATAGAATTATTGTTAACTCAATAATTGGCCAATTAAATTTTCACTATAAAATTAAACTATTTATTTGTCCAACATAATAATTGGCCAAATTAAACATAATAAAAATAAATTTCTTAAACTTGCGCATGAAATAACTACGGGGTTGAAAAGTACACGCTCAATTCTAAGTATTTATTTAGGTTATCTATGAGTGGAGTTCTATTTTAAATCCATATGAGATTCAAGACATTAAATCCTACTTATTTAGGTTATCCATCAGTTAAGTGTCATTTTAAATCCATGTTGGATTCAAGATTTTAGATACATAAGAATCCATAATTAAGAGAATGCCACATAGGATAGAGAATTAATGTGGTGTTTCAAATCCAAAATACTGTTATATATATATATATATATTAAAGATATGATTCTATACATGGGAAATAAATATAGAATCAAATAACTTATAGAAAAATCTAGTATCCATATCATCTTGATATATAATTTAACTAGTATTGATGTAAAACACACACCAAGAAAGGACTGAAATGTATTTTCTTGAACACTCTCCAAGTGTCAAACATTAATACAAATGTGATGCATATGATTTTGCTTCAGTAGAAATAATATTAAAAAAAATACAACCTCGTGGAAAAAAATGAATACTTAGCGAGCAAAAAGAGCGCACAAAAAATCCACTACAAGTGCTGAAATATGTGATGTATACTTCCGTTGGAAGTATACACAAATGCTCCGTTAATAGGCTGCGCATGCCGATGCCTTTCACCTGTTTGAAAAATATATATTTCGATTGAGATTCAGTGAACAAGTCTTCAACGTTCTCATCAAGACTCACTTGTCTACTTCATTGCTCAATAATTTTTGCTGTTGGTGATTGTAGAAGAACTTCGGCGAGTTATGCTTTGTATTGTCACTCTTAATGAAATCTAACTTCATTTGTTGCATGCATGCAACATTTCCCTCAAATATGGAAGTAGGTGTGCAATAGTAAGGATCAATCCACACATTTCTCGAATAGATCTATAACTCATTGGAGCCAAACATATTTTTTAACAAACTCACGTGACGCAAGGATCTCTGTGTGTCGAGGAAGTAGATACCAGGGTCTACTTGGTAGATCTTCAAGATATCATCGTACTTCTAATGGTGAAAACATAATCAGTTTGGAAACATTCTTTATGCGGGTCCTAGAGGTAACCGACATCAGCAAAACCAACTAATATGTCGTAGGGTGTCTCTGGATAGGGGATATTATTCCTCGCTCTAGCATTTCTAGAGCGACAGTCACAAGACAACCTCTCTATACCTGTCGATTCAAAATTTGAATTCACAAGCCTTTTAAGGACAAAACACTCCCTCAATAACTATTGTAACCGCCCATCTGAAATCGACGATCTTATCCACGTAGTGCCATTGGCAATTTAGTTCGGCTCAACGACATATCTACCCCAGACCAAGCTCATCTGCACGTCTTTGAGCTCGAGGGCCATTGATGGCAACCGATACGACCTGCCATCCACATGTCTGGTCACATTCAACTCAACGCTTATGTGGCGCTTACCAAGTTAGATCGAGTAACAATCCAATATGTCCGGACCGATCGACTTAAGAAAATGGCCCAACAAATCGGCTGGTGGACCGAGCAGGCATGCTACGTGGAGGTCCAACCAGACCAGAGACCAAGCAGACAACCCTTGCACTATATGGACAAACAGAAGCGCCAGAGACCGAGCTGAATAAGAGGGGACGAAGGTCGACTTGCTTGCTGCTTCCTCATGTCTCCACAGGCGATGACACGTGTCTCTGAAAAAGTACTCCTTCTGACATGTGTTTGGAAAGCTTCCCAATATTTCTCAGTTGTCAGCCTTCTGATTGGCCAGAGTTATCTATAAATAGGGACAATATGTGATATAAAAGGACTTTTGAAAAATTATAGTAATTGTAATATCCGCAATTTCGAATTTCGGTAATTTTCTTTTTTTCGGCGGAAGTCCGTTTTGACGACTCGCTCATGACCGTTTCGTCATTCCGAGAATGATTAATTCTTCACTTTTTGTCATCCGAGTTCGTTTCGGTATCGTTTTGTTGAGTTCCGAGCTTTTTAGCGACTTTTCCGCACTTGAGTTCGATTCTTGCGAATCTCGTCCGAAACTGTTGTTTCGAGTTTCTCGTAAGTTTATTTAATGTTATTATTCATGTTGCGAGCTTTGGTTCGGTGTTTCGATCGTGTATCGTGATTTCCGGGCGCTTTGGTCCATTTTTGTAATTTCCCAAAGTTTGGGGTAATTACTTCCGTTGTCGAATTTCGACACTTCGGGTGGTCGGAATAGTGTGTTCTCTTAGCGCTTGGATTCGTCTTTGCGAGTACTTCGTAACCATATCTTCGGTTTTTACTCAGGTTCGGGTTTCGGGGTCGTTCGGGCCGTCGGAGTGGCAACGCCCGAGTCACGGCCGGAGCAGGGCCTGGCCTGGCCGAGTTACGGCCGTAAGGTGCCGGTTACGGCCGTAATGTGTGCCAGTTACGGCCGTAAGTGTGATCGGGTACGGCCGTACGGGCGCTGGGCATCTTCCGGACGAAGGCCGGTTACGGCCGTAATGTGTGCGAGTTACGGCCGTAAGTGCCCGGCGCTTGCCGGATCGATTTTTGACGAATGCCGCTACGGCCGTAAGGCTCGCCGAGTACGGCCGTAAGGGGCCGAGTCACTACTGTAAGGCATCACTGCTACGGCCGTAACCCTGCCGTCTATATATAGCCTGGGCTCGGCCAGACTTCATTTTTACTCGATTTTTCTCCTTCTTTCGGCGGCTGGCGACGGGTGCGACGGGAAAACTCAATTCCAAGATGTTTTGGAAGATCCTTTATATCATCATCCAATCCGTGTATTTCGTCGAATCAAGGTATATTTCTCGATTTTCCTTCAAGTTGACTTTTCGGAGAATTTGTTCTTGATTTCGATTCTAGCCCAATTTTGATACATCGGTTGGTGTAGTATGATGTTATTAATCGTGTTCTATGGGTTGTATATCCATATATCGAGTTTGTTTAACTCGATTGACGATTCGAGTGTTCTTGGGAATTATTGAACATTTAGTGTTCGATTAAATGTCCCAATGAGTTTCCCGTCGATAGTTTGTTGGGATTTCAGTTGTTTTGGCCTTGATTCTCGTCGTAACCATGTGTTATTGTTCCTTCCGGAGGTTTATAGGTGTTCGAGGATTCCGATGTTGAATCCCGTTTGGTGATTGATGATTCGTGTGGTGTTATTCTCGTAATACTCGTGGTGCTATCGCGTTCTTGATATAGTTCGGGGGTTTGGGGCTATTCGACCGCGTCCTATCCGTCGTATCGTTGCGATCGTGATTTAGAGGCAAGTACCTTGCCCATACTATTCTTGTTTTGTGGATATAATAATTGGTGATCGTCTTGGTGTATTTGTTTGTTTGTTTGAAATGTGTTTTCAAAAGATTTCGGTTTGGCCTCGTTAAAGGCTCTCTTTCAAAACGCGTGTGTGTTTTGTGAACGGTGTGTTTCGGGAATTGATTATGATTTGATCATTTTGAACGTTGAAGGCTTTGATGATATCCCTGTTGTTTAAAGTTATGGAATCGTGTATTCCGTGTTTAATCTTGTTATTGTGTTTTAAAGAGTTTGGTAATGGTGTCGGATAAGTGGCCATCTCTAGTAAGTATTCTTGAAGAGCTTACATTCTTAGCATATTAGTATTGCATGAGTGACGTGTGTGTGTGTGTATGCTCACTACGGGTTAGATCCGACGGGGTCTCGGTAGGGGTCCACAGAGGCGTGGGTCCGCGAGCTTGCTTTTAACCACTACGGGTTAGATCCGACGGGGTCTCGGTAGGGGTCCACAGAGGCGTGGGTCCGCGGTTAATTGTGGTGCATTTTACAAATGTGTTTTGAGATTGGCGTTTCTGGAAACGAGTGTTTTGAACGGTTTTCATGATTGCATGCATCGACTAAGTGTGTAAGAGGTAAGTTGTTCGTTTGGCTTACTTGGCTAGGATGGCACTAGAGTATTTTTGTTGTTTGTGTTAAATCCTTTAATTGTGGATTTTGATGTTGGAAGACGAACCTTGTTGTCGTTCTCGTGTACTGTGAGTTGATGAGATTTGGGGCTAAAATCTCAATGGTTTTGTAAAGGTCATTTTACGGATTTGGGGCTAAAATCCCAACGGTTTGATAAAAGGTCAGTTTAGGGAAAGTAAACCTTTGGGGCGGTGACCCCCTTTCGTCTTTTAAGTTTTGAAAAGTGGGATTTGATAATCCTAAATTGTTTTCTATTAAAACTCTCGATGGCATTCTAAACTATTTTATAAATTATTTCCATTGATTTGTGATCTTTCGGTTTTGGAACGTTTTCTCAAATTCTTGCCTCGGGAAGTACTTTTCGTTTCATTTGGATCTTGAGGATTCTTGGTCATTGTTATTCGTGGAATGTGAATTGTATGGCTCGTATTTGCACTTTGTTCTTTCACTAGCAAAACAGTGGAGTTTTGCTAACCCCCGAGTATTCGGGGGGTGGATGTCTATTTTTGCATTCAGGTTTTGGAGCATAACACAGGGTCGGCACGAAGGATGATGAAAGATGATCGATACTAATCACATGAGGAACCGTACATTTGTTTATTGGTTCAGTTGTACTTTATTTTCTGCTGCTATATTTTTCCCGTTGTACGGGTATGGTTGTGTTTTGACCCCTGCGTGGGTATGAGTTGTATTTGAGTTGTATGTATTTATTGAAAGACCAAATCGGTCTACTGAGTCATTTTAGCCTTAAAGGCGATGTTTAGATGTTTGATTTTAGTTATCAGCCTGGTAGATCCTCGAGGAGAGGGTCTACGGCGTGTAATATCCCTGAGTGGATTGGGGGTGTTACATAAATGGTATCGGAGCTTAGGTTGAGGAAACCTAGGCTGTCGGGTCAAGTCATGTTGTTTGAGTCTTGTTTCGTCGGATTTTATCTTACTGAGTCGTGTCGCGACGCGTCGTCTGAGTTTGTTGGTCGTGATTAGTATCGTGGGGCGATCATCATCTTCGTGCGACCTGTGGCTGTAAGTCTCCCTTCTTTGTGTTGTGCCTCGTGTGACACGAGCTATTTTTTTGATTGTTTGTTCAGTGACGAAATCCTCTTATGGATTTTGATTTCGTGAAATGTGGTTATTTGACTCTAATATTTTGTTCACATGAGGAGTAGTGTTGCTGGATTGTGCATGTTGAACTGTATTTCTTTTATCCGCTGCGTGAGTTCTTTTGTAATGACTTTCGGTATTTTACCGACCGAGTTTTATTTCGAAAACCGATTCCCTTAACCGAGTTTTTGGCATTATGGCCTTGATCATTTTGGCGAAATTCTTATGACGGTATTTAGCATTTTGTAAATGGCTTCTGTGAGTTTTTGAAATATTACCGTCATCGGCCATTTTGGCATTTTTGTAAATGGTTTTAGCCTGGGGTTCCGACGCGGGACCCACAGCGCTATGATGTTCTGTGTGATTACCTGAAATTTTTGGGCATTCTAGCCTTTTTGGCATCGTCCTTTTTGGCATTGAATTATTTTCGAAAACTTGAGTATCTTAGAAATAAATTTCGAGACGTACGTTTCAAATGAATTGTTTTCTCGCGGTACTTCTAAGGTGCCACAATCTGTTTCAAAATTCTTCTACCTCGAGGACCAAAATGTTTTGAGATATTTTCAATGTTTTATAAACACTTTTACTTAGACCCGAGGGTCGAATATTCTGAAAGCTTTTCACTAAAAGAAAGTGTCCTCATTTTTATCAAATGCGAAATGGTTTTCCAAAGTCTCGATAACGAGGTATCACGTTTGTACTTTTTTTGAAAGGTGATACTCAAGATCAACCGGTGTTCTTCTAAATTATTTTCAAAATGAGGTTTTCGTTTTTAAAACCTATCCATTCCCATTTGAGGGTTGGGTATGTATGTATGATGTTCGCATTGTCATTTTGATGTGTGCTCCCGAGTATGATCGAATTGGCGGTGTGAGCGTTGAGTCGATTTCCACACATTTGTTGTGTTAGCCCTCTGTGAGAGGTGGGATGTTGGTATTGAATATTTTCGTCTCGTAGTGATTTCTGCATTGTCGCGCATGTGCGAGCTGTTAGAGCTTGGTTTGGTATGACCGTGTGCATCGGTGATGGTTCCGTTATGTGTCGGTTGTTTAATGTCTTGTTACCTTGCTCCCGTTTTTGTGAATTTCGTGGACGAGGTCGGAGGTAATACCCGTACTATTTTGACTTCTGTATTTTCTCTTTCTCCTTTCTTGCAACTCGTTCGTGTTCGTTGATACTTTCTGAACTTGTTCTGTATTTCGATTTCATCGTTTGAACGAACTGCGATCTTGTTGTGGGTCGATCTGGTTATCGCTGTGACTTTTTCGAGTTCGGTTCGATTCTTGTGAACCTTGTTCGGAAGTGACATCATTTGGTTCTATTAGTTCTTCTATTCGAAGTGTATCGGATTTGGAACTCTTGTGTTTTCGACTCTGTCGACTCATTATGTTCGTTGACATTTCTGAGCTTGTCCCGCCCCTTGCTTTTGTTGATCGAACGAGTGTGGTATTGTTTCGAAATAACTCGTTTGTCGTTGTGACTTTTCAATCGCTATTCCCTTTCCTGTGGATCTTATGAGAATGCATGTCTTGTAGTTCTCACCAGATCATCCTGGGAGTTGTTGTTTGAATTTTATTATCCTTCGTGTTTCGGACATGATTGTTCGATCTTTGTTGTCTCGATCGTTTGCTTGTTCGGTTTTTGTTCTCGTTTCGTGATTGTTGAGCATTCAGGCTCCTTCCTAATTCCATTAATTTGGGAAATTAGTCTCGTTTTCGATCTTCCAACCCTTGGGCGGTGGAATTCCGTAATTGTTCAGCGATTGGCTCGCGTTTTGATTGATGTATCGTTGGGTCGGTCAATCTTATTGATTTTCGTTCGTTGTGTTTTGTGATTGTTCGGATAATTGACTTGACTATATTATCCGTTTGATGACGCTTGTCATTTGTTGGTTTTATTATATTCCTAACGGCGACGTTGTGTTGGTCGTCGTGGAGCGTGTTTTCACGCTGTATGTCTCTTTGCGTTTCTTGCAGCATTTCGCCGTCGGGCGCGAGTTTTCGGTTTTTGCGTATCTCGTCGAGTTTTCCTGGCAGGGGATATTGCTACTCCCTACTTATTTTAAGTTTCGGGACGAAACTTCTTTTAAGGAGGGTAGAATGTAATATCCGCAATTTCGAATTTCGGTAATTTTCTTTTTTTCGGCGAAAGTCCGTTTTGACGACTCGCTCATGACCGTTTCGTCATTCCGAGAATGATTAATTCTGCACTTTTTGTCATCCGAGTTCGTTTCGGTATCGTCTTGTTGAGTTCCGAGCTTTTTAGCGACTTTTCCGCACTTGAGTTCGATTCTTGCGAATCTCGTCCGAAACTGTTGTTTCGAGTTTCTTGTAAGTTCATTTAATGTTATTATTCATGTTGCGAGCTTTGGTTCGGTGTTTCGATCGTGTATCGTGATTTCCGGGCGCTTTGGGCCATTTTTGTAATTTCCCAAAGTTTGGGGTAATTACTTCCGTTGTCGAATTCCGACACTTCGGGTGGTCGGAATCGTGTGTTCTCTTAGCGCTTGGATTCGTCTTTGCGAGTACTTCGTAACCGTATCTTCGGTTTTACTCGTGTTCGGGTTTCGGGGTCGTTCGGGCGTCGGAGTGGCTACGAAGTCACGGCGGAGGGCTGCCTCGCCGAGTTACGGCCGTAGGTGCAGTTACGGCCGTAATGTGTGCGATTACGGCCGTAAGTGTGATCGGGTACGTCCAGACGGGCGCTGGGCATCTTCCGGACGAAGGCGATTCTGGCCGTAATGTGTGCGATTACGGCCGTAAGTGCCCGGCGCTTGCCGGATCGATTTTTGAATGCGATGGCCGTAAGGCCTGCCGAGTACGGCCATAAGGGCCGAGTTACGGCCGTAAGGCACCGCCGATTACGACCGTAACCTGCCGGCTATATATAGCCTGGGCTCGGCCAGACTTCATTTTTACTCGATTTTTCTCCTTCTTTCGGAGGCTGGCGACGGGTGCGACGGGAAATGGAGTTCTTGGTCGATCCTACTCAATTCCAAGATGTTTTGGAAGATCCTTGTTGATTATATCATCATCCAATCCGTGTATTTCGTCGAATCAAGGTATATTTCTCGATTTTCCTTCAAGTTGACTTTCGGAGAATTTGTTCTTGATTTCGATTCTAGCCCGATTTTGATACATCGGTTGGTGTAGTATGATGTTATTAATCGTGTTCTATGGGTTGTATATCCATATATCGAGTTTGTTTAACTCGATTGACGATTCGAGTGTTCTTGGGAATTATTGAACATTTAGTGTTCGATTAAATGTCCCAATGAGTTTCCCTTCGATAGTTTGTTGGGATTTTCGTTGTTTTGGCCTTGATTCTCGTCGTAACCATGTGTTATTGTTCCTTCCGGAGGTTTATAGGAGTTCGAGGATTCCGATGTTGAATCCCGTTTGGTGATTGATGATTCGTGTGGTGTTATTCTCGTAATACTCGTGGTGCTATCGCGTTCTTGATATTGTTCGGGGGTTCGGGGCTATTCGACCGCGTCCTATCCGTCGTCTCGTTGCGATCGTGATTTCGAGGCAAGTACCTTGCCCATACTATTCTTGTTTTGTGGATATAATAATTGGTGATCGTCTTGGTGTATTTGTTTGTTTGTTTGAAATGTGTTTTCAAAAGATTTCGGTTTGGCCTCGTTAAAGGCTCTCTTTCAAAACGCGTGTGTGTTTTGTGAACGGTGTGTTTCGGGAATTGATTATGATTTGATCATTTTGAACGTTGAAGGCTTTGATGATATCCCTGTTGTTTAAAGTTATGGAATCGTGTATTCCGTGTTTAATCTTGTTATTGTGTTTTGAAGAGTTTGGTAATGGTGTCGGATAAGTGGCCATCTCTAGTAAGTATTCTTGATGAGCTTACATTCTTAGCATATTAGTATTGCATGAGTGACGTGTGTGTGTGTGTGTGTATGCTCACTACGGGTTAGATCCGACGGGGTCTCGGTAGGGGTCCACAGAGGCGTGGGTCCGCGAGCTTGCTTTTAACCACTACGGGTTAGATCCGACGGGGTCTCGGTAGGGGTCCACAGAGGCGTGGGTCCGCGGTTAATTGTGGTGCATTTTACAAATGTGTTTTGAGATTGGCGTTTCCGGAAATGAGTGTTTTGAACGGTTTTCATGATTGCATGCATCGACTAAGTGTGTAAGAGGTAAGTTGTTCGTTTGGCTTACTTGGCTAGAATGGCACTAGAGTATTTTTGTTGTTTGTGTTAAATCCTTCAATTGTGGATTTTGATGTTGGAAGACGAACCTTGTTGTCGTTCTCGTGTACTGTGAGTTGATGAGATTTGGGGCTAAAATCCCAATGGTTTTGTAAAGGTCATTTTACGGATTTGGGGCTAAAATCCCAACGGTTTGATAAAAGGTCAGTTTACGGAAAGTAAACCTTTGGGGCGGTGACCCCCTTTCGTCTTTTAAGTTTTGAAAAGTGGGATTTGATAATCCTAAATTGTTTTCTATTAAAACTCTCGATGGCATTCTAAACTATTTTATAAATTATTTCCATTGATTTGTGATCTTTCGGTTTTGCAACGTTTTCTCAAATTCTTGCCTCGGGAAGTACTTTTCGTTTCATTTGGATCTTGAGGATTCCTGGTTATTGTTATTCGTGGAATGTGAATTGTATGGCTCGTATTTGCACTTTGTTCTTGCACTAGCAAAACAGTGGAGTTTTGCTAACCCCGAGTATTCGGGGGGTGGATGTCTATTTTTGCATTCAGGTTTTGGAGCATAACACAGAGTCAGCAAGAAGGATGATGAAAGATGATCGATACTAATCACATGAGGAACCGTACATTTGTTTATTGGTTCAGTTGTACTTTATTTTCTGCTGCTATATTTTTCCCGTTGTACGGGTGTAGTTGTGTTTTGACCCCTGCGTGGGTATGAGTTGTATTTGAGTTGTATGTATTTATTGAAAGACCAAATCGGTCTACTGAGTCATTTTAGCCTTAAAGGCGATGTTTAGATGTTTGATTTTAGTTATCAGCCTGGTAGATCCTCGAGGAGAGGGTCTACGGCGTGTAATATCCCTGAGTGGATTGGGGGTGTTACAGTAATAAGGGACACTGAGACATTCATTTTAATTAATATATGTAATCAGACCGATCAGAACTTATATAGTAACACATGAAACAACGAATGTATGCTACAAATATTCAGACCTGTTTAAAATATTTATACTCATATTCATCAAATTCGATTAAAAGATAACCTTATTATTTGTTCATATCCCATACCCCTATGTAATATATACTAATTATTCAGCGTATTTAAATTTATATAATCTAAACAACTACACATAAGTTGCTATAGTAATTAATAGGTTAATCCATCTCAATGAAAACTCAAATATTGTAAAATAAAAGTTAAGAATAAATATTATGAATGACAAAAAATTAAAGATAAATTCTTAGTATAATTTTAGAATTATACGATCTTCAAAAATCCTTTACAATTTATATACATATACTTTGATGTGGGATTCAAGATTTTAGATAAACAAGAATAAAAATATAAAAAACTTCATGTAAGAGAGAGAGTTAACGTGGTACTCCGAACCCATATTGCTATTAGATAGTTTATAAATTTATTTGTAAGTGAAGATAATCCAGCTTATTAAAAAAATATAAAAATATAAAACAAATATTTATGCAAATATAAATTAGATATTAGAAATAAATACGTACATATTTGGCCGATGAGGTTTAAGTAATAATTTTCCAAATATAATTTTCTAAAAAGAATAAAATAATTCATTTGGCCAACTCAATAGATGATGAAAATAATGTGGTGATGTAAAATAATTATGGATAAAATACATACTTATTTTAAATATTTATTCAGTTATTCAATGAGTGGAGTGTCATTGAAAATCAAGATGGGTGGAAGATTTAACTAAATATGAATCTAGAAAATAAAAATACCACGTACGAGAGAGTTATCGTGGTGCTCTGGATACATAACAGTATATATATAGATATAATAAAATTATATTTCAAATCAAATTTATTAATGCAAAAAGCTCGCCAATTATACTAATTAGTTAGGTTCAGCCATTTGGAGTTCCTCACTGCAGCAGAACACCACGACAACCAAAAAAATGACGCAAGGATTCAGCCACTCGAACCCGTTTATAATTTATATAATCGTACCCGTCCAAAATCTGACTTAAAGGTGAACTTACTACACGTTTTCATCCTCAACCCATATAGTGATACCCGAAATAATACAGCTAGGGTTTAGTCATCTGAAACCCATTTATATATTATATAGCTATACCCATTCCAAAAAAATAATTTTAGTACATGCTCCCCTCGCAAATATGTATAGTTATATGCATTAATTGCTCAAATCTATTAAAATATACAAAATCTAAATAATTAAATTTAAGTTGTTATAATAATTGGTTGTTACGTCTGGCTTTAAAAAAAATTCAAATTTGCTCAAATTGCTATATATTGATAAAAAATTAATTTTTTCAAATTAATTTTTTAATTAAACATCAATAAATTAGTCAAATTAATTTTTTAATTCAAAATATTTACATGACCAACTTAATGATTTGTCAAATTATATTTTTAATAAAAATAATACTACATATTTGGTCAACTCGATAATTGGTCAAATTAATTGGTGATAAGAAATATGATGGTAAAAAGGCAAAAATTTAGAGCATACTGGATTAGGCTTGGAGATCACAATACAAAGTTCTTTCACGCGTACACAAAAGCAAGACAGGCTGTTAATAATATCAAACTACTGATTAGAGCTGATGGCACAAGGTGTATAAACCAACAACAAATTTCAGATGAGGTCAGAGGTTTTTACATGGCATTAATGGGAAGTGCAGCCCAATCACTGCCTATGCTTGACGAAGATATTGTGGTCAGAGGTCCATCTCTCAACCACAACCAACAGTAGATGTTGTGTGAACTAGGGGTGGACTCGGTTCCATTCGGTTCGGTTTTTGACCGAAACCGAGAGTCAAATCAAATATTCGGTTTCGGTTTGGTTCGGTTCTTTTTGAAGTTCGGTTCGGTTAAGTTCGGTTTTATAAATATTCGGTTCGGTTTCGATTTGGTTTGATGTTTTTTCGGTTCTTCACAATATAAATTCAAATATTATATGCAATAGAATAAGTTATACTACCTCCGTTCTCTTATAATTGCAACATCTGGACTTTCACATTTGCCAATGCAAAGTATATTTCGAGATGAATTTAACAAGATCCCACATGACTATATTTTTTCATATGTATAAATCACAAAAGATGGTCAAAAGAGAGTATGTGAACAGTGTAATAGTCAACACGTTGCAATAATAAAAGAACGGAGGAAGTATATAACAACAAGTCAACAAGAGTTATATATATGTTCAAGATAAAAGTTAGAGTTGCATAGCAATTTCCAAATATCTCAAAATATATAACAATCGTAAATCACAGTAGCTCATTCTCTCAACCTAAATTAATTGAATCACAAATTCATGAGCATATTATCGGTCCTTCTTGGACCCATGAGGGTCTTACAAAAGGAAAACGAATTATACTAAAATTCGAAACACACAAAAATCACAAAAACAAGGTCATTTTAGTATGTTGGAATTTGACTTCGGTCCATTTCGGTCCGGTTCGGTTCCGCTCTACCCCGAACCGAGAACCGAACCAAATTAGTTCGGTTCGGTTCTGTTTTTTTATTTTTCGGTTCGGTCTTCTTCGGTTTCGGTTTTTCGGTTATTTTTTCGGGTTTTTTCGGTTCGGTTTTGAATTTTCGGTTCTGAAATGCCACCCCTAGTGTGAACCATATTCTGATAATGAGATTAAAACAGCTGTTTTCAGCATGAACCCACATAAAGCACCTGAATTGGATGGTTTTAATGCTCATTTCTTCCAACATTCTTGGTGTCTCATTGGTGATGATATTATTACAGCTATTAAGGAGTTCTTTGATATAGGTGTTCTCCCTAAAACTCTCAATACTACTCTGCTTACTTTGTTACCTAAAACTACTAATGTCAGCTCAATCAAAGAATTTAGACCTATTGCATGCTGTAGTCTGATGTACAAAATCATATCCAAGGTACTAACCAATAGGATGCAAGGTGTTTTGGATTCCATCATAAGTGATAATCAGTCTGCTTTTGTCAAGGGAAAGGTTATATTTGATAACATTTTGTTGAGTCATGAGATTATAACTGGGTATGGCAGGAAATATATTTCTCCTAGATGCATGGTCAAGATTGATATCCAAAAGGCCTATGACTCTGTGGAATGGCCTTTTGTGAAGTTCCTTTTACTTGAGCTGGGATTCCCTTATAAATTTGTTGGTTGGATCATGGCTTGTCTCAGTTCTGTTGCCTATTCAGTGAATATCAATGGAGAGATCTCTAATTCTTTTGAAGCTAGAAAGGGTCTCAGACAAGGAGACCCTATTTCTCCCTATCTATTTGTAGTTTGTATGGAGTACCTGAAGAGATGTATGTTAGAGCTAAAATCTGAGAAAACTTTTCAGTTCCACCCTAGGTGCAAGAATATGGGCTTGGTTCATATTTGTTTTGCAGATGATTTGCTCTTGTTTTCAAAGGGAGATATCAGATCAATAAGGAAACTTCTTGCTGCATTTAACAAATTCTCAATTGTGTCAGGATTAAAAGCAAATGAGACTAAAAGTTGTATCTATTTTGGTGGTGTTAGTGAAGATGTGCAAGACTCAATTCTCCGTGAGTTTGGTATGACAAAAGGAGAGCTTCCTTTTAGGTATTTGGGAGTACCCCTCTCTTATAAAAAGCTCTCTATTGCACAGTGTCAACCACTCATAAAGAGGATTATGATCAGAATTGATTGTTAGTCCTCCAAATTTCTATCTTATGCAGGAAGGCTACAATTAATTAAATATGTTCTGTTTAGTATCCAAGCTTACTGGTGCCATGTTTTTCTGCTTCCTCATAAGGTAATTAAAGCTATCCAGGCTACATGTAGAAGTTTTCTTTGGTCTGGAAAGTCTAACCTAACCAAGAAGGCATTGGTGGCATGGGATAATCTCTGTTTGCCAAAGGTAGCTGGAGGGTGGAACCTCCCAAATATGCATGACTAGAATAAAGCCATGCACTATGTAAGCAGCTATGGAGCCTTGCACAAAAAGAGGATAAGTTATGGATTAAATGGGTCCATGAGTACTATATAAAGGGGCAACAAATCAGTTTAATGAAGATCCCAATTCAGGCATCATGGGTTATTAAGAAGATTATTGGAGCTAGGGAACATCTAGCTAAGGTTAATAGTTTGAGCCTCCTTCAGTTGCCTCAATTCTCCATAGGCAGAATGTATTGTGAGATGAGGGGTGGTGTTCCTAAAGTCTCTTGGCACAAGCTTATCAGTAGGAATTTTGCTCCTCCCAAAGTTATTTTTATCACATGGTTAGCTGTCTTGGGCAGATTGGCCACATGTGATAGATTGGTGAAATTTGGTATTCATTGTGACCAGGTTTGTATTCTATGTTTGCAGAATGATGAAACACTAAATCATCTTTTCTTTTCCTGTCCCTTTTCTGCTCAAGTATGGACTCAACTTGCTGTGTGGAGTGGAACTCACAGAGATAGTAGAATCTGGAATTCTGAGAAGCTTTTTTATGATTACGCAGTGTAGATCTAAATCATGTAAACAACTTCTCAATAGGATGGTGTTGTCAATGGCTGTCTATGAGATTTGGAGTGAAAGAAACCACAGAAGATTTCAAGTCAGGTCTTCAACTATCGATACAGTGGTTAGACAGTGTCAATTCCAGGTTGCCTTATGTGGAGCAAAAGACCCCAAAGTGTTGAAGCTGCTAGATAGTTAATGTTATAGTATGTGTTTTTATAGCTTGTATTGCTTTTTGTGTTTGTACTTTCATGGTTCTCAATTGGTAATAAAATCTCACTTTTACCAAAAAAAAAAAATGATGGTAAAATACATATTGAATATATGAATGAATTACCCAAATCTATTAAAATAATCAAATATAAGTTGTTACAATAATTAGTTGTTATGTCTCACTTTAACAAAATTAAAATTCGCTTAAATTGTGAGACATTGATAAATTGGACAAATTAAATATAAAAATAATAAAAATTTCAGAAAAAAGATGATTATTTATTTGGTCAACTCAATAATTGCCCAAAATTCATTTCCAATAAAATAATAATATTTATTAACCAACCCAATAATTGATCAAATTAATTGCATATGAGAAATGTGATGGTAAAATACAAAATGATCGTATTATATATATATATATATATATATATAAGTAAAGCTACTTATTTCGTCAATATAAAAATTGACTCAATTAATATTACACAACTTTGTTATGCTCAGGCAGAAAAAATATTGATCAAATTAAGTTTTCTAATAAAATAAACTATTAACTGGTTGTGCAAAATAATTGTGAGGTGTAAAAATACATATTATTTGTGAGTATTTATTTAGGTTCTCCAATCGATGGAGTCTCATTTAAAACCAATGTGGGATTTAAATTTATATATAAATATTATTAATACAAACCTAATAATTCGCCAAATTAAATTTTCAATGAAAATAAAACTTTTCATTTAGCTTAATAATCGACCAAATTAATTCGCCAAAGTAATTATGGAGTAAAACATAATATTAATTTTAAATATTTATTTAGTTCCCCAATCGGCAGAGCCTCATTAAGATCGACATGGTATTCAAATTTTAGATAAAACACAAATTTAATAATTAGTCAAATTAGATTCTCAAATAAAAAATAAAATAATTTATTTAATAAGTGATATTATTAATTTTGGCCAAACTAAAATTTTCAATTAAGATAAAACTACTAAATAAAACAGATGCGATATTCAAATTTTAGACAAATAAATTAATATAATTAATAATTGATCAAATGAAATTTTCACTAAAAAATTTAACTATTTATTTCTCCAACTTAATAACTGGATAAATTAAACACAATAAAAATAAAATTCTTAAGCTTATATGTGAAATATAAATATGGAACTGAATAATATACATTGAATTTTAAGTATTTATTTTAAGTTCTTAATTGATAAAGTTCTATTTTAAATCGATGTGGGATTCAAGACAGTGAATTCTATTTATTTAGAAATTAAATTCTCAAATAAAAAATAAGATAATTTATTTAATAACTGAAATTATTAATATTGGCCATAGACAAATAAAATTAATGTAAATTTAATAATTGGTCCAATTAAAATTTCACTAAAAATTTAAACTTTTATTTGTCCAACTTAATAACTGGCCAAATTAAACACAATAAAAATAATATTCTTAAGTTTGTGTATAAAATAACCATATGGTTGAAAAATACACATTGATTCTAAGTATTTATTTAGGTTCTCATTGGTGGAGTTCTATTTTAAATCGATGTGGGATTCAAGATATCGAATGCTATTTATTTGGATTGTCTTTTGGTTAAGTATCATTTTAAATTGATGTGTGATTCAAGATTTTAGATAAATAGGAATACAAAATTAAGAGAATGCCATGTAGGAGAGAGAATGAATCCAATGTATCGAATCCGTAACGCTATTATATATATATATATATATATATATATATATAGATTTTAGGATCCAAATCCTATAAAACAGATCTGAATCCACGCATTCGGATCGAGTCCAAGATTCATTGCCATCTCTATCTATGATACATAATTTAATTTGTGTTAATTTAAAACAAACGTCGGGAGAACCAGGGGGCTTAGCCAACTGGCCACCGGGTTCCTCCCTTAGTGGAAGATCCGGGTTCGATTCCCTTTGAGAACGAATTATAAATGGAGTTATAAGGAGGCTTGGTGAAAAATTTAAGAGTGTTCGATACTTGGTGATCTAACTACTGACAACTAATATTGTCCGATAAAAAAAAAATTAAGAAACACATCTTTATGGAACAAGTAATAATATTATTTCGCCCCCAGGGGCATAGCCTAGTGGTTAAGGCTGAGATGACGTGAGATATCATCCCCGGCAACCGCGGTTCGATTCTCGTGTGGTGCAGTTTCCTCACCTTGTTGTGCACGTGTCTTTGAGACGCGGCCTCTCGCCGATTCGCCACTGCGACACATCCCCGCTTATCTCCTCATGACGGCGACCAATACATTCTGTGGGGGGAGAAATCAACTCCCTCAACAAAAAAAAAAGTAATAATATTATTTCCTCCCATAATTCAATTCCCCCACCAATCCACTTGTTGGTAGGATGAATCGCAGGAGGCGAGGATTCGCACTTTTTCTGATAATAATATTATAATTTTCTTTTTTAAAATATAGTACTATCATGATTCTACACCACAATAAAAGTAACGTGGGCTCGAAACCCACATATTTTATGATCCCATTCCCACCTTTTTTTTTTTTTTTTTTGCACAGTATCCATACTCTCCACGTCCACTTTTTCTTGTAACCTCCGTAATATATATAACTACCACAGGAGCTCATAATCCCAGGCAGAAATCCAGATCTAAAACTAAAAATCCCCTCTGCAGAAGAGCAAAACACCATCCCAAATAAGAATAATCTTACCAAAAAATTAAAAAATCATGAGTTACTACAATCAGAATCAGCCCCCTGTTGGCGCCCCTCCTCCTCAAGGCAAAAACTCCTCTTTATCACAATTTTTTTCCTCCTTCAATTTTGTTGTTATTATTCCGATCTGATGAAATATTTTATCGGCTTTGAATTTTATTTTTTTCCGGTTTTTTTTTTTTTTTTGGTTGTGAATGATTTTCAGGATATCCTCAACCAGAGGTAAGTTCGAAGGATGCTTATCCACCGCAGGGGTACCCGCCCCAAGGAGGGTACCCTCCCCAAGGGTACCCACAATACCCGCCCCAGGGTTACCCGACACAGGGATACCCACCGCCGTACGCCCCACAGTACGCTGCTCCGCCGCCGCAACAGAAGCCTGATGGTCCCAGTTTCATGGAAGGATGGTACGCGCCTATGCCTCTGATGAAAACCAAAAAGAAAAAAAAAAAAGAAAATTTGAAATTATATCGAGCAAATAGAAATTTATTATTATTATTATTATTATTATTATTATTATAATATAATACATTTACGATATTGATTTGATTGGATCTAGAAAACAAGGTACCGTCCGATGCACTGTATGTCGCGTGTATGGACGGTGCAGATTGATGCACTAGATGGAGCAACGATCTGCACTGTTCATGCACGCCACGTGTAGTGCATCCGGCAGTAGATGCACTACATGAAGGTACCATGGATCCAACCGGAAAACAACCGGCAAATCATTATATCTGAATATCACCATAGACGCGTTATTCATGCATCCATACAGAGATTCAAAGGCTCCTAGAATCCTTATTGGAGGGCAGATTATTCCGACACTTCAAAGAAATTCTTAAAGACATAGTGATCGTCGGAGATTAAAAGTTTTGACCGACGACCAACAATGACTACATTGTCCTTGAGAAATTTTCGAAATATAAGAATAATTTGTCTTGCCGTGCTGATTTTGAATTCGAATCGTGCTTGTGAGTGGAAGTGGAAGTGGCTGTAGACCCTAAACTACATTCGAGTAAGGGACGAAACTACAACAAGCATAAGGGGGCCGTAGCCCCCTCAACATTTTTCTAAAAATATTATATATATATATATATATATATAAATTTTAGGTGTTAATTTGTATTCGTCCCAAATATAAAAAATGATCCCTCCAAATAAAAAGAAAACAATTTATGAGGAGAAATACTCCCTCCGTCCCATCCATCTTGAACCAAGATCGGTGGGATGGAGGGAGTAGAAGAAAGAGAGTTTGGTTGCAGCCGGGAGTAGGGGTGTACAAATCAGGTTTTTTTCCAAATCGGTTCGGGTTTTAAAACCGAACCGGTTTTTGGTCGTAGTCTGGGAACCGGTTTTTTGACCAAACCGGTTCGGGTCGGGTTGGGTTGGGGACTGTAAAAACTCGACCCTATACTAATCGGTTTGGGTCGGGTTGAGACTGGTTCGGGTAGGAAAAACCGGTTATAACCGATTTTTTTTTAAAAAAAAAACTTAAGAAAGTAATATATTCTTATTAAATAAATTTATTGTACATTAAATATAAACTTTTATTAAAGAAACTCATTACAACATCAATTTTTTTTTCAAACATTTAGAATTTAAAACATAAACTTTTATTAAATAAACTCATCACAACATCAACTTTTATTCAAACATTTAGAATTTAAAACATAAACTTTTATTAAATAAACTCATTACAACATCAACTTTTATTCAAACATTTAGAATTTAAAACATAAACTTTTATTAAATAAATCCATTACAGCATCAACTTTTATTCAAACATTTAGAATTTAAAACATAAATTTTCATTCATCGAGAGTGATATCTTCTTCGGAGCTAGCCTCGCGCGAAGAAGATTGAGTTGCCATTTGAATTGAGAGAAACGAGAATTTTGTAAGTTTTTTTATTACTTGAAGAGTGTTTGAGTATTGTGACTAAACCAAAACTCAAATAGGTTATTTATAGTTGATTAGGGATGGCAAAATGGTAAAAATAAAAAAAGCCACAAAACGGTCAAATTTTTGAAAAAAACGGACACATAACGGTCACATACAAAAACTGGTTTCTAACCGGTTTTTCCAACCCGGTTTCCGAAACCGGTTCCCCCAAAACCCGACCCGGACCGGTTTCTAACAGTAAAATGGAAAACCGGGTAGAAACTGCCGGTTTTGAGACAACCCGAACCGGTTTTGGTCAAAAATCGGTTTTGACCGGTTTCGGTTTCAGTTTTTTTTTCCGATTTTAATTTCGGTTTCGGGTTTTTTGCCCACCTCTAGCCGGGAGCGCCCGTCTATAGGTGGAATTAGGGGAACAGTGCGGGGAAATTTCTTAAAAGACCTATAACTTGTAAAAAAAATTAAAACAAATGGTACAAAACACACCTCTGGTAAGTTTTAGCCTATAGTCCATCCTTGTGAAAAATCTTAGATCCGCCTCCGCTCTCTTTGGTCCTCTTTCCTCCAGTTTTACATAATCCTTTATGTAATTCACTTGTCCTATTATTTCCTTTCTATGTAATTTTGTGGCTATAATTAATATGTATTGGACCAATATGTTCGTAAAACTATTTACTTGATTGCAGATATTTCCAGAACACCTCCAAAAGAGGAACAAATAGTCAATTTTGAAAGAACTTATTGTCAATCTCTTTCAGATGTGAATCTATCTGATTCATAAGGGAAGAACTTGCATAACCTTTCAAATCCCATTGTCAAGAATAATTTTGTCCTTCCAAAAAAAATTCCTGATTTCGTCCCTGCATCTGGTGTTCCTAATTTCACTTATTACCATGTATTAACATATTTTATAAATTATGTAGTTAGTTGTATGTCATTTGTTCCAAATTGAAGTACAATTCGACAATGTTACTAGTCCATCTCATTGAAAGGATATTACATAAAAAATAAATTTATTTAGCTTTTTTCTAGTTCTGAACTGTTACCCAGATTCTTCATTCCACTTCGGAATAGCCGAATCGGACACTTGGACTTGTGTACCCGTGTCCGACACGAGTATCCAATTCCGAGTAACATGGGTTTTACTAAAATATATTTCATCACAAAAACTTGTGCTAGACCGTCTGATTATATGATACCGTCCGACACTAATACTTTTCAGTATGAAATATGATACATTTTAATACTCTCTCCATTCCAAATTAATTGGAAGATTTTGACTCTTTGCGGTCAATAATTTTCAAGTTTGAGATTATGTTATGAAACTTTAAATTGTAAAGTTTCGTAATACTATAATTTTGTTAAATATATTACCATTATAGTTTGAGATGAATTCGTAGTCAAACTTGAAAATTGTTCACTGCAAAAAATCAATATATCTCATTTAAAGTGGAACGGAGAACGAAGGAAGTATAAAATATATTGTAATATACATTATTGCAAAGTATTACACACTGAAAAAGTATAATTATGGAACCGTCGGTCTGACACAAGCGTGTCTCATACTTCATTAGTGTACAGTTTTGGCTTATGAGAACATCTCCAATAGCAACAGTAAAATAGTGTTGAGTATTATTTTTGTGTTAGAGCATCTCAATAGCAATATCAAAATAGTGCTGAGCACTATTTTGTGTTAATGTTTCTCCAACAGCTATTGTAAAATTTCTTGTATTTCTGGGATATCTACAGTATTTCTATATTTATAGTGTAATACTTTTCATTCCACCAACACTATTCTATCTTTATTTGTATCATTGTTTATTCATTTATATATATATATATATATATATATTTTGCTTTTAGCTATAGATTTCAAAAGATATTTATTAAATTGTATCTATGCATATAAATTTGCACCAATTATTTGTTGCTCAATTTAGAAATTAAAAGCCTAGCTATTTTGATTAGGGATGTCAACTTTATCCGTACTCGATTCTACTCGTCGGATAAATCCGAAATCGGGTGGGTATCGGCCGAACCCAAAATTTTATGATCGGGTACGGACTAAGGGTAGGGTATGTGTATAGCATACTACTCGATTACCCGATCCGATTACCCGAACTGCGTACCCATTTAAATTATATAAATATATTATTATTATATATTATACATACATATTAGATTATATTATAAATTATACATATTATTATATAAAAAATTATATTTAAAATATTTATTATACTAAATTGAATTTATTAATTTTATTATATGTATATATAATATATATTAAAAATATTTATATTCTCAAATATAGGGTATACGGGTACCCATTGGGTACCTAATTACCCGACGGACAATATCCGAACCCGATCTGAATCAAATAGGATAGAGTATGGAGGACGCATACTCGTACCCTAATTTTGATGCTTTAAAATGTATTGATTGAATATTTGTGATAATATTCCCCTAATATATAATTTCATAATATAATTATAATATTTTGCATTAATTCAGCGAATCTAAATACATTTAAATTTTATTCTTAGTTAATGGAGATAAAATACATTTATATTTGTACATAATATTAAGATTAAAAAAAAATATAATCAAATATTTATTTTGATTGTATTTTTTGTGCAAATTATTGGAGATGTATTATTATTTTCGGCAAAATAGCTCTAATAGGGACTGAAGTTTGTCATTTTTATCACTTAAGGGACTAAAGTTTTAAGTGTTTCAAATAAGGGACTAAAGTTTAATCCGTTTCACCCGTTAGGGACTCCGTTAGTTTGATTCCGTTAAGTTTTAACGGATTGATGATGTGGCCGTTAAGTGCCACATGTCAGCATTTTATTGATCAGTAATAATAAAATAATAATAAAAATTTCAAAATTTTAATAATAATAAAATAATTAAAAAATGTAAACGTCTGAGAAATAAAAATAAAAAAAATCTGTATTTTTTAGAAAAATTGAAACTTTATTTTTTTTTAAAAAAATCTGGAATATTAATATTAAAAATCTAATGCTTTTAATTAAAGTTAAAAATAAAAATTAAAAATATTTGGATCTGATTTATAATTAACCTTTAGTTTGTTTTTTTAGATTTTTAGATTTTTTTGTAAAATAATATTTATTTATTAATATTATGAAAAATTAGATCCAGTTTTCTATTTATTTATGAAAATTAATATCTCAATTTAAAAACAAAGTTTATAAATTAGATCCAAAATTTTTAGTTTTTTATTTTTTATTTTCAAATTTTAAATAAAAACATTCGATTTTAAGTACTAATATTCCAGATTTTTTTAAAAAAAATGAGAAAAAAATAAAGTTTTATTTTTTTTAAAAAAATCCAGATTTTTCTACTTTTTATATATTTTTAGACTTTATATTTGTATTATTATTACAAAAATATGAAAATTTTTATTGTATTTAATTTTTATTTTTAACTTTAAATAAAAGCATTAGATCTTTAATATTAATATTCCAGATTTTAAAAAAAAAATAATGTTTCAATTTTTCTAAAAAATACATATTTGTTTATTTTTTATATTTTTTGTTATTATTTTATTATTAATACAAAAATCTGAAATTTTTTATTATTATTTTATTATTACCGACCAATAAAATGCTGACACGTGGCACTTAACTGTCACGTCATCAATCTGTTAAAACTTAACGGAACCAAACTAACGGAGTCCCTAACGGGTGAAACGGATTAAACTTTAGTCCCTTGTTTGAAACACTTAAAACTTTAGTCCCTTAAGTGATAAAAATGGCAAACTTTAGTCCCTAGTAGAGCTATTTTGCCTATTATTTTCTGTATTTTTATGTAAGTTGTTGTTTGGAGATGCATTGTTGATCTTCTGTATTTTTGTGTTTGAAATTGTATTATTTTTGTGTAAACTGTTGGAGATGGTCTGAGTTGTATCCTTGCTGTTACATTTGCAGTTTGGCTGCCCTCTGCTGCTGCTGTCTCTTGGATGCGTGCTTCTAGTGAAGACATTGTGCGGGTGCGGGGGGAATTTTTTTTCCGATTCAAGTAGATAAATTAAATAAAAGAACAAAAATGTTATGTTTACTATACTAGTAGTGAAGAGGTCTTAAATTCTGTCATCATTATCATCTGTTATTTCTGCTATTTAAATTAATTTCGCCCTATGACGTTTTAATTAGGGTTTTGAATGTGTGTTTGGGTACAAATCTTATGTGTATATTCATTGCGATATGGTTTGATGTATATAAAGACACTGTTTTATGTGCAATTAATTATTTGTCCACACATAAATAATAGCAATAAAATAGCAAATTAAGTTGGCATTGCAGCTTGTGTGAATCATATTTAGGAGTTCGAATCGAGCCGGTTATTGGCTTAACGAATAAGATCCGGTATTATCAAATAGATCCGGGACCGAATCGGTAAGCTATCAATTCCAATGTCGGAATCGAGACCGGCATGGTCAGCCTAGTTGGTATTTTAGTATCGAACCGGTAAAACCTAGCTCGTAGGAGAACCGATAATTCACGGTTCGTGGACTTGGTAAGTACCTTAATAGACTTGATAATTACTCGAGAAGACTCGAAAAACCTGCTACGAAAATAAAGAATTACTTGCAAATTTATCCATTTAGAAGAATAATTTGGATTTAAGCTTGTATACCAAATATGTTAAGGGCATGTTTGATACGAATACTAGAATATAATGAAAAAATCACTAAGCTAAGGACATGTTTGATATACATAAAATTAGTGAAAAGTGACTAGTTTATCGAGTCTACAATTGGTTCTTATCGATTTCGGTTCCAACTTCAGTATCAGTATTTGAACACTAACATTTCGCACGAGTATCGGTCCCGATTATTTCGAGCTGGTTTCCGTGGCGTTTTTCGGACTAGACGTTAACATCCTTATTGTTAGATAAATCTAAAGGTTTGATCATGGAAGGATTTATCTAGTATATATAGGACGTTTATCAACTTCAGTATGATAATATGGATTGATATAGAGGTGTTGATATCAACCGATAAGCTTTTCGAATTGTAGCCACTATAGTCTTCTTTTTTTCGTCATCAATAAGATTCGTCAACAATGCCTCAATCGCCTTGGCAGCCACTCTGCTGAACGATTTGATGTTCATCTGGTTGAGGAGTTCTACCTCAATGCTGCTGTTCGTTACCTCTCGCTGGCACAGGGAGGACATGTTGCTGACATCACAACTATCGTTTGCGAAGTCAAAATCCACATTGACCAACATATCTAAATATTATAAAAAAAAATTCAAAAAGTTCTGAAATGTTTTTCTAAAGTCTGGAACGTAACACTAGATTGGAATATTAATCCATGATTATATCTAGTGGGGGCTCGATTTTTCGGCTTATGAGTTTGATCATATGAACATTTTTTTATATATTTGTTTTAGATTTTTAAGAATATCAATATTGATTTTAAAAATTTCAGTAAGATGCCAATTTATTTATCAAAATATATAGTACATATTAATGTAGAGTTGATGGGGTAACTAAATAGAAATGACCATTCAGTATTCTCTATATGAGGGGTGATAGAGCACCCTGAACCACACATCCATACACACTCCGTGTTTTATGAGTGTTGTACTGCATGCTTTATATATAAAATATTTATAATAATATTATAAAAAAATTAATAGTAAAGCACGCGGTACAACACCCATAAAGCACGAGTGTGTTTGGGAGTGTGGTTCAGAGTGTTGCCCTATCATTTCTCTCCATATATTGACAGCGAATAAACATTATTTTGTTACTCGATGGCCCCGGCTGGATGCCTAAATTAGTAAATTTAGGTCCATCAAGCAAGATAAAAAAACCCTCTATATGGCAAATACATTTAAGGGCTGTTTACTTGTGACTTAATCAGCTTAATGAGTAAAATGTCTTATTCGCTCAGACGTTTGGAGGTGTTTACTTGTGGCTTAATGGCTTATTCGCGCAGACAAAAATAACTTATTCACTAAACATGGTGTTGTCCCCATTAAGACAAAAAAATAACTCTCCTACCCCTAATTGAAAACCACACATTTATATATACAATATAAATAATTTAGGACAAAAAAATAACTCGGTCATTTCTGTTATTCAGATACTTA
Source organism: Orobanche coerulescens (assembly GCA_033398695.1). Lineage (NCBI taxonomy): Eukaryota > Viridiplantae > Streptophyta > Magnoliopsida > Lamiales > Orobanchaceae > Orobanche > Orobanche coerulescens. Next base: position 181,887,238 of record CM065809.1, read on the forward strand.
TTCGGATTTAAAAAGAAACAACAAGATCAATTTATCCAGATGCACACATTTACCTGCATACCAAATTTACCCAGGCAGACACAATTTACCTTAACAGACAAATTTGGTAAACAACCCCTTAATGAATATCAAGTTGAGTTTATAAAAAACTAATAAAATTATATTAAAAGAACTCTATCCGCATTACTATGTTCTTTGTTTTCCTATTCAGATTGAACATTTTCTTAAGAAAAGAAAGAAAGAAATGGAATATCCATTAACAAATAAATAAATTTCCAATTAAAAAAAGAAAAGAAAATAGCAACCGTCACTAGTGGAATACCTTTTAGGGTAATGGCTGACTTTATGCGCACATGAACGTGGAGCTTCCACCATGTCGTTGTTAGTTTTGTTAGGTGTGTGTGATGACGGGACTAGATGGCAGCCAGCCAAACAAATTAAAAAGTTCCGAGTAATAATTAATGGAGCGATTGAATATATTTTTTTTATACCGAATTTTCAAACTTACATTTGACTAATACTCGAGACAACAGTATAAGCTCCTCAGAACTGCTAGCAGTTAAATCGAGAGATGTGTATCTGACTCTCTGATTCTTAAATATTCTCAACTATCACGCGCAAGGAGTCGTTCCCCAGGTGATTGCTTCATGTTGGACCCAGTCTATCCAGATGCAGGTTATCGCCGAGTTCAGTCGTCTCCCAATGATTGCTTCATGCTGGATCTCACCCATCCAGCCGTGGATTCCTACCGAGATCAGACCTCCCAAACTGCCGCTTAATCTCATTATTTAATTGTTCCACCAATGTACCCGGGGGCTAGGGTCTGTCCCTCAGATGAAACTGAAGGGTCATAGGCCCTAAAAGAATTCGCATTCCTTATAGAATTCGAACCCGGGTCTCTCTAAGTGGGAGAACCTGGCCATTAGAGGGCAAGCCCAATGATTAAGGAAACTAAATCTTGACATGACAAAAGAAAATATACAGTAAAATTTAATATAAAAGCATAATATTTAGATGTGGATGTTCAGGTCAAGGATGTCCATAGCATGAAATTGAATTTTTCAAACACTTTAAGAAACACTTCCCGAGTTCGAATAAGCAAATTTTCTGTTTAAAACACTTGATCTCAAGGAAGCTTGCAACACTACGAACCAACTCCTTATTGCTCCATTCCTTGGACAGGAGGTTTGATATGTTGTACGGGATTGTAGAGATAGAAAAAGCACGAACCTGATAGATTCAAATTTAAGTTCATAGATATGTGGAATATTGTCAAAGACGACGTGATGAGGGTACATGGAGGAGTTTCATCAGACGAGAAGGAGAGCGAATGGTGGAAATTCAAGTTTTTTAGTGATACTTATCCTAAAGAAAGATACATGACAGTTTATTTCAGACTATTGACTGATGTCATTGAATGTGTGTGCGTAAAAAGTTCTCGCGGAAGTGTTGGAAAATAAGCTGTCCAGAGTGGTAAATTCACTAACCTCCCAAAATCAAAGTGCATTTGGCGGTAAGAAACAAATTTTGGACAATATCTTTCATAAAAATGTAGAATATTGTCAAAGACGACGTGATGGGGGTACGTGGAGGAGTTTCAACAGACGAGAAGGATTGCAAATGGTGGAAATTCAAGTTTTGTGACACTTATCCTAAAGATAGATACGTCAAAGTCTATTTCAGACTATCTACGGATATCATTGATTATGTATGCGTACAAATTTCTCGCGAAAGTGTTGGTAGATAGGCTGTCCAGAGTGGTATATTCAGTAATCTCTCAAAATGAAAGTGCATTTGCCGGTAAGAAGCAAATTTTGGACAATATTTTAGTGTTTAATGAATCAATGGACTTTATCAAATGAAAAAAAATTAAAGACAAGTTTTTGAAGTTTATTTTGAGAAGGCTTACGATTTAGTTTTATGGGAACATGTAGATGAGATGATGTTTGGAGGCAGTGGATTAGGGGAAATTTATCGTCTGCATCAATGTCGGTTCTCATAAAAGAGTCATCAGTAGAGTTTGACCTACAAAGAGGAATTAGACAGAGAGATATGCTCCCTGTCGTTCTCTTTCTAAATGCAGTTGAAGGGTCGAGTTGTATGATGAAGAAGGCAGATTGGATGCAGACTTTCAAAGACAGATACGCTTGGATAGGATCAGCCACCTTTAATTTGGTGATGATATATCCTAGTAGGTAAAGCTTCGTCTGAAGGTGATGATCGTCGTTCAGATTGACAAAGAGATGCCATCACATGATCGGAATTATAATGGAAGACGATCCCATTGAAGGTAATCGCTTTTGTGCGGAAAAGTAGTCTAGGGAAGAATTCCGACCAAGGACAACTCACTTAACAGGCTAACTTTCATTTCTTAGGGATCTGTTGAACCAAATAACTATTACGGAGTACAAAGCCTTATAGACAAAGAACAGTAGACAAAAGTAAGGTGTGGAAACTCAGCCTTATGCATGCCGGACCCTTTAAGGTGCTTTACCGGAAATCATCGCATACAAGCTTCTCGTGCCTCCACAAACAAGAATACATTCATGCTTTCACGTTTCTTTGCGTGAGCGATTCGGATATAATTGCACCAAACTTGCCTAAATTTAACGAGGATAAAAGGATTTAATGCAAGCACTGAATATCTTGTCTCGTTGACCGATAAAAAGGAGTAACAAGCCCATAGTACAAATTCTTCTTGGCTAGTACAAATGGTATTGCGTTGTCACCATTTTTTGATGAAACCATTTTTTGGCTTGCCGAATTGTCTTCATTAGGTTTAGGATCAATCTAATGTAACTAGAATCGTAAGATGTAATTTAGTTATATATTGTAACTACATCTCAATGTATCTCTTATAAATTTTATTATAAGTTGGTAATTTATAATTTTGATTTTTTTAAATTGTGTTATTTATTTATGATGCTTTTATATATATATATATATATATATATATATATATATATATGGGTGGATTCTGGTGAGAATGATATTTAAGTTAAGAAATAAGAATAAATTTACTCCATAGATATTGATTAAATGAATGACCTAGATTTATTCCCACAAAAACGTATGTATAGAATGTAATATTCTAGTGCATCAATATTTTGATGAATATAATGCAGAGTTTTTATGCATTGCAAGTTTGATACACGAAATACATATATTGCATGCATAAGCCAATCTGGACCGTACATCACAGATCAATGATTCATATTTATTCTCAATTCACAACATAAAAACCATCTCATATGATCCTAAATATATATATATATATATATATATAAAAAAAAACAGTGTCTGGTGCCTACACGAAGCTATTACCCACATCAGGATAAAACTCCAACATTGCAACTACCAGGGACTCGAATCTACGTCCTCGTAGCAATCTACCACACAGAAATCAGGCTCGAACCTACATCTTCATAGCAATCTACCACCCAAAAACTAATTGAGCTGCCCATGTTGACCGAATATTGTTCATAAATGTTACTTCACATTCATCTTGCGGTAAATACATGATCATGTGCCAACAAATTAGCTTTTTCATTGCTGATATTTATGGTCCAGAATCAAAGGATTATTTGATTGAGAAGAACCAAGAATGAGAAAAGTAACAGTATAGTCATATATTGACAAATAATGTGGTGCATAAAAAGACATTGAAAAACACATACAATAGTCATATATCTACATACTTGACGGTAAGCTTAACAATGTCAGGAGTCCCTCTCTGTTTTCAGTTCTTGCTACACAACTAACCTCTTAATAATACTCCTATATCCCGCTTAATGATAAACATAAAGCATCGAACGGGACGGGTAGTATAATTTATCAAATCCAGAAAACACACAAGTTTCGAATAATAAAATATAGCAACATTACCAGAAGAGCAGCCAGGGAAACAACATTCTTGGTAACCCAAAATTAAATACCAGTCGCAAGTCCCGATTTTTTTTATGAAAAGAAAAAAAAAAATCGGCTAAAAAATAAAGCAAAGAAACAGAAACTTTGAATCCGTCTCTCAACGGTAACCCCGCATGGTTGGAGATATTGAACTTGTTGCCTTTATATAACTGCTACAACTACAAAGAGCTCCTACGGCTACGGCTATCATGTCCTTATAAAACAGAACAATAGTGAAACATGAAACTAACAGAGGCCACAGTAAAAAAAAAAAGGGACTTTAGTGACTAACAAAAGACGTCTATCTCTGTTGGGGCGAAAAACAAGTTCTAGTAGGTCTTTTTTCTTATAATCGGCTTCTTAACATCCTTCTTTGCAGTTGCCAGCGACCACGACAGGGAACCCCCTAACAAAGCTTGATATAGATCCTTCAATCTACAGACGAAAAGGAGTAAAACATACAAACAAGTCAAAGATGTGCAACAAACAATATACTAGTAAATGAAAAAAAAAACATAGAAAAAGCATTGAAATCATAATCTCTCAGCTATACCTTGGCATGCTCATGAATAGAGCAATCACTGAAACTCCGACAACCAGAGGATACACGGGAGCAGGAGTCAATTCCTTGACACAATCAAAACAAATGAAAAAAGCATATTATTAATTATTAGCATTACAGACTCAGCTTACACCTCGGTACTACCACCCCACTTGAAGAGGGTACTTTCAAAATAAATCTTAATATTTAATTAAAAATATTACTCCCTCCGTCCCACAAGAGTTTGCACACTTGCCTTATTCGTCCGTCCCACCAAAGTTTGCACACCCATAAATGGTAAAAAAAATTATTTTTAACACTCACTATACACAATTATTTACACAATTGTCATTACTTTTTCAACTCAATTAACACTTTTACTTTTTCCTTACTTCACTCACACATGAGTTACCTTTTATACCCTCCCTTTAAATTGGTCAAACTCTTCAAAAAGTGCATTTTCTTAATCTTCGTGCTGCTCTGGGACGGAGGGAGTATAAAATATTCCTTAAAATGAAAGTCTTGTTATATACATTACAAATATTAGTTGATTGAAAACAAAAAATGAATGAGGATAGATGGTTTAGTACGAATTACAACTTCTTTCATATGTCTAAAATTAAAAAGTTGTACCGTAACCAAATTACTCTCTTTAAGTAAGACGAAGGGAGTAATAAAATTGCCAATTCTCATCTTCCCTAAATATAAAAAATGAGAAATATTACCAGCTTGTAGATGTCCTCAACAATCCTATAGCTTAGTGGGCCAACATGAATATGGGGTTGCTTCTCTAAGTCGATCTCAATAAGATCTGACTCAAATCTATGAGTAGTAGATGGCATAGCAGATCGCAGCTGGAGGAGGTGCTTACCCTTGGGCAACTCCTTCAACTGAAAGAAGTTTGAAATTGGCAAGGGAAATACCGACTCAACTTTCGATGGATCGTCACCTGACCTAATTTCTACCATGATATGCGGATGGAGCTCCTTGATGTTTATTCCCTCAACATGGCCACTTAAAATGGTCGCATCCGGCTCCTCAAAGACCAAAAAATCCAGTTCCTTGATATCCTCATAGCCAACCTAACATTAACATAACATGCAAACACAGTCAACAACATGAAGAAAAGAATCTGAATGTAAAAAGGACATAAACACAAAATCATAGAGCTGCATAGTACGATGACATAATAAAAAAATCTGGCCAATCGTCTAAAAATTAAATCAGGATATATATATATATATATATATAGATAGATAGATAGATAGATAGATAGATTGATTAGATAGATAGATAGATAGATAGATAGATAGATAGATAGATAGATAGATAGATAGATTGATTAGATAGATAGATAGATAGATGCATATATAATTTTGGCATTGCTTGGCATCTTTATGCTTTCGGGTTAGTCAATAGAACATGTTTATTTCTCAACATGAAATCAATAGCAAGCACTATACTTGCGCGTAAGACAAACCTCTAGAATTCTCATTTCTTCTTCTCACTAAAACATATGAAGGCCGTAGATTAGAATATTTCGGCTGTTCATATTAAAACCACAGCTGTCAAATTTAAACATGCCCTGCTCTTTTGTTCCTATAATAAAATTAGGTTTCCATTTATGACTTAACAAACAAATTATTTCTATTTCCTTGTTTTTCAAAAACTAACTGGTTCTTCTGCTTGTAAAAGTAAATCAAACTTGCTTGAGTGAGAAAAAAAAAATGCCTTCAACTGAAGACAAAAAGTGAACACAAATCCCTGATTGTGTAGATATAGAAATCCAAATTTAATGCTCGAGATACCATAGCACACCATTTATGCATTCTATATACCTACCCCCATTTAATATGAAGAACACCTAGTTTTTACTTTTAGGGTATATTCTTGAAGATCGTACTTAACTCGAAATTAAAGGACAGGAAGAGTCTGGAAAATATTGCGGTGTTATTAAATCTCAACCAACAACTGAAACTAACCTTAACATTCAAGGAATCTGGGGATGAGCGCTCGATATGCATGCCATCGAGCTCCTCCTTCCTCACTATTTTTATTACATAGGTAGTATCAGGTTGAAGTCCCCTCAACCGGTAACTTCCTAATGAATCTGTTATTGTCTCTTCATAGAAGCCTTTTGACTCGGCCCTCGCTTCAACTGACACACCTTCTTTTGGTTGACCCGATAATAGGGTCACCTTGCCCATGGCACTGCAACCAGAGAAAAGATTTTGAGGTTCTTTCATAATTATAGTGCTCTATATGAAAAGTTGAAACTTATGAAGTGAAGTCAAGTTAGATATCATCCAAATCCCTAAAATATCAAATAATACTAGACAAACAATGCTTTTAGATTTAGACTTCTCTGACACTTAAATCACAAACTGTTTAAATATCAACAGAAGTCCCTTGAAAACAGAAGAAAATATGAAGCATCTAATATAGAGCAAAAGTTCGATCACCCAGCTTCTGATGAAAAGAAAGTTGGATGTTATAGTTGCACCTTCTGCACATAACACAGATTACCAAACATAGGCCACAAGTGGGACTTATATTCAGGAACATTTGCATGTCATGAAGTGTTCAACACATAACACTTTAATCAAAGCAGCATCAAATAACTTAAATGGAGCACTCTGCAGTAAGTGATGCACTCGTGCAGATTAATGGATGTGTATGTATGAGAAAGAGTATGAAAACATGAGTCCGATCTCAGAATCCTTAGGAGGTAATGCAGACTTAAAAAATATTGAAACACAAAAAGATGGAATTGGAGAGCGGAACTCTACGAAATATATGCAGAACTATAATTATTAACATAAGGAAAACATATTATTGCGGGAAAAAAATTAATACAAATATTCCAATACACATGACGAAGAAAGCCATCAGGATAAGTTGGTTACCTAAAAGCAACACGAGTAGCATAAAAGACAACTTCCTTCGAATCCCCAGAGCCAAGGTCGATTGACTCTGCTGGAGGGGAGAATGCATATTCCTGGTAAAAAATGGAATCCCAATCACGGATTACAACAATTTTACTTGAATTCAGTAACCAAATATGAACCTAATAACCTACATGATTTAAAAAAATGTAAAGCATAGAATATAATAGATGCATAGGAAATAAAATGTCACAAACTCTGATAAATATTGATCTCAGAATATAGCATACTAAAAGGAATCATGTGATTCTTGGGACAGAATGAGATCTTAAACGAGTATTAATGCAACATAGCCAGATCTAAATTTTAGTCGTTTTTTTAGATTCAATATTTTCCTCCTAAGCAACAACTAAGCATGAAATTGAACAATTACAAACGATCATTGCATTCAATCAAATAGGAGTTACGAACAATCAATCAGCACAAACAACGGAATTCAGGTACCTTCAACAAAGGCCGGAGATAAAAACTCCCAGGAAATAAGTTATTAAACATGAAAGTGCCACCGACGCCAGTCAGTGAATTGTTCCTATATCCAGCTTCACCACTCAATGACAAAAGAACAGAAGGAAAAGGCTCATTGCTATGTTCTCCCGAGTATAATCGCACGGCAATCTGACCGAGCTTCTGGCAAGAGAAGGCATACTGTCCAATTTGTTTTACGTAATAACCAGGCTGCAATAATGAAAAAATCTCAGTCATCATTCATGTCTGTATGCAAGAGATTCCTAGTGTGGAATCCTAAGCACATGCTTTCCTATATGCATCAGCAAGCAATATTCTATGCAAGTGTAGTTCGCTTTCCGGTGTTAAAATCAAATAGAAATCATGATTTTCTTTAATCAATTAATTGACACTAAAATTGTACAAACTACAAAAAGAATGGTGAATGAAAGAGATGTGGAACTGCACAGAGACAGTGTTGCATATACACGTATTTGCTGACAATTAATTAACAATGACCCTCCCCTCAAGCTATCTACAACACCCATATATGCCGGAAAAATATCTAGATGGCTCACTTCGTTCCTCTATGAAAGAGAAGGATTATTAGTTATCAGGAAACGAGAACATTTCTTTCAATAGGAAGATAAATGCAAAGTGTAAGTTTTAGTCAAGCACTGAATAACAAAACATGTAGAAGAACTTCAATTATCTTGAGTGAAGAAAAGGTGCACCTCCGGGTATATTCAGAACCTAACATAAATCACAAGTGATATCAGAAAAGAAGCAGGTTCAGTTCAAACTATTTTCATAAGAACATGCCATAATAAGCAGAATTTGAACTGTATATACAAAAATTTCAAACCTTTGATGCCTCTACGCTGTAACCTATATCATCATAGAGCGGTCCTGCGAGATATAAACCATCTGCCCCTGTGGTAACTTCAAGTGCTGTGTCACCTTGTTTAAGTGTGGAAATATGGCTATCTGTCTGAGCAAGAACTCTTATGTAAACATAAGAAAGAGGGGGTGAAACTGTTCCTTCAATGTATAACCCTAATCGACCAGCAAACGGAGCAATTGGAGCTTGACATCCACCTTGTGCCACTGTAACCTAATCAAGAGTGATGAAAACCTTACACTTTTTGCTTTTTTTTCGCAAACATACAAGATACATATTGATATTGCATAATCACTCATGTGATGAGATATGAGTCACATGACTATAGTAATTATCCCAATTCATCGCCGTCTCGCGATATTCTCTATGCAAGTGGAAAAACTTAAGATGGTGGGTTTGGAATTTCATCTCATTTTTCCTCCGTATGAAGGTTGCCACACAGAGGATATCCAGCGTGAAACTTTGGTACTTTGGTTTTTGCATGAATTTTATAGTGTTGACTAGTTTTAGCCATTAATTGACAATATAATCTTTATGCCAGCCAATGTAGTTCGGATTAAGCCAAGGTGCAGTTAATGATGATGATGATGATAAAAGATACGAGTGCAAATGACACTCACAAAGTGACTTACCTGTTGTTGTCTCGGGTAAAATAAAAATTGCTTTCCCACGTCATTCCTGCAGCATAGGTAAAATAAGAAAGATGACATAAAGTTCACTATAGCAATTGAATAATCAATTAACAGACAGTATGCTTTGATTCGGGAAAGGGTAGTAATAAAATCTTTAGTAACTCGGGTTATAAAGGAGAAAATATTAACAAACCAATTCTCAAATTTCGTGATATAACGAATAAAATCTTTAGGGGCCGTTTGGGTGATTTTGGTTTTTGGTTTTAAAAGTCAATTTCAAAACCAAAACATGTTTGGGTAAAATGGTGCTGAATTGTTTTTTTCATTATTTTCGAAACAGTTTTCCATCAAAACACAACCAAAAAAAGAGGTTTTATAATTCCAGTTTTTGTTTTAACACTAACACGTCATCACAAACCATCACTTCAACCACTGATACGAATTACGTATGAGAATGGACGTAAACTCGTATGGAATGCAGCGGAAATATAATTGATCCTCCCAACACTCGAATATGTGTAACACTCGTAAGATATAACCGAAAGTAGGGCAATTCGGCTAACATAAACAAGAACAATATGAATGATTTATCAAACTAGACCTATAGTTTGATAAGATAATCTTTCCTCAAGACCTATTGAGAATCGATTCGATTAAAACTCAAAAACACGTCGAATCATAACCAAGGTTTCGATGAAAAGCATTCACCAAGAAAACACAAGTGTATTCTTATTTACAATGCTTACACAAGCCTATATATAGGAGACTTCAAGTCTTCCTATAATAAGAGAAAATAATTCAAAGATTTATAAAATCTTTGAATAATCAAAATAAAACATAAAAGGAACAACAATCCTAATTTTAGGGGAAACACAATCCCTAAAATGAGTAAAAAAACAAGGCAAAGACAAACACACAAAAGAAAATACAAAAAAAAAGTGAAATCTGCCGGCAGGACTCGGCCGTGCCGCCTGACACGGCCGCGGCGCGACAAGGACACTCGGCACGGGCGCGGCGCTGACAGGGACGTCGGCAGTGACTCGACCGGTCTGCCGCCGACACGGCCGCGGCGTGACAGGACATCCGACAGGACTCGTCCGACAGTGACTGCACGGCGCGCGGCGCCGACAAGGACGTTCGGCGTGGTCCGATCGTGTCTCGAACACGGCCGCCGTCTGGGCAGAGGTTTTGGCTTATCCGGCATAGTTCGACTCGACCGTGCCAGACAACACGGTCGAGTCCTGTGGGCAGTGACTTGTACATTTCTGGACGAGTGCGGCACGGACCGTGTCGGACGACACGGTCGGGTCCGGTCGGCAGTGCTCGGCCAGTTCCGGCAGGTGGTGATTTTTCCGGCCGGTGGTGAATTTTCCGGCAGGTTGGATATTTTCCGGCATATTGAACATTTTTCCGGCAGGTTGGATGTCGACCTTCCGGCACAGCATGACACGGGCCGCTGAGACCGATACTCCACGTCTTATGTCCGTTTTCTCGCCTAAATACATAGTAGTCCGTGCATGGCGTGTAGTAAGGTCATTTATATCGATCCTTACTTCGTCTTCTTCGTTCATATCAAATGATTCCGTATCATCTCCTCCTTTGAAAGGAATTGTCCTCAATTCCGAAATTCCGTCATCATCGATGTAAGGCGAGAGGTCCCCAACATTAAAGGTTGCATGAATCCCATAATCTCCCGGAAGTTCTAATTTGTAAGCGTTGTCGTTCACTTTCGCGATTACCTTAAACCGTCCCTCCGCTCGCGGCATTAATTTGTTCTTACGTTTACTTGGAAATCGCTCTTTCCTCAAGTGCAACCAAACCAAATCACCAACTTCGAACAATCTCGGCCTTCTTTGTTTGTTCGACTTTCGTTTGTAAGCCTCGTTTATTTCCTTGATTCGATTACGTACTTGCTCGTGTAATTTCATCATCGATTTCAATTTTGATTCCGCATCCTTGTGCACTAACTCGTCACTTGGTAATGGAATTAGATCTAACGGCATATACGGGTTTAGTCCGTAAACTACTTCGAACGGAGAGTGTGCCGTGGCATGAGTAGGAGAACGATTATAAGCGAACTCTGCATGTGCAAGTTTCAAGTCCCAATCCTTTTGTGTCTTGTTCACAAGACCACGTAGTAAAGTGCCCAACGTTCGATTGGTTACCTCGGTTTGACCGTCCGTTTGTGGATGATGTGACGTGCTAAAAAGTAGTTTGGTCCCCACCTTTCTCCACAAGGTGTTCCAAAAATAGCTAAGGAATTTTGAGTCCCGATCCGAAACAATCGTTTTTGGAACCCCATGCAATCGTACGATTTCTCGGAAATACAAATCAGCGACGTTACTTGCGTTGTCCGTCTTGTGGCAAGCCACAAAGTGAGCCATCTTCGAAAATCGATCTACAACAACCATAATAGCATCTCTCCCTCGTTGAGTTCGAGGTAAAGCAACAATGAAGTCCATTGAGACATCTTCCCACGGCCTTTCCGGAATCGGCAAAGGCATGTATACTCCCGGCTTGAACGAGCTCTTAGCAATATGGCATGTTACACACTTATTAATTATGTCGTGTACATCCACTTGCATCTTCGGCCAATGAAAATGTTCTTTAAGTACCTCCAATGTTTTAGCCGAACCAAAATGACCGGCCAAGCCTCCACCATGAGCTTCCCGAACCAACAATTCCCGAATCGAGTGTTTGCGTAAACAAAGGCGATTCCCTTTGAAAAGGAATCCTTCTTGCAACGTAAACTCTCCAAATGGACCAGATTTACACTGAATGAAAACCTCACCAAAATCCACATCCCCATCATAACACTCCTTCAATGCTTCGAACCCAAGCAATCGAACGTCAAGAGTAGAGAGTAAGGCATACCGTCTAGATAAGGCATCCGCCACAACGTTGCTCTTGCCATCTTTGTATTTTGATGAAAAGTGGAATGATTGCAAGAATTCCACCCATTTAGCATGTCTCGGACTCAACTTTTGTTGGCCGTTAATATATTTCAAGGACTCATGATCCGAATGTAGGATGAAATGTTTCAGCCGAAGGTAATGGCTCCAATGGTCAAGAGCTCTCACAATGGCGTAGAATTCCTTGTCATAAGTACAATAGTTGAGTCGAGCCCCACCCAATTTCTCCGAAAAGTATGCAATTGGTCGCCTCCCTTGGACGAGGACCGCCCCAATACCCACTCCACTTGCGTCACATTCTACCTCGAAAGGTTGTGAAAAGTCGGGTAAAGCCAAGATAGGTGCTTCACACATTTTCGCCTTCAATTTTTCAAACGCCCCTTGGGCAGCCCCGTTCCACACAAACGGTCCTTTTTTTAAGCATTCCGTTATCGGGCTAGAAATGTTACTAAAGTCTCGTATGAACCTCCGATAAAATGAAGCAAGTCCATGAAAGGATCGGACTTCCATGATGGTTTTGGGCGTAGGCCAAGATTTAATCGCCTCGATCTTGGTTTGATCAACCGACACTCCTTCTTTAGAAACGATGTAGCCAAGAAAGGCTACACTCTCGACTAGAAACGAACACTTCTCCTTTTTCCCGTAAAGTTTTTGATCCCTAAGGATCTCGAAGACTTTCCTCAAGTGCCCGGTATGCTCTTGCAATGATCGACTATAAATCAAGATGTCGTCCAAGTATACGATAGACAAATTTTCCCAAAAACGGCTTAAGTACCTCATTCATTAATCGCATGAAAGTACTTGGCGCATTTGTAAGGCCAAAGGGCATGACGAGCCATTCATATAATCCATGTTTTGTCTTGAAAGCCGTTTTCCATTCATCTCCTTCCCGCATGCGAATTTGATGATAGCCGCTTCTCAAATCAACCTTCGAAAAAATCACCGAACCATGCAACTCGTCCAACATATCATCAAGTCTCGGAATTGGGAACCGATATTTGATGGTTATGTTGTTCACGGCTCTACTATCTATACACATCCGCCATGACCCATCCTTCTTTGGAACAAGTAAAACCGGAACCGCACAAGGGCTCAAACTTTCTCGAACGTACCCGCGGTTCATTAGCTCCTCGATTTGTTTTTGCAACTCCTTTGTCTCCTCGGGGTTACATCGATAGCGGCCTTGTTAGGGAGTGATGCACCGACAAGGTCGACTTGGTGTTCAATCCCACGCAAGGGTGGTAAACCAGTGTAAGTCTTCCGAAGACATCCGAAATTCTTGTAGCAAGGTATCGATATCTCTCTTGCCTTGCACAACTACGCAACATCTCGCGTTTCTTTAATCATCAATAAATACACACGCGCCATCACACAATAGCATGTCTCACCTCTTTCTCGCTAGCAAACATGGTAAGCTTCGGTTTCTCCATTTGATTAGAACTCATCGATCGAATGGCTTGGGGTGCCATCGGTTTAAGCACAATCTTCTTGCCTTTATCTCGTAATTCATATTTACTCCTTCCTCGATGCAAAACATCTCGGCGAACATCCATGGTCGTCCCCAAAAGTACGTGGCATGCGTCCATCGGGAGTACGTCACATAACACATCGTCTCCGTATGATCCCATAGTTAAGTTGACCCGTACTTGTCTCGTCACCTTCACTTTGCTTCCATCATCGAGCCAATGTAAAGCATACGGTCTCGGGTGAGCCGTAGTAGTTAGCCCGAGCTTGGTGACCATCTCGTTTGATGCTACATTCGTGCAACTCCCTCCGTCTATTATCAAGCTACACCACTTTTCTCCGACTTTGCATTTGGAATGAAAGATTTGGTCTCTTTGCTCCGTATCACTTGGAACGATTTTGGTATGTAGTGTTCGAAGCACTAAAGTAGTATCATATTCCGGAGCGTCATAAGTCTCGCAATCCTCATTCTCTTCCTCGGCCTCCATGTTAAATACGTCACCAAGGCCTTCCTTCTCGTCCTCGACCAAAAGTTCGTCTCGGACCGCAAGAGCTTCTCTTAAAGTGACCACCCGTTTATTTGGACATGCATTTTGATAGTGACCAAAGCCTTGACATTTAAAACATCGTACTTTAGCCAAGCTCGTTTCCTTGGAAACGTGGGGAACCTTCGGGGCCGGGGTAGGGACTTGAAAAGGTACGGTAGGTTTCGTAGTCGAACTTGAGCCGGCACTTGTATTTCCGAATTTGTATGGGAATTCGGGTTTGGTAAACTTCAACTTGTTTTGAGCTTCAATTTTTATGCATAGCCCGCATAAAGTGTCAACATATGAGTATAATTCCACCGTATTTGCAATGTTTCGATTTAGACCATGTAAGAAACGTGACATTCATTGTTCTTCATTTTCTTCAAGTTCTCCCATTAAGGCCAAGCCTTCAAATTCTTCGATATATTCTTCCACACTTAGTTTCCCTTGTACGAACTCCGCAATTTTTCGGTATAAGGTTAACCGATGTGATGTCGGGACATACCTTTTACGTAGTTTTTTCTTCAAAGAATCCCAAGAACGGATTTTCTCTTTTCCCGCACGAGCTCGTTGTGTTTTCATACCCTCGAACCATAAGGAAGCGCCCTTCCCTAACTTGAGAATTGCATATTTGCAACGTTTCTCATCGTTAAGGTGCTTGAAGTCGAACATACGTTCAATCTTCCTCTCCCACTCTAGGTAAACTTCGGGATTAGTACCTCCGACAAATTCCGGAAGTTCATTAACTTTAAATTCATCCACATGACGCGGTGAATGTGCACCATATCCTCCTCTTCTTGCTTGAAAACGTGGTTCTTGCATGCTGTGTAATGCCTCACGTAGTTTCTCCATGAAATCGTCGGAAAAATCCATGCTAAAATATTTTTGATAAGAAATTCGCCAAGAGAAATTCGCCAAGAAAGTAACCTTGGGCTCCGATACCACTAATGATACGAATTACGTATGAGAATGGACGTAAACTCGTATGGAATGCAGCGGAAATATAATTGATCCTCCCAACACTCGAATATGTGTAACACTCGTAAGATATAACCGAAAGTAGGGCAATTCGGCTAACATAAACAAGAACAATATGAATGATTTATCAAACTAGACCTATAGTTTGATAAGATAATCTTTCCTCAAGACCTATTGAGAATCGATTCGATTAAAACTCGAAAACGCGTCGAATTATAACCAAGGTTTCGATGAAAAGCATTCACCAAGAAAACACAAGTGTATTCTTATTTCTTCAACATACAATGGATGTTACAATGCTTACACAAGCCTATATATAGGAGACTTCAAGTCTTCCTATAATAAGAGAAAATAATTCAAAGATTTATAAAATCTTTGAATAATCAAAATAAAACATAAAAGGAACAACAATCCTAATTTTAGGGAAACACAATCCCTAAAATGAGTAAAAACAAGGCAAAGACAAACACACAAACGAAAATACAAAAAAGTGAAATCTGCCGTGAGACTCGTGTCGTCGACACGGCCGCGGCGCGACAAGGACACTCGGCACGGCGCGGGCGCCGATGTGGACGTCGCGGTGACTCGACCGGTTCTGCCGACACGGTCGCAAGTGACAGAGGACATCCGACAGGACTCGTCCGACAGCTGACCCGGCACGGGCGCGGCGCCGACAAGGGCGTTCGGCGTGGGTCCGATCGTGTCTGGAACACGGCCGTCGTCGGCGATGGGTTTGGCTTATCCGGCATAGTTCGACGCGACCGCGCTGCATAACACGGCCGAGTCCTCGTGGGCGATGACTTGTACATTTCTCGACGAGTGCGGCACGGACCGTGTCGGACGACACGGCCGGGTCCTGGCCGGCGGTGCTCGCCCCGGCAGTGGTGATTTTTCCTACGGTGGTGAATTTTCCTACAGGTTGGATATTTTCCGCATATTGAACATTTTTCCTAAGCAGTCGATGTCGACCTTCCAAGACAAAGATGACACGGGCCGCTGAGACCGATACTCCACGTCTTATGTCCGTTTTCTCGCCTAAATACATAGTAGTCCGTGCATGACGTGTAGTAAGGTCATTTATATCGATCCTTACTTCGTCCTTCGTTCATATCAAATGATTCCGTATCAACCACTGACCATCACTCTCACTGCTGCCGACCACCACTCCGGGCACCGCCAACCACCACTCTACTACCACCGACCATCACCCCGGCCACCACCGACCACTACTCTGACCACCGTCAACTACCACTTTGACCACCATTTCCACCACTGACCACCACTCTGACCGCCGTTCACCACCAACCACCACTCCGGCTACCACCGACTATCACTCCGGCCACCACCGACCACCACTCTGTCCACCGACGACCACCACTCTGTCCACCTTCAACAACCACCTTCACCACCACTGACCACCATTTCAACCATCACTATGACCACCACCCATGGTTGTTACGGCGGTAAGTCGAGTCGAGTCGACAGAGGTCCGGCATGGCGAGTCGTAGACTAGTCGAGACTAGTCGACTAATTATAAATATATATATATATATAATTATATATATGAAATTGTTATGTAAATATGTAATGACAATTGACAAATACCACATTGCAAAATAGAATAACAATAATCATCCAATTTTAAGTTGCAAGTTTCAACAAAAGAAAAGTAGAATCCAATAGAGTACAAAATAAATTAATATATATACTACTGTATGTACTATATATATATTTATATGTAATATGTATACTAATACTACTGTATGTACTATATATAAATATATAATTATATATATATATATACTGATTATATATAAAGTAATATATATATACTGGTTGTATGTGTGTGTGTGTATATATATATATATATATACACACACACAGTATATTAGTGTGTCAGTATATTAGTGTGTGCGTGTATATATATAATATATATATAATATCAATAGAAATAGGAAGAAGAATCGACGCGGCAAATTAGGAAGAAGAAGAAGAAGAAAACGTTTTTTTTCTTTTTAAGTATTCTGCCTGCGATTAAAAAAAAATTATGCGGGTCCAAGTCGGACCCGAGTCGTCGCCCAGTCGACCCAAGTCGTCGACCAGTCGACCCAAGTCGTCGACCAGGCGACCCAGTCGACCCAAGTCGGGCGACATTTTTACACGGCGAGTCGGAGTGGCGCGGCGACCATCCTCCATCGCCTGGTCGACTAGTCGCCGACTAGTCGCGACTAGTCGAGCGCCGTAACAACAGTGCCACCACCCCAGCCACTACCAACTACCACTCTGGCCACCATTGATCACCACTCCGGCCACCACCGACCAGTGTCAACTACCATTTTGACCAACATTTCGACCATCGATCACCACTCTGGTCACTGACGACCATCACTCCGACCACCGTCAACTACCACTTTGACCAAGGACCATCATTTCGACGGCCGACTTCCGACCACCGCCGGCCATCGCTCCGACAACCTCTCCGAACACTGCCAACCACCTCTATAAGCACCACCGGTGATCGCTAACCACCACTCCAACCACCGGCAACTACTACTTTAATCACCACCGTCCACCGTCAACCATTTTGATATCACTTTTATGTTCATGTTTTAAACTATAGTTTTGTTTTTTGAAAATTTCTTAACTCAAAACTCAATCTGATTTTGGTTTATGAAATTTTTAAAACTCAAAACAGAAATTGGTTTTGGTTTTTGAAAAATTCAAAACAGAAAACCACCCCAAACAGGGCCTTAGTAACTCGAGTTATGAAGGAAAACATATTAAAAACTGCTTCTCAGATTTCGTTAACTAACAATCTTATTGATTCAGCATGGATTAACAAAAGCAAGCTAAAGGTCTAGATTAGGCATCCTAACGCCTTGTTCCCAAGTTAAGAAAAGAAAGGGAAGGAAAATATGGAGAGAAAAGAAAGGTAGTGAAAGGAAATGAATAACTACTTTCGTGTTCCCGAGTTCGTAGGAAATGGAAGGAAAATTAAAAAAAAAAAAATATGTTCCCGAGTTGAAAGGAAGAGAAAGGAAAACAACAACTTTACAATTTTACCACTAATTTTTTTTTCACCAAACATGCTAATCTTTTGAATTCAGATCTTGGTCAATAAAACTAGCAAGAATATTGAGGAAATAGGTGAAAGTTCATGATATATATACACACAAGTATATATATATATACGCCGACGTCAACCTCTAATGGTAGGGCTCAGGCGAGATGTACAACACGAGAAGACAACAGCGAAGAAAGAATTTTGAGCCAATCAGACTTGTGAGGTCAGTGAACAAGTATATATATATATATATATATGGTAATGGCGTGAAAAATTTCTTCATAATATATGAGTGATCTATAATTTATATAAAAAAATAGGTTAGAGATCACCTTTTTTGCTTCTTCGTTTGGTGCCTGTCTCTTCTTTTTTTTTTTTTTTATCTTGCTCAAAGAAGGAAGAGCCAAGAAGAAGAAGATGGGATACGTGAGATAGATAACTCACGCTATAATAGGGTTGAAGGGAAGGGTAAATCTGTCAAAATAAAAGATATATATAACAACGTAATTCCTTTCTCTCCAAAACTCTCCAATTTGGGAGGAAAATTTGGAAGGATGATTATCCTACAAAATCTTTTCTTTTCTTCCCACTTCCTTCCAAAAAAAAAACTAGGGAACACATTTTAATTTCTTTTCTTTCCGTTTCTCTCCATTTTCATTACTTTCCCTCCTTAAATAAGACTCGGGAACAAGGCCTAAGAGACGTCGGTTTTTTATCCTCTAAATATCACAAAATAAGCAGAATAAAGGTGGAAGAACATAATACATGGATATATGGTAAAATAATTGAATCACTAAAGGAAGTCAAAAAGATCTCATGAAAATGCAAAGCATAAGGTAAAGCACAAATCAATTTACTGGGCAGAATAGCTTCCGCGGAACACAAAAGCAGACCGAGCTGAGATAAACCAGTAACGCAAAAAACCAAATACATACATACCGTGGGTCTCGAGGGACAAAGATGAGTTTTTCCCCAGAATTAGCCCAGGCAGAATACTCATAGACAGCAACCCCTGATTGATCAACTTCAGCCGAGACAAGTCTGGCAATTGTATCATCAACTAATGATTCTTGATTGTCTAAGATGTCAAGTGGTATATTCTCAGGTAAATTCTCTTTTGACTCGATATTTATATGTCCTTTCAGCAGATATCTCTCACCCTTCAAATTAATAGGCTGCACGAAAGATATATATAATTAATCCTAAACAAAAAAAAATATTATGTCCTTTCTGACACCCTTCCACCATCTCTTTCTAACCCCAACTTCTTCGCCTTCTGACAATATAATATATAATATAATATATATATATATATAATACAAAACAAAAGAAGAGACAAAGGTTAACCCAAGTAACATCATACCGACTGGTTTGATGTATCAATTTTCAAAGTAGAGCTCCCAAAGGAAATACACGAGTCCAAGAAGTGGAGTTCATGCACACCAGGACACTGTACACAAATCCGCTGGGAGCCTTGCTGCAATTTGTAAAGATCTTTTAAAATGATGGTTTCACCACAAAATGATTGGTTGAAGATTTCAATAACAAGAGGATGCATCTTACCTTAATTTTTAAGTTCACCCGAGAATCGTCTGCTTGTACTAGGTAAGCATCCACATCATGGCTGGAAATTACCCTAACCCAGTAGCCTTTCTGAATAAAAGTAATTCCTTCAACATCTTCTACGCCAACATTCACATTTATAATGTTCTGTTTCCAGCACCACATATCTTCTCCTGATGTGATTCCAGGGGAATAATTCTTCACCTATAATGGGACATATTTATTATCATGAGGAAGAATTTCTAAGTCAGAAACTAAAAAGGGGTTCTGAACTCCTGCACTGAGCTATGATAGCTACTTTGTTTATGAGTAATAACATGACGAATTGACCAGAGGAACCAGTGTGCGTGATGCTGTGTTACTGTCAGTGACAGCTAATTTTAATGGCAATACTGAAGGTTTTGTAAGGAGTCCAGAAAAACATTTACATGTGTAAGCAGTCAGGAAAACAGAATAATGAAGCAAAGCAAAGGAAAGAACAGACTGAAATGCCTAACGTCAACACACTCACATATATGTATATACACAAACATGCAAAATAAAATAAATAAAATTAGTACAAAGAGAGTAAAAAAATATTGTTCTAGAAATGAAAAAGAAAAGAAAGGCTAAAGGCAATACCTCAAATCTGTATTTCCCAGGGAGAACGTTGGAAAAAGAAAACTCATTACTCTGATCGGTCAAACTAATTGACCTCTCTTTACTTTTACCATCGAGTCTCACAAGCATTACAGAAACAGCAGCCCCACATTTATCTTTGCAAACTACTGAACCGCGGACATTGACTTGTGCCTACGTTTTCCATAAAAAACACAGATAACAATGATAATGATGAGGAGGAGGGGGGGGAGGAGGATGAAGATAATAATAATAATAATAATAATAATAATAATAATAATAATAATAATAATAATAATAATAATAATAATAATAATAGGAGGAGGAGGCGGGGGAGGGGGAGGGGGAGGGAGGAGGGGGAGGGGGAGGGGGGAGGAGGAGGAGGAGGGAGAGGGGGAGGGGGAGGGGGATGACATGGTCTTAATTAGGTGAAAACTGGGCGGATATTTCCTGCCCGATCCGGAGCCGTATCCGATCGGGATCGAATTCGGGATGAAAAATAGGTATCCGGTCGGATTCGGATACGGATCCGGATGGTTGAATTCGGATACGGGTTCGAATTCGGATAATGCAATATCCGCCCGTATCCGAATTTTCCCATATTTTATCGGATATTATCCGGATACTAATCTGGATAATAAATCCGGATATCCATATTTTTAAATTTTTAATATACTTTATTATATATATATATATATTATATATATATAATAATATATATATATATATATATATATATTTATATTTATATACACAAACTCTCTCTGCGGGGCAAAACCTAGTCTCAGAGAACCCATCCTCAAAACATACGCAAACTCTCTCTCCCATGAAATTTCAGAACCCGCTCGGCAGCTCACAAATGGAAGAAGACTCGTCGTCTCCGATCAACTTTGCCGTTGGTGAGGTGCCCGACGCCGCTTACACTTTACAGCCACCGAGTCTCCTTCCCAAACCCAGCACAACCATCCAAGAAATTAGGTTAGCAATAAGTTTGGGTATTTTGCAAGATTAGGGCATTGTAAAATTGTGTTTTTTTGCAAAGTTATAAGCCTTATCTTCTGTTGATTAACTATTTCTGGTGGTGATGACTGGTGAGCTAGGATTTCTGGGCAGTTTTTTTTTTCTCGAAAATGAAATGAAAACGATGAAAACATAAGGCTGACAGGAGGAATTACACATGTATGTCTCGATGAAAAAGTAAACTCCATTTCCAAAACTGATTTCTGGGCAGGTTGTAATGAGTTCAATTTTAATCCTGTGATATGAACTTCAATTTATGTGAAAAAAAAAACTAGGGATTCTTTCATCCTTTTTCCCATCTGAATTCTGAGATTTTCTATGCAGGGAAGGTGCAAGTCTCGGTGTATCATCCACGGCAGAAAATGTTAATGTTGGAACTGTTGATGTTGATTCGTGTACAAAAGAAGTAGATGACGAGCCTCGAGAAAAGAGACAAAAGAGGACTACATCAAAGGTTTGGAATCACTTCACTAAGATGTCCCAGACCATTGAGGAGAATGGCGAGAATACCGTGATACTTTGGGCACATTGCAATAAATGCAAATACAAAGCTAGAGGTGAGAGTACAAATGGAACAAAGGTATTCTGGAACCACTTGAAGAAAAAACACAATATTATGTCGGGTCAACAACAACTGAAAGTGGAAAACAAAGACAGTGTCGCAAGTGTTGAACCTTACAGGTACGATCAAGAAGCTAGCTTGAGAAAATTGCATTTAGCAATAATCATGCATGAGTACCCTTTCAATATAGTTGAGCATGAATACTTTGTGGAGTTCATCAAGTCCTTGCGTCCAAGTTTTCCAATGAAGAGCCGAATCACCGTTAGGAAAGAAATACAGGAAATTTTTACACAAGAAAAAGAAAAGCTCTATGAACATTTCAAATCATGAAATGTCGCTTTAGCACAACTATGGACATGTGGACATCAAATCAAAACAAGGGCTATATGTGTGTCACTGTACATTGGATTGATGAAGATTGGCACATTCAGAAGAGAATCATCAAATTCATGCATGTAGGAGGACGACATACAAAGTGCGAGGTTGTCAAGAATTCGTTGCTAGTGTTATGAGATGGTTTATTGAGAAGAAGTTGTTTTCTCTAACTCTTGACAATGCCTCTGCAAATGAAGTTTGTGTTAAGGATGTTATTTCCGAGCTTGAAAAAATATGCCCCCTCATTTGTGATGGCATGTTCTTTCATGTGAGATGTGCTTATCACATACTCAATCTTGTTGCTAGAGATGGTCTTGCTGCAATTGCAAGTACAATCAAGAATATTCGTGCTTTTGTTGTAGCTATAAAGAGCTCTCCATTACAGTGGGAGGAGTTTATGAAGTGTGCAACTGAATGTCAATTGGATACAAAGAAAGGTGTTGCACTTGATGTAGCTACGAGGTGGAACTCCACCTACCTCATGTTGAAGGATGCTTTATATTACAAGAATGCTTTTAAGAGGCTTCTTGTCCTTGAGCGCCACAGGTATGAGAACATTGCACCATCAAATGAAGGATGGGGTAAGGCTTTATCTCTTTGCAAATGCTTGAAGAAATTCAATGATATTACTGAGCTTTTGTCTGGCACATTGTATCCAACTGCAAATTTATTTTATCGGAACTTTTGTGAGATTAAGCTTTTGCTAAGAGTGGCATATTAGCGATGATATCACCATTAGGACAATGGCAATATCTATGCTTGCCAAGTTTGATAAGTATTGGAAGAAGTCAAATGTTGCTCTTGCTGTGGCTAGTTTTCTTGATCCTAGATTCAAGAAAAGGATCATAGAATTTTTCATGAGGAAGTTTCATGGTGAGCTTGCATATCAAGCTGAAACGGAAAAGTTGATGACGATTGTGAAACAACTATATCAACAGTATGCTCGTGATGCATCAGATGTCACAAGAAGTTCTGCTATTGTTGCTAGTCATGGTGAAACTTGTGAATTCTTTATGGAAAAAGATAACGATGAACTTGATAGTTACTTATACAACGTTGAAATTTGGTCAAAAGAAATGACTTGGAGAAATACATGGTAGAACCACCGTTAATGGTGCCTAAATCTCAAAAATTTGATATTCTGTCCTGGTGGAAGGCTCATCAACATGTATAACCTATTCTCTCACGACTTGCTCGTGATATGTTAGCCATGCAAGTATCAACTGTTGCTTCTGAATCTGCATTCAGTGCTGGTGGTCGTGTTATAGATCCATTCCGTAGTCGTTTGGATCCTGAGATGGTAGAAGCACTAGTTTGTACTAAGGATTGGCTAGCTGCATCCAAACAAGGTTATTTTTTAAGCTTACTGTCATTTTATATTATAATTATGTATGCATAATCCTCTTATGAATTTTCTTTTAAAATTTCAGGTTCTCAAAAAAATATTTCATCCATTATTGGTGATCTTGAGGTTTTGGAAGCACTTGCAGCAAATATGGTGGATCAGGTTTATCATTATCACTTCTTAAATGATTGCTATCAATGTTTTAAAAAATTGTTTTACTGCCTCACACACTTCACCACCTATAATACCCCAAGAACACTTAAAGAAATGAACATTAAAGCCATGTGGAGCTTTATTTGAATCAATGCTGAATAGAGCATTCCTTATCTCCTGATCTGTAATGATTCCACACAATTTGCTTTGAGCAGTATGGTCTCGGACAACTCCCCTTTTTAAGAATATTGACATCCACCATAGGTAATTATTCAGCTGCTCTTCCCATCAGCTGCATAAAAAATTGCCTTATTTCAGTTTTCATTTGCTGCTGGGTTGTGCATCTAGTGCCCTCAATATCAGATAATAGCTCTTTTTCTCTAGATATGAGCTGATCACTTGTCATGTTTTGAGTCAAAGCTTGTTGAACATCTTAGCTGATCATTTGTGTTTGTGTTAGTTGTTTGTTGTGGATTCGATTATGAACTTAAAGAGTTGTGAGTAATCTCTCCCTCCCTCCCTCCCTCCCTCCCTCCCTCCCTCCCTCCCTCCCTCTCTCTCTCTCTCTCCACTCACAAAAATTTGCAATTTAAAAAAGCTGATCTATGAGCGATCATGCGCTGCCTCTCTTTTGCCACATTTGCTTGTGTCATGTGCTCTACTACTAGTGTTTCTCCCTTGTATATTATTCAAGCTTTGGTGTCTCATTGTAATGTTTTGCAAAACCAGTTGATCTTTTCTTTGTGTGTTTTGAGTAATATATAATAAGGCGCAGATGAATGTGAAAGTGGAAATGTGAATTTTTGAAGAGCAAATTGATTGGAGCACTCTTAACTGTCAAATGGGGGTGTTTCTTTCTTTTTCTTTCTTTCCTTCTTTGTTTCGGATATCAAAATCTACTATCCGAACTTTCGGATATCCGAAAGTCCGGATATCCGGTTTTGAACACCCGCGTATTACTTTTATCCTTGGCATTGGAGATATGTTTGTATGATAATTTATCTGTAAATATTTAATTTTAGTTGTAGATTTTTATTAAGATCAGGTGGTATCAATGTCATTATGTTTTGATGTTTTCGCATTTCAAATGTATCTTCCACGTGCGGTTTACATTAATGAAGCCTATTTTTACACCGTTGAAAAGAGTATAAAATTTTATCTTCACATATCACCAAAATCGTACACTTGCACTGTTGACAATACAGTTAAGTTGAAAATATAGGTGCTGTAATTTTTAGTCAATACATCTTTGTATTTTGGTGATACTCTCACATCCGACATCCACACGATTTAAGTGGATTTAGAAATCTAATAGGCAGCACTACAATTGATAAGACGTCAAGCTCTTGCCACTAGACGTCAAGCTCGTGCCACTAGAACGATAGCATCATGTTTTATTTTATATTTTTATATTACAATAATCGTTTTGACTATAAATAGCGCTTAGGCCACCTTGAAATATATAAGAAAATTGTGATGTTTGTGTTAATAAATTTCTTATTTTTTCTTTTGTTGAGTGTGTCTATGAAATGTGTTTTCCCGAGTGTGCATCCGAAATAAAAAAATTTGTGAATTCAGTTTACTTGGGAAGGTTTTAAAATCCTTATCACTGTGTTGGAACTTAACTCCTTTTAGGTTCCTACGATAGGTCCCATTACAGGTTCAGGTTGATAAAAATTTTGGACCAAAATTCAATTCGGCAGGATCCTCTGCAGTGGCTGCAGAGGGCTGTGCAATCCCTGCTGTCCGATCACACACACCCGCACGGATGTTACTTTATTGTTAACAATTCTTCTCTATTTTTCTCCATACTTGCCTTTTTTCCACGAGTCTTGGTCATTAATGAAATACTAACTGATTATTAAAAAACATGTAGGTTGAAGAAGAAATGGACAGTGATGAGGATTGATGAGGATCCGAGAGTTGAAGCCTCCCTTTCATG
The DNA here is from genome assembly GCA_033398695.1 of Orobanche coerulescens. Taxonomy (NCBI): domain Eukaryota; kingdom Viridiplantae; phylum Streptophyta; class Magnoliopsida; order Lamiales; family Orobanchaceae; genus Orobanche; species Orobanche coerulescens. The sequence goes on from CM065809.1 coordinate 181,913,130, forward strand.
TTCATCCGGAAGATGGTTTTCTAATAGATTATCTCATTATCATAGTATTATTTTAGTTTTGATGTGATTTCACTAAATTCAGACAGGGTATTGGATTATAAGTTGGATTCTGGTTGTTATTTTTAATACCTTGAACAGGTTTTGCTTGAATTCTCTTTGCTAAGTATGGAGCTTGAACAAGTTTTGCTTGAATTCTGTTTGCTAAGTATGGAGATTATGTTTTTTATGGGAGAGACTGAATAAGTAAAAATGAGGAAACCTTATTATGAAACGATTTTTAAAAAAATTATTATAATCTGCATTAGAGCTTTTATGAAATATTGCGTAGGTAGTTTTTTTATATGCTGCAATCACTTTCAAACGATTTTTGTATGAAACGTATTATCCGATTATATTTATTCGAATCCGGCCCGAATCCGTCCTGTATCCGTCTCGTGTCCGTATCCCGAATAACCCGAATTCGTATCCGTATCCGACCTTCCCTTATCCGACTTCGAATCCGAGAGAAAAATATGGGTTAGGATACGGGAAGAGCAATATCCGCCCGTATCCGATCCGTTTTCACCCCTAGTCTTAATACTTGAGCATTCCACATAAAAGAAAAAATTCATTCAGTCCTCTTTTTTGATATGAAATAAATAATTTTTACCGAGGAAAGAAAGAAAGTACAATGGACCAGAGGTCCCAGGAGAGAACAATTATGATTCAGTCATCTTAAGCATGTAAATTCATACCTGATAAAAATTGATATTTAGAGACGGTTTATTAACAATAACATCAACGTGATTTGGCGAAAACAGAAGTTCTGGAGCACTCTCAGGTGTTGCTGCAAAAGCAGATAACCGGTATTCACCAGATGGAACCTGAAGAACAATGATAGAAATGAAAATCTGCACTACCACCCAGGATATAGCTCTGCAAATTACTTACTGTGTTCAAAAGCTGTGAAATAGGCGATATAGTAATGAGTAAACACATGAGGAAAGTAATGAACACCAAACTTGAACAGAATACCCCATAAACAAGGAAAAGAACTGAAGTAGAAAACCTTACCTCAAAGCAAAAGTTACCACTTGCATCAGTTTGTTTCACTTGCGGTTTGACATTCTCTGGTCCATGAGTCAAAGCAACCTGGCATTCAGATGATATAATAACTTGTACCAAGCTATGGAAAACATAAAAAGATATCACAAAGCATTTCATATTTGAAAAAGCAACAGGTGTTAACGATTTGAAGACAATTTTCAAAAGTTCCTAAAATGACATTTGCAGAAACCCAATCCAGTTGCCACCAAAACCCAAGTTGCTCAGACTCAGGCGGGTGTCAGACAAGGAAAGGATCCGAGTGTCACTAGTTATTCTCCAAAATGTAGGATACAGGGACGCGGTTAAAAAGGATCTAAATTTTAGATACCAACGGAGACGCAGTTTTATTACATTGTTTTTATTTGATTTTCTTTACCAAAAAAAAAATAAGCCAATCAAATATTTGTTACCCATGTATTTTGAAAACTACATAATTAAATAAGATGTACCACACGCAAAATTAAACTATGTGCAAATGGTAATATGGTATACTAACTAAACTCATTTATTTGGTTAGCGCAGCCTAAGACACCGAAACCCTAAATCACCTCCTTCCTTAGCCCAGCCAAGCACCAAAACCCTAATTCATCTCCCTCCTCGGCTTGGACTTCAAGTTCCAGTTCCCACTTCCCACTTCCCCTGCCGGCGGAGAATAAAAGTACCATCAACGACGGGATTTTCTGGCAGCCATGAAACACAATGAAGGCCTAGTCTTCTTCTTCATCTGGGAACAACTCCGTAAAAAGGTACCATTCGTCTCTAGTCTCTATATCGTCAACTTACTTGGCATTCTTTGTCTGAATTTAACATGGCAATATGGCAAGTCTTATCCGTATTAGGCATCGGGATTGTTGTTGCTTAGTGTCGATGCTGGTACGGCAAGCTTTCCGGCGAGTCAGAGAAATTTAGAGCATAACAATCAATACCGCCATCCAAACAAACTAAATTTGGCAAGTCTTGTAAGAAGATTTACATCAATGCAGTTAATTTTTGTACAAACAAAATACGAGAGAAACAAACATTGTCATTGTTTTCTATACTGCCACTTGCTAATATAAAAATGAATATGCACAATGCTGTTTGAGATCTGCAAAGAGGTGGACAGACATTACCTTGGCTTTGTAAGCAGAACTAATTGTCTGAGCTGTGCCGCATATATCATATGATACTGCTTTGATATCAATAATCGAAACCATGTTTGGTAAAACCTAAGCCACTTAATCAGATTAGAGCAGAAAAGAAATAACTGAGCAGCAAATGAAGACAAAAGGAGATATTGGTGTTAAATTCCTCTCATCTATTCACTTGTCTGAGTTGTCTAACTCTAATACACTCGGAATGTCAGTAACAACTGTAAATGTTGGAGCGAGACTCACCAAAAAGTCATTCAATGTTTCAAACTTATAGTGCTCCTTGTTGGCTTCGATACTGTATCTTTTTGATGTAACCTAAAAGCAATCCATCGTGCAAACCCAAAACCGAAGGGGGCAAAAAAAGGCCAACATTAATCATATTAAATGTAAAGGGAAACCAGAAGATTATATGAAATATCCAGAGCACTGATATGGCACAGTTGAAGTAGCAACATAATGTTTATACGCAACATTTTCTTCAAGTTCTTATGATAAAAAATAAAATGAAGCAGATTGGACATGATGCTGTGTGAAATTTACACAAGTTGATTGAGATTTAAACAACGTGATAGATATCCTCTCACAAGTTACACGACTCAAGTGCAAAGCCTTTAACAGCTTTTAATTGGATGCCAATTAATTCAAATAACTTATGTTTAGAAGATTAATTTTACGTCTCCCTTGTCCCACAGTATGATACAATCTCAATATAGTTTAGAGTTGCTGCCATTACATACCCTAGGACATATATATTACAGTACACAGGACTTCAACAAACTAAAACGGAAAATGACATTCATTAAGAAAAAACAGGATCTAGATGATGTTACAACGGAGTTCACTATATATGTCTCAAAACTGCGAAAAAATGAAAGGAGGGACAAAAGAACAATGGTTAAGTTCAAGTCCTATGCAGTAATAACTGATTAATAATCATTAAGTCAAAAGTTAAAACATAAGGAACTTAGCAGGAAACGTTGCTACTATAAGTTGGAACACAAATTTTACCTGATCAACCTTGTAATATCCTTCTGCATCAGTAATTGACCTTTCAAGGCCGTCCACTAAAATTTTTGCAGCATCAACTCCATTGCCATTACTATCAATCACACGACCCCCAACAGAAAATCCAGTAACCTATCAATATAGAAGATGATTAATGTACACAATAAGCAGGTAAGTTTAGCTCCCGATTCTTTTCTGAAAAGGAGAATGAAAATAGACAGCTACTCTTACAAGAAACAGAGATAACTCAAAATACGTAAAATCACACAGTACTTAATTCGTCCTACAGAATGCATTTGCATTAACTTTCAGCAGTATGGTCCTTGCAGGCAGAAAGAAGCCTGATCTTCCAAATTTTACGATTTGTAGTGCACGTTATTACAGAATGGGGTAAAAAAGCAAGAAAAGAATAATTGATAGACTAAACCACATAACACTGATCTTGTTGGGTAATACATCATTGAAAAGATCCATTTTCATAAAAAGAAAGAAACAACTGCCTCATGCGTAGGTGAAACCAGAGGTACATTTTCAAGCAGCCAATACATACCAAGATGATTATAAAATTGGCACGTCAGCTAGACACTATTTTAGAAAAAGAATACATAACTTTAACCAACATAGGATCGTAACAGAATAGACACTTAGAAGTATGCCATCATATTTTGCACGTATTCAGGCCTATTACTAGCTCGTAGCCTTGTACTTAAACATTTTGCTAGATAAACAACGTAACTAAACACCTTACCTGAAACTTTTGAGGGACTATAACATGATCGTGCTGAACAGAGACCACCATCGAAGGAGGTGAAACATCAAAAACCGTATTCTCACCCTTGTAGAAAGGTATGAGCTTGAATGTTCCTGAAAGGTCAAAAAAGCCATCGGTTAGGCATCAGAAATCTACAATATCACCTTACAGAAGTAGGGGGATTGTTGCATATGCATTCAAGAATACAAATTCAGAGAGAATCAACATTCAGTAACATCGACGGGAACAGGTCTTAACCCAGCACCACAGCACCAAAGTACAAGCAGACAGGCCTGAGGTTCATTTGATGTAGAATAATTTATAAAGCTACAAAAGCGAGGCTATTACTACTAGATGGATAATGAAGAGAACTGGGGAATATGAAAAAATAATAGAAGACCATTATCTTATAGTCATTATGAGCACATCTAGCTTCCAAGAAATAAATTCCCAATGGGACCAATTGTCCACACCAATTCAGTCATTCCAGTAAAGGAGGGATTGAGGATGCATCTCCACAGCAAAATTCAACACGCATGAAAGCAACATAAGGATTGGATAAAAGAAACGAGGGACGGGAGGGGGGGGGGGGAGGTAGAGAGACAGGGAGGGAGGCAGGGAAGGAAGAAGGAGGTGGGGGGGGGGGGGTCTCCAAGCAAAGCACTTACATACTACCGAAGAAAAGACCACAAAAAATGCCAGAGAAAAAAAAATGATAAGTTCGCCAAAAATCCAAAATCAATTCAGAATAGTTCTTCGAAAACAACTCAATCATGATAAAATGTCTGGTAAATGTGCTACATGCACTGGGTAAGAATGAAGAAACCAATAAGAACCATGCATATCTAGGGCTGAAAAAAATAAAGAAATAACTAAAATAAAAATGAAGTAGATAGTAGTACCACATGGTATTGATGTGAACAGGAACATCCCATCAGCATCAGATACAGCATGACAAAGAGCTTTCGGTAGTCCAGGTGCATTACCAGAGTCATGCGGACAGTTCAGCTCCAAGGCGTCATCCGAGTATAGATAAAAATGAACTCCCAATATAGGATTTTCCTAGCAATACATATAAGCAGTATAAGTTTTCCTTTACAAATTGACACATCTAATTTTATAAGCTAGAAAAACATCTCAGGAAACAAAAATTATTTTCCATAAACAGGCATGGTCTTTTCCGGCAATGTTAAAATTCACATAAAAATAAGTCAATCATTTAATTCTATTTTCCATTCAAGACATAATTCCTTTTTACCCATAATATATTCACAAAATCCTAAACATTATACAGGTATATATACATATATGTGTGTATATATATGTGTATAAATTTATATATATATATATATATATAATTTCAGTTGTTATATTCTCTCTATATACTAAAGCGGGAGGAATAGGTTCCCGTGCCCTAATAAAAAATTGCACCTCCTTTTTTTTTTTTTGTTTTTTTTTTTATATTCTCTCTATATAGACTATATACTAAAGCGGGAGGTTCCAGTGCCTTAATAAAAAAATGCACCTCCGGTTTTTTTTTTTTTTATATTCTCTCTATATAGAAAATTGAGCATATGTTTAAATATTGCGATGTGCTGTGTACTATGGGAGAAGCCATAGGGTTTCGGGCTTGACTAAATAAATGTAGTGCAGGTAGTGAATAATATATAAAGGAGTAAATAGAGTAACTTTTTGTTACATTAAAAAATATAAACTTTTTACATGTGTTGTGTGTTACTGTTTTTACCTGAATAATATTTTACTTACAAACAAGCAACCAGATATATAAATAAGAAAAAACTACTTTAATAGGAAACATTAAAATTTAAATTACTTTGCAAGACATTGTTCTATTTTGAGTAATAAAATATTTCTCTCTATTAGAAAAGTAACACTCTGAAACACTTCCAAAATGGACGAAAATATAAACGTTTAACATGTCAGAATCAACAGCAACTATTATATGTACGTGTATATTAAGTAGAAAATCAAAAATATCTATTTTGTCACTTATTATGATATAATATTAAGTAGAAAAAATGTCGCAAATATGTTGCATATCGTTTGATTTCATTAAAAAAAGGCCTCACAATCACAGTAAAGTGTCATTAAAAGGATGAAAAAGTTCAATAAAATCGAACTTAGCTAAGCATTCTAATTAAAAAAAAATAAAAAGAGTTGTTTTATGATTATGAGATTATCCCTATATAAAACCGACAGAGTGACATACAGTAACTAAAAAGAAATTAATTGATATAAAGGTTTTCATACAGTTGGGAAGAGGGGGAGAGTAAATTTGACGATTTATCAATCTATGCAAACGCGTACTCACAATAGTTTTAGCCCAACACTTTTCATTACCAAAAGAAAGCTTACAGTGTTAATCTATTAATATATTTTGCATCAGAAATTACCAAAGACAAGAAAAAATACAGAATGTCAAAGTCAAATATGGACAATAATTTCGAAACGAACAACGTCGTAAAGAAAAAAAAAAAGACTATTTAAATTCAAAAGGACCCGCTGCAACGCAGCGGGCTTCCCCACTTGTTACTTTGATATATCATTAGACATATAAAAAAATAATTATATCATAATTTTATATATATTTCCACATTATAATCGTCATTATTAATAGTATAAATGTATCATCTAATATAAAAACAACTAACAAGAACTGATACAAAAAAGATGCCAACAAACTTAGTCTTAGACCGTTGCAATATCATCAAATGTCATCTTGCAGTGACTAGAACATGTGAAACCAAGCGCCCAGGAGTACTAGTTTAAAGACATGCGCAGAAGCACCACTACAACAAATAGCTGAAAAACACCATCTTATTCCTCATTAAGCAATACATTATAGTCAAGAATATTCAACAAGAAGCAGCTTCGTCAAAATAGGTAATGACACCAACCGCAAAAAAAGAGAAAAATCTTGAGTCGTATATTGTCATTTACATTCAATCTGAACCAAGTAGCACTACTGAGCTGGTTGGCTCCAAATCAAAGCCCAAATATATGAAACCATCCATCAATTAAACGTCAGAAAAATTACCTGAGCAACCACATGCCCACGAATATCATAGCCTGATGCAAAGAAGATATCATCTACCACGCCGTTCTCAAATCCTAATTCTATCTGCAGAATTATATATAAACTTAAGCAACAGCATCATATAAGAGTGTCAAACAAGGTGTAATCTGTGCTCTAAACATGCCAATAACAGCAAGAAGGCGTAGGCTATGATAAAATTGTGAGCGGAAAAAGGAACCCATGTGATTACCTCTTCGGAACCCTTGATCTCTATATTTAAATCACGGCGAGAAGCACTTATTTTATACTTTCCTGCAACAGGTAGCTATATTGTCAAAAATATCAGATAGGATAACATTAACTATGAACAACATAAATGTATAAGCAATAAAGAACTGATTAATTTAACTGAAATTATGGAAAAGAAAGGTCACTGTCTTCCTCATACAGCCAATGCTCGATCACCTTACACAATATCCAATTCATAGAAACGAGATTCTAGTGTGGTGGTTTCCAGTCCGCATTCTATGTATGATGTGTATTTTGAATTAGAATAATTTAGATATAATTTTTATATAATACAATTTTTTTGTTATTCTATGGGCTATCTTGATTGAAGATGAGTAAAAAAAATAACAATTTAAACATTAACCAAAAGGAGGAGAAAAAGATGATATGATCGTAACAAATAGAGAGGGAAAGTAAAAGAAATAAAAAAAATATATCGGACCTGGAATAATGTTTTTGAATGAGTAGCTTCCTGTTGATGTGGTTGAAACTGAAGAAACAACATTCCCGCTTGGAGATGAAAGCTTGACATTTACATTTGATGGACCACCACTTATATGTGAACAACTACCTCTGGAAACAGCTCCAACAACTCTTCCAGATAAGGTGAACCTGCGGAAGTAGTGAGTAAGTGAAGCAAAAGACAAAAAGAAAAAAAGAATGTGGGGCACAGAAAAGTCCAGTGATGTCTGTAAACAGGAATTTACTAATTTAAAACCACGATTCCAAAATTAGAGACAATTATTACCTACCTGTAAACAAAAATTTACTCATCCAAAAACAAGTACTCAAATCTTAGAGACTACCTACCCAGTAAATCGAAAATTTATGTCTTCATTAGCATTACAACCGGTGTGATCAACAACGACAGGAACCTAAAAAGGGAATTGGAAATTTCAGATTTTGAAGTAGTACATGCAAATGATGAATAAAACAAAAACACCCTTGTAGCTTTAGAAAGATAACACATTGTTAAGAACAAACATAATATTAAAAGGTAACCAAGAAACTCAACTTGTTCTGGGGCACATGTCCATCCCTCGGGTCCCTTGGTTTTGATCACATATGAACCCTGGGATCAAGATAAAATATTATTCACAAAACAAATTATAGGATTGCTACTAAGGGTGAGATGACACAAGGACATTACAAGGTAAGTTCATCAAGACATAAATAGTTTAAATATTTCCCAAATTGAACAAACTTGTTGTTGAACTAATCATTCACCCACAAGAACTGGTACTTGAAAATGAAACCAAAAGAATCCAAGTCTAGTTCAAACTAATTTATCAATTTTAAGTCCAAACCATTCTTTCAGTTTGATGTAGTAATTAGGGATGCAAATCCACGACCAATATACATTGAACAAAATTAATCTAATTTATGAAGGATTTAAGATGCCAAACACAAAATTTGCACAAGAAATGCAAAATTTTACATGGATATAATAAAGCTTGCTTTTTCTTTTTCCCAGCATACCAAATAGCCTCATGCATTGTGTACGTCTGGTCGGGAAACAGGAAGAGGTGAGGGGCTGTACGGCGGAAGATATCGAGCTTCAAGTAGAACAATGATGAGGGTGGTCCAGGAAAATTCACTTCTTTTGGAAAGTGCAAGGAGGCCAGAGACAAATGTTGATTTAATTTGATGTAGTGTATTTTCAATTTTCTTATATTGCACTCATTTTGCAGATTAGTCCCTGAAGTTGTTAAAATTAAAACTTTGACCTGTTTGGTGATAGACGGTTTTGCAATAACATGACTTTATTGAAGTTTTTATGATCTGGATTCAGCAATCTTGCAAGTTCCACGTGTTATGCGTTAGTTGTGCATAAAACAAGTTGTGATTTAAAATTTCGGGTATGATGATGGAGCGCCTTTTTATGTAAGACTATTTTGACCCCGTACCAGAGCAGCGGCTCAGGAAATCAGTCCCCAGGATACAGCTGCTTCTCGTCTCTGTGTTAGGTGCTCTCCAAAACGACAGCCCCAGCGCAGCCAAGTGAGCACTTGCTCAGTAACGAGCAAACTGTCAGTCAAGGTGCCCATATTGGGAAGAGGATGGATGAGGCAATGACTTACCGTGTACTAATTGGGATCCCTCCTAGTACTAAGGAATTGAAGAAGGGTAGACATGAAAATACAAGTATCTCCCTAACCATAGAAAGAGCAACCTATTACCATTTCCTTCCTGGCACTTCCAAACAAGGTTTCATACTAAAACTCGGAAAATGCTACAATAAATGAGATAAATTCAAAATGTTAACAATCTAAACAAGCAAGTCCAAGCTTTGGGAGTTGGGGGTTGGTAAAGAGTCCTTTAAGGGCACAGGCTCAGACTCAGAGAGTATGTTGATTCCAAGAGCCTCACCCACAACCCCATTTATGATTCCAATACATGCTCTCCAAGCAATTTACGGTTCTCACCCAACAAAAAAGGATGAGGGAGGGTACAATGGTGCATCCATCCACAAACTTACTGGTTGAACTATTGTAGAGAAATTATCTTTGAACTAAAACTTATTATCACTCAAAAGGAAAAGAAACTCAAGAAAACCATGCAAGTTGCAAGTTAAAGCATCAATAGAAGCAGGAAAAATGAAAATAAGAGAAAAATCTGATGGTTACCTTGTCGTAAACTGGAATGAAGTAATAACCATTAGGAGCACATTGTGTCCGGTCCTTAACCAAGCCATCCAATGTCTGAAGTTCAACCTACATTCTCGGAAACCAGTATCAATATCATTGTATTTAGAATAAATCAGATTCCAACTCTAACTTCAAAAGGCACGTACGGTAACGCGAGAATAATCCAATTTCCCATCAGTTGGCTTCCTCGACTTTATCAACGCTCGACTCGCCTACCAATTGACAAATAAAATTCACCCTCAGTAATCTCTCCAGTTAAGTTACTAAATGCATAATCTCCGCATTTTAAATAAGTTCAGTCAAAATCAGTAGAAAACAATAAAAAGATCCAGTAAGTCTTTCACAACACCTCAACGAATCCTCCACATCCTTGGATAGAATCAGCAATCGCGAGCCCGTAGCTCTGAAAAAATAAAATTACGAAGAGGAAACAATAGCTTGGTGAACCCATTTTATTTCGTCACCGGCGTGATCTGAAATCCTAACCCTAAAAATACGAAAATTGTACTGTCACTACAATCAACAACCGGAAAGGTTGAGCATATGTGAAGCTACTAATAATATTGGGATGGATGAGTAATGCATCGAGAAAGCTTCGAAGGCGAACGCGGCGGCAATGGAAGGACCGACGAGTGTAATGTTCTGTTCCGAGATTTTACATTACATTAGCAGAAAAAAAGGACGCGGCCCCAACTTTCCACTAATTCCAATTTCAAGACCGAACTATCAAAAATTGCAGGTAAAGGACCAAACTTGTAAAAACTGTGGAATGGTCGTGCAGAAACTAACGGTTCGATTTGCAGTTCCTGTTAAAATTTAAAAAAGAAAAATTAAGAATACAAAAAAAATGGTGGATTAATTATAGTTTGTAATAGATATTTTTGTCGGAAATGCATCGCCGAATAAATCTGAGTCGTGTAGGAATTGAAGGAATCGAGAGAAACCGGCAAAACAGAATCAAAAACTGACTTATAGACATTTTTTCATATCATATAAATGAGTAACCGCTTGGAACCAACAGATTTTCGGTTTGTTTCAGCGGGGTTCCAGCAAAAAAAATTAGTAAAATCGAACCGATATTTGCGGTTGCAACAAAAAAACTAATAAAAGCAAATCGATTTTTTTTCAACGATTCGATTTGAATTCCTTTATTTTCTATAGTGGAACCAAATTGTCCCACACCTACTTTTCTCCAACAGTGCACGAAAATTCAAGGGCAAATGAGCCGGTTCGCATGTAAAATTAGACTGCATTCTTTTGACTTATTTTGATTTTAGTTGATTCGATTCCAGTCAATTCGATTCGGTTAGTGGTCCATTCGGCCTGTCGAGTCAGTCGATTCGATTCGATTCTTATTATTATTATTAATTTTTATTATTATTATTATTGGTGTTGTTGATTACTATTATTATTACTAAATTTTTACTACTATTAATAATAATATTTATGTTGTTGTTGATTATTATTATTATTTATCATTATTATCATTGTTTATTAATTTTTATTTAAAATGCATATAAAAATTTAAAAACAAAAAAATAGTGCATTTATACACTATGAAGCAGTGCATTTGTATATTCATATAAAACAAGCATCGTGATAGTCCTAATTCAAAGTATCATAACTCTCTCCATACTTAATATTTTTAATGTCATTTTTTTATTGAAAACTAGAATCTCATGGCTTTCCAGTGGTATATGGCATGACTCATAATTCATATACAATTAAAGCAACTTATTTATTGACGTTGGTGGTTTGAGGAGGAATTTTCGTGCAAATTTTGAAGCAGAATCAGTACTTTTTGGGCTATGAAGCACTGTATTTGTATATTAAAACAGTTTAGTTGTAAGGTAAAAAGTAATATGTTATAAGTCTGATTTTTAAGCAAAAACAGTACTTTCTACACTAAGAAGCAGTGTATTTATACACTATGAAATAGTGCATTTATACATTATGAAGCAATCCATTTGTATAAGTTATAAAATAAACATCGTGACAGTCTTCATATCTAATGGATCATAATATTTGAAACAACTCGTTGAAGCCAAATAAGATTTTATAACCTCATCATTCATAAGTCTCGTGCCAAATAACTCTCTCCATACTTAATATTTTTTAGTGGCGTTTTTTGTTAAAAAATAAACTCGTTTGATTTTTCAATGGTATATGGCACGACTCATAATTCATATCAAATTAAAAAGGTTTATTCATTAAAGTTGACGATTTTATCACGAATTTTTGTGTTAATTTTGAAGCAGAAGCAGTACGTTGTACACTATAAAGCAGTACATTTATACACTGTAAAATATTACATTTATACATCATGGAGCAATGTATTTGTATATTCTATGAAGCAGTGCATTTTTCTCTACAATTCACACTGCTTTTATTATTACAACACACTATTTTTTTTTATCTTTTTATATTTTTAGGTATGCAATATGCATCTTTAAGTGTAGATCATGAAAAGTTTATTAATTTGATATTTTTTTATAATAGATACTAAATGGATAAGTTATTGTATTTTAAATGAGAATAATTTATTGATGTAGGGACAAAATTACTCTTCTCCTTAATTAATGTCATTCACACGCCCTATGATGTAGCAAAATTTGGACCCTTCTTATTTTATTATTTATGGCTCACATTGATTCCTAATTGTCACACCACGAAAAATTCTCACCAAAATCAGTCCATATATGTGAACATACATACATACAGTGATGCTTTCAATCTAAAATATAGTTGTGCTATTTATTTTATTAAGTAGTTTTTTAATAAAAATAAAAAATTAGTAATCATATTTATGATATTTATAGGATTTACAAATATATGATACATAGTATAATGAATTAACAAATCTATATATTATTATATCTCCAATTTATTAGTAATTTTGAATTTAAAAAGTTGCTACGTATATCGATGATTAAGATCTATGAAAAGTAAGGTATATCTCACATTGCATATGATGTTCACATTGGCAATCAGTTTGTTTGTTCTCCAACATCCGCCATCTATTATTTCTTGGCAAACTCTCGATGCTTCTCTCTACACCATCGCGAGTTTGAGAGAGAATATTAGGGAGCGTTCTGTTTGTATTTTATTTTGTATTTTCATTTTGTAAAATATTTTATGTTTTTTGTTTTTATTTTTGTTTTTAAAGTTGTTGAAAACGCGTTCTGTTAAATTTATTTTGCAAAATATTTTTTTGTAATATTAATATTAAATTCATAAATCTTTATTTTAGACTTAGTTTCAAATTAGGATAATCCAAAAAAAAAAAAAAACTCAAAATGCATTTTGAGCATTTTGAAGATTTTTTGTTGAAATACACACAAAACGCTCAAAACGAGGTTTTGAGCACGTTTTGTGTACAAATATTTTGTTTGTTTTCCAAAATGAATTTTCGAAAATGATAAAAAGAACACGTTTTTAGTGTTTTCGAAAATAAAAACAGAAAATGATCTCAAAACAGCAAAGAGAACAGGGTCTTAGCATTTGATTAGTGTTAGTATCTCATACCGAAGACATACTCCTCCTCCTTTGTTGGGGTTGCAGACCCAAATCCCACATTGGAAAGAGAAGGAGGTGGATTCTTCTATATAAGCAAGTCCACCACTCCATTAGTATGAGACCTTTTGGGAAAGAGCCCAAAAATAAATCTGTGCGGGCTTGGCCCAAAGCGGACAATATCATGTGACAGAGTGGTGGTGGTGGCGGTCCTAACAAGTGGTATCGGAGCCGATGGTTCGGTTGGGCCCAGTGGTGAGACTGCCTTTACGATGGTGGAGAAGCCCTCGGTGTGACCTCGCAACATATGTGGTGGTGCCTTGTGTCGAAAGTCTTCCTGATATTGTGGTGATCGGGCGGCGTGTCCCGTTCAGTGATGATAACGGCGGTGTACGATGTACGGATTATCGCTGGAGGAGAGGACAATGATGGTCCTTGGTTTAAGGGGAGGTTTGTTGGGGTTGCAAACCCAAGTCCCACATTAGAAAGAGAATGGAGTGGAGTCTTCTATATAAGCAAGTCCACCACTCAATTAGTATGACCTTTTGGGAAGGAGTCCAAAAATAAATCTGTGCGGACTTGGCCCAAAACGGACAATATCATACTAATGTGACAGAGTGGTGGTGGCGGTCAGGGTCGGCCCTCCTAGTGGGCGGCATGGGCCATCGCCCAGGGCAGCAAAGCCCAAGGTGCAGCAGAGCCCAAATTTCCCTTGAGTATACCTAGGTTCAGTTTTTTTTTTTAAAGAAAAATATTAAGTTTGGTGTATTCAATTGAGATTTTGTGGAATTCTTTTGGATTTTAAAAATCCTAGGGTATTCAATTTCGATTGTTTTGAATCAACTAAAATCTTGAGGTATTCCATTTGGATTTCAGAATGTCATTTAAAATCTTGGTTTCAAAATGTTATTTAAAATCTGAGTGTATTCAAAAATCCATGGATTTTTTTGGATTCATTAAAACGGTGGATTTTGATCGATTTGTTAGTGTTTTTTTTAAGTTTTAAAATCTCACCAAAATTAATGAGATTTTGAAGGATTTAAAAATTCATTTTTAAATACGAAAGACTTTCCATCAACTTTATAAGATTCTACAATGATTATTATTAATCCATGCATTATTTTTAGTCCACCAAAATCTTTAAAAATTCATGGATTATTATTAATCCACCAAAATCTGAATTTAATACACCCCTCTAAATTTTCATTCAATTTTTTGGCTCAAAAGTTGCCGCCAACAACTTACAAATTATGTCATATGTAATCCGTGTTAGTGTGATTATTAACTGATTAAGTGGTTTATGGGTTATTTGATGTTCATTATCATTATCATTGATTCATTGTTTAAAAATATAAAATATGTTTCTTAGATCACAACCATCGACCGCTTAAAATAAGAAAAGAAAGAAAAAGCAACAAGAAATTGCTTAACTTTTACAAGGATCATTAAATAAGTTTTTTATTGGGCAAGAAAAACCTATTGAAATTTCGACCTAAGAGGTTTTAATAATCCTAATAACAATGATCATGTTGAGGAATGTGTTGATGAAAAACTTATTGACGAAGAACTTGATCCTAATTCTAATGATGATGTTGAAAATCTTGTTAATGAAAAACTTATTGGTGATCCTAATTCTAATGATAATGTGAATCTTGTTGATGATGAACTTGTTGGTGATTCTAAGTGTGATGAAAGGAGTTTTTCAAAATTAAAGCTATTGAAATCATATTTGCGGACTACCACGAGTCAAGGTAGGCTTAACGAGTTAGCAATTTTGAGCATCGAAAGTAAGTGTTTAGCATATACAGGCTATGATAGATTAATTGATGATTTTGCTTCACGAAGGGCACGAAGGCACCATTTTAAGTGATCTTATTTTCATTTTATTGTTTGGGGTTTTGGTTTATGTCTCCCGTTGTAACTCCATTTTTTCAATAAGAATCGGGTGAACCACCTAGCTTGAATAGGTTTCAAACCCCATAGAAAATTTTGTGTATTATGTGTTGATTGGATTAGGGGCATAATTTTAGGTGAGAATCAATTTTTTAATACCAAACCATAAAATTGATAAGTTATATATCATCATTCATAAGAGTGTAAGTTATTGGTACCATTTTGCTTAAAAAGACTAAAATGTCCTCCAAAAAGGTGTTGATGTTGACTTTCCTTTTTTACCTTTTAGTGATAGATTTAAGGGTATTAATGTCTTTTGGTATCAAAAACTTATACTATTATGAATGAGGATATATAACTTGTTACTTTTATGGTTTGATATTATAAAAGATAGAACCCTAATTTTAGTTATTCGCCCAGGGCATCAAAAACGATTGGACTGGTGGCGGTCCTAACACCCTCTTGTATTAGACCATATATAAACGGATGTAAATGTTTCTTTTTAATTTGCTCATGTACTATCAATAACTTTCGTTTTTGTTATTTTTCTCCCTTTATCTCGTGTAATTGCTTAAAAAATTATTAAATTACAAGAACTCTAACATGAGTGTGTGTTCTTGGTGAATTGATGGTATGCAAAAGTTGATTTTATTTCCTGCATAGTGAGATAGACATAAGAACATGTGAGAATTAATTTTTTAATACAAACCATAAAATTGATAAGTTATATATTCTCATTCATAAGAGTGTAAGTTATTGATACCATTTTGCTTAAAAAGACTAAAATGTCCTCCAAAAATGTGTTGATTTTGACTTTCCTTTTTTACCTTTTATGATAGATTTAAGGGTATTAATGTCTTTTGGTATCAAAAACTTATACTCTTATGAATAAGGATATATAACTTGTTACTTTTATGGTTTGATATTATAAAAGATAGAACCCGAAGAACATTTATGTTTCTCCAAATTGTATTGAAATTGTCTTGCTCTAATTTGTCACACTTGCTGCAATCTAACCTAATGTCTCTGTACTATAACTTTTTAGGTATAATTACATAAAATAACCCCAAGATTTATGGTAATTATAAGAAAACCTCCAAAAATCACGAGAACTACAAAAGATTAAGAGTTCCGAAATTGCCTGGATTTTAAGGTGTTTTTTTTAAATGATTTGTACTTATGAAGAGGAAAATCATCAGGAATCAATCCTCAATCTTCTTTTCTTGTTTATGTTCAATTTTTTGGGTAAATTTATTTGTCTCGTTTTCTTTTTGTAAATACTCCAAACCTTAGAGGTGCTTAGACTTTTTCTGTATTTGTTGTTTCATGATGGTGCAGATGTGCGACGAGATCGGAGTGATGCAACGTGATCTCGTAAACAGGCGGTAGAAGTCGAGTAAGGCGGCGGCATTAGCTCTTGAAAGATTTTATGTTCAGTTTGGGATGAGATGTGATCCGAGAAGAGGTTGGTGTCAGTGAGTTTGATTGCCCTGTTTACAAGTTATCTTTATTTACAAAAGGAAACTCAAACATCCTTTTTTATATTTACAAATATACCCTTGAAGTTTGTAATTATCATAGTAAATGTTCTCTTGACTTGAGGGTGCATTTTTGGAAGACAAAAATAAATGTCAGGGGGTATTTTTCTGATTATAAAATAGAACTGTTTTTTTTTTTGTCATTAGACTAAAGCTCGGGGTGATTTTGTAATTAATCCAAAAGTTTAGTTTTGACAAAATATTGCAAATCGGTTTGCTTCTATGAGACAACTCAAGAAAACCATTTTTTTTTTTTTTTTTTATGAATGAACATGCTTTTTATTTTATTTTTTTATCTTTCTTTCCTTCTTGAAATGAAACCCTGCTTTACTATTTATTCATAACTGAGTTGCATCTGATCACTCTGCTTGCACTTCAAATCTTTACACATGCGTAGATCCTCAACCGGTCTTGGCGTGGCTCCGGTGGTTGGGCATTGTTTAGGTGATGGATGATAAGTGCCACAAGATAATAGTCGACTGCTGACCGCTACTGCTAGCATTCAATCACTACTTTTGCCGAACAAACTCTGAGTCTATGATTCCGATAGTTTTTAAAACAAACTAACGAGAATTAAAAAAAAAACATATATAAGCTTAAATAAGTAAACCAAGATTATAGACATATGTAGTTGATCACACATACAGCGGTCTCGAGTAAAAAAATATAAGAGTCAAGAGAAAAATGTTGGAAAAATAGCTTAATTAATACCATAATTAATTATGGTAATTAATGACATTAAATGGTATATTTGGAATCTACATTTTGTGTAGATTAATTTAGTGTATTTACTTGTTCAATTTCGTTAAGAAATGAATGAGTAATTAATGCACAAAGTTAAGCCATTTAATAGTTGGGGATGTGGTGTGGAATCCCATCCCACATTGGAGAAGTAAGGAAAAGTTGAGCTATTTATAAAGGACTTTCCATCATAAAGGAGCAATCAAGTGTGCTCCATTATGGTGCACCTAATGGCTTTAATTAATTTTTAAGGCTAAAATCCGAATCCTACGAGGAAGGTGCAAAGCACCTTCCGAGTCCGAGTCCGAGCACGTGCACGTCGCACTTGTCGCAACGGGCGCTTCGTAGGCGCACTTCGCTCGAACGCCTCGGAGCGAGGAGCTATGAGGAGCCTTTCATTTTGACAAATGAGATAGTAGCTCGGATGACGTGGATGGTGACTAGGATGACACGTGGCAGTGACATGACGGGAGTGACACACAAGCGGGAGGTTAACGGCCGAACCAATGCATTGGTTCGGACCATTCAGTGTAAACTGGACCAGCACAATGGTTCAGCTATTCTTGTAATATCCGCAATTTTCGATTTTTGGTAAATTTCTTCTTCGGCCGGAGTCCGTTTTGACGGCTCGCTCATGACCGTTTCGTCATTCTGAGAATGATTAATTCTACACTTTTTGTCATCAACGGGCGCTTGTCGCAACGGGCGCTTCGTAGGCGCACTTCGCTCGAACGCCTCGGAGCGAGGAGCTATGAGGAGCCTTTCATTTTGACAAATGAGATAGTAGCTCGGATGACGTGGAGGGTGACTAGGATGACACGTGGCAGTGACATGACGGGAGTGACACACAAGCGGGAGGTTAACGGCCGAACCAATGCATTGGTTCGGACCATTCAGTGTAAACTGGACCAGCACAATGGTTCAGCTATTCTTGTAATATCCGCAATTTTCGATTTTTGGTAAATTTCTTCTTCGGCCGAAGTCCATTTTGACGGCTCGCTCATGACCGTTTCGTCATTCTGAGAATGATTAATTCTACACTTTTTGTCATCCGAGTTCGTTTGGGTGTTGTTTTGTTGAGTTCTGTGCTTTTTAGCGACTTTTTCGCACTTGAGTTCGATTCTTGCGAATCTCGTCCGAAACTGCTGTTTCGAGTTTCCCGCAAGTCCGTTTAACTTTGTTAGACGTGTTGTGAACTTCGGTTTGGTTATTCGATCACGTATCGTGATTTCCGGGCGTTTTGGGCCATTTTGTAATTTCTTGAAAGTTACGGGTATCCATATCTGTATTTGTCATCTTGACCCTTTTCTTGGTCGCGTATGATTAATTATTGCATTACGTTTTCATCTCGAGTCGTTGATGTCGTCCGCGAACTTTTCGCCGTGTTCGCCTGCGGCGTTTTGGAAATCGAGGCATCGGGTCGTGGCCGAGCAATCGGCTGGACCGGCGGCAATCGCCGGAAGTCTTGGGCATCGCCGAGCAGCCAGTGTAATATGTCGAACAAATCAGATCGTGTGCCGCGGCACCCATCCGGCGCCGCACGGTGCGAGCCGATCCGCGGCACACTCGTGTGTCTTCCGCGACCAAACCTAATCAGACTGCAGCCGCGGCACAACGCTAAAACACAGGAGTAGATTTTCGCTGTGCCGCGGCACACTTCCGCGGCCGCGCACACGAAGCGGTAATTGCGCAGACTCATCCTTATTAGACGAGATCGGTCGTCTCCTTCCCCATTTTTCCACTGCATCGCGAGAGAGAGGATATGGAGGGGGAGAGTTCTTCATCCGGGGGTCGATTTTCATCATTTCTTTTCGGTTGTGAGGCTCGGATAATCAATCTAACGCGCGTTCTACGGATCTTAGTTCTTGAATCTCCAAAGGTAATATTCTAAAACCCTATTTTCGATTAATTTGGGGGTTTTGGGATTTTCTTCCGCTTAGTTCCGTTTTGTTGGTGGATTCATGATGTTTACGATTAATATTGTTAGTATCTTTAGTTTTCCTACGGATTCATGGATATTTTGTGGATTTTTACGGAATCGAGAGGGTTTGGTTGTGGTCCGCCCTCGTTGTTATTTTGGTATGAATATACATGAATCGTAGGCGGGGTTCCGGGTGTATTCCATTTCCGTAATCGTCTAGAGTTGGTTGTGATTGTGTTATCCGAATCGTTAGGTTCATTCCGCCGGTTCCTTGCGGTCGTGTTCAACTCTTCCGTTCCGTTCGTGTCGTCGTCTATTTAATCGAGGCAAGTATTTTTGGAAACCTTTATGCTTAACGTGAAATGGTAATGTATATTGTTTGTAAATTACTCACCTTGTGTTGGCGACGGGTCAAGGAGGGAAATCTATCTCGCCTGGATTTCACGAGTTTCACCGCTAGCTTGACTCGTTAGGGTCCTTGCAAGGCCCCGAGTGAGGATGTATGCTGCCGCCCTGTTCTCACGGCATAGCGTGTGCGTGGTTTTGTTTTTCTGTAATTGTAGCCAACTCGTTAGGGTCCCTGTGAGGCCCCGAGTGAGAATGTATGCTGCCGCCCTGTTCTCAAGGCTAATTGTTTGACTGTTTATTTTCCGGAAAAGACACGTCTTGTTTTGGTTTTTTTGAAAATGATATTGGTGCATATACTATGAAATGTGTAAGCGATTGGTTTGACTTGAATACTTGTACTAGCGTAATTGCTAACCCCTTTGGGGACCCGTTGTCGGGGAAATTCTTGTTATGGATTTCAGGTTATGTTCAGCCAGACGAGCGGCTACTGGATGGTACGAGGATGTCGGCCACGGTTGTTGACATGTGCAAATCGAGTCTTGTTAATTTCTACCGTCTCTTTTGATGTGGTTGTTTTCCAAATTGTAAACTTATAGATTGTACTCGCGAGTACTTAGGATTTTCCTTTCGGGTTGTGATTTGTCTTCGTTGGAGTTAATGTATTTGTCGGTTGATGTTTGTTATGCGGTTGTGCGCGTCGTTTTATGTTCTTGTGGTTGACAATTGTTTCCTTGCTAACCGAGACGGTTAGTCGAGCGGTGTTTTTGTTGCGTTAGCTGGTGGGTCCCATGTAGGGGTCCACTACGGCTGTAATACACCTCGAATATCTTGGGGTGTTACAGAAAATGGTATCGAGCTCTAGGTTTATGGATACCTAGGCTTGTTGGTTATTTGGGTCTAGTTGTGTTTTGTTTTGCACATTGTCACACGCTATGGCATCTCGGTACATCCGGTGCTCGTAAGTTCTCCTTACTCGATTCTCTTGTTTTCTCGTATTGAAATTCCACTTCTTGAACCGTGATTGCCTCTCTCGTACTTATCGTCGAGTTGTTTCTCGACCCATCCGGTTTGTGTACTTTTGATTTTTGTATTGCGCCGTCCTTTATCTCTCTGGAATATGTGCGCCGTTAAGGCTTGACCGTTTGTCGTTTGCGAGCCATCCATCGCCAAACTTCCTAGCATTGGTGGGATCGTTGGTGATCGAAAGATCCGAGTTTTGCTCGTGGTATATTGCGAGAGGGCTTGACTCTCTAGTCTTTTGTCGTATAATGGAATCGTGTTTGGTAATTGCGATATACTAAATGTATGTTGAGCCGAATGTACCGATGAGTTGGACACCGAAAGGGTGCGGTATGATGTAGAAGTTTTGAACATTGATATGTTCGGTATAGGTATTGATGGCGAGTTTGTTGAGAAACTCACATAGTGGTTTCGACATACGTCGAATCGGTGATCTTTGGTTACGTTGTTAAACTTGAAGAGATAGTTTGACATAGGCTTGGAATTGGTATTTAGAGTTGCGCTTTTGAACCGGTGATTTTGAATGTCGTATATGAGTGTGTCCGGAATTGTTGGTACTTGGCTAATTATTGTTATTTTCAACCAATGTGTTTCTATTAATAATAATACATGCGGCGTGCATGCTTGAAAATTTCATAGACTTGATCGTATTGTGGGTTTTGAAAAGTGACATGAATTTGGGCGAGCCACTGGTATTTTCAAATAAAACCTTGTGTCGGTATTTAAAGGTTGTGTTTAAAAGTGTTTTAGGACATTTTATAAAATCTACTGCATTGTTAAGCCCTTGTCGTGTTTGAAGGGGTCTTGAAAGCGATTTTTAACTTATTGGTTTTATTTTCGAATAACTAGAGTATACGATTTTAAAATCAGTTAGCACGGGAAACCTAGGTTGTCGAGTCAAGTTGTGTTTGTTGAGTTTTGTCTTGTCGGATTTTGTCGACTTAGTCACATCGCGACGCGTCGTTTGAGATCATTGGTCGTGATTAGTATCGAGGTGGTCGTCACTTACGTGCGACCTATGGGTGTTAAACTCCCTTTCTTGTGTTGTGCCTCGCGTGACACGAGTTAATTGTATGATTAGTCGTTGAATGATGGAATCCTTCTGTAGATTTCGATTTCACGATATGTGTTTATTAGACTCTCGTATTTGGTTTATATGAGGAGTGTCGTCACTGTTGATGTATTTTCGAACCGTATTTTATCCGCTGTATGAGTTCTTTCAAAACGGCTTTCGGTATTTTGCAAACTGAGTTTTATTTCGTAAAACTGATTCCTTGAACCAAGTTTTGGCATTTTGGCCTTAAATATTTCATGATGGTTTGACAAATGATTTTGTGAGCTTTGGAAAAATATTACCGTCATTGGTCTTTTTAGCACTTTCGAAATGACATGGGAAATTGTGCTTAGCCTGGTAAATCCTTGTGAGAAAGGTTTACAGCCGGTAATTTTTCTGATATGTTCTGTTGTTGTCTCTGTGGGTCGTTACCGCACGCTACGCTTTGCAGCTAGCGCGCGCAAGAGTGCGTTGGTAGCACGCTAAGGGGAGGATAGCGCATGCTACTGCAGTAGTTGGGCGATCCGGGAGCTCGGGTGGGCTCAAGTTCGTTAGCGCACGCTAACGGTGTATTTTTGGTCGGGAGTTTTGTTTGGTGCCGTGATAGCGCACGCTAACCTTAATGATTAGCGCACGCTAATTGTGTCCAGAATAAATATTGGACACCAGTCTATAAGTTGCAATTTTCTTCATTCCTTCTTCTTCCTCCATGAGTTTGAGACGTAGCGACTCGGTTTCGCATCTGGGCTGATTTTTCTTCCATCCAAAGGTGTTTTGGAGTATCCTAGATGATTTTAACATCATCTAATCCATTGTTCTTCGCCGAATCTAGGTATTTTCTTGAATCCCTAGAGTTGACTCTTTGGAGTTTTGTTCTTGATATCGTTTTCCATCCAGTTTTGATAAACCGATTGTTGTTTTAACGATGTTGTTAAATATATCCTGAGGATCGTATATTACCGCCGTGATTTTGAGCGATTTGATGCGTGTGATATGATGTGTTTAAGTGAATGTTGACACGTGCGAATTTTGGGCATTTTGGCCTATTGTACTTCTGAAAAACCTTGAGGATCTTAGAAAATAAAACTCGAGACGTACTTTTAAAATGAATTATTTCCTCACAGTGCTCTCAAGATGCCTACTAGTGCCACGCTATGTTTCAAAATTATTCTACTTTGAGGATCAAAACATTTTGAGATATTTCTAATGATTTAGAAACGCATTCGTTTAGACCCGAAGGTCGAAATAGTGAAAAGTTTTAATTTAACGAAAGGTGTCTTCATTTTTTTTATTAAACGCAAGTTGACTTCTTTTGAAAGTCTCGATGACGATGTTTGTACTACTTTTTGATATATGATACTCAAGATCAACTGATGCTTGCAAGTTATTTTCAAAAGATGGTTTTCGTTTTTAAAATCTATCATTCCTAATTGTGGTCCGAGAATATGTGTAATGTTCGTGCTATCGTTAGGTGTTAACCCCGAGTTGTTGTTGAATTGGCGGTGTGAGCGTTGAGTAGTTCGCCACACGGTCGTCGTGGTAGCCTCTGTGAGGGTGTGATATTGGTATTGGATGTTGTCGCCTCGTAGCGGTTTATGCGTTATCGCATATATGCGAGCCGTTAGAGCTCGGGTTGGTACGATTGTGTGCATCGGTGAGTGGGCCGCATTGTGTCGGTTGCCTATTGTCTTGTTACCTTGGTTTCGTTGTTGTGAGTTTCGGGCGAGGTCAAAAGTAATACCCGTACTATTTTGACTTCTATATCTTCTCCTTCTCCGACTATCGATTCGCTCGTGTTCATTGATACCTTCCGAACTTGATCTATACCTTGGTTTCACCATTCGAGCAGTAATGTCTGGTTTTGAGTCGATCTGGTTATCGTTGTGACTTTTAGAATCCGGTTCGACTATTGTGAATCTTGTTCGGAAGTAACATCTTTGGTTCTAATAGTTCTTTTATTCAAAGTGGATCGGATTTTGAACTTGTATTTTCGCTCTATCAACTAGTTTATGCTAGTTAACTTTTCTGAACTTTCCATATCCCTTGCTTTTGTTGATCGATCGAGGGTGGTATTGTTTCTGAATGACTCGTTTGTCGTTGTGACTTTTCAATCGATATTCCTTTCCTGTGGATCTTATGGGAATGCACGTCTTGCTGTTCTCACCAGTTATCCCGGGAGTTGTTGTTTGAATTTTATTACCCTACGTGTTTCGGACATGATCGTTCGATTTTTGTTATCTCAATCGTTTGTGTGTTCGGATTTTGTTCCCGTTCGTGATTGTTGAGCGTTTAGGCTCCTTCGTAATTCCCTTAAGCTCGGGAAATTAGTCTCGTTTTCGATCTTCCAATCTTTAGGCGGTGGAATTCCGCATTTGTTCAGCGTTTGGCTCGCATTTTGTTTGATGAACCGTTGGGTTGGTCAATCATATTGATTTTCGTTCGTTGTGTTTTGTGATTGCTCGGATAATTGACTTGATTGTATTATCCGCTTAATGACGCTTGTCACTCGTTGATTTTATTATCTCTCTGGTGACGTCGTGTTAGTCGCCTCTAGAGCGTATTTTCTCGCCATATGTCTCTTTGCGTTCCTTGCAGCGTTTCACCGTCGGGCGCGAGTCTTCGGTTTTTGTATCTCGTCGAGTTTTCTTGGCAAGGGATATTGCTTCTCCCTACTTATTTTAAGTTTCGGGACGAAACTTCTTTTAAGGAGGGTAGAATGTAATATCCGCAATTTTCGATTTTTGGTAAATTTCTTCTTCGGCCGGAGTCCGTTTGACGCTCGCTCATGACCGCTTCGTCATTCCGAGAATGATTAATTCTACACTTTTTGTCATCCGAGTTCGTTTGGGTGTTGTTTTGTTGAGTTCTGTGCTTTTAGCGACTTTTTCGCACTTGAGTTCGATTCTTGCGAATCTCGTCCGAAAGCTATTGTTTGAGTTTCCCATAAGTCCGTTTAACTTTGTTAGACGTGTTGTGAACTTCGGTTTGGTTATTCGATCACGTATCGTGATTTCCGGCATTTTGGGCCATTTTGTAATTTCTTGAAAGTTACGGGTATCCATATCTGTATTTGTCATCTTGACCCTTTTCTTGGTCGCGTATGATTAATTATTGCATTACGTTTTCATCTCGAGTCGTTGATGTCGTCGCGAACTTTTCGCCGTGTTCGTTCGTGCGTTTTTGGAAATCGAGGCATCGGAGTCGTGGCGGGTGAGCAATCTGCCGGACCGGTGCGGCCTTGTCGGAATCTTTGAGCCGGGCAAGCGAAAGGCCCAGTGTAATATGTCGAACAAAGCATCGTGTGCGCGGCACACCCATCCGCGTGCCGCGCACGGTGCGAGCAGCGATCGCGGCACACCTATCCGTGCCGCGGCACACTCGTGTGTCTTCCGCGACCAAACCCAATTGCAGTGTGCCGCGGCACGCAGCCGTGCCGCGGCACAATGCTAAAACACAGGAGTAGATTTTCGGCTGTGCGCGCACACTTCTGCTGTGCCGCGGCACACGAAGCGGTAATTGCGCAGACTCATCCTTATTAGACGAGATCGGTCGTCTCCTTCCCCATTTTTCCACTGCATCGCGAGAGAGAGGATATGGAAGGGGAGAGTTCTTCATCCGGGGGGTCGATTTTCATCATTTCTTTTCGGTTGTGAGGCTCGGATAATCAATCTAACGCGCGTTCTACGGATCTTAGTTCTTGAATCTCCAAAGGTAATATTCTAAAACCCTATTTTCGATTAATTTGGGGGTTTTGGGATTTTCTTCCGCTTAGTTCCGTTTTGTTGGTGGATTCATGATGTTTACGATTAATATTGTTAGTATCTTTAGTTTTCCTACGGATTCATGGATATTTTGTGGATTTTTACGGAATCGAGAGGGTTTGGTTGTGGTCCGCCCTCGTTGTTATTTTGGTATGAATATACATGAATCGTAGGCGGGGTTCCGGGTGTATTCCATTTCCGTAATCGTCTAGAGTTGGTTGTGATTGTGTTATCCGAATCGTTAGGTTCATTCCGCCGGTTCCTTGCGGTCGTGTTCAACTCTTCCGTTCCGTTCGTGTCGTCGTCTATTTAATCGAGGCAAGTATTTTTGGAAACCTTTATGCTTAACGTGAAATGGTAATGTATATTGTTTGTAAATTACTCACCTTGTGTTGGCCCGACGGGGTCAAGGAGGGAAATCTATGCTGCCGCCCTGGATTTCACGAGTTTCGTATCGCTGCTTGACTCGTTAGGGTCCTTGCAAGGCCCCGAGTGAGGATGTATCTTTGCCGCCCTGTTCTCACGGCATAGCGTGTGCGTGGTTTTGTTTTTACGTAATTGTAGCCAACTCGTTAGGGTCCTGTGAGGCCCGAGTGAGAATGTATCTTTGCCGCCCGTTCTCAAGGCTAATTGTTTATTCTTATTTTAGGAAAAGACACGTCTTGTTTTGGTTTTTTGAAAATGATATTGGTGCATATACTATGAAATGTGTAAGCGATTGGTTTGACTTGAATACTTGTACTAGCGTAATTGCTAACCCCTTTGGGGACCCGTTGTCGGGAAATTCTTGTTATGGATTTCGTGTTATGTTCACCAGACGAGCGGCTACTGGGATGGTACGAGGATGTCGGCCACGGTTGTTGACATGTGCAAATCGAGTCTTGTTAATTTCTACCGTCTCTTTTGATGTGGTTGTTTTCCAAATTGTAAACTTATAGATTGTACTCGCGAGTACTTAGGATTTTCCTTTCGGGTTGTGATTTGTCTTCGTTGGAGTTAATGTATTTGTCGGTTGATGTTTGTTATGCCGGTTGTACCGGGCGCGTCGTTTTATGTTCTTGTGGTTGACAATTGTTTCCTTGCTAACCGAGACGGTTAGTCGAGCGGTGTTTTTGTTGCGTTAGCCTGGTGGGTCCCATGTAGGGGTCCACGGCGCTGTAATACACCTCGAATATCTTGGGGGTGTTACAATTCTGAACCAATACAGCCCTTCCCACCGGACCACAAGGTGTCTATCTAGTCAGAAAGACACATCGATTCGGACAGGGTGCTTTACAAGCTATAAATAAGCCCCTGCGGATGATGATTTCACACAGATAATAATCAAGATAATAATACACTCATACTAGCCTAAGTTCATACTACAAGTCCCAAATATCCAGTAGTTCGCCCGAAATTCGATTCCTAGTACAGGGTATCGAGTTCACCGATTCGGACAGGGCACTTCGCTCGAACGCCTCGGAGCGAGGAGCTATGAGGAGCCTTTCATTTTGACAAATGAGATAGTAGCTCGGATGACGTGGAGGGTGACTAGGATGACACGTGGCAGTGACATGACGGGAGTGACACACAAGCGGGCGGTTAACGGCCGAACCAATGCATTGGTTCGGACCATTCAGTGTAAACTGGACCAGCACAATGGTTCAGCTATTCTGAACCAATACAGCCCTTCCCACCGGACCACAAGGTGTCTATCCAGTTAGAAAGACACACCGATTCGGACAGGGTGCTTTACAAGCTATAAATAAGCCCCTGCGGATGATGATTTCACACAGATAATAATCAAGATAATAATACACTCATACTAGCCTAAGTTCATACTACAAGTCCCAAATATCCAGTAGTTCGCCCGGAATTCGATTCCTAGTACAGGGTATCGAGTTCATCGAAAAACCGTTGTATCTTGGGGACGTTTGCCGTTCAACCGTGTGTACTGTGCGGGGCAATTTCGTCTTACGGAGAGAGAGTCCAACTCTTGCCTCGGTTTTTGCATCATTTGTCATTTTCTACAGCATTACATTCAACAATCGTAAGACGAAATTTTTTCTGTAGAAGATGGCATCGTCAAGCAACAATGTTCATGCTCCTGCCCATGCCGAAAAACCAGAGAAGTTCTCAGGTACCGACTTCAAACGTTGGCAATCAAAAATACTGTTCTACCTTACTACTCTCAATCTCTGTCGCTTCTTTTCCGAATCTCCTCCTGTTGTGGGGGATGATGAAACTGACACCCAGAAACGCACGGCATTGGATGCATGGCATCACAGCGACTTCTTATGTCGAAACTATATTTTGAATGGGCTGGATGACACACTTTATAGTGTTTATTCCACAATCAAAACGTCCAAAGAGTTGTGGGACTCGTTGGAGACAAAATATAAAACAGAAGATGCCGGCTTGAAAAAGTTCATCGTGGGTCATTTTCTTGACTTCAAAATGGTGGACACCAAAACTGTTCTTGAGCAAGTGCAGGAAATACAGTTGATCCTGCACGATATTTTGGGAGAAGGAATGAGCTTGTCTGAATCCTTTCAAGTTGCTGCCATAATCGAGAAGTTGCCCCCGATGTGGAAGGACTTCAAAAACTACCTCAAGCACAAACGCAAGGAAATGGGCCTTGAAGATCTAATTGTGCGACTGAGGATCGAAGAGGACAATCGGAAGACCGATGTCAAGATGAACAAGTCATCTATGGAGGCAAAAGCAAATCTCATCGAGTCAAGCAACAACAAAAAGCGGAAATTTAACGGGAAGAAACAAGACTCGAAGAATCAAAAGAAGATCAAAGGAGAATGCTACAATCATGTAAATTCGGGCATATGGCGAAAAATTGCCGCAAACCAAAGAAGGACAAGAAGAGAGATCAAGCAAATATTATCGAGAATAAGTATGTTCCGTCGATTTGTCAGTCTTGATCGTGTGCGATTGTAGATGAAATCAATATGGTTGGTATCCCAATCGGATGGTGGGTGGACACCGCGCTACTAAACATATTTGTGCCGATAAAACCATGTTCTCCTCATACGAGCCCGCCACCGAAGAAAGAAAATTGTACATGGAAACTCCGTTGCCTCAAATGTTGTCGGAACTGGAGAAGTTATACTCAAGATGACGTCGGGATTGAAATTGACGCTCAAGAATGTGCTACATGTTCCGGACATCCGTAAGAATCTTGTACAGCTCGGCATTGAGCAAAGCCGGATTTAGGCTAGTGTTTGAAGCGGATAAAGTTGTAATAACTAAAAATGGTCACTTTATCGGAAAAGGCTATATAGATAACGACCTTTTCAAACTGAATGCTATCAATGTACGTGGTGGAAATGAAATAAACGATAAAGTTGTTTATTTGGTTGAGTTTCCTAATTTATGGCATGATAGATTAGGACATGCAAATCTAAATATACTACGTCGTTTAGTACATTTAGATTTATTGCCAAAAATGATTTTCGATCAACACAAAAGGTGTGAAATATGTGTTGAAGCAAAAATGGCAAAATCTCCTTTTCATTCAGTGGAAAGATCGACAAAACCTCTTGAATTGATTCACACCGATCTGTGCGATTTAAAACTTGTGCAAACAAGAGGTGGAAAGAATTATTTTATAACTTTTATTGATGATTGCACAAGATTTTGTTATGTGTATCTTTTGAGAAGCAAAGACGAAGCATTCAAGCTTTCAAAACATACAAAGAAGTTGAAAATCAACTCAACACCAAAATCAAAATGATTCAAGTGATCGAGGTGGTGAATATGTTGCACCTTTTGAAGAATATTGTCGTGAAAATGGCATTATTCACCAAACGATCGCACCTTATGCACCCCAATTGAATGGTGTTGCGAGCGAAAGAATAGAACATTGAAGGAAATGATGAATGCTATGTTGATAAGCTCGGGCCTATCACTTAACATGTGGGGAGAAGCTATTCTTTCGCCAATAAAATTCTGAATAAATTACCCAAAAAGAAGCAAGATAAAACTCCATATGAATTATGGAAAGGAAGGAAGCCGTCCTATAAATACTTAAAAGTGTGGGGTGCTTAGCAAAAGTTGAAGTACCAAACCCAAGCAAGTAAAAATAGGACCAAAAACGGTTGATTGCATTTTCATAGGATATGCAAATAATAGTAGTGCGTCGATTTTTGGTACACAAATCGGAAGTACCCGATATTAATGAGGGAATGATTATAGAATCAAGAAATGCCATATTTTTGAAACTATATCCCCTAAGAAAGAAAAGAATGAAATAAGTCCAAAAGAGGACTTATGATGAAATCTCGCCAAATAGTAATGGACCAACACCGAACTAAGGCGAGGAAAAGAATAAAACCGCAAAAACCTTTGGTCCGGATTTTGTAGTCTATTCTTTAGAAGATGAACCAAAGACAATCAAGGAAGCATTGTCTGGTTCCGATGCCGATCTATGGCAAGAAGCTATCAATAGTGAAATCGAGTCAATCTTGAACAATCACACTTGGCACATTGTTGATCTTCCTCCGGGAAATAAACCTTTAGGTTTCAAGTGGATTCTCAAGAAGAAATACAAAGGTGATAAATCTATTGACAAATACAAGGCACGATTGGTAGCCAAAGGATACAAACAAAAGGAAGGGTATGATTACTTTGATACATACTCACCAGTTACTCGGATTACATCCATTAGAATGCTACTTGCAATAGCAGCATTGTACAATCTTGAGATACACCAAATGGATGTAGAAACGGCCTTTCTAAATGGAGATTTAGAAGATGAAATTTATATGGAACAACCCGAAGGGTTCGTGATTCCTACCAAGAAAACAAAGTTTGCAAACTTGTTAAGTCTTTATACGGACTTAAGCAAGCACCCAAACAATGGCATGAGAAATTTGACCAAGTAATGATGTCAAATGGTTTCAAGATCAATGAATGCGATAAATGTGTGTACATCAAAGGTACATCGACAATTTTGTCATTGTGTGTCTATACGTTGATGATATGCTAATTATGGGTAGCAACAATAAAATCATCATAGGCACTAAGGAAATGTTAAAGAAGAACTTTGACATGAAGGATATGGGATTAGCCGATGTGATTCTAGGAATCAAGATCTCCAGAACACCCGATGGAATAGTCTTATCACAATCTCACTATGTTGAGAATGTACTTAAGAAATTCAAGGCATACGATCTACCTCCGGCTAAGACACCTGTTGACTTAAGTTTACACTTAGCCAAAAATCGAGGAGAACCCATATCACAAATGAATATGCTAGGATAATTGGAAGCCTAATGTACTTAGCAAATTGTACAAGGCCGACATAGCATATTCTATTAGTAACTGAGTCGGTTTACGAGTAATCCCGGAAAGGATCATTGGACCGCATTGACAAGAGTGTTGAGATACTTAAAACACACTGTCAATCATGGTATACACTATTCGAGATATCCAGCTGTTTTGGAAGGATATTGTGATGCCAACTGGATATCCGATACTAAAGACACTAAATCCACAAGCGGTTATGTATTTACCATTGGTGGAGGAGCAATATCATGGAAATCTTCTAAGCAAACATGCATAGCCCGATCTACAATGGAATCGGAGTTTATTGCTTTAGACAAAGCCGGCGAAGAAGCCGAATGGTTAAGAAACTTCTTAGAAGATATTCCCTGTTGAGAAAAACCTTTGCCTCCCGTTATGATACATTGTGATAGCATGGCAGCCATAGGGAGGGCAAAGAACAGTATATATAATGGTAAGTCTCAACATATTCGTCGAAGACACAATACCATTAGACAATTGATCACTACAGGAATAATGTGTATTGACTATGTAAAGTCAAAAGACAATATAGCGGATCCGTTTACGAAAGGTATTAACCGTGATCAATTATATAATGCAGCAAGGGGAATGGGATTGAAATCCACACATTGAGAATTTTCATAATGGTAACTCAACCAGGATGATTGGAGATCCCAAGAACTTGGTTCAATGAGACAACTAAGTTGTGAAAGTTCAAGTTAAAGCACTTGAAAATCCATTCTCGTAGCTGTTCAAGTGCAAGCCTGCAGTTTGTGGTAAAGGGTAAGCTTTTTAAAGCTTTTAATGATTCCTATAGCCTTTTATAGGTGGAGTATGGCAGGATACTCTTCATAGGAGGTCACCTATATGTAACACCCCGAGATATTCGGAATATGTTACAGCGCCGTAGACCCCTACATGGGACCTACCAGGCTACAATAGGAAAACTCCACTCGACTAACCATCTTGGTTAGCGAGGATACACAATTAAATAATATGACATATAAAGATACGCCCGGAGCAACCGGCAAAATAAGCATCAACCAACTACGTGACAATTTAAAGCAATACAATACGGAGTTTGAAACGAAAAGCCTAAGTACTCGCGAGTACAATCTATAAGTTTAAAACTGTGGGAACAACCATATCGAAATGGACAAAGGAAATAAGTAGACCCAAATGCACATGTCAACGACCCTGGCCAACATCCTCGTACTGTCGTGGTGCTCGCTCGACCGGATAATCATAACCTGAAATCCATAACAAGAATTTCCCCAAAACAGGTCCCCAAAGGGGTTAGCAATTACGCTAGTACAAGTAATCAAGGCAAACCAATCGCTTACACATTTCATAGTACATGCACCAATATCAATTTCAAAAGCCAAAACCAGACATGTCTTTTCCGGAAACAAACAGTCAAACAATTTGCCTTGGGAGCAGAGTAATATCATAGATTCCCGCACGAGGCCTCTAAGGACCCTCCCGCGCTGGCTACATTACAAAACAAAACACGCACATGCATCGCCTTGGGAACAGAGTAATAGCATAGATTCCCGCACGAGGCCTCTAAGGACCCTCCCGCGCTGGCTAGCTATACAAACTCATGAATCGAGGACTCAACCCTTTCGATTCCCTCCTTGATCCCGTCGGACCAACACGAAATGAGCAAATCACATACAAAATACATTACCATTCCACGTTAAGCATAAAGGTCTCCAAAAATACTTGCCTTGAATATTTTGATGACGCAACGAATGGAAAGGATAATCACCGACGAACACTAGGAATCAACGGAACCGAACCTAACGATTCGAAGAACATAATTACAACCAACTCTAGCCGAAAACGGAAATGGAATACACCCGAAAACCCGCCTACGATTCGTGTATATTCGCACAAAATAATAACGAGGGCGGACCACAACCAAACCCTCTCGATTCCGCAAAACTATGAAAATATACTCTGAATCCGTAGGAAAATTTATGGTAGTAACAAGATTAATCATATTCATCAAGAATCTATCAACAAAACGGAAAGAATCGGACAAAACCCCCCAAAATCCCCAATTATTCGAAAGTAGGGTTCTAGAGATGTTACCTTCGGAGATTCAAGTACTAAGATCCGTAGAACACGCGTTGGATTGATTGTCTGGGCTTCACGATCGAAAGGAGATGAAGAAAATCAAACACTCAAATGTTAATTGATGAAGAAAACTCTCCCTCAAGCTTTCTCTCTCGGTTGCAGGTGAAAAAGTGGGAAAGAAATGGAAGAAATGAGATAAAATGCTCAAAAAACGAATTTATAGGGGTTGACTCGGCTGACAGACTCGACCGTGTCCGCCTGACACGGCGGCCGGCGCCAGCGGCAGGGACTCGACCGTGTCCTACTTGACACGGTCGCGTCGCGGAGGGGCCTTCCGATAGTGACCCGTCCGACAGCGACTCGGCATGACTCGACCGTGTCCTGGAACACGGTCGGGCGTGTCGGCAGTCGGTTCTGGCTTATCCGGAGTTCGACTCGGCCGTGCCAGACGACACGGTCGGGTCCTGAGACAGAAACTTCGGCATTTCCGGACGAGTACGGCACGGGCCGTGTCGGACGACACGGCCGAGTTCGGTCGGCAGTGATCGGCCAACAACTAAAAAAATGAGCGGGTGAGCTAAAACGACCATAACTCTCTCGTACGGACTCCGATTGACTCACCGTTTGAACCATTGGAAAGTTAACTCGATGTTCTATAATATTGCAAAGATTTAGAATTTTTGGAGTCACCAAAAATTAATGGTGATCTAACAAAGTCGAACTCATATGAGGAAAGTTGAAACAATGAACAATAACGATACACAACTCGAAGTTTTTCCGAACGGTGAACACGGTGAACGAACATGATTGGTGAATGATTATAAATGAGTGAAAATCCACTGAGTGACAATCACCGAATGAAATTACTGAATGATAATGACTGAATTACAACCGGGTATTACATTCTACCCCTCTAAAAATAAGTTTCGTCCCGAAACTTAAGAAACAAACAACTCAGGGTACCTAGCACGCATGCTATCCCCGGTTTCCCAAGTTGCTTCCTCGACACCGTGTCTCGACCACTGCACTTTGACCAAAGGGATGGTCTTATGCCTCAGTCGTTTCTCACGATGCTCCAAAATCTTCAAAGGACGCTCCTCAAAAGTAATATCTTCAGCAATATCAATCTCGCCATAATCGATGACGTGACTTGGATCCGGAACATATTTCCTCAGCTGGGAAACATGAAAAACGCTATGAACATGACTCAAGGTCGGGGGTAACGCCAAACGGTATGCTAACCCACCGACCCGCTCGAGAATCTCGAAGGGTCCAATAAATCTCGGACTCAACTTCCCCTTCTTCCCGAAACGGAAAACTCCTCTCGTCGGCGACACCTTCAGCAAAACGTGGTCTCCTACCTCGAATTCTAAAGGTCGACGACGGACATCGGCATATGACTTCTGTCGACTCTGGGCCGTCAACATCCGTTCCCGAATTAATTCTATCTTCCGCTTCGTCTCTAAAACGACATCCGGCTCGATCCCGACCAAATCGGATGCCTCATTCCAACAAATCGGCGATCGACATCGTCGCCCATAAAGCGCCTCATACGGTGCCATCCGAATCGACGCGTGCCAACTATTGTTGTACGTGAATTCGATCAATGACAAATGCTCTTCCCAGTCGCTACTCCAATCGAGGGCACAAGCACGCAACATGTCCTCGAATGTCTGGATAGTGCGTTCCGATCATCCATCCGATCGGGATGAAAAGAGGTACTCAAATGCAAACGGGTACCCAACTCCTTATGCACCGCCTGCCAGAAGTGCGATACAAAACGGCCATCACGATCCGAAACAATAGACTTCGGAGTACCGTGAAGTCTCACAATCTGTGCGATAAATATACGGGCCAACTTCTCCGGGCCCCAAGTGTCCTTGATGCCCAGAAAATGTGCCGACTTGGTCAGACGATCAACAATCACCCAAACCATATTCATGCCCGATCTCGATCTCGGCAAACTCGTAATGAAATCCATCGATATATCTTCCCATTTCCATTCCGAACAGAAGTGATCGCAATAACCTGGGTCGATGATGCTCGATTTTGACCTGCTGGCAAGTCAAACATCTCGCCACAAACTGTGCGACCTCCTCCTTCATATCATTCCACCAGAAGTTCCTCCTCAGGTCCTTGTACATCTTACTCGAACCAGGATGAACGGAATAGGGTGTGGAATGGGCCTCACGCAAAATACTCTGTCGCAACTCTGGATCGTTCGGTACACAAAGCCAACTCTGGAATCTCAAAACACCATCCTCGTGAATCACAAACCCAGGAGACTTTCCTTTAAGAACGTTCTCTCGGATTTTAGTAATCATCGGATCCTCTAATTGCTTCAGTTTAATTTCATTGATCAAAGACGACGAAATTTCTAAGGCACAAAGTTGCCCGACAGATCCAGGCAGCAAAACCTCAACATCTAACCCGATCAAAGCCCGCTGAAGCTCGGGCGAGGCGTAAGGACCTCAAGCGTTCGCAACGCATCGGTTTCACTCAAGCGTCGGCCACGACATTCGCCTTACCCGGATGATAAAGGATTTCGAGGTCATAATCCTTAATCAACTCTAACCACCTCCTCTGCCTCATATTCAACTCTCGCTGAGTAAATATGTATTTCAGACTTTTATGATCGGTAAAAATCTGACATGCAGAGCCGAAAAGATAGTGACGCCAAATCTTGAGTGCAAAGACAACCGCCGCTAACTCCAAATCGTGAGTAGGGTAGTTAAGCTCATACGGCCTCAACTGTCTCGACGCATAGGCAATGGTCTTGCCGTGCTGCATCAATACGCACCCAAGACCCTAACCCGAAGCATCGCTAAAAACGGCGAAACCCTCGTTGCCACATGGCAATGCCAAAATCGGGGCTGAGGTCAAATGCTTCTTCAGCTCCTCAAAACTCGACTGCCTCTCATCGGTCCAGACGAACTTCTCGGTTTGGAGCAAGCTGTAAGTGGTCGAGCTAGTTTTGAGAAACCCTCGACGAACCTACGGTAGTAGCCAGCCAAACCCAAGAAACTACGGACCTCCTTCACATTTGTGGGCGATGCCCAATCCAACACTGCCTCAATTTTCTGCGGATCCACTCGAACTCCCTCGGCTGAAATCACATGACCCAAAAACATCACTTCCTTCAGCCAGAACTCACATTTCGAGAACTTCGCATAGAGTTGCTCGGTCCTCAAAATGTCTAACACTACCCGAAAATGATGGGCATGCTCTTCCTCGTTCCTCGAATAAATAAGAATTTCGTCAATGAAGACGACGACACACTTATCCAAATACTCGATAAAGACTTTGTTCATCAACTGCATGAACACCGCCGGCGCGTTAGTTAACCCGAAAGGCATAACTACAAACTCATAATGTCCGTATCTCGTCCGAAAAGCCGTTTTCGGCACGTCGGACTCCCTCACCGAGTGATAGTACCGATCTCAAATCAATCTTTGAGAATACCGCCGCTCCACCTGGCCCGATCGAACAAGTCGTCAATCCTCGGCAAAGGATACTTGTTCTTGATGGTCACCTTGTTCAGTTCACGATAGTCGATACACAAACGTAGTGAACCATCTTTCTTACGCACAAACAAGACCGGTGCACCCCAAGGCGAGGCGCTCGGTCGAACATACCCTGACTCAAGAAGCTAACTCAACTGCTTCTTCAACTCTGCCATCTCTGAAGGTGCCATACGATACGGCGCCTTCGAAATCGGAGCCGCGCCCGGCTCTAACTCTATAGCAAACTCAACCTCACGATCCGGTGGCAATCCCGGTAACTCGTCAGGAAATACATCAGGAAACTCATTAACGAGTGGAATCGACGAAAGCTCGACCCCACCATCCTCCGCCTTCAAGGCATAGCACCAATAACCAGTACACCCCTTTCGCAGGAGACTCATCGCCTTTAAGGCATTAATAACGAACTTCTGGTTTCCCCTCTTTCGCTCTGCGAAAGAGTGTTTGGTGCCGTCCTCGGCTAACATAGTGATGATTCTCGTGCGGTAGTTCATGATCGTGCGATGCCGCTCGAGCCAATCATCCCCGAGAATCAAATCCTCACCCTCGATACCCACGACAATAAGGTTAGAGAGCCAAGCCCTCTCACAAATAATCACAGAACAGTCCCGGACTTCTCGATCACCGACAATTCTATCACCGCTAGGAAGTTTAACGATGAAAGGCTCGCAAGGTGACAAGCAGTCGAGACTCAAACGGCGCACACACTCTAGAGAAATGAATGAATGCGTAACACCCGAATCAAAAAGCACACCGACAGGATGAGAATGGATATGAACGGTACCTGTCGCCACAGTAGCTGCTGGATCATCGGCTCTCCTCATCTCATAGATACGCGGCTGAGCAGAGACGACACTGGAAGCTCCACCCCTAGCGGGCTGACCCCGACCCTTACCTCGGCCGGCACTCGGTGGGGGCGGCGGAGCAAATGAGCCCTGGTTCACACTCGGCTCCAACGGAACTGGTTGAGAAGAACGGGCGCCGCGAAGCTGTTTGATCTGCTCACAAAAAGGGGCCTTGTGGCCTAGCTGTCCACAAGTATGACAGGTAAACTTCGGACGAGAACACTGTCGGCTCCTATGGCCATGTGCACCACAGTTAAAACATGTGGGCTCACGAGCGGAGGTTCCGGCGGCACCCCGAAAGCTCCCAGAGAAATGAGCCGAACCGCCCGCAGAAATATTTGTAGCTTGAGATTTCTGCTGGCCTCCACTCTTGGGACCAGAAAAATTTCCGACTTACGCTTCTTGCTCTCACGAGCCAAATCACTCGCCGTCACTGACATATCATAAGCGAGGGCCCTACTCTGATAATCCTTCAAGGTAGTGCAGACGAGTCCAGACATGTAGTCCCGAATAGGCAGCTTCATCCTCCTCGAAAAATGGAAAATTTTGTCGCTCTCAGCGACAACTTGGGTCTTCACATAACCCAACTCCTTGTTAAAGTCGGCAATGGCATGAGATACGGGGATATCCCGTGGTTGAGCATCATAGAAAGCATGCACTCGAGCCTGTCTGACCGGCCACGGACAATACTCAGTCTCCATCAACTCCTGAAACTCGGCCCATGAAGCAACATGATCTTTGGGACCGACGGCCTCCCACCAATCTGTAGCATCTCCCGTGAGAAAGTATTGAGCAATAGGGACCTTACGGTCCTCGGGGCAGTTGGTAGCAGTGAAGACTTTGGATATCTCCTTGATCCACCCTTCCCAGCCGATCGGGTCCGAAGCTCCCGAAAACTGAGGAGGATGCATCTTGATGACATCCTGAAGCCAGCGATCCGCTCCGCCCCGATTAGCATGGGCCTGGTTGGGGTTCTGGACCACCTGAGCTATAGCCGCCATTTGGTTAACCATTTGTTGCATAACAGCCGCAATACCAAGATCGGCGCGCTCTTGAGAAGAAGCATGACTGTGACGGTCACCGGTACTGCCGGCTCCCGAAGAATGCGACATGGCCGCCCCACCGGCTGCCCCACGTCCTCGGCCGCGTCCACGACCACGACCACGGTTTCCTCCGGCATCCATATTGAAGTTGAGAGATAACAGAAGTATATCGATGATGAGTAAGGGAGGAAAAGCAACTACGATTCAAAAGTGGAAATACAATGCAAGAAACAAAAGAGCCGAATAAGAAAACTTAC
Source organism: Orobanche coerulescens (assembly GCA_033398695.1). Lineage (NCBI taxonomy): Eukaryota > Viridiplantae > Streptophyta > Magnoliopsida > Lamiales > Orobanchaceae > Orobanche > Orobanche coerulescens. The sequence goes on from CM065809.1 coordinate 181,951,892, forward strand.
GAGCACTGGAAGTACTGGGATGCTGGCAGCGGCGTGACAATGTGCAAAACAAATACGACTAGACCCAAATAACCAACAAGCCTAGGTATCCATAAACCTAGAGCTCCGATACCATTTTTGTAACACCCCGAGATATTCGGAATATGTTACAGTGTCGTAGACCCCTACATGGGACCTACCAGGCTACAATAAGAAAACTCCACTCGACTAACCATCTTGGTTAGCGAGGATACATAATTAAATAATATGACATATAAAGATACGCCCGGAGCAACCGGCAAAATAAGCATCAACCAACAACGTGACAATTTAAAGCAATACAATACGGAGTTTGAAACGAAAAGCCTAAGTACTCGCGAGTACAATCTATAAGTTTAAAACTGTGGGAACAACCATATCGAAATGGACAAAGGAAATAAGTAGACCCAAATGCACATGTCAACGACCCTGGCCAACATCCTCGTGCATCACGGTGCTCGCTCGATCGGATAATCATAACCTGAAATCCATAACAAGAATTTCCCCAAAACGGGTCCCCAAAGGGGTTAGCAATTACGCTAGTACAAGTAATCAAGGCAAACCAATCGCTTACACATTTCATAGTACATGCACCAATATCAATTTCAAAAGCCAAAACCAGACATGTCTTTTCCGGAAACAAACAGTCAAACAATTTGCCTTGGGAGCAGAGTAATATCATAGATTCCCGCACGAGGCCTCTAAGGACCCTCCCGCGCTGGCTAGCTATACAAACTCATGAATCGAGGACTCAACCCTTTCGATTCCCTCCTTGATCCCGCCGGATCAACACGAGGTGAGCAAATCACATACAAAATACATTACCATTCCACGTTAAGCATAAAGGTTTCCAAAAATACTTGCCTTGAATATTTTGATGACGCAACGAACGGAAAGGATAATCACCGACGAACACTAGGAATCAACGGAACCGAACCTAACGATTCGAAGAACATAATTACAACCAACTCTAGCCGAAAACGGAAATGGAATACACCCGAAAACCCGCCTACGATTCGTGTATATTCGCACAAAATAATAACGAGGGCGGACCACAACCAAACCCTCTCGATTCCGCAAAACTATGAAAATATACTCTGAATCCGTAGGAAAATTTATGGTAGTAACAAGATTAATCATATTCATCAAGAATCTATCAACAAAACGGAAAGAATCGGACAAAAACCCCAAAATCCCCAATTATTCGAAAGTAGGGTTCTAGAGATGTTACCTTCGGAGATTCAAGTACTAAGATCCGTAGAACACGCGTTGGATTGATTGTCCGGGCTTCACGATCGAAAGGAGATGAAGAAAATCAAACACTCAAATGTTAATTGATGAAGAAAACTCTCCCTCAAGCTTTCTCTCTCGGCTGCAGGTGAAAAAGTGGGAAAGAAATGGAAGAAATGAGATAAATGCTCAAAAAACGAATTTATAGGGGTTGACTCGGCTGACAGACTCGACCGTGTCCGCCTGACACGGTCGCGGCGCGCAGCTGGCCGGCAGGGACTCGACCGTGTCCTGCTTGACACGGTCGCGTCGCGTAGGGGCCTTCCGATAGTGACCCGTCCGACAGCGACTCGGCATGACTCGACCGTGTCCTGGAACACGGTCGGGCGTGTCGGCAGTCGGTTCTGGCTTATCCGGAAGAGTTCGACTCGGCCGTGCCAGACAACACGGTCGGGTCCTGAGACAGAAACTTCGGCATTTCCGGACGAGTACGGCACGGGCCGTGTCGGACGACACGGCCGAGTTCGGTCGGCAGTGATCGGCCAACAACTAAAAAAATGAGCGGGTGAGCTAAAACGACCATAACTCTCTCGTCCGGACTTTGATTGACTCACCGTTTGAACCATTGGAAATTTAACTCGATGTTCTATAATATTGCAAAGATTTAGAATTTTTGGAGTCACCAAAAATTAATGGTGATCTAACAAAGTCGAACTCATATGAGGAAAGTTGAAACAATGAACAATAACGATACACAACTCGAAGTTTTTCCGAACGGTGAACACGGTGAACGAACATGATTGGTGAATGATTATAAATGAGTGAAAATCCACTGAGTGACAATCACCGAATGAAATTACTGAATGATAATGACTGAATTACAACCGGGTATTACACTATATAAGTGAAGAAGTAAGGCCGCTTCATAAAATTAGTAACACTTATGAATCCAAGAAATGGTCCAAGGCCAAAATGGACACAACGTGAGAACGAAAGATATTAGATCTATTATTGTGTGTATGTTATTGTCTTGGTTTACACAAAAGTTGAACGGTTCAAGACATCATGTTCACCGAGCAACGAGTAAATCCGATAGCATTACACTAAGGAAGGTTCAAGGCTAACTACCACCTATCCTGAAGCAATAATAGGTCGTCGGGACTTAGTGCATGTTGTATTTGCATTAATCATCATTCATGTGGGGGATTATTGGAAAAATAGCTTAATTAATACCATAATTAATTATGGTAATTAATGACATTAAATGGTATATTTGGAATCTACATTTTGTGTAGATTAATTTAGTGTATTTACTTGTTCAATTTCGTTAAGAAATGAATGAGTAATTAATGCACAAAGTTAAGCCATTTAATAGTTGGGGATGTGGTGTGGAATCCCATCCCACATTGGAGAAGTAAGGAAAAGTTGAGCTATTTATAAAGGACTTTCCATCATAAAGGAGCAATCAAGTGTGCTCCATTATGGTGCACCCTAGTTGGCTTTAATTAATTTTTAAGGCTAAAATCTGAATCCTACGAGGAAGGTGAAAAGCACCTTCCGAGTCCGAGCACGTGCACGTCGCACTTGTCGCAACGGGCGCTTCGTAGGCGCACTTTGCACTTCGCTCGAACGCCTCGGAGCGAGGAGCTATGAGGAGCCTTTCATTTTGACAAATGAGATAGTAGCTCGGATGACGTGGAGGGTGACTAGGATGACACGTGGGAGTGATATGGCGGGAGTGACACAAGCGGGTGGTTAACGGCCGAACCAATGCATTGGTTCGGACCATTCAGTGTAAACTGGACCAGCACAATGGTTCAGCTATTCTGAACCAATGCAGCCCTTCCCACCGGACCACAAGGTGTCTATCCAGTCAGAAAGACACACCGATTCGGACAGGGTGCTTTACAGGCTATAAATAAGCCCCTGCGGATGATGATTTCACACAGATAATAATCAAGATAATAATACACTCATACTAGCCTAAGTTCATACTACAAGTCCCAAATATCCAGTAGTTCGCCCGGAATTCGATTCCTAGTACAGGGTATCGAGTTCATCGAAAAACCGTTGTATCTTGGGGACGTTTGCCGTTCAACCGTGTGTACTGTGCGGGGCAATTTCGTATTACGGAGAGAGAGTCCAACTCTTGCCCGGTTTTTGCATCATTTGTCATTTTCTACAGCATTACATTCAACAAAAAACAAATGAGCTCTCAAGCTAATCCTACAAGTAGGTAGTCACAAGAGCAAAATAAACAGAATGTAAAATAACAAACACGGCAAAAACACAAGAAGTCCAAATAAACAGCTGCAGACCGACCACATAGGAGCTCAGCCGCAGGTCTCGTTAAAACCATACCGCAGTAAAACTCAATGGGAAAAACCTACGGTAGGGAAAGAGTGCCCGAGCGTTAGTGCTGCTGGAAACGAATAGCCAATTAACCCTCGAGAGTTTCTGCTTCTCTGATTTGGCGCCAACTACTCAACGTCCATTTATATCATCACGCCATACGATCGAAAATCCTCCTCGTCGGGTGTTAGATAATCCTCCATGGAGAGAGTACTAAAAGTGTTTGAAGGATAATCCAATTGATGAATATTAGCACGGTCATCTTGTTCGAATTCTCCTTGCCATGTTAAATGTTCTTGTTCGAATTCTCCTTGCCATGTTAAATGTTCTTCACTTGGAAAGTACTGATGTTGGTGATCATATTCATATGGCATCCCGTAGTTAAAACTATTCATATCATATGAATGGCCCGGCTCGGGCATGAAACCAGGAAGTACTTGATTAAATCCATCTTGGTAATTGTAGTTTGTCGGAACTTGATGAAGGTTCTCTATGTAGTTGGCTATCATCATCATTGGTCCTTGATCATAATGATTATGATTTTGGTCAACGGCGACACTATTGTTGTTGTTCTCAATTTGAAGTGGTTGAACATCTTCAATATTATTATTATCTTCCAAAGGTTGCATCACCAAAAGATTATTGCCTTGTTCCCCATCGAGAGGAGCACGATCATCGACATCCTTTATTTTTTTATTTAGCTTACATGCTCTATCATATATTCGACAAAGGACCCAATCATCTAACTGCAAGAATAATTTAAAAATAAATATATTAGCCCCAAATTAAGAGGAGAACCAAAATAAGTAGGGTGTTATAATATAACACGAAAGTGACGTTTCAATTACCTCTTTGTTTTTATATAGTGTGAATGACTATTATGCCCCTGATGTAATTATGTAATTACAATTGTGCCATCTGAAGTTTTCCTATAAATAGGGCTTCAGTTATTAATGAAAAATATACCTGAGAATCATTCTCTAATTTCTCTCTCTCTATTCTCTCTCTGTAATATTTCGATTTTACAACATATTATCAACATGACTCTAACCATTTGAGTAATATCACAAGAGTATGCTCTACAGTTGCATCTTATAGATGATCCTCTGTATCAGAAATTGAATTATTACAAACAAACACAATAAATCCAAGCACATGGGGCGGCTGCTTCTCACGATGCCCCCATCAAATTGGCTCTGGAGTTGACTCCATTTCACATTCTTAGAATAATAAATTTTCCTCTCCCATCTCAAGCGCTGCTGGTCTCTCATCTCTTGGAATCATTTTTCGGCGGCGGGCTCTCCTCTTTCCAGTTCGGCGTCTATGTTTTCCATTGTGAAGGAGGCAGTCGGAGCTTCATCTAATTCAGGAGCAGGTGTCGTTTCTTCTCCGTCGGTGGTCGCAGTTGGTGTCCCTTCCGTCTCGTCTGTTGCCGTCGATGGCTCCGCCGCGTCGGAGCCGCTCAGGTTCGGTCCCGATTTCTCCCTCCTGGTGGTTCCTGGTACTGTTTTCCCTGATCCGGCGATCCCCAGCTCCTCCTCGGCCGCAACTCCTATTCTCGCTGGTGGCCCGGTCGTTGATGCAGTCGGAGGTCCTTCCATCGGCGGTTTTTCCGGGTTTCGAGGTGTTAGGAGGTGCAGTCGCGGTGCTCTCTCCGCCGGCTCATGTACCGGTTCTTCCTCCTGATTGTCCCGACCCAAATATTGTGGCGGCAATCGCCGGAGTTCCTTCGATCAACGAGCCTATCGACATGCAGGTGCACTCGACGGTAATCTTAACAGTGGATGGTGTCAGATCTACTTGCATCCACCCATGAGGTAATCTTTGTGTGTACACATATGTGTTGATTTACAGAACATATAAAAAAATGGAGAAGAAGCCTGAAAAAAAAAGGAGGAAGAACATAATAGGGAAAACAAGAAGAAGAAGATCGAAGAAAGTTAAAAACAAAAAACAAAATAAAGGGTGTTGACGTAAGGAAAAAAAAAAGGAAAAAAAAGAGGGTAGTTGGCCGCTGGGTTGTGTCGGCATAACAAAAAAAAAGAGAGAGAAGAACAGCATAAAAAAATGCTGAGGAGAAAAGATTAAAAAAAAAACATAAAAAAAGCGGGGAATAATGGAGATGGGAGCGGGATTCACGGACAGGAAGGAAAGACAGTTGTCCGCAAAAGCGGAAGAAAAAAAAATTGAAAACCTCATTCATGTTTGAAATAACCGGAAGCTAACAAGAAAATTTGATAAAATAATAAAAGAATAAAATATTCTTTTAATATATTAAATCATACATTTGTTTTTCTTACATATAAGATACATATGTTATCAGAATTAATTTTTCTTGATACCATCGTGATCCATTTCACGAGAGCTTCAATTTGACACTAATATTGGTATGGGTATTAACTCTTTTCATACATGTTATTATTAAATTTATTACAACGTACGAATTAATATCCAACCCCGGAAACCGTAAAGATTTATGAATACATACTCTTACGCGTGCTATTAACGGCAGTCGATATTTCGACTTATATCTTGACGATGACTATTTTGCGGGATTGATTGGACGATCCTGCTCTGGTAGAAGCAGTTAATTATTTTGCAGTTTAAATTATATCTCTTACTTATCTCAAAGTGGTGGTTTAAAACCACATATTTATTGCATTTATTTTATACAACTATAATACCTCCCATGTGATGAGTCACAAGACGGATGGTTTTACATGTACGCAATTTATATATTATATATCACCATCGTGGTTGGTTATACCACATGAATGGTTCATAAATCCTGCTCTCGAAGAAGAAGCAGTTGATAAAAATAAATCCTATTCTGGAGAAGTAGTTGATCGATTATCTAAATCCTGCTCTCGAAGAAGAAGCAGTTGATAAAAATAAATCCTACTCTGGAGAAGTAGTTGATCGATTATCTAAATCCTGCTCTCGAAGAAGAAGCAGTTGATAAAAATAAATCCTACTCTGGAGAAGTAGTTGATCGATTATCTAAATCCTGCTCTGAAGAAGCAGTTGAAAGAAATAAATCCTACTCTGGAGAAGTAGTTGATCAATGATTCAAATCCTGCTCTCGAAGAAGAAGAAGCAGTTGATGAAAATAATATCCGATCTCCATAATTACTAAATACAAATGGAGAAAATTGAGCAAGTGATACCATAAGCTATCACTGATTAATTAAAGAAAATCTCATGCAAACTGCATGATGGGATCATTTGACAAGTGATATGGAAAACTATCACTGGAAAATAATTGCTCAATAAATCCCATGTTGATTATATCACATGGTGGGATCATTGAAATTATATTGATTGACAATATTTATGTGGAAACATATATCACATATTTGTGAAAATATTGTATTTGTATAAAAGCAAAAGATGGTCTTATTATTGCTGAAGAAGCACACAACAGTCGAAGTGAAAATATCGAAACTAGCTCAAAGGCAGTAAACACTCGACAATATGAAACGCGAAAAAAAAATACATATGAAACCCATAAAAATAGAAGGGGTGCGTCTCGAGAGTATAAAACTCCGTAACTCTGCCACCCCTGGCATCAGAGTTTATAATGAAAGATCTAAATGATCTAAACTTCTTTTTCGTTTGGCGCCAATACTTTGTGGCTGATGAGCTTTGACTTCCAAATTCTTAACTGAAATATATGCCTGAAACTTTATAAGTAGATCAAAGAATAAGAGTCAAGACATATTATTATATCTCGTGATGACTGAGATATAAACTTGTGATCTACTCCTTGATCCAGAAAGGCAAGCAAATCGCTGAAGAAATTATTAATATTCAACAAACCTATAGGTTTGGTATGGAAGTCCCGCTCAGCCCATGACGTGATGTTGAATATCTCATTGAGTGTGCCATAGCCACCTGGAAGCACAATAAAGGCATCACTATTATTCATCACATACATCAAACTATCATGCTCAGACTGTGTTTGAAGCATCAACCCGGTTGAACCCCCTATACTACTGGTTCTAACTGTGGGATAGTGTAAGGCACTTGTTACTCTTATTCTCCCATTTTGTGCAGCCTCTAAAAGATAATCCAAAAATCTATAATTACTCCCACCATACAATATATCAATTTTGTGTTTTCCTAATTCTTTTACGAATTGATATGCCATATCTATATGCTGGATATGACCTATCAATTTGGATCCACCTAAAATATATATAGTTTTAATTGGATGAGATCTATATGAGGATTCTGAGAACTCCATCTTTCTACACTAGACTTTCAAAATTCTTTTATGAGAGATACATTTTCTGATTTGTGGATCCCAAATTTAAAGAACAAACTTCTTTCTAAACGACAAATGACTTCACTATTTTTCATTGAAAAAGGAGCGGTAGATAAGTCATTACTTTTGACAAAATTGCAAAAGAAAACAATAGATATGATATTATATTTTTCAATGAAAATGACGTTATCGATCGGCAGTTGAGAAATTTAAATATTGGAAAATAATATTCATCAACTTGCATTATTTTTTCTATTATCTTATACCAACTTTGATAAAACGAACTTACAAACTGGATCTTTTGAGATTAATTTTTCAGGACTATAACGTTCCCGTTCATCCTTAAATTGTATCCACCAAGCCATTAGTTCACGATGAACGTATCCACTAGGATGTGTATCAAGAATTTGTTGGATATCATGATCCATAAATTCCTTACTCGATCCATCCTTGATAAATGCTATTTTATCTTCTCGATTTTTGGATACAAACCCCACAGATTTGCATTGTGTGTCACATGTCCATCGAGCATATTTATAGCACCCACCTAATCTTTTTGCTCTCCGTTTCTTTGCAAAACTACTTTTACCTGTACCTGGCATGTACTTAAATGAATTTGAAAATTCGCCAGATAGTCGAACTTGTGCTTCGATCAACCATCGAATATCTTTTGGGATGCCATTTCTCATTAACACCCTTAATCTTTCGAGTCGAGCTCGATAAATTTTTTTTATGATATTCACTTGAAGAGATGGATAATATTTACGAAGATTCGAAAGCATTGAATCCATTATGATATTCAAACCCTCGGTATGGATGATTGTGAATACAATGATAATCTATTTATAGATTGAAATTACGCGTATGAGATTTGACTCCGCGTCCTGAAGCGTATGAACTACGGCTCTATATATTTGAATAATGAACATAATATGACATGTGGGAGCAGCGCCTCCATGTTGAAAATAATGTGCAATAATGGCACCAAAAGATGATGTGATATGCCGATAAAATATCTATATGGTGATATAGACACATCGTCTTCAAATATTTGTTCTCGATTAATACCACTACTAGCCAATATTGGGAATGAATCCCTAATAAATTTGGAATATATTAAGGGGAAGTATGAGCCCACTTCCTCTACATGTGAACTACTAGATATTATGGATCCACTAGATAGTCACATGTTTATATGACTCGTAATCAGAAATTTATGAGATAATTTGCTCACGGTTTGAGCACATATTCCAAATCAGATAAAGCTAGTAATATATCCCAAATAAACTTGAATAGATCCCAGAAATGATCGAGATATGCGCATACAAGTGGGATATCAATTGGCATACTATTTGAAGTCCTCCAGCCAATATCGAGAACATAATATACAAACTCCCATGACTGAAGATGAATACTGAGATACTGGCATACGAGTTTGGTGCTCAAGAAATCTCTTAGCATGAGGGGGAGTATTGGTAGTTGGAAATATGTGAAATGCATCACAATATATCCTCACAACTCAAATATGAACTTGAAGTTCAAAGATGCATGACAGATTATTAATCTTTGGTACCAACTACAATTGCTTTGATAAATACATAATAATTCCCCGAATATGAATCAAAGCAAATGATAAAAGGAGGCATATACTTTTGAGAAGTATATAGACATAATCCCAATGGGTGATTGATAATGAGATATCTCGGCAAGTTATATTGTCATGGGGAAATAAATATTGAAAAGTGTCGACACAATATAGCGCTATGAATGAAATGAGGATATCAATGATTGGAAAGAGGATATCGATAAATGATATAAGGATATCCATAACCGAGAAATATGGATATTGGAAATGAGGATATTAAAATCCATGATTTGTGAAAATGAGGATATTGAAATCCATTGAAATTGAAATATATGCCCTTATAATAAAATGAAACATATGGGCTTAGTGAAAGTGACTCGTAAGGAGATTTTGAACATATTATCAGTGCGTGCAGTCACTCAAAATAAAGCGTTGTGAACGAAAATTATATGCTGTACTCTTTTCCTTGACTGAGGTTTTATCCCACTGGGTTTTCCCAACAAGATTTTTAACGAGGCAGCCTAATCACAACCAGTATGGAATCTCCAAAAGAAATTTGGAATATATTGCAAAGAATATGAGTTCGATATTACAAACTGCACTGAAGATGATACTCATACTAATTTCTGGAGAATCATTGAAATGCCTGGGGCATATTTATATAAAATACGCGTTGCACTCTTTTTCTCTTGACTGAGGTTTTGTCCCATTGGGTTTTCCTAGCAAGGTTTTTAACGAGGCAACTGGAATGGCGTATTAGTATGAATAATGTACTCTTTTTCCTTCATTAGGATTTTTTCCCATTGGGTTTTTCCTAATAAGGTTTTAACGAGGCATATTCATAGCATAATAAGGATTACTACAAAGATCAAGATTATTCCTCAAAGCTTGAAAATAGGAGTAGTTGTACTCTTTTTCCTTCGATCAAGTTTTTCCCACTGGGTTTTCTTGACAAGGTTTTAATGAGACAACACATGGATACTCCCAACAACGAATGATATACATGACAGATTCACTCAGTTTTTGTCCCACGAGGTTTTACTGAGACGGCACAAGAATATTCATACAAGAATTATCAAGATAAGGGGGAGCAAATTTACGAGATTACAGATTGCTGAAGTTTTATCCAACAGAACTTTCCTACCAACATTATGATGCAACATGATATGATTGCCACAAGCTCCAATACAAACAGTTTGAAAGTTTTTCTCCCATTGGGTTTTTCTTCAAACTAGTTCAGCAGATATTTATGTAAATAGTCATTCAAGGGGGAGTGTTATAATATAACACGAACGTTTCAATTATCCCTTTGTTTTTATATAGTGTGAATGACTATTATGCCCCTGATGTAATTATGTAATTACGATTGTGCCATCTGAAGTTTTCCTATAAATAAGGCTTCAGTTATTAATGAAAAACATACCTGAGAATCATTATCTAATTTCTCTCTCTCTATTCTCTCTATATAATATTTCGATTTTACAACATACGGGAGATTATAAACTTAAAAGAATCTGTAATAAAAATGTATGTGTACCTTCATATTGTTACTACTTGGATTCGTAGAAGAAGTACTGAGCTTATATTCATGCATGATCCAGTTGGTCTTTTCTTCGTCTGATTTGTTTTTTCCAAAATAGAAAACTAAAACCTTTTTCTTTCCGACTATTTTACCTTTCGACCGGATCGATTTATCACCTCCAGTCGCCTTCCACCAGCCTACCCCTTCTACCGACCGCTTTGGCCGATTTCCATTTGGACACCTCCGATCCCCCTGAGTAAAAAAGTACCATTCTTTATTTCGAGGTTGAGGATAATTATCTACGAAAAAAAGAGAGAGAGAAAGACATAACATTATTATAATTTTAATGAATACAAAATATTAATATGCATGTACAGATACGCATGCAAAAAGTTACATATAGTAAATACAGTGTATAAAGATAAAAAAGCTCTTCTCGGTGTTTAATTTTTCCTCATATACTATACATGTCAAATATTTTAAGGTAGAATATCAGTACAAATATTATCATTTTATATATCATATAATTAATTATACAATCACGAACTTTGGTTGTAGTTGATCAAGTAGTAAAATTGTTCATATTATTCCATTTTTTATAAGTAAAAAAATAAAATAAATATATACAATACCAAAAAAATAATAATTCAATATATGATCAACCCTCGTACATAAACCTGGTTATTAATTTATTAGAAAAAAAAAACTTGAGATTAAAGAAATTAAACCTGTGAGATATTTTGGAGTAAATCTATAAATATTAACTTCATTGATCTCTGCAATTGGGATCGGCTCGTTGTTCACCTTCTTCCTTAGATAACCAATAATGAGTTCTTCGTCTGTCGGCATGAAACGATACCCTGGTGGATAAGGGCTACAGGTCCACGTAGAAACGACATCTTCTCGTCTTTGCTGATTACTAACAATATTATTATTCCTATGATTATTTTCCATAGCTGGGATCTCCAAATATTTCTAGATTGAGAATGAAGGAAAAGAGTATATTATATAGTAGTTTATAAAAGACCTAAACCTAATGCAGCCAAATTCGCAACTTTTGTCCAATGTCCAATGAGAAATAGAGTTTGATTCTATGTGTAGTACCTGATCTTGTTTTATTTTGTTGATTAGATAATAACGGTTAATTCTTTTATATCTTGTTGGAGATGCGAAGCTTATCTCATTGAGGATATGTAACCGTTTTTTTTTTTTTTTTTTTTACTTTATAATAATCATTTGTGACAAATTTTCAGAAAATATATCTCGGGTGTAAGCCACAAATTCATTTAATTCATTTACTGATACCATAGGTACTTATTGAAATTCAACCGAAAATCACATAATATTATGATTTATAAATAAAAATAAAATAAATAAACTAATATCTAGTTATAGTTCAATCATCACGAGTCGTTTATCCCGGTCAACAGCGATAATCGAAATAATAAGGCTAAGTTTTGACAACATTATCTGTTTAGAATTTACACATATCTGTCTCAAACCCAATTAAAGGTGACCTAGGCTCTGTTCTTTTGGACTGAATGAATCTGAATCGAACCGAATCAATCGAATCAATCGAAATAATCGAATCAATTGAATTGAATCAATCAAATATATATATATATATATATATATATTAAGGGTAAAGAATAATATTAATAATAATAATATAATAACAATAAAATAAAATTATAAATAATAAAATAATAATAAAAATAATAAAATAATAAAATATAAATGATCAATTGAGATCTATTTGATAAGAGTAAATTAGAAAAAAATATAAATTATAGCTAAATATCAAATAATTTGTCAGATTCAAACTTTTATTTCAAAGAAAATATTATTACTATTCATGCATATGCGTAGTTAACTTCTAATACTTTCTAGACTTTTCCAGATTTTATTTTATTTTTTACTTTTTATTTTTAAATTTTAAATAATAGATCTGATTTTTATATTATTATTCAAGATAATTTTTCTTAAAAAATAAAAGTTCCGATTTTTTTTCAGATTTCTTACATTTTGCGAAATTTTCCAGAATTTTCAGAATTTCTTTTATTTTTTTCTGATTTTTTAGATTTTCCAGAATTTTTAGATTTTTTTTTACTTTTTATTTTTCTGACGGAAATTCTTAACTCCATCCACAATATTTATGTGATTTCAAAATTTTTGAAAGGTTTTGGTGTCGGATGAAAAAAAAAGGTTGTGGTGTAACTTCAAATTAGCCCAAAAGCTTTTAGTGTACAAAAAATTTCTCTAATAACAATAATGATAATAACTATAATAATAATGATAATAACAATGATAATAATAATAATAAATAATAATTATAATAAATAATAATAATAATAATAAATAATAATAATAATAATAGTAATCGTCAACAACAACAACCACCACAACAACAACTACGATAATAATAAATATTATTATTAATAATAGTAAATATTATTTAGTAATAATAACAATAATAATAACCAAGATTATTATTATTAATAATAAAAATTAAAAATAATAATAATAATCAACTTAATCGAATCGAATCAATCGAATCGAATGGACTCAATCGAATCAACTAAATGAACTCAATTGAATCAAAGATCAAAATAAGTCCAAAAGAACAGGGTCTTACTACTAGTTCTCATGTCAAATCCATGTAGTAGAACCCCCAATTACACAAACTCATTTAAATTTATAAAAATATCTAAACATTTAAATATAAGTTGTTACAATAATTAGTTGTTCATCCCGATGATATTAAGAATAGATAGTATAAAAAATAAAAAATGAAATTAAAAATTTGAATTACTAATTTAGAAATAATAGAATATATGGATACGAGAAATACATGTTTAGATTAACTTATCTGATCCAGAATGCTGCTTTTAAAAAATTAGGTAGACGAGCTCGTTTCCTAGAAAAAACGCTAATTATCTGAGCTCTTTTAAATTTATAAAATAGAGTTAAACCTCGATAAATGAATGTTCGATAACGAATAACCTCGTTAAATGAATAATTTTTTCCGGTCCCAACTCTTTATAATATGTTCAAATTTTCATTCGATAAATGAATAATTTCGCTAAATGAATATTTTTCTCCGGTCCCGATGATATTCATTTATCGAGGTTTTACTGTATCTATACCTAAAATGAAAAACATAAGTTGAGATAAAACTTTTTGGTCCAAATGACGATTTTAACAAAGCTGGTAGATAAGCTTTTTACATAAAAGACTTATGTACTTGATTCAAAATGATATTTAACTAAAATATTAAAAAATTATGCCCTTATTTTCGGGGTTTTAAAGATACTTGTCATTTTGCATACAAATGTTACTTACAACTAATTTAGTGTTTAATTATTATTTAATATTTATCTATTTGCATAAGTATAAATTATGAAATATTTTAAATAATTAATTTTGTAATATTGTTTTATTATTCAATAAATTCATCTTATTTGTTTCCATTATTAACCAAACAAATATTTTAATATCCTTATCATTCATCTTACTGTAATACCCAGTTGTAATCCAGTAATTATCATTCAGTAATTATCACTCAGTAATTATCATTCAGTATTTGATGCTCAGTAATTTCATTCATTATTGATCATTTGTCGCTCAGATTCAGTCATGGTATTCATCATTCAGAGTAATTGTATCGAGTATCGATCGTCATTCATCATTAATCTGATTGGAGTTTCGTGCCGTGTTTATCATCATTGTCATTTTCGTTGCAAGTCAGCTTGAGGAGTAGCGCACGCTACATACTCCTTTAGCGTACGCTAATTGGGTATAGGTAGCGCACGCTACCGCCGACTTAGCGCACGCTAAGGCTACCGCATCCGTAAGGTACCGGACCGCAGTGAGAATAATTGTAGCGCACGCTACGAGTGGTAGCGCGCGCTAACGGTCGAGTAGCGCCGCACGCTATATGTGTGGAGTAGCGCGCTAGGGCGGATCGTGTTGAGTCCGGTGGCTACCGGATCGCATCGGTTTATTCATAGCGTCGCTATGCATTGTTGTTAGCGACGCAATCCGGCATATATTAGCGTACGCTAAATAATGGGTGTAGCGCACGCTATCGAGGTTAGACTGGAGGGCGATGGTTTTCTCGACTCCGATCAAGGCCAATATTTCGCTAGCGCACGCTAACAATGGATATTAGCGCACGCTAGTAGTATGGCCGTAGCGCACGCTACAAAGAGGTACGTAGCGCGCGCTACCGTGTCCTGACAGTGGTACCGGACTACCCAAACTACTCGTTAGCGCACGCTATGCACAGGGCTAGCGACGCTAACCTCGGACCGAGTATAAATTGACGCTTTAGTCGAGTTCGTCATTTTTCATCTCATTTCATTCCTTCGGTATTTTTGGGCGATTCCGAGCGATCCGAGGGGATTCTTCGAGGTGTAATCATCAATCATCATCTTCAAGTCTTTGAGTTGAATTTGTCATCACTCCATCATCTCCGAAACGTCGAATCAAAGGTATTAATCTCTTGGATCTAGAATTTCGGATTTTTGGGTTTTCCTTCCGATTCCTTCGTGTAAGCTTGGATTGTCATTGGGATATGTTAAGTTATGGATTATCTACTTGGATATATATATTCCTACGGATTTAATGGTTATTTTCGGAATTGTTTTCAAGAACCCTTGGGGTTGACTTCGGTTAATTGAGGATTTTCCGATTGATGTCGTTATAATCATGAATTGTGGATTCCTAATGGATTATTGATATCATTGAAGTGTTTTGTTAGTTCGAAATACTCATTTTGGTGTGGGTTTCACATATTCGGATCGATATTTTCGTAGTTGTGCGGTCGGTTATGTATTCGTTGGAATGCCTATGAGTTTGATTATCGTTGTTTCGACCTTTGGGTTAGTCGTGTTTTGTTGTTTGATACGTGTATTGAGCGATTGTTGGTGATTATTGTTATTCAAGGTTGTTCGAGCGATCGGTATCTTGGTTAGACGTTGTTCGTGGACGGACATTCTTCATCGGTATTGAGTAAGTTAAATCTTACTCGGTTAAAAGGATACTCATTCCTTTTGTTGTTGATTGCTCATAATCATAATTCATTCATCATAATATTAATCACTTTGAGACTTGTAAGTGTCGAATAGTCATCTCATTCACGAGGAACGACGGTTCCAAATCATTTCATTGGGTTATCAATCACGTCACTATTACTTTCATATCGGTGAGTCATCTTGGTTTTGTTTAATTATTATTCATTGGTATTCATCACGGTCATTCTCGTTCATGTGACCTTCCGGGTTCATATTGCGTGGCCGGGTGTGGCTGTGTGGAATTTTTAGTCGGGCACACGATGGTCATGTATCGGGTTCATCGATACATCGACCGCACACGGTAACGCTTACTTCCGTGAGACTAATTAGGTACAAGGACGGGTGTGTCCGGACATTCGTCTTGTACACTTGCACAGGACATTACGGGCGTACTATGGTACTCCTCTTCAGCGTAATTCATAATTGAGAATATTTCATAACTTCAGTAAATTCATGATTGTGTAATTTCAACTCTTGAGGATTGTTGTTACGTAAATCGACCCGTTGGGATTTTGTTTTCAGGTCACGGCAAGGCAAAGGCACGGGAAGAGCATGTTGACGGCGACGAGTCCCAGTGATACTAGTAGGGGGCCCCAGTCATTCCGTTTGTTCAGTCATTCCGTTTGTTCAGTCATTTTCAGTCATTTCAGTTATTTCTGTCATTTGTATTTTCCGCTGCAAATTCCGTTTGTAATGTTTATTTATTCAGGGTGGTGTATTTTATCTTCATATAAAATACACTAGTATTCGGTATTGTCCTGGTGTGTTGTACTTAAACTCCTCATCGGAGTGTTTGGTAATATAATGTGGTTCGGTGCTACAATTATATTATTTAATTCATCATTTTCATTTGCCGGGTGGGTCCCAGTCGGGGATTCACGGCACTGTAATATCCGCCTAGTTTGGGGTGTTACAAAGTTGGTATCAGAGAGTGGTTTTGAATACTACCCTCCAAGTCATGTCTCATTTGAAATCGTCGTCATTGGACTAGTATCATTGGACTTTCGCGTCACGTGTGACCTGTGCAAATGCCGAGCCAATCAGACCAAGAACTGTAAGATTTCTAATGCCATGGTATAATTTCTGGCATTAATCATTCATTCATAATTCATCAGTTAACAATCCTCAATCATCATTGTCATTTTGACCGGGACGGTCAGGTTAACTCATTAATCAGTCAATTCATTTCATTGTTCAGTTGTTGATCAGGAAGATCGAATCATTAATCTTGTTAACTCATTCAAGATAATCATTTCAGTAACTTCATCGGATAATCATGTCACGTCAATTGATCATTCATGTAATCGCTGTATTTGAGCGCGTATGCTCATTTTCATCATTTCATAATATAATCATAATGTGATACTCATGCGATATATATAATCATCATGTGACTTTCCTACTTCAGTATGGAAAGAGCTGGCAGAGGACGAGGAGGACGAGGCCGTGGAGCGGGCCGAATCCCGAGAACTCGTGCGAACACACGTGCAAATGCCAGGAATAATGCTAACTCATCGAGCAGTGACGCTGCCACTCATTCACCTGGACGCGATCATTCCCTATCGGGAGTCGTACCCGGGACACGGCTCGCCGAGGGTGTCCGGTTGATCCACTCGCATTTATGCAGGCATGATGGCCCAAATGACTCGATGGCTCGGTTGATGGAGACGATGCATAACTCCGTCAATCGACCGCAGCTCCTCCGCCGCCACCTCGGAGGCAAGAGAGGAATGTGAGTAACATCATCGGCGATATCTCTCGCCGGAGGCCACCTACTTTTGAGGGCCTGCCTCGAGCCGGCAGATATCATTCATTGGCTCGAGCATTTCGAGAAGCCGTTTGCTATGGTAGAGTGTCCCGAGGGACACAAGGTTTCGATTGCGCTTACTATCTCGGTAAGAGCGCTCATTCATGGTGGTTATCGTTGAAGCCCACGGACGGATCATGTACTTGGGATCGTTCAAGACTCTCATGATGGAGAGGTATTATCCGGCCCCACTCGGAGAGGCCAAGTCGGAATTGCTCACCCCGACCCCTCGCCAGACGAGGATGTTCTCGCCATTGCCGAGAAATTTCAGAACTTATTCCGTCGCCTCATCTATCATTCACTCGAAGCGGACAAGATCAAGTATTTCAAAGAAGAGGTCAAAACCCCGTATGAGACTTCAGCCACTTAATCATAATTGCACCACGTTGGCCGAGTTCATTGAGAAAGCTCTCACCTACGAGCTTCGCTAAAGAAATTGCTAAGCAAAGAACCTTCGTCTCGCTAGCAAGAAGTCCAAGAATCGTAATCACCGACGGAGTCGTGCCACTTTCAAGAAACCCGTGCGGGCTCGCGCTTTCCGAGCGACCTTCTGTCGTCTAAACCCGCTAATCTCAATCTCGAGCGCCGCCCGCCATCACCTGCTTTAATCTGGGGAACTTGGTCACCTCGGTACCAAGTGTCCGAGACAAACTATCACATGTCATAATTGTGGAATTGCCGGGCATAAGGCCCGTTTTGCCGTAGGGACTCCAAACCTACTCGACGTCATCTCGTGCCCCTAAGCGCTAGCCGCTCGTAATCAAAGCCATTTCAATCGGCGTGCTTAAAACGACGGAGCGACTAAAGGTGGAGCTTTTAGCCGCCAGACGGAGCGTCCAGTCGGGACTAGCAAGCCCCGGATTTATGAGATGAAGAAGACCGATGATCCCGAGGCCCGAATGATCTCGTGTACACTCGATATTCTATCTCAACCTCGTGTGTACTCTTTTCGATACCGGTGCATCGCATTCATTCATTTCCGAAGTCATGTTTGAGTAGACTACGCTTGGGTAGTGCTACTAGTTGTGAGCCTTATGTCATTGGCTTACCCGATGGTAGACGAATTATCGTAATCGTGAGATTCGTAATCGTCCGATCTGGCCATGGTCGTGTATGGTCGGGCCGGACCTAATCGTGGTAGATTTGCCGAGGGACGACGTCATCTTGGGTATTGATTGGATGGATCGTCATGATGCCATCATTAATGTCCGTAAGCGTATGGTCACTATCATTTCGCACGATGGAGTTGAATGTGTGTTTCGGGAGGTAATCCCTACTGCTCGGGTAAGGTCATTAATTTGATGAAAGCAGAAGGTTACTCAATCGGGGATGTGTCGGTTATTGGTGCTATATGGCCAAAACCGAGAAGTCATCGAATGTTAACGGATATTCCGGTGGTGAGGGAATATGCCGATGTTTTTCCGCAGAGTTACTCGGTTTGCCTCCACAGAGGGATGTGGAATTCACGATTGAGTTGGAGCACTGCACGCCCCCGATATCGAAGGCGCCGTCCGGATGGCCCCGACCGAAATGCAGAATTAAAGAACCAACTTGAAGAGTTGTTCGAGAAGGGTTATATTCGACCGAAAGTGCCCCCGTGGGGAGCACCAAGTGTTATTTGTCAAGAAGAAGGATGGTTCATTCCGCTTGTATTGATTATCGGAGTTGAACAGGTGACGATCAAGAATAAGTATCCCTTACCCCGTATTGATGATCTCTTAGATCAACTTCGTGGAGCTTCAAGATTCTCCAAGATCGACCTAAGGTCCGGATATCACCGATTGCGGATCCGAGAGTCGGATATCGCGAGGACGGCGTTCAACACGCTATGGTCATTATGAGTTTGTGGTTATGCCGCTCGGATTGACTAATGCACTGCGGTATTCATGGAGTTAATGAATCGGGTCTTCATCGACTTTTGGATCGGTTTGTTGTTGTCTTCATCGATGACATTTTGATTTATTCTCGTGACCGGAGGAGCACGAGTTTCACCTTCATCAAGTGCTCGACGTGTTGAGACGAGAACAACTTTATGGGAAGTTCTCCAAATGTGAGTTCGGATGTCCAAGTGACTTTTCTCGGACATGTAATCTCATCGACGGAGTTCGTGTCGACCCTCGAAGACGGAGGCTATTCGAGATTGGTTACCTCAAGAATGTTAAGGAAATCCGGAGTTTCCTCGGACTAGCGGGTTATTATCGGCGATTTGTGGAAGGATTTTCCAAAATTGCTCAACCATTGACGAACCTTTGCGAAAGGATAAGAAATACACGTGGTCCGACGCGTGTCAGAGTTTTGAGGAACTCAAGAGCCGGTTAATGTCAAGACTGTACTTTCCTTGCCGCAGGGACGGAGGGATTTGTGGTTTATAGTGATGCGTCGGACGTGGTCTCGGATGTGTGCTCATGCGAACGGGAAAGTTATTGCATATGCTTCACGGCATTGAGGCCTTACGAGGTTAATTATCCGACCCACGACTGGAGCTAGCAAACGTGGTGTTCGCTTTGAAGATCCGGCGTCATTACCTTTATGGCGTCACCGCCGATATTCACCGATCATAAGAGCTTAAAGTATATATTTACTCGTAGGAGTTAAATATGCGCGAGACGGTGGTTGGAATTAATCAAGGACTATGATATTGAGATCCTCTACCACCTGCAAGGCGAACGTTGTCGCCGACGCTTGAGTCGTAAGTCCGTTCAGAGCAGATGCTTGCCCGTTTAATGGTTCATAAGGAGCTTCAAAGAGAATTCCTTAGACCCGAGATCGAGGTCCGGCTTCAGCGAGTTCAAAGGGCCTTTGTATATTAGAGATTTCATCATCACTCGAGGAGGCAATCCGAGAGAATCAGGTTCGACTATCATTGTTGCGCATCCGAGAGGATGTGGCCTGGGGAAAGCCCTCGATTTGTGGTCCACGAGGATGGACTTTTGAGGTTTAAGAATCGGTTGTGTGTACTGCGAATGACGAGTTGAAAACTCGATTTTGAAGGAAGCTCATGCTACTCCTTATTCTCGTACATCCGGTCTAGCAAGATGTACAAGGACTTGAAACAAAATTACCGTGGAGTAATATGAAGCGAGAAGTCGCAGAATTTGTTTCGAGATGCTTAACTCACAACAAGTTAAGATTGAACATCACATCGACCGGCTGGTATGTCAAAACCCCTTCCTATTCCCGAGTGGAAGTGGGAAGACATTTCTATGGATTTCATCACGAGTTTGCCGACGAGTCGTCGTGGCATGAACACGATCCGGTGATCGTGGACCGCTTAACCAAATCAGCTCATTTCCTTGAGATCAAGGAGACGTGGGGTCCCGAGAGACTTGCGCAACCTGCTCATCAAAGAGATAGTCGATCGCACGGTACTCTAAAAGTATCGCTTCCGATCGTGACGGACGGTTTGTGTCGCATTTTTGGAAATCGCCATCGTGCTATGGGAACTCACCAATCTCGCATACCACTTTTCATCCTCATCCGACGGACAATCGAGAGGACCATTCGGACATTAGAGGACATGTTGAGGGCATGCGTCCTCGATTGGAAAGACGATTGGGAAGCCCAACTACCATTGATCGAGTTCACGTATAATAATAGTTGGCATGCTTCGATCAAGATGGCACCTTACGAGGCCTTGTATGGTCGCCGTTGTCGATCTCCGTTGTGTTGGGACGACTTATCGAATCAATCGGCACCGAGCCCGATATGCTTATAGCCGCCCGTGAGAAGGTAGCTTTGATCAGAGTCGCTTGTTGACCGCCGTAGTCGGCGTAAATCATATGCGTATAACCGCTGCCGACCATTAGAGTTCGAGGCTGGTGACCATGTGTTGGTCAAGGTATCCCCGAGTCGTGGTATCTTCCGCTTTGGGAAGAGGGAAAGTTGAGTCCGAGATTCATTGGACCGTTTGAGATTTTGGATCGGGTGGGCGAGTTAGCTTATCGATTGGCTTTACCTCCGGCGTTGAGCCGAATTCATAATGTGTTTCATGTCTCTCAGTTGCGGAAGTATGTTGCCGACCCGAGTCACATACTTCAGTTCGATGAAATCGAGATTGCCGACGATCATTCATATGAGGAGCGTCCTATACGAGTTTTAGAGCGGCGAATCAAGCAGTTGAGGAATAAGACGATTCCTTTGGTTAAAATTCAGTGGTCTAGACACGGAGTCGAAGAGGCTACTTGGGAAACCGAGGATAGTATGCGGGAGAGTTATCCCGAGTTGTTTGACCCTTAGTTTCGGGGACGAAACTCTTTTAAGGGGGGGTGTATGTAATACCCAGTTGTAATCCAGTAATTATCATTCAGTAATTATCACTCAGTAATTATCATTCAGTATTTGATGCTCAGTAATTTCATTCATTATTGATCATTTGTCGCTCAGATTCAGTCATGGTATTCATCATTCAGAGTAATTGTATCGAGTATCGATCGTCATTCATCATTAATCTGATTGGAGTTTCGTGCCGTGTTTATCATCATTGTCATTTTCGTTGCAAGCTGTGCTTGAGGAGTAGCGCACGCTACATACTCCTTTTAGCGTACGCTAATTGGGTATAGGTAGCGCACGCTACCGCTCAGACTTAGCGCACGCTAAGGCTACCTTGGCCGCACCCGTAAGGTACTGACCGCAGTGAGAATAATTGTAGCGCACGCCACGAGTGGTAAGTAGCGCGCGCTAACGGGTCGTAGTAGCGCACGCTATATGTGTGGAGTAGCGCGCGCTAGGGGCGGATCGTGTTGAGTCCAGTGGCTACCGGATCGCACCGGTTTATTCATAGCGTACGCTATGCATTGTTGTTAGCATACGCAACCGACATATTAGCGTACGCTAAATAATGGGTGTAGCGCACGCTATCGAGGTTAGATCAGAGGGCAGATGGTTTTCTGGACTCCAGTACTGGGCGTCAAATATTTCGCTAGCGCACGCTAACAATGGATATTAGCGCACGCTAGTAGTATGGCCGTAGCGCACGCTACAAAGAGGTACGTAGCGCGCTACCGTGTCCGGACAAAGGTACTGGACTACCCAAACTACTCGTTAGCGCACGCTATGCACAAGGGCTAGCGCACGCTAACCTGGACTGAGTATAAATTGGACAGTTTAGTCAGAGTTCGTCATTTTTCATCTCATTTCATTCCTTCGGTATTTTTGGGCGATTCCGAGCGATCCAGAGGGGATTCTTCGAGGTGTAATCATCAATCATCATCTTCAAGTCTTTGAGTTGAATTTGTCATCACTCCATCATCTCCGAAACGTCGAATCAAATGTATTAATCTCTTGGATCTAGAATTTCGGATTTTTGGGTTTTCCTTCCGATTCCTTCGTGTAAGCTTGGATTGTCATTGGGATATGTTAAGTTATGGATTATCTACTTGGATATATATATTCCTACGGATTTAATGGTTATTTTCGGAATTGTTTTCAAGAACCCTTGGGGTTGACTTCGGTTAATTGAGGATTTTCCGATTGATGTCGTTATAATCATGAATTGTGGATTCCTAATGGATTATTGATATCATTGAAGTGTTTTGTTAGTTCGAAATACTCATTTTGGTGTGGGTTTCGACATATTCGGGATTGGATATTTTCGTAGTTGTGCGGTCGGTTATGTATTCGTTGGAATGCCTATGAGTTTGATTATCGTTGTTTCGACCTTTGGGTTAGTCGTGTTTTGTTGTTTGATACGTGTATTGAACGATTGTTGGTGATTATTGTTATTCAAGGTTGTTCGAGCGATCGGTATCTTGGTTAGGACGTTGTTCGTGGACGGACATTCTTCATCGGTATTGAGTAAGTTAAATCTTACTCGGTTAAAAGGATACTCATTCCTTTTGTTGTTGATTGCTCATAATCATAATTCATTCATCATAATATTAATCACTTTGAGACTTGTAAGTGTCGAATAGTCATCTCATTCACGAGGAACGACGGTTCCAAATCATTTCATCAAGTTATCAATCACGCTACTATTACTTTCATATCGGTGAGTCATCTTGGTTTTGTTTAATTATTATTCATTGGTATTCATCACGGTCATTCTCGTTCATGTGACCTTCCGGGTTCATATTGCGTGGCCGGGTGTGGCTGTGTGGAATTTTTAGTCGGGCACACGATGGTCATGTATTGGGTTCACCGATACATTGGACCGTGCACACGGTAACGCTTACTTCCGTGAGACTAATTAGGTACAAGGACGGGTGTGTCCGGACATTCGTCTTGTACACTTGCACAGGACATTACGGGCGTACTATGGTACTCCTCTTCAGCGTAATTCATAATTGAGAATATTTCATAACTTCAGTAAATTCATGATTGTGTAATTTCAACTCTTGAGGATTGTTGTTCTGTAATCGACCCGCTGGGGATTTTGTTTTCAGGTCACGGCAAGGCAAAGGCACGGGAAGAGCATGTTGACGGCGACGAGTCCCAGTGATACTAGTAGGGGGCCCCAGTCATTCCGTTTGTTCAGTCATTCCGTTTGTTCAGTCATTTTCAGTCATTTCAGTTATTTCTGTCATTTGTATTTTACGCTGCAAATTCCGTTTGTAATGTTTATTTATTCAGGGTGGTGTATTTTATCTTCATATAAAATACACTAGTATTCGGTATTGTCCTGGTGTGTTGTACTTAAACTCCTCATCGGAGTGTTTGGTAATATAATGTGGTTCGGTGCTACAATTATATTATTTAATTCATCATTTTCATTTGCCGGGTGGGTGTAACACCCCGAGATATTCGGAAATATGTTACAGCGCCGTAGACCCCTACATGGGACCTACCAGGCTACAATAGGAAAACTCCGCTCGACTAACCATCTTGGTTAGCGAGGATACATAATTAAATAATATGACATATAAATATACGCCCGAACAACCGGCAGAATAAGCATCAACCAACAACGTGACAATTTAAAGTAATACAATACGGAGTTTGAAACGAAAAGCCTAAGTACTCGCGAGTACAATCTATAAGTTTAAAACTGTGGGAACAACCATATCGAAATGGACAAAGGAAATAAGTAGACCCAAATGCACATGTCAACGACTCGCCAACATCCTCGCATCGTCCCGGTGCTCGCCGTCCGGTAGTCATAACTCAAATCCATAACAAGAATTTCCCCAAAACGGGTCCCCGAGGGGTTAGCAATTACGCTAGTACAAGTAATCCGAGCAAACCAATCGCTTACACATTCCATAGTACATGCACCAATATCATTTCAAAACCAAAACAAGACATGTCTTTTTCCTAAAATAAACAAATAAACAATTAGCCTTGAGAATGCGGCAAAGATACATTCTCACTCTGGGCCTCATAGGGACCCTAGCGAGTTGGCTACAATTACGTAAAAACAAAACCACGCACACGCTATGCCGTGAGAACAGGCGGCAAGATACATTCTCACTCGGGGCCTTGCAAGGACCCTAACGAGTCAAGAAGGTACGAAACTCGCGAAATCCAGTATGGCAAAGATAGATTTCCTCCTTGACCCACGGGCCAACACAAGGTGAGTTACAACAAGTAATATACATAACCATTTCATGTTAAGCTTAAAGGTTTCCAAAAATACTTGCCTCGATTAAATAGACGATGACACGAACGGAACTAAGAGTTGAACACGACCGCAAGGAACCGACTTAAATGAACCTAACGATTTGAATAGCACAATCACAACCACTTCTAAACGATTATGGAAATGGAATACTCCCGAAACCCGCCTACGATTCATGTATATTCGTATACAAACAACAACGAGGGCGGACCACAACCGAACCCTCTCGATTCCGTAAAAATCACGAAATATACCATGAATCCGTAGGGAAACTAAGAATACCAACAAGAATAATCATATTCATCATGAATCCATCAACGAAACGGAAAGAATCGGACAAAACCCCAAAATCCCCAATTATCCAAAAAGGTAGGGTTTCAAGAGATATTACCTTGAGTGATTCAAGTGTTAAGATCCGTAGAACACGCGTTAGATGGATTATCCGAGTCTCACAACCGAAAAGAAATGATGAAATTCGACTTCTGATGAAGAACTCTCCTCTATATTTTCTCTCGCGGCGCTGTGTAAAAATGTAGAAGGAACATGAGCCTCACGCTCAAAACAACACATTTATAGTGTAACACACAGACCTATCGCCGCCTATCGGCCGATAAAGCCCAACCGATAGCCATACTAATGCCTAAGTAGGGTCTATCGACCCCCTTATCGGCCGAAAGGCTACCGAAGTTCGAAGGTGAAGAAATTTACATATCGGCCGGCCTATCGGCCGATAGGCCCAACCGATACCCATACGGCACGCCGGCAGAGAGTCTATCGCCCCCTATCGGCCGAAAGGCTCCCGGGAGTGCTCGGCCAAAATCAAACGACCATAACTCTCTCGTCCGGACTCCGATTGACTCACCGCTTGAACCATTGGAAAGCTAACTCGATGATCTATAATATTGCAAAGATTTATAATTTTTGGAGTCACCAAAAATTAATGGTGATCTAACAAAGTCGAACTCATGTGAGGAAAGTTGAAACAACAAACAATAACGAGAATACAATTCAACAATTGACAGGAAGGACTTACCGAAGATACATGAGGGTCACTATGACCGAGAAATATACCAAAAATGAAAATACAAGGGAAGGAAAATACCGGATATTACATTCTACCCTCTAAAAATAAGTTTCGTCCCGAAACTTAAGAAACAAACAACTCCGGTACCTAGCACGCATGCTATCCCTGGTTTCCCAAGTTGCCTCCTCGACACCGTGTATCGACCACCGAACTTTGACCAAAGGGATGGTCTTATGCCTCGCCGCTTCTCACGATGCTCCAAAATCTTCAAAGGGCGCTCCTCAAAAGTAATATCTTCAAGAATATCAATCTCGCCATAATCGATGACGTGACTAGGATCCGAACATATTTCCTCAACTCGGGAAACATGAAAAATGCTATGAACACGACTCAAGGCCGGAGGTAACGCCAAACGGTACGCTAATTCACCGACTCGCCGAGAATCTCAAAGGGTCCAATAAATCTCGGCTCCTTTCCTTTCTTCCCAAAACGAAAACTCCCTTCGCCGGCGACACCTTTAGCAAAACGTGGTCTCCCACCTCGAATTCCAAAGGTCGACGACGGACGCCGCATATGACTTCGCCGACTCGGCGCCAACATCCGTTCTCGAATTAACTCTATCTTCCGCCTCGTCTCTAAAACGACATCCGGCTCGGTCCCGACTAAATCGGACGCCTCATCCCAACAAATCGGCGATCGACATCGTCGCCCATAAAGCGTCTCATACGGTGCCATCCGAATCGACGCGTGCCAACTATTGTTGTACGTGAATTCGATCAATGGCAAGTGCTCCTCCCAGTCACTACTCCAATCGAGGGCACAAGCACGCAACATGTCCTCGAATGTCTGGATAGTGCTCCGACCGTCCATCCGATCGGGATGAAAAGAGGTACTCAAACGCAACCGGTACCTAACGCCTTATGCACCGCCCGCCGAAGTGCGATACAAACGGCCGTCACGATCCGAAACAATAGACTTCGAGTACCGTGAAGTTTCACGATCCGCGCGATAAACACACGAGCTACTTCTCCGGCCCCAAGTGTCCTTGATGCCCGTAAAATGTGCCGACTTGGTCGCGATCAACAATCACCCATACCATATTCATGCCCGACCTCGATCTCGCAAACTCGTAACGAAATCCATCGATATATCTTCCCATTTCCATTCCTAACGGGAAGTGATCGCAATAACTCAAATCAGCCGATGCTCGATTTTGACTCGCTGCAAGTCAAACATCTCGCCACAAACCGTGCGACTCCTCCTTCATATCGCTCCACCGTAAGTTCCTCCTCGTGTCCTTGTACATCTTACTCGTATCAGATGAACGGAATAAGGTGTAGCATGGGCCTCCCGTGAAATACTCGCCTCAACTCCGAGTCGCTCGCACGCAAAGCCGACTGAATCTCAAAACGCCATCCTCGAGAATCACAAACCCAGAGACTTTCCTTTAAGAACGTTCTCTCGGATTTGAGTAATCATCGGATCCTCTAATTGCTTCAGTTTAATTTCATCGATCAAGGACGACGAAATTTCTAAGGCACAAAGTTGCCCAACAGATCCAGGCAGCAAAACCTCAACATCTAACCCGATCAAAGCCCGCCGAAGCTCAGACTGAGGCGTAAGGATCTCAAGTGTTCGCAACGCAATCGGTTTCCGACTCAAGGCGTCGGCCACGACATTCGCCCTTCCCGGATGATAAAGGATTTCGAGGTCATAATCCTTAATCAACTCTAACCACCTCCTCTCGCCTCATATTCAACTCTCGCGAGTAAATATGTATTTCGACTTTATGATCGGTAAAAATCGACATGCAGAGCCGAAACTAGAGTGACGCCAAATCTTGAGTGCTACGAAACCCGCCGCTAACTCCAAATCATGAGTAGGGTAGTTAAGCTCATACGGCCTCAACTGTCTCGACGCATAGGCAATGGTCTTGCCGTGCTGCATCAATACGCACCCAAGACCCTGACCCGAAGCATCGCTAAAAACGGCGAAACCCTCGTTGCCACATGGCAATGCCAAAACCGGGTCAAGTCAACCGCTTCTTCAGCTCCTCAAAACTCGATCGCCTCTCATCGGTCCGCATTTAACTTCTGATTTCGAGCAATCAGGTAAGTGGTCGAGCTAGTTTTGAGAAACCTCACGAACCTACGGTAGTAGCCACCAAACCCAAGAAACTACGGACCTCCTTCACATTTGTGGCGATGCCCAATCCAACACCGCCTCAATTTTCTCGGATCTACTCGAACTCCCTACCGAAATCACGTGACCCAAAACATCACTTCCTTCAGAACTCACATTTCGAGAACTTCGCATAGAGTTGCTCGGCCCTCAAAATGTCTAACACTATCCGCAAATGATGGGCATGCTCTTCCTCGTTCCTCGAATAAATAAGAATATCGTCAATGAAGACGATTTACACACTTATCCAAATACTGATAAAGACTTTGTTCATCAATCGCATGAACACCGCCGCGCGTTAGTTAACCCGAAAGGCATAACTACAAACTCATAATGTCCGTATCTCGTCCGAAAAGCCGCTGCACGTCGACTCCTCACCCGAGCCGATAGTACCCCGATTTTAAATCAATCTTCGAGAATACCGCAGCTCCTCGCAATCGGTCGAACAAGTCGTCAATTCTCGGCAAAGGATACTTGTTCTTGATGGTCACCTTGTTCACACGATAGTCGATACACAAACGTAGTGAACCATCCTTCTTACGCACAAACAAGACCGGTGCGCCCCAAGGCGAGGCGCTGTCGAACATACCCCGACTCAAGAAGTTCACTCAACTGCTTTCTTCAACTCGCCATCTCTCAAGGTGCCATGCGATACGGCGCTAAATCGGAGCCGCGCCCGGCTCTAACTCTATAGTAAACTCAACCTCACGATCCGCGGCAATCCCGCAACTCGTCAGAAATACATCGGGAACTCACTAACGACCTAATCGATGAAAACTCGACTCCACCATTCTCCGCCTTCAAGGCGTAGCACCAATAACCAAGACACCCTTTCGCAGAGTTTCACCGCCTTCAAGGCGTTAATAACAAACTGGTTTCTCTTCGCCCGCGAAAGAGTGTTCAAAGGCCGCCCTCGCTAACATGGTAATGATCCTCGTGCGGTAGTTCATGATCGCACCATGCCGCCGAGCCAATCATTCCCGAGAATTAAATCCTCGCCTCGATACCCACAACAATAAGGTTAGAGAGCCAAGCCCTCTCACAAATAATCACGTAGCAGTCCTGACTTCTCGATCACCGACAATTCTATCACCGCTAGAAGTTTAACGATGAAAGGCTCACAAGGTGACAAGCAATGAGACTCAAACGGCGTACACACTCTAGAGAAATGAATGAATGCGTAGCACCCGAATCAAAAAGCACACCGACAGATGAGAATGGATATGAACGGTACTGCCGCCACAAGAGTCGCCGGATCATCGGTCCTCCTCATCTCGTAGATACGCGGCCGGGCAGAGCCGACACCGGATGCTCCTCCCCTAGCGGGCTGACCCCGACTCCCTACCTCGGCCGGCACTCGGTGGAGGCGGCGGAGCAACGAGCCCCGGTTCACACTCGGCCCATAGGTGCCGGGTGAGAAGAACGGCACCGCGAACCGCTTGATCTGCTCACAAAGGGGCCTTGTGGCCTAGCCGCCCACAAGTATGACAAGTAAGCTTTGACGAGAACACCGCTGCTCCTATGGCTCCCGCACACCACGCTTAAAACATGTGGGTTCATGAGCGGAGGTTCCGGCAGACTCGAAAGCTCCCAGAGAAACGAGCCGAACCGCCTTGAAATATTTGTAGCTTGAGATTTCGCCGCCTCCACTCTGGGACCAGAAAATTTCCGACCGACTCGCTTCTTGCTCACGAGCCAAATCGCTAGCCGTCACCGACATATCATAAGCAAGAGCTCGACTCGATAATCCTTCAAGGTAGTACAGACGAGCCTGCATACATATAGTCCCGAATGGACAGCTTCATCCTCCCGGAAAATGGAAAATTTTGTCGCCTCACGACAACTGGGTCTTCACATAACCCAACTCTTTGTTAAAGTCGGCAATGGCTCGAGATACGGGATATCCCGTGGTTGAGCATCGTAGAAAGCATGCACTCGAGCCTGTCTCGACCGCCACTGACAATACTCGGCTCCATCAACTCCCGAAACTCGGCCCACGAAGCAACATGATCTTTGGGACCGACGGCCTCCCACCAATCCGTAGCATCTCCCGTGAGAAAATATTGAGCAACAGGACCTTACGGTCCCCTGGGCGCTTGGTAGCAATAATACTTTGGATATCTCCTTGATCCACCCTTCCCAGCCGATCGGGTCCGAAGCTCCCGAAAACTGGGGAGGATGCATCTTGATGACATCCTGAAGCCAACGGTCCGCTCCGCCCCGATTAGCATGGGCCTGATCGGGGTTCTGGACCACCTGGGCTATAGCCGCCATCTGGTTAACCATTTGCTGCATAACAGCCGCAATACCAAGATCGGCGTGCTCCTGAGAAGAAGCATGACTGTGACGGTCACCGCACGCGGCTCCCGAAGAATGTGACGTGGCCGCCCCACCGGCCGCCCCACGCCCCTGGCCGCCCACGACCACGACCACGACCACCACGGTTACCTCCGGCCCATACCGGTGTTAAGAGATAAATGTAAGTACATTGATGATGAGTAAGGGAGGAAAAGCAACTTCAACTCGAAAAGCAAAAATACAATGTAAGAAAACAAAGGATCGAGTAGAAAACTTACGAGCACCGGAAGTACCGAGATGTCGAGGCAGTGTGACAATGTGCAAACAAAACATGACTAGACCCAAATAACCAACAAGCCTAGGTATCCATAAACCTAGAGCTCGATACCATTTTCTCGTAACACCCCGAGATATTCGGAAATATGTTACAGCCGTAGACCCCTACATGGGACCTACTGTGCTACAATAGGAAAACTCCGCCTCGACTAACCATCTTGGTTAGCGAGGATACATAATTAAATAATATGACATATAAATATACGCCCGAACAACCCGTAATAAGCATCAACCAACAACGTGACAATTTAAAGTAATACAATACGGAGTTTGAAACGAAAGCCTAAGTACTCGCGAGTACAATCTATAAGTTTAAAATCGTGGGAACAACCATATCGAAATGGACAAAGGAAATAAGTAGACCCAAATGCACATGTCAACGACTCGCCAACATCCTCGCATCGTCCCGGTGCTCGCCGTCTCGGTAGTCATAACTCGAAATCCATAACAAGAATTTCCCAAAACGGGTCCCCAGAGGGGTTAGCAATTACGCTAGTACAAGTAATCCAGCAAACCAATCGCTTACACATTCCATAGTACATGCACCAATATCATTTCAAAACCAAAACAAGACATGTCTTTTCCTAAAATAAATAAATAAACAATTAGCCTTGAGAACAAGGCAAAGATACATTCTCACTCGGGGCCTCACAGGACCCTAGCGAGTTGGCTACAATTACGTAAAACAAAACCACGCACACGCTATGCCGTGAGAACAGGCGGCAAAGATACATTCTCACTGGGCCTTGCAAGGACCCTAACGAGTCAAGAATGGTACGAAACTCGCGAAATCCAGGGCAAAGATAGATTTCCCTCCTGACTCTGTCGGCCAACACAAGGTGAGTTACAACAAGTAATATACATAACCATTTCATGTTAAGCTTAAAGGTTTCCAAAAATACTTGCCTCGATTAAATAGACGATGACACGAACGGAACTAAGAGTTGAACACGACCGCAAGGAACCGACGGAAATGAACCTAACGATTTGAATAGCACAATCACAACCACTTCTAAACGATTATGGAAATGGAATACTCCCGGAAACCCGCCTACGATTCATGTATATTCGTATACAAACAACAACGAGGGCGACCACAACCGAACCCTCTCGATTCCGTAAAAATCACGAAATATACCATGAATCCGTAGGGAAACTAAGAATACCAACAAGAATAATCATATTCATCATGAATCCATCAACGAAACGGAAAGAATCGGACAAAACCCCAAAATCCCCAATTATCCAAAAAGGTAGGGTTTCAAGAGATATTACCTTGAGTGATTCAAGTGTTAAGATCCGTAGAACACGCGTTAGATGGATTATCCGAGTCTCACAACCGAAAAGAAATGATGAAAATCGACCCCCCGGATGAAGAACTCTCCCCCTCTATATTTTCTCTCTCGCGGCGCTGTGTAAAAATGGAGAAGGAAAATGAGCCTCACGCTCAAAACAACACATTTATAGTGTAACACAGCAGAACCTATCGGCCGGCCTATCGGCCGATAGGCCCAACCGATAGCCATACGGAATGCCGGCAGTAGGGTCTATCGACCCCCCTTATCTGTAACACCCCCAATCCGCTCAGGGATATTACACGCCGTAGAACCTTTCCTCAAGGATCTACCAGGCTGGTAACGACATTTAACATTCTCGACAATGCCTTCGAGGCTACAATGACTCAGTAGACCGATTTGGTCTTTCCACAAATACATACAACTCAAATACAACTCATGCCCACGCATGGGACAAAATACAACTACACCTGCATAACGGAACAATACAAAGAAATGAAAATAAAGTACAACCGAACCAACACACGATGTACGGTTCCTCATGTGATTAGTATCGATCATCTTTCATCATCCTTCATGCCGACCCCGTGTTATGCTCCAAAACCCGAATGCAAAAACAGACATCCACCCCGAATACTGGGGTTAGCAAACTCCACCGTTTTGCTAGTGCAAATACAAAGTGCAAATACGAGCCATACAATTCACATTCCACGAATAATAATAACCGAGGATCCTCAAAGATCCAAACGAAACGAAAAGTACTTCCCGAGGCAAGGGTTTGAGAAAACATTTCAAAAACGAAATATCATAAATCAATGGAAGTAATTTATAAAACAGCTTTAGAATGCCATCGAGAGTTTTAATAGAAAACAATTTAGATTATCAAATCCTACTTTTCAAAACCAAAAGACAAAAGGGGTCACCGCCCAAAGGTTTACTTTCAAAATGACATTAACCAACCGGGATTTTAGCCCCAAATCCAGAAACGACTTTTACAAAACCATTGGGATTTTAGCCCCAAATCTCATCAACTCACAAGACACAAGAACGACTGTGAGGTTCGTATCCCAACGTCAAAATCCACAAATAAAAGATTTAAAACAAACAACAAAATACTCCAAAGGCCATCCTAGCCAAGTAAGCCAAACGAACACTTACCTCTTACACACTTAGTCAATGCATGCAATCATGAAAACCGCTCAAAGCACTCATTTCCGAAATGTCAATATCAAATCACATTTGCAAAAATGCACCACAATTAACCGTCGATCCACACCTCCGTGGACCCCTCCCGAGACCCCGCCGGATCTCAGCCGTAGTGGTTAAAAGGCAAGCTCGCCGATCCACACCTCCGTGGACCCCTACCGAGACCCCGTCGGATCTAACCCGTAGTGAGCATACACACACACACGTTACTCATGCAACACTAATATGCTAAGAATGTAAGTTCATTACGAATACTTACTAGAGATGGCCATTAACTCGACACCATTATCAAACTCTTCAAAATTACGATAACAAGATTAAATAAGGAAATACACGATTCCATAACTTAAACAATATGAGTATAATCATAAAATCCTTCGACGTTCAAAATAATCAATTCATAATCGATTCTCAAAACACCGTTCACAAAACACACGCGTTTTGAAAGAAAGCCTTTAACGAGGCCAAACCGAAATTCTTTTGAAACGTCATTTCAAATAACCAAACAAACACATCAAGACGACCACCGATCATCATATACATAAAACGAGAAAAGTATGGGCAAGGTACTTGCCTCAAAATCGGCACGCAAGTATCCCGACGAACACGGATCAACCGGAAAGCTTCGAAACGCCCAAAGCTATCGAAACGGAAGACGACGACCAACGAAAGGGTTCAACACGGTTTCTTCACAAGAACTCGACCCTAACAACAATATAATCAATAAATCATCGATCATACGAGGAAGGATAATCGTAGAACGCCCGAAAACCCCTCTAAGACATTTTACCGGACACCTTCAAGGCGTCGGTCAAGAACTCGACTCAAACAACGAATCGATACGATCCAACCATGGGATAACAAGGTAAAAGATATAAAACATCTAAATAATCATCAATCCATCATAATCCTAAGTTAAATCGGATTAATCGGACGAAAACAACAAAAATACCCAAATTCCCCAAAACTAGATTTCTAGGAAATCAATTCGATTCTAGATCGAGGATGTTATAGACGGATGATTGATGATATGAACCTCCAAACTTCATGGATTTATTGTCCAACAACATCTCTACATGATTACCCCAAAGCTCGGCCAAGGAATGGAAGAAGAGAAGTGAGAAAATGTCAAGAAAAACGCCGCTGTGCCTTTTATAGTCAGTCACGGCAGAGAGTCTTTCGCCCACCCTATCGGCCGAAAGGCTTCCGGACATGATCGGCCGATACCCATACGTAAATGCCGGCAGCTGAGTCTTTCGCCCACCCTATCGGCCGAAAGGCTCTGGACGGTGCCCGACACCGACGCCTTCCACTAAAACGACCATAACTCTCTCGTCCGACTCGATTGACTCACCGCTTGAACCATCGGAAAGCTAATTCGATGCTCTATAATATTGTAAGATTCAGAATTTTTGGAGTTACCAAAAATTAATGGTGATCTAACAAAGTCGAACTCATACTTAGAAAAGTCGTTTAGTAATCCCGAATTCAACAAAACGACACCGAAACCCGAACCGAATACGAACCGAAGATACGGTTACGAAGTACTCACAAAGACGAATCTAAGAGCTTGTAGAACACACGATTCCGACCACCCAAGGCTCGAAATTCGACAACGGAAGGTAATTACCCCAAATTTTGGGAAATTACGAAAATGGCCCAAATGCCCGAAAATCACCATACGACAACGAATAATCAAACCGAAGCTCACAACACATATAACAACGTTAAATGAACTTACGAAAACCCCAAACGACGCTTCAACGAGATTCGCAAGAACCGAACTCAAGCGCGAAAGTCGCTAAAAAGCACTAACTCAACAAAGCAATACCAAACGAACTCGGATGACAAAAAGTGCGAATTAAATATTCTCCGAATGACGAAACGGTCATGAGAGAGTCAAAACAGACTCCGACCAAAAAAAGAAATTTACCGAAAATCGAAAATTGCGGATATTACATTCTACCCTCCTTAAAAGAAGTTTCGTCCCGAAACTTAAAACAAGTAGGGAGAAGAAATGTTCCGCCAGGAAAAACTCAACGAGATACACAAGAATGCGTAACTAACGCCCAACGGCAAAATGTCACAAACAACGCAAAGGAGTATACGGCGTGAAAACACGCTCCACGGCGACCAACGCAACGTCGCCGTTAGGGATATAATAAAAACCAACAAGTGACAAACGTCATCAAACGGATGATATAGCCAAGTCAATTATCCGAAAATCACAAAACACAACGAACGAAAATCAATATGATTGACCAACCCAACGGTACATCAATCAAAACGCGAGTCAACCGAACAAACACGGATCCCACCGCCTAAGGTTGAAAGATCGAGAACGAAACTAATTTCCCGAATCAAGGGAATTACGAAGGAGTCTCGAATGCT
Source organism: Orobanche coerulescens (assembly GCA_033398695.1). NCBI lineage: Eukaryota > Viridiplantae > Streptophyta > Magnoliopsida > Lamiales > Orobanchaceae > Orobanche > Orobanche coerulescens. The sequence continues at coordinate 181,988,031 of CM065809.1, forward strand.
CAATAATCACGAAACGAACAAAACCGAACAAACAAACGATCGAGACAACAAAAATCGAACAATCATGTCCGAAACACGAAGGATAATAAAAATCAAACAACAACTCCAAGGTTCACATCTCGACTCGAGAAAATACATGATCCTATGAAAACAACAAGATGAGCAATCACATAACATACACATCAAGGGCATAGCAATTAAAAAGTCACAACGACGAACGAGTTATTCCAAACGATACCACACTCGTTCGATAAACAAAAACAAGGGGCGGACAATCTTAAATGTCAACAAACATAAATGAGTCGACAGAGTCGAAAACATAAGAGTTCCAAATCCGATCCCTTCAATAAAAGGACTAGTAGAACCAAATGATGTTACTCCCGAACAAAGTTCACAAGAATCGAACCGAACTCGAAAAGTCACACCGATAACCAGATCGCCCACAACAAGATCACACTGCTCGGACGATGAAATCAAATACCGAACAAGTTCATAAAGTACCAACGAACATGAGCGAATCGATAGATCGGGAAGAGAAAACACAAGTCAAAATAGTACGGGCATTACCTCCGACCTCGCCCACGAAATTCACAAAAACGGAAGCAAGGTAACAAGACTTTAAACAACCGACACATAACGGAACCATCACCGATGCACACGGTCATACCAAACCAAGCTCTAACAGTTCGCACATGCGCGACAACGCAGGAATCACTACGAGGCGATAATATTCAACACCAACATCCCGCCTCACAGGGGCTAACACAACAAATGTGTGGAAAGCGACTCAACGCTCACACCGTCAATTCGGTCATACTCGGGAGAAAGTATCAAAATGACAACGCGAACATCACACATACATACCCAAATTTCAAACGGGAATGGATAGGTTTTAAAACGAAAACCTCATTTTGAAAATAATTTAGAAGAATACTGGTTGATCTTGAGTATCGCCTTTCAAAAAGTACAAACTTGAAGCATCGTTATCGAGACATTGGAGAAAAGTATGTCTCGAAATTTATTTTTTTCTAAGATACTCAAGGTTTTCAAAATCCAATAGCCGTAATGCCCAAAACTCACACATACCGACGTTCACTAAAACAACTCCTAGCACACGCATCAAAAAGTTTAAAATCAAGACAAGATATGTCTTTAAACGGAAATAAACGATAAAATACCACATTCGTAACAAAACCACCGATAAAATACTCTCCCGCACAGGCTAGTGAACAAGTCGAACGCGTATAAGCACAAAGCTTCCACAAGAGACTTGTAAAACGTGCAAATCGATTCGAAAATCATCAACAACGGAGAAAAACGACAATAAAAAGACATCACAAACGAAGACACTCCTCGTATAAATCAAATACGAGAGTCGATTAATACATATCGTGAAATCAAAATTCACATAAAATTCCACCACTTAACAAATAATCATAAAAATAGCTCGTGTCACACGAGGCACAACACAAAGAAGGGAGACTTACTTCCACAGGTCGCACGAAGATGATGATCGCCCCACGATACTAATCACGACCAACAAACTCAAACGACGCGTCGCGACACGACTCAGTCAGATAAAATCCGACGAAACAAGACTCAAACAACACGACTTTACCCGGCACCTAGGTTTTCCTCAACCTAAGCTCGATACCATTTATGTAACACCCCAATCCGCTCAGGGATATTACACGCCGTAGAACCTTTCCTCAAGGATCTACCAGGCCGGTAACGACATTTAACATTCTCGACAATGCCTTCGAGGCTACAATGACTCAAGAGACCGATTTGGTCTTTCCACAAATACATACAACTCAAATACAACTCATGCCCACGCATGGGACAAAATACAACTACACCTGCATAACGGAACAATACAAAGAAATGAAAATAAAGTACAATCGAACCAACACACGATGTACGGTTCCTCATGTGATTAGTATCGATCATCTTTCATCATCCTTCATGCCGACTCCCGTGTTATGCTCCAAAACCCGAATGCAAAAACAGACATCCACCCCCGAATACTCGGGGTTAGCAAACTCCACCTGTTTTGCTAGTGCAAATACAAAGTGCAAATACGAGCCATACAATTCACATTCCACGAATAATAATAACCGAGGATCCTCAAAGATCCAAACGAAACGAAAAGTACTTCCCGAGGCAAGGGTTTGAGAAAACATTTCAAAACGAAATATCATAAATCAATGGAAGTAATTTATAAAACAGCTTTAGAATGCCATCGAGAGTTTTAATAGAAAACAATTTAGGATTATCAAATCCTACTTTTCAAAACCAAAGACAAAAGGGGTCACCGCCCAAAGGTTTACTTTCGAAAAATGACATTAACCAACCGTTGGGATTTTAGCCCCAAATCCAGAAACGACTTTTACAAAACCATTGGGATTTTAGCCCCAAATCTCATCAACTCACAAGACACAAGAACGACTGTGAGGTTCGTATCCCAACGTCAAAATCCACAAATAAAAGATTTAAAACAAACAACAAAATACTCCAAAGGCCATCCTAGCCAAGTAAGCCAAACGAACACTTACCTCTTACACACTTAGTCAATGCATGCAATCATGAAAACCGTTCGAAAGCACTCATTTCCGGAAATGTCAATATCAAATCACATTTGCAAAAATGCACCACAATTAACCGTCGATCCACACCTCCGTGGACCCCTACCGAGACCCCGTCGGATCTAACCCGTAGTGGTTAAAAGCAAAGCTCGTCGATCCACACCTCCGTGGACCCCTACCGAGACCCCGTCGGATCTAACCCGTAGTGAGCATACACACACACACGTTACTCATGCAACACTAATATGCTAAGAATGTAAGTTCATTACGAATACTTACTAGAGATGGCCATTAACTCGACACCATTATCAAACTCTTCAAAATTACGATAACAAGATTAAATAAGGAAATACACGATTCCATAACTTAAACAATATGAGTATAATCATAAAATCCTTCGACGTTCAAAATAATCAATTCATAATCGATTCTCAAAACACCGTTCACAAAACACACGCGTTTTGAAAGAAAGCCTTTAACGAGGCCAAACCGAAATTCTTTTGAAACGTCATTTCAAATAACCAAACAAACACATCAAGACGACCACCGATCATCATATACATAAAACGAGAAAAGTATGGGCAAGGTACTTGCCTCAAAATCGGCACGCAAGTATCCCGACGAACACGGATCAACGAAAGCTTCGAAACGCCCAAAGCTATCGAAACGGAAGACGACGACCAACGAAAGGGTTCAACACGGTTTCTTCACAAGAACTCGACCCTAACAACAATATAATCAATAAATCATCGATCATACGAGGAAGGATAATCGTAGAACGCCCGAAAACCCCTCTAAGACATTTTACCGGACACCTTCAAGGCGCTTGGTCAAGAACTCGACTCAAACAACGAATCGATACGATCCAACCATGGGATAACAAGGTAAAAGATATAAAACATCTAAATAATCAATCAATCATAATCCAAAGTAAAATCGTATTAAACGGATTAAAACAACAAAAATACCCAAATTCCCCAAAACTAGATTTCTAGGAAATCGAATTCGATTCTGTAGATCGAGGATGTTATAGACGGATGATTGATGATATGAACCTCCAAACTTCATGGATTTATTGTCCAACAACATCTCTACATGATTACCTCAAATCCAGCGGAATGGAAGAAGAGAAGTGAGAAAATGTCAAGAAAACGCCGCTGTGCCTTTTATAGTCAGTCACGGCAGAGAGTCTTTCGGCCCACCCTATCGGCCGAAAGGCTTCCGGACATGATCGGCCGATACCCATACGTAAATGCCGGCGCTTGAGTCTTTCGCCCACCCTATCGGCCGAAAGGCTCTCGGACGGTGCCCGACAAACCGATACCTTCCACTAAAACGACCATAACTCTCTCGTCCGACCGATTGACTCACCGCTTGAACCATCGGAAAGCTAATTCGATGCTCTATAATATTGTAAGATTCAGAATTTTGGAGTTACCAAAAATTAATGGTGATCTAACAAAGTCGAACTCATACTTAGAAAAGTCGTTTAGTAATCCTGAATTCAACAAAACGACACCGAAACCCGAACCGGAATACGAACCGAAGATACGGTTACGAAGTACTCACAAAGACGAATCTAAGAGCTTGTAGAACACACGATTCCGACCACCCGAAGGCTCGAAATTCGACAACGGAAGGTAATTACCCCAAATTTTGGGAAATTACGAAAATGGCCCAAATGCCCGAAAATCACCATACGACAACGAATAATCAAACCGAAGCTCACAACACATATAACAACGTTAAATGAACTTACGAAAAACCCCAAACGACGCTTTGAACGAGATTCGCAAGAACCGAACTCAAGCGCGAAAGTCGCTAAAAAGCACTAACTCAACAAAGCAATACTAAACGAACTCGGATGACAAAAAGTGCAGAATTAAATATTCTCCGAATGACGAAACGGTCATGAGAGAGTCGTCAAAACAGACTCCGACCAAAAAAAAGAAATTTACCGAAAATCGAAAATTGCGGATATTACATTATCGGCCGAAAGGCTACTGGAAGTTCGAAGGTGAAGAAATTTACATATCGGCCGGCCTATCGGCCGATAGGCCCAACCGATACCCATACAGAATGCCGGCAGTAGAGTCTATCGGCCCCCCTATCGGCCGAAAGGCTCCTGGGAGTGCTCGGCCAAAAACTGAAACGACCATAACTCTCTCGTCCGGACTCCGATTGACTCACCGTTTGAACCATTGGAAAGCTAACTCGATGATCTATAATATTGCAAAGATTTATAATTTTTGGAGTCACCAAAAATTAATGGTGATCTAACAAAGTCGAACTCATGTGAGGAAAGTTGAAACAACGAACAATAACGAGAATACAATTCAACAATTGACAGGAAGGACTTACTGAAAGATACATGAGGGTCACTATGACCGAGAAATATACCAAAAATGAAAATACAAGGGAAGGAAAAATACCGGATATTACAGTGGGTCCCAGTCGGGGATTCACGGCACTGTAATATCCGCCTAGTTTGGGGTGTTACACTTACACATTCAAACAACTATCAATTATCATCCGTTTACTGAACACATATACACAAACAATTTATCACGTATCGGCTAGGATAATCTGCTATCAGCTATCCACTAATCAATAAACAAGGCCATAAATCTTGGTTTGTATATATCAAAAAATAAATAATATTGCATAAAACAAAACAAAATAAAATACAAGATAAGTTTTAGTATATATATATATATTATTATAAGGATGATATTGTGTAAGCACTCATTCTTTTTTACGGTATATATGTACTTTATCTATTTATCGATATACATATTCAAACATGGTTAAAGATACTAATATTCTTATTTATATATCATATATCGTAAAATACTATCACAGGGAACCACGATTGATGCCTCAAAGCTACAATGGATTGCAAAAAAAAAAAAAAAGCCCTTTGTTGTTAGCATGTTGATGATGTTCACTCCAAATTTGTTGGATTATTATCCCTCCCACTAATGAAGTCTTATCGGAGATCTATATATTACTCAATTTTATATTAGTTGCATATTTGATTAATGTATAGTTTTTGGGACTCCAATTATGGAATTGGATGATTCGACACAATTATCTATCAGTAGTTGATCATTTGAGACTATGTATGAAATTGGGGATATTATTTTATATTTTTTATAAATATATCATATATTTATCGGAATGTTGCATATTTGTTATTATGGTTGAATTTCTTTAGTAATGAATATATTATATTCGAGTTAATCATTAATTAATTAACTAATTAATCAACTAAAAAACTAAAAATTTAGTAAGTTTAACTTGATAAGTTACTAATTAATTAGAATTAGATCAGCATACAATAGAAAAGGTTTGATCACTGAATATTGTGTATCTTAATTATCAAATTATTTTAATTTCCAAAATTATAATCCAAAATTTAAACATTTACAAAACAGCCAAAATTTTAATTATCAAATTTTACTAAATATTTAATTATCGAAATTGAGCATTGCATATATAAAGGTGTGTTTTATTCCAAAGATATGATAATTAAAATATATTAATTGATATCTAATTTTGATAACTATCATAAATTTTTTATTTATAGAATATGTTCCATTTCAGTTTAATCTTACAAATTTTAAATAAAGTGAATATTATATGGCAATAAGAATGTGTAATAATATTAAGATTTGATTGAACGATAAAAAATAACTTGAAAGATGAACATTCAACTTTTTAACACGTATCAAATTGATTAGAAAATTAATATGTAGAGGGATTAAGGTTTTAATTACCTTATTGCTGAGCGTTGTATTTTGTTTTATATTAGAAAATCATTACTATTGTTGTTATATTAGACCACTTATAATCCGCGGGTTTCTCTTTTATATTTGCTAATTTAGTGTTAATAACATTAATGTTTTGTTCAATATACGAAGTTCTTAAAATACCGACGGAAATAAAAGATTAAAAATTACCAATATTTTATGGACGGTTTTGAAATATTTTATAATGACACATATTCCATGATTTTATTAAAGATTTGCGTCCGAGTAGAAAATTTAAAAGCTCACCTTCACAATAATGGTTAAACGCTGGGTTTAAGAATAGTAAAATTATTGATTTCATACTAAATAATATAATTAATATTGTGGAATAGTATAAATGTAGTCACATATTTCATACTAAATAACAAGTTGTTGCAATTTTTTTGTTGAAAGATATAGTTGTTGTTGCTGATTCTACAATATATGTAATATGATTGTTGTTACACATTTTATGTTGAATACATAGGACTCGTATGGTGTGTTAGATTGGCTCATATAGATAGAATAGTAGACTCTAATACCTTGTTTTATAAAATAGATTGAAGGTACACTGCAGCCTAATACAAACACATTGTCCGGTACACTAATGCTGCTCGATTCGCATTAATAATAGGAGGGGTTGTCCGACTAATTTATTTTGGGTTCATCAAGATGAAGAAAAGTTCAATTAACCATCAAATATTCGGAGATTATCATTATAAAATGGTATAATCGTCATTTTCAAATATTATACATCATAGTATATCAAACAAGAGATAAGATTATTTATACATATTTAGTCAAATATTAATCATGTCTACCAAATAAAATATTGACATTACTATTTAATTTAACTTAATATTATACACCATTGTCAATACAATTTAATATTATCTACCTTTCGTACCAATGATGAGCCCATAATTGTTGTTGTGAATTCCATACTAAATAACATGATTGATTGTCAGCGACCTTGTCCAAAAAATAAAAGATGCCGGCGGTAGTGGTTGGGCGACGATTACCGACATTAACTGGTCCGACAAAAGCATCCATACGAAAATTCTAACTTAGTGGACGGCCAGCAGTGATTGCACCGACTAACAGGCTAACCGGCAGTGGTGGACGGTTGATTGGCATCGATATTGGCTGGTCGGTTGGAGACAACTGCGCCTAAAAGAACAAGTCACGTCCGGCAATTAATTTGTCGATGATGGTGACAGTAGTTTGTATGGTGTCAGTAACTATACGTTATTATACATAATATATGTTCCGGGAGTATTCTTAACAATCTAACTTATAGTATTCAACTCAATGGTATAAATTTGAACTATATGGCATAAACTATTTCAACTTGATAAAATAATTTATATATGGCGAGCGAGCACACTACATATTCAAATGTCTGCATAGAATTTTCTCTATTTCTATTCTTATTATTTTAGAATCTCAAAGATTTGTATGATTACCCATCAGTTAATTTGATCTAGATAGTGGAGGAATCAGGGGTTAAAGAAGGCTAGAGCCACGGCTATACTAAAAAATCAATAGAATTTTTTTAGCCTCGGGTATTTATAACAAAAATGAAAAGAAATTTTTAAGCCCCGCTAATTTCTGCTGTTAAATATTTGAGTCCCGAGTAATTTATACTCTTGATTCCGCCACTGTATGTAGATATACAAATTGATTTGGTTATATTTATCAACCATGAGAACTCAAATAAAGCAATACAAAATCCAAAAGTTACACTTAACTGAATCAATTATCCTTTTGTGCATTATTTTTCTAAAATCTCAAAAACTTACCTTATTAATCAATAAGTTTGATTTTGATAATATTAATAATGAAATCTAATATACATATATAAATTGATTAATATATATACATATATCTACGTTATTATGAGAATTTTATCTCTTCATACTGAAAATAATTTTTATATGGGCTCAAGATGAAAATAAATAATAAAATCATTCATTAATTAATTGAGACGAAGACAAATTTAATAAATCTATATTAAAATTAAAATTTCATATGAGTGTTTCCATTATCCACGTGGAAATATCGGTAATTTACATCCTTCGCATATCCATACTTAATATTAAAAGAGAGTCGCAAGAAAATTTAAAGACATGTGTCATCACTATTCCGGGAATTATCATTCCCGTGATGTGTCTTACCTAATACTGGTTGTAGATACATAGATGGAAGGTTCTAGATCTTTCTAGAGGTAGTAGGATCATATTAGATGTCTTACCTTATCTAGGAATCCTATGTATGGAAGGACTCTCATTGTAATGCCTATATAAAGGCCCCTCTACTCTATCAATGTTATGAATGCAATTGATTGACTCTATTTACAGTCATTTACTTTCTCCTGAAACACGTTATCAGCACGTAGCTCGAAGAAAAAAAAAAGAAAAAAAAAATCGGCCAGCCACCGGGCCGCCGCCGCGCGCAGCTAGCCCGCCTGGGCCACCACCGCCCGCTGCCAGCCACCGCCGCTGCCCAGCCGCCGCCGCCGCCACCGGCCAGCTCCAGCCCAGCCAAGTCCGACCCGGTTCAGAACCTTGGACCAAAAACCAGATCGGATTCCTCCATCCCGTTAGCGCCCGCGGTTGATCGACCCGACCCGACAGCTGCAACAAATCAATTTTTTTTTACCCTCTCAACCATATAGCAAAAACTACAAATTTAACCGTGAAGATCTGATTCGGAACAATATTTCTCGATGAAACTGTACGCGAAAGAAAAAAAAACGAGAGACGAGAATTTCCGCGCGTAAATTTTCTGCACAGCGCAGTCGTACTAAAAACATGTTTCCTAATTCGTTAACCGTCGGATCGGTGTGAAATTTTGACAGCAACTTCCCAACACAAATATCCGTATAGTCAACGGTGGAGATCAGATTCTGAGTAATATTGATTACTGAATCTGCCGCCGAACAGAAGCATATTTTTACGAGGAAATTTGGAGATCCGACCTCATCCAATACCGAGCTGCTGCATCGCCGCGCTTGAGTCCTTTTTCGGCCGAATTATCGAGCCCAGTATCCCTATCCTTGCGTTTCTCAACTCGATTTTCCTAATTCATGATTCATTTGTCATTAGCTTGTATGTTTATGAATCTAACTATGTTTATGCTTTACGTGGCATATAGGAAAATATATTGCTCATGATGATGTGCAAAATATGGAGAGAAACCATATTTATTATCCCGTTCAAGGATCAAAGTAAATATAGAATGGAGTACCCACGGAAATATGTTGCTCATATGGAGAGAAGCTCCCGTTCAAGGACCAAAGCAAATACGGAACCAAGTACCCGTAAGATTTTATTAAAGTTCCCGTTTTTCAATTCCTCTCTTTTGGGAAATTGTTTTTGGGGAATTTGGTATTTGGGTTCTTTATCTCCCACGCTACTTTGCGGTGGATGAGACTATGAGAGGTGGTATCACTCTCGTATGTCGAAGTAAACTGTGTGACGGTCCTGGGAGAGTCACGGATAATTGTTGAAAGTCGATATTTGTGGTTGTTGCATACACCACGTTTTGGGTGCGATTTGACGTCGCCGTTTTGTCAATTTTAAACCAACAATTGAAAAAAAAAATGAAAAAAAATGAACATTGTTGGTAATGGTAAAGTTATGACTTGTTCATGATTAGTCACGGAATTGTGATGTACAAATGGGACAAACATCGATTGCGACGGATATGTCATGGTTAAAATCGATTTGTGACGGACTTGTCACGTTGAATTGAGCGACCACCACGTTGGTCTTGACCCAATCCCATACTTGGAAAACTCCATCTTTCATCCTATTAAAATAAAATATTGCATGTGGGTGTAGTCATGCACCATCTCCTTGCAATAAGATATATGAAAGAATGTAAGAGTACTTCTCATGAATTTTAACATGTAAAGCAATGGCATATTGCGGTAAATACATGAATTTGTTGACCTCGATTATAGTTCGTGTGACTATCGGTCCGAATACTTTTCCGAGTATTTGTAAAGGCATGTGCCTTATACATTTGACTATATTTAGTTGATCTAATTGGATGGTCAAGACGAGTTGGTTATGATATATTCATTATGTCTCATGGTTTAAAATGCTTAGTTTTGATGCACCGTGTTGCATCCACATAACATGGCTATTATGACGTATACTTGCAAATTGAGAATTAAAATATTTGGTTGATTTGATGCACTTTGGTGGATTTTTACACTTTTGATCATGACTAGGCGCATCTTCCTTGGTATTTGTTTATGCTTTGAAAGTTCAAACGGAATAAGTGGTTTTTAAACAGCCTTAGCTGTACCGACATTCCTACTTTCTCTGCAAGTCTACCAAGTTGGAGTTACCGAAAGGATCATTGGTTGAGAAAAGAAATCGAACACCCTGCTGCGTTTAAACGCACATATGGCTGTCATTGCCATATTTTTGCATCAACACTTATGCCATTGAATATGGTCTCAACTTTGTTTTCTCACTAAACTTGGGAAATACTAAACAGCCAATTAAAACATGCACTGTGATCTGAGTTTAATGATCCGTGTGATGCACAATATATGAATAGAAAGATACGAAAGTCTAGTTTCTAGAACATCTAACCGTTCGGCCATACCCTTCCTACCAAGGGAGTTATCACTGTTTTAGTGAACAAAGGTCAAGCTGCGCGGAATCTTATTTCCAACAATTGTGCTAACTTTTGTCCCAACCAACTTTGTTCCCATCTTAAATTTGCAAGTGGTCTTATGACACGTGTTTTTCAACCTCTTTTTTGTAACACCCCCAATCCGCTCAGGGATATTACACGCCGTAGAAACTTTCCTCAAGGATCTACCAGGCTAGTAACAACATTAAACATATCGACAATGCCTTTAAGGATAAAATGACTCAGTAGACCGATTTGGCCTTTCAATAAAGCATACAACTCGATTACAATACCAGCCCACGCAGGGGTCGAAATACAATAAACTCCCGCACAACGGGGAAAAGATACTACAGCGGAAAAGAAAATACAACTAGACCAATACGACATCAACGGGTCCTCGTGTGATTAGTATCGTTCATCTTTCATCATCCTTCGTGCCGACCCTGTGCTATGCTCCCAAACCTGAATGCAAAAACAGACATCCACCCCCCGAATACTCGGGGGTTAGCAAAACTCTACTGTTTTGCTATTGCAAGAACAAAGTGCAAATACGAGCCATACAATTCACATTCCACGAATAACAATAACCAGGAATCCTCAAAAATCCAAAAGTAACGAAAAGTACTTTCCGAGGCAAGAGTTTGGGTAAAACATTCCGAAACCGAAAGACCACAATTAAGGGAAAACAATTTATGGAACAGTTTAAAATGCCATCGAGAGTTTTAATAGAAACAATTTAGGATTATCAAATCCTTATCTTTCCAAAATCAACAGGGGTCACAACCCAAAGGTTTTGTTTTCGCAAATAGAAAACCGACAACAATTCGCAGGGCCAAAACCCAAGTCACGTGTCCTCGACGGACATAAAATCAATACCAACTCGTGAAGTTTTCACTCGTGATTCCCGAACTCAACCCATTGGAAATCCCGTCGTGGCCCCGTCGAACCAACCCACAGTGAGTAAAATACATTCACTAAATATACACCAACCTGTGAAGTTTTTACTCGTGAATCCCGGACTCAACCCATTGGAATTCCCTCCGTGATCCCGTCGGATCCCCCGAGGTGAGTAAAATACATTCACCACTCGTGAATACAGGGCGCAACCCATTGGAATTCCCGTCGTGGTCCCGTCGAACCAACCCACGGTGAGCGAAGTAATCAGGCACAAATAACATATCACACCAAGGATATCCAAACCATTCATCCAGAGGCATCAAACACTTAGCAAAACACCACGTCAAACCACAATGCACCGAAATGAAACAATACACGTCCACACGCAAATACCAAGTGCATCATTAACACCAAACATATCCATAAGATTCACATACTCGTTCACGAAACACACCAATCACAAAACACACACGGTTTTGAAAGAGGGCCTTTAACAAGGCTAACCAAATCTTTTGAAAACTCATTTCAAACAATCAAACAAACACATAAAGACGATCACTAATTATCATATTCACAAAATAAGAATTGTATGGGCAAGGTACTTGCCTCGAAATCACGATCGCAACGAGACGACGGATGGGACGCGGTCGAATAGCCCCGAACTCCGAACAATATCAAGAACGCGATAGCATCACGAGTACTACGAGAATAACACCACACGAATCATCAATCACCAAACGGGATTCACCATCGGAATCCTCGAATACCTATAAACCTCTGGAAGGAACAATAACTGTTAGGCGTATTTTTATACGTTTATTTATCATTATTTTGTAGTATTTTGGAGAGTGAAATCGTCTAAATGAGCTTTTAATGCCTTAATTTTGTATGATTGACAGGAAATTGAAGTCCGGAAGCTAAAACGAGGCAAAACGGCGAAAACGGCAACTGACTCGAGCCGCAAAGACAAGGAAGCCGAGCCGCGGACAGAAGACACCTGTACCAAGGCCGAGTACATCAGACTTCGTGTCGCGGCATGCCAGTGAGCCGCGTACGTAAGAAATTGATGACGCCTGTGTTTAAAGTGAAGGCCTGTGTCCGCGCACAGGTTTAGTGCGCCGCGGCACACTTGGCGGTTTTTGTATGTCCGCGCGGATTTTGGGCCGTTTCGAAGCCAGTTTTCGACCGACTGATACGGACGCGATTTGGAGATGTGCTGAGCTATAAATAGGGTTTAAGACCCTAATTAAACTATCTTTTGATCTTGATTCTTTTGGGAGCTTAAGCTTGGAGACGGCAGAAGAAGAGGGAAGCAGAAGACTTCAAGGGCAGAGGGCGTAAGCTGAAGAACGGAGGAATCCGAGCTTCATCTGCGTTTGAATTTTATGCTTTCATTTATTTATTCTGTAATTTCAATTATTAGTATGTCAGGCTAAAGCCCTAATCTAGGGTTTTGATGAAACCTTTGTTTTGACGAATTGATTGAGATTATCCAATTAATTACCTTTTTATTGAGTTTTCCCAATTATGTTTAATGCTTGCAATTATCTGGCCAATAGTTGTATTGATTAAATCATTCACTTCGAATCGGGAGAGGAGATTTGGTGAGGAACTATTGGTGAGGACCGTTTTATTCTGTGAGATAGGAATATACTCATAGGAACTACGTGGCCTTTAGGAGATTTCATGCTTTTTGCCTATCGACGAATTAATTCACCTAGGGATAGAGTGCGTTATTCGCCTTTAGATAAATCTATTGACCTCGGGAGAGGCGGTAGAATATATTAGCAATCTCCGCCTTCAATAAATTGGGAAAATTATTTATTACGGATAATCGAGAGTAAATTCGGATAAACTAAGGTGGATTCAGAACCCTAGACTTATTCATCATTTGATTTCTTTTATTCAAGCTATCGTTTTCTACTGGTCTTTTAGTAATTCCTTTAGTTATTAATTGCACAAACCCAAATTCAGTTGTTCAAATAAAATTGGAATACGAAAAAAATCGGTAGTTAGAGATTCAGTCCTCGTGGGAACGATACTCTACTTATCACTTTATTACTTGTAAACGATGACGTGCACTTGCGTGTAAAGAAAATCGCAACAAGTTTTTGGCGCCGTTGCCGGGGACTTTAATTTTCTAATATCGATTTAAGTATTTCCAGTCTTAATTTGAACGTTTTATTTTTATTTTTGTGTATTTAATTTCGTTTACTTGTTTTTCCTTTCAGGATTTTTCGTGTAGTGCATGAGAAAACTCGGTAACGAAGGCCTACTACCTTTGGATACCGAGCTCGAGCGCACTCTAAGAAGGAACAAAAAGGAGAAAAGAGAGTTGCAGACGACGGTCAACATGGCCGAGAATATCGAAGTCCAAGGAGGAGATAACCAAGTGCGGCAAGTTCAACCGGAACTAGCTCTTCGAGATTATGCCATGCCGCAGATCAACGCTAATTTTTCGGGAATTCGGCGTCCCACTATCCAAGCTAATAATTTTGAGATCAAGCCTGCTATTATTCAGATGGTGCAGGCGAGCCAATTCTGTGGAATGCCGAATGACGACCCGAATGCCCATATTGCTTCTTTCCTTGAGATATGCGACACGTTCAAGACTAATGGTGTCACCGACGATGCCATCCGATTGAGGCTTTTCCCTTTCTCTTTGAGGGATAAAGCAAAGTTTTGGTTAAATTCCTTACCGCCGGGGTCGATTACAACATGGGAGAGGTTAGCGCAAGCCTTCCTTGCCAAATTCTTCCCACCACTAAGACGGCAAGGTTGAGAAACGAAATAACCACCTTTGGACAGTAAGATATGGAATCGCTACACGAGGCGTGGGAGCGATATAAAGATTTGCTACTAATATGCCATCATCACGGAATACCTGATTGGCTTCAGCTTCATACGTTCTATAATGGTTTGAGTGCTTCTACACGCACCCTCGTGGATGCGGCCTCTGGTGGGGCCTTCATGGGAAAATCTATGGCCGAGGCACACGTGCTTTTGGAAGATATGGCCGCAAACGCATACCAATGGCCATCGGAAAGATTGACACCGAAGAGAGTCATGGAAGTTTCAAGTAATGACCCGATTTCCACTTTGTCAGCTCAAGTTGCCGCTTTGACCCAACAGCTCCAGGCATTTTCGCACGCACCTTCCCCCGTTATCATTGAGACATGCAATTGGTGTAACGGATCACACCCGAGCGCGGAGTGTCAAGTTGGAAACCCGTTCGAGCAACATCAGATGGAGCAGGCTCAATTCGTGGGAAATGGGAATCGGCCGAATAACCCGTACTCCAACACTTATAATCCGGGGTGGCGCAATCATCCCAACTTTTCATGGAGAAACGGACAGAACTCACACCAGCCCCCGTTCGCCCAGAATCAACAGCAGCCCCCTCCCGCTCCCAAAGTGTCTCTCGAGGAAGCACTTGCAAAATTGGCGGCAAATACGAGTCAATTTATGACTCGTACTGAAGCAACACTGCAGAATCATTCCGCTTCCATTCGGAATTTGGAGGTCCAGCTGGGCCAAATTGCTAATGTGCTGACAGCTCGTCCGGAGGGAGCATTGCCGAGTACAACAGAGACAAATCCTAGAGAGAGTCTAAACGCAATCAGCTTAAGAAGTGGGAAAGAGGTGCTGGATCAGCCCGAGTGGTGTGAAAAGAAGAAGGAAATTGAGGAAGAGAAGGATTTAAAGCCAGACAACTCGAAGACATGTGTGTCCCCCGTCCCGTTTCCGCAGAGATTACAGCAAAGAAGGGCGGACAAACAATTTTCTAAGTTCCTTGATGTGTTTAAAAAGCTTCACATAAACATTCCGTTCGCCGACGCTGGCTGAACAGATGCCGAGTTACGTCAAGTTCATGAAAGAGATATTATCGAAGAAGAGAAAGCTTGAGGAGTTTGAAACGGTCACCTTGACAGAGGAGTGCAGTGCAATTCTTCAAAAGAAGCTCCCACCTAAATTGAAAGATCCTGGAAGCTTCAACATACCGTGCACCATGGGGAATCTTTCGTTTAATAAGGCACTATGTGATCTTGGTGCTAGTATCAACCTCATGCCTCTGTCGATTTTCAAAAAGCTGGATATTGGGAAATCCAAGCCAACAACAGTCTCCTTACAATTGGCGGATCGATCGATTAAGTACCCACGGGGAGTGATTGAGGATGTTTTAGTCAAAGTTGATAAGTTCATCTTTCCGGCCGATTTCATCGTACTCGACATGGAGGAAGATGAAAATATTCCAATCATCTTGGGACGACCATTTCTAGCGACGGGCCAAACCCTTATAGACGTGGAAAAAGGGGAGTTAACTCTGAGGGTCCAAGACGAGCAAGTTACTTTTCAAGTATTCAAATCGTTTCCATGCCCCGGAAGTATTGATAAAAGGTCACAAAGTGAAAGTGTAAATGCCGTTGAAAGAGGAAAGCACCGAAAACATCGTCGGTGGGAAAATTCAGATTTTGTGTTAAATGGTCCAAGTCTTAAGAAGGATATAGAACGAGTGGCGTTCCTCGAGCATGAGGAAAAATCTGCTGCAGTCTTGAGTGCGTTTGTGAAGGAGGAGAGTGAGCCGAAAGCCCAGCGGACAATTAGTCATGAAAAAACCGGGTGTTTCGGGAAGTTATTCACGTCGAAACCTTTCCGCAAACAACATTTGATGACCGAACCAAAAGTCGAATCGCTAACAACCAATGGTCATAATTTTAACAAAAATATGAACGGTTCGATGAACGGGGCGGAAGCCAAATGGAGTTTGCGAAAAGCGAACTAATGTTTTCCAATAGGTCCGGCTGAAGACTATAAACTTAGCGCTTCTCGGGAGGAAACCCGAGTTCGTAGTTGTAGATTTTTGCATTTCTTTATTTTCTTGCATTCGTGATTCTTATTTTTTCCTTCATTTTTGTGCTTCAATTTGCTTATGCCTCTCGCTTTTAACGAGTTCTTCTCAAAATTCTGTGCAGGAAAGTCCCAGGGAAGAGACTGAAGGATGAGCCGCAGCACAGGTATTGTGAGCCGCGGCACACTTGAGCACTGAGCCGCGGCACACGAAATTTGTGCCGCGGCACACGACAAAACGAGAACACAGGTAAAAGGGACTGTACCCTGTGCCGCGGCTCACTTTAGCTGTGCCGCGGCACACTATGCGGAATCTGAAAGGCCCAGGTAGCATATAACACGCATTCGGCCGGCATTTCCAGGTACGCCTTCGTCCTTTCTCTTTCCCTCCCCAGCGCGCGACTCGGCCGAATTTATCTTCAAATTTTTCTTGCGATTCCTTCTTGCATTCTTCACAAAACCAACCAAAAGGTATGTTCAAATCTTTACTCTCCACTTGTTTATGGTTTAGATTTGAAGTTGTTTATGCTTTGAATGGATTGAACATGTTATTTTCCTTCAAAAGGTTTTATGATTGTTAGAGAATAACATGGTAGTTTTATCGAATTTTCATGGTTAAATCGGAATATCAATGAGTTGAATGTGTTGAGTTGATGATGATTGAATTATGTTTCGATTTTTGGGGGTTGAATCGAGCTATAACTATGTTTATTCTTCAAGTAAACTTGTGCCCTCAAGGTGTTTGATCAATTGCCTAAATGAAAAATTTTCTTTGGAAAAGCAATCGTTTGAATTTTCGTGCAACGTATACGTTTTGAATTTACAGAAAGCCCAACCCTTACATCCAGGTTAAACGTTTAAGTCCAATTTCATCCTTCTCTCACGCGTGCGCTAGTTTGTTGAATTCGGGATTTCTGACTGAACATCCTTAGCCGAGCGTAGATCATTGTTATTATTGTTGCGTCAATAAACCCTCGTGTTGTACTTTTCAGGACTGATTATGGCGAGAACAAAGAAACTGAGCAAGAGAGCTAGGACCGAGTCATCCCCTACTCGAGGGGAGACCTCTCGTGGTCGGGCCGAGGCGGAGGGGCACCAATTTTCGGACCCTGAAATTCACAAGATATTCAATGAAAAGATCCGGCCACGACCGCTTATTCCGGAGAGGGGGTTTACTCCAGCTCCTCAGGACGGGGAATTGCTCGCTATGATTGATGAGATGGGGTGGGCCAGATTTGCTGCACCTCCCGAGCCAGCGGTTATCTCGATCGTGCAGGAGTTCTATGCCAGCGCACTGCTGAAGCACATTCGGGCAGGGCATACGTTGCCGTCTTTAGAGTCTCGGACTCAGGTCGACGTCCGAGGGGTTACGGTTGATTTCTCCACGGCTGCTATTCGGAGGGTTTTTGGGCTTCCGGTGGTTGATGAGTCGGCCTATGACCGAGTGATGACCAGCCTCACGAAGGAGGCCCTGCTTGAGACCATTGCACAGCCCGATACCGACTGGGAGCAGCGAGCACAGGGTTCTTCCACTTTTCACTTCAGGAGCTTGTGCCTCAGCCGGCTCGGGCGTGCCTGGCTTTATTTTATCTGCGCACGCATTGACCCCACCTCCCAGATCCGTACAGTCTTTCTCTCCCGCGCCCGGACTCTTTATGCTATCACGTCCGGGCTGCGTTTCGATGTGGCCCCCATCCTGGTCCGATCTATCTTCCAGTGTATCCAGGGGGGGCCAAGACGGGGTTGAAGCACCCCTCTCTCATCTGCGCTTTGTGCAAATGGGCTGACGTGGTCAGACGACGAGCCGATGCTTGCCCCCCAGGCCCCGATCGACCACCGCATCATATCACACTTCGACCAGTGGGGAGGAGCGCCGGCGCATGCTCGGGGGAGAGGATTTCTGCTAGAGGAGGCCCACGAGGGATCCCCCGAGCCGCTTTTGTTGACACATGGAGATGCCGGCCCGCCACCCGACAGAGCGAGGTTGCAGGAGTTGTTTGATGAGCTGCGGGAGGATCTGAGGAGAGAGAGAGAGAGGAGCTGAGAGATGATATGAGGAGAGAGAGAGAGATTGATGGCTGCCATGCGGGAGGAGCAGCGGACGGAGCGAGAGAGCGTTGTAGCTGCCGTCAAAGCCGAGATGCGAGAGCAGGCCCGCCGGGCCACCGACGAGAGGCGAGGCGTCTTGCTGCGAGGGATGCTTATCATCAGGAGCACCTCGCCGCATGGACGGCCCATATCCTGCATCCCGACGGGCCATTTATTGCGCCCGCCCGGCCAGCCGCACCACCCTCCTCACCGGACGATGCCGGCACCAGCTCCTGAGCAGACTGGAGGGGAGTACTTGACCTTTTACTTTTATTGCATATCATTTTTGTCCATTGAGGTCAATGTACGTCCTAAGTTTGGGGGGATTTACTTTCAGTTGCTACATTCATTGCTGTACTTTATTTTCTTTCTGTACTTTATTTCGTTGCACTTTTCATTGCTTTGCGTAA
Source organism: Orobanche coerulescens (assembly GCA_033398695.1). Lineage (NCBI taxonomy): Eukaryota > Viridiplantae > Streptophyta > Magnoliopsida > Lamiales > Orobanchaceae > Orobanche > Orobanche coerulescens. Next base: position 182,007,303 of record CM065809.1, read on the forward strand.
AATTTTTTTAGATAGCCTTGCTTGTCTTAGTTTTTCTTTATTCATGAATTTTTCGTGCTTCTATTTGTGTGATACTGATGTTACGACACTGTTTTTCTCTCTGAAGAAACGGTCGAGTTTTAGTCGAGTTGTAGTCAGTTATTTCTGTTCTGCTTAGTATTCATTTAGGTCCGAAATTTTTCGTGATTGTAGAAGTCTTGGCAGATAAGAGACGATACATACTTGTTTTTAAATCACCGTCAATACGTTTGGCTACATTTTACGGATAGTGAGTCGTACTGTTTCTTTAGTCGTGTTGGCACTTAGATTGAGTTTAGAGTCGGTCAGTTTTTCCCAAAAAAGTCGAGATAATGTTATCTATGAAGGGAAGTCTAGTAACCGGGGGCATTCGCGTGACCCGTTGTTTGCTCTCGCGTAAAACGACGACCCCGATTAGACTAGTGATTTAGTTATTTCACATGTGCCAATGAGAGGGAGCCTAGTAACCGGGGGTATTCGCGTGACCCGCTGTTTACTCTCGCGTAAAACGGCAACCTTGATTCGGACATGCGGAAATTATATATTCGAGTTGTTTCTCCGCTGTAGACGGGAACTTAGTAACTAGAAGCATCCATGTGCCCCATGAGTGTCTTTTACGTCAAACGGTTTCCTAATACATGAGAATGAAAGTTCCACCCTAGGATTATCCCGATGAAACATCCCGAGATCCTAACCTAGTGGTCGACTCGAATCAAATTCTTGAACATATATATATGGGAATACTGTCCGAGGTTTATTTGTTATGAAACTCGTGAAAATTGTGCCACTAGACTGTGTAACGGGACGAACTAGCTTGTTTATTTTAGCCTTTCATATTGACGGTCGATTTGACTCACGTTTTGTTAATCTTTGAGCTGGATTTTCTTCATGAACGAGTGATTAGGACTGAACTTGATTACTTTGCGGAATCATTATTCTGAGTGCAGCTCGCTTTTATGACACTCGTATTATTTAGAGAGAATTACAGGATAGTATTGATTAGGTTGAACACTATGAGTTGCACGATGATTCACGACATTCTTTTATTGAATTTAATTCTTTTTGCTTGAGGACAAGCAAAGGCTTAAGTTTGGGGGTATTTGTTAGGCGTATTTTTATACGTTTATTTATCATTATTTTGTAGTATTTTGGAGAGTGAAATCGTCTAAATGAGCTTTTAATGCCTTAATTTTGTATGATTGACAGAAATTGAAGTCCTAAGCTAAAACGAGGCAAAAACGGCGAAAACGGCAACTGGACTCGAGCCGCAAAGACAAGGAAGCCGAGCCACAGACAGAAGACACCCACCAAGGCCGAGTACATCAGACTCGTGCCGCGGCAGCCAGTGAGCCGGCACGTAAGAAATTGATGACGCCTGTGTTTAAAGTCAAGGCTCTGTGCCGCGGCACAGTTTAGTGCGCCGCGCACACTTGGCGGTTTTTGTATGTCCGCGCGGATTTTGGGCCGTTTCGAAGCCAGTTTTCGACCGACTGATACGGACGCGATTTGGAGATGTGCTGAGCTATAAATAGGGTTTAAGACCCTAATTAAACTATCTTTTGATCTTGATTCTTTTGGGAGCTTAAGCTTGGAGACGGCAGAAGAAGAGGGAAGCAGAAGACTTCAAGGGCAGAGGGCGGAAGCTGAAGAACGGAGGAATCCGAGCTTCATCTGCGTTTGAATTTTATGCTTTCATTTATTTATTCTGTAATTTCAATTATTAGTATGTCAGGCTAAAGCCCTAATCTAGGGTTTTGATGAAACCTTTGTTTTGACGAATTGATTGAGATTATCCAATTAATTACCTTTTTATTGAGTTTTCCCAATTATGTTTAATGCTTGCAATTATCCGCCAATAGTTGTATTGATTAAATCATTCACTTCGAATCGGGAGAGGAGATTTGGTGAGGAATTATTGGTGAGGACCGTTTTATTCTGTGAGATAGGAATATACTCATAGGAACTACGTGGCCTTTAGGAGATTTCATGCTTTTTGCCTATCGACGAATTAATTCACCTAGGGATAGAGTGCGTTATTCGCCTTTAGATAAATCTATTGACCTCGGGAGAGGCGGTAGAATATATTAGCAATCTCCGCCTTCAATAAATTGGGAAAATTATTTATTACGGATAATCGAGAGTAAATTCGGATAAACTAAGGTGGATTCAGAACCCTAGACTTATTCATCATTTGATTTCTTTTATTCAAGCTATCGTTTTCTACTGGTCTTTTAGTAATTCCTTTAGTTATTAATTGCACAAACCCAAATTCGGTTGTTCAAATAAAATTGGAATACGAAAAAATCGGTAGTTAAAGATTCAGTCCTCGTGGGAACGATACTCTACTTATCACTTTATTACTTGTAAACGATGACGTGCACTTGCGTGTAAAGAAAATCGCAACAATAACACATGGTTACGACGAGAATCAAGGCCAAAACAACGGAAATCCCAATAAACTATCGAAGGGAAACTCATTGGGACATTTAATCGAACACTCAATGTTCGATAACTCCCAAGAACACTCGAATCACTAATCGAGTTGAACAAACTTGAAATATGGATATACAACCCATAGAACACGATTAATAACATCATACTACACCAACCGATGTATCAAAATCGGACTAGAATCGAAATCAAGGACAAATTCCCCAAAAGTCGATTCGAATGAAATCAAGAAATATAATTCGATTCGACGAAGAACAATGGATTAAATGATGTTAACACAAGAATACTACCAAGATTAATCATACCCAACATGAATTAATCAACAACACGGAACGAATCGGACAAAAATGCAAAAAACCCCAAATCACCCAAAGGTAAGGTTTCAAGAATTTACCTTGGATTAATGATGAAGAACAATTGTTGGTGTTGTTAATCCATACCAAGAACTTGAAGAATATGAAATTCTCTGGGATTGATGATGCCAAACCGCCCAAAAATCGCCACAAGATCGCCCAAGAGAAGGAGGAATGAAGGAAGAGATGAAATGAGCATTCATCTCACAAAATCCGCAGAAATAGGCTAATCTGCCCTGTGTGCCGCGTCATAGGACAAGTGTGCCGCGGCCCATGGCCAGAAAAAACTGCCCAGCACTGGCTTAGTGCCGCGGCCCAGCCGAAGTGTGCCGCGGCACGCGGTACAGTCCACTCCAACACCAAAAAGGCACATCATGCAGTCTTAGCTATTTCGACCATAACTCCTTCGTACGAACTCCGATTAACTCACCGTTTGAACCATTGGGAAGCTAACTTGATGATATATAATATTGCAAAGATTCAGAATTTTTGGAGTTTCCAAGAATTTATGATGATTTTACAAAATCGAACTCATACTTGAAAAAGTCGCTTAAGAACACGGAACTCAATAAAACGACACTGAAACGAACTCGGATGACAAAAAGTGCAGAATTAATCATTTTCGGAATGACGAGACGGTCCCAAGAGAGTCATCGAAACGGACCTCCGCCGAAAAAAGAAAATTACCGAAATTCGAAATTGCGGATATTACATTCTACCCTCCTTAAAAGAAGTTTCGTCCTGAAACTTAAAACAAGTAGGGGGGAGCAATATACCCATCAGGAAAACTCGACGAGATACACAAAAACCGAAAACTCATGCCCAACGGCGAAACGCTGCAAGAAACGCAAAGAGACATACGACGTGAAAACACGCTCCACGACGACCAACACAACGTCGCCGTTAGGGATGTAATAAAACCAACAAATGACAAGCGTCATCAAACGGACAATATAGTCAAGTCAATTATCCGAACAATCACAAAACACAACGAACAAAAATCAATACGATTGACCCACCTAACGGTACATCAATCAACACGCGAGCCAATCACTGAACAAATACGGAATTCCATCGCCAAAGGGTTGGAAGATCGAAAACGATACTAATTTCCCAAACATAAGGGAATTAGGAAGGAGTCTGAACGTTCAACAATCACAAAACGAGATCAACAAAAACCGAACAATCAAACGGTCGAACCACAACGGTCGAGACAACAAAAAGCGAACAATCATGTTCGAATCACGAAGAACAATAAAATTCAAACAACAACTCCAAGGTTCACAAGAATCAAACCGAACTCGGAAAAGTCACAGCGATAACCAGATCGACTCAAAACAAGATCACAGCTCGTCCGAACGATGAAACCGAAATACAGAACAAGTTCAGAAAGTATCAACGAACATGAGCGAGTCGATAGATTTGATAGAGAGAAAATGCGGAAGTCAAAACGATACGGGCATTACATTCGACCTCTTATAAAAGAAATGTCGTCCCCGCAACTCACAACAACGGAAACAAGGTAGCAACACAAAAAGCAACCGACAAAAAAATCTCCCATGGGCCTCTAAGAGCCGATTCTGGTATCTGTGCTGAAGCGCGAACTCCGGAAGTCTCAGTAACCAATTCTCAAAACTGAATTATGTGTCCCTCAAGTCCGCACTTGAAATGCGTTACTGACGAGAAGGACAATTTGCACGTGCATGCCCCGACGCATCACGGTTGAAACGCCTCGGCTCGGCATACCGAAAATACAAATGCTAGATACAATGGGCATAACGTTGCAAAACAACATCCCGGAGATGCCAACTCAGCACCACAAGGAATCATAACACATATCATATACAACGATTTTCATCGTAAAGTAATACACACACAAACACTACAACAACGACGGTATCGTTCGGCGACCTCAACGGCCCGAACGATAACCAGCACATAATTACAACCATCACGAAACAATCACACATGTACACAAACGTACAAGCCCAAGCTTTAACAGCTCACACAGGTGCGATAACACGCTAATCACCACGAAATGACAACATTAAAGATCGTCATCACACCTCCCACAAAGGGCTAACAAAACATATGCGTGGCGAACGACTCAACGTTCACCCCACCAATTCAATCACAATTCGGAGGGCTAACACCCTAACAACAATACCAACACCATACACACCTTCTCCGACCACAAGCAGGAAATGATGGGTTTTAAAAACGAAAACCACCTTATGAAAACGCCAGTTGATCTTGAGTATCATTTTACAAAAAGTTGAACAAACATCATTTTCGAGACTTTGGAGAACCATTTCACATCGATAAAAAAAATGAGGACACTTTCTCTTAGTGAAAAACTTTCAGAATATTCGACACTTGCGTCTAAGCAACTGCATTTCTAAAAATAATTGAAAATATCTCAAAATATTTTGGTCCTCAATTGGAATAATTTTGAAACATATTGCGGCACTAGAAGGCACCTTGAAAGTACCGCGAGAAAATAATTCATTTTAAAAGGACGTCTCGAATTTTATTTTCTAAGATACTCAAGTTTTTCAAGGATAATTCAATGGGCTAGAATGCCCAAAAAAATTTTAGGTAAATACACGGAACATTATAGCGCTGTGGGTTCCGCGCCGGAACCCACCAGGATAAAAACCATTTACAAAAACGCCAAAAAGGCCGATGACGGTAATATTTCAAAAACTCACAAAAGCCATTTACAAAATACTAAATACCGTCATAAGAATTTCGCCAAAATGATCAAGGCCATAATGCCAAAAACTCGGTTAAGGGAATCGGTTTTCGAAATAAAACTCAGTCGGTAAAATACCGAAAGCCATTACAAAAGAACTCACGCAGCGGATAAAAGAAATACAGTCCAACATGCACAGTCCAGCAACACTACTCCTCACATGAACGAAATATGAGAGTCAAATAGTCACGTATCAAGAAATCAAAATCCATAAAAGGATTCCGTCACTTCACAAATAATCATAAAAAAAAAAATAGCTCGTGTCACACGAGGCACAACACAAAGAAGGGAGACTTACATCCACAAGTCGCACGAAGATGATGATCGCCCACGATACTAATCACGACCAACAAACTCAGACGACGCGTCGCGACACGACTCAGTCAGACAAAATCCGACGAGACAAAACTCAACAGTCACCACTAAACCCGACAGCCTAGGTTTCCACAACCTAAGCGCCGATACCATTTATGTAACACCCTCAATCCGCTCAGGGATATTACACGCCGTAGAACCTTTCCTCAAGGATCTACCAGGCTAGTAACAACATTAAACATATCGACAATGCCTTTAAGGCTAAAATGACTCAGTAGACCGATTTGGCCTTTCAATAAAGCATACAACTCGATTACAATACCAGCCCACGCAGGGGTCGAAATACAATAAACTCCCGTACAACGGGGAAAAGATCTCGCAATGAAAAGAAAATACAACTAGACCAATACGACATCAACGGGTCCTCGTGTGATTAGTATCGTTCATCTTTCATCATCCTTCGTGCCGACCCTGTGCTATGCTCCCAAACCTGAATGCAAAAACAAACATCCACCCCCCGAATACTCGGGGGTTAGCAAAACCCCACTGTTTTGCTAGTGCAAGAACAAAGTGCAAATACGAGCCATACAATTCACATTCCACGAATAACAATAACCAGGAATCCTCAAAAATCCAAAAGTAACGAAAAGTACTTTCCGAGGCAAGAGTTTGGGTAAAACATTCCGAAACCGAAAGACCACAATTAAGGGAAAACAATTTATGGAACAGTTTAAAATGCCATCGAGAGTTTTAATAGAAACAATTTAGGATTATCAAATCCTTATCTTTCCAAAATCAACAGGGGTCACAGCCCAAAGGTTTTGTTTTCGCAAATAGAAAACCGACAACAATTCGCAGGGCCAAAACCCAAGTCACGTGTCCTCGACGGACATAAAATCAATACCAACTCGTGAAGTTTTCACTCGTGATTCCCGGACTCAACCCATTGGAAATCCCGTCGTGGCCCCGTCGAACCAACCCACGGTGAGTAAAATACATTCACTAAATATACACCAACCTGTGAAGTTTTTACTCGTGAATCCCGGACTCAACCCATTGGAATTCCCTCCGTGATCCCGTCGGACCCCCCGAGGTGAGTAAAATACATTCACTAAATATACACCAACCTGTGAAGTTTTTACTCGTGAATCCCGGACTCAACCCATTGGAATTCCCTCTGTGATCCCGTCGGACCCCCCGAGGTGAGTAAAATACATTCACTAAATATACACCAACCTGTGAAGTTTTTACTCGTGAATCCCGGACTCAACCCATTGGAATTCCCTCTGTGATCCCGTGGGACCCCCCGAGGTGAGTAAAATACATTCACCACTCGTGAATCCAGGGCGCAACCCATTGGAATTCCCGTCGTGGTCCCGTCGAACCAACCCACGGTGAGCGAAGTAATCAGGCACAAATAACATATCACACCAAGGATATCCAAACCATTCATCCAGAGGCATCAAACACTTAGCAAAACACCACGTCAAACCACAATGCACCGAAATGAAATAATACACGTCCACACTCAAATACCAAGTGCATCATTAACACCAAACATATCCATAAGATTCACATACTCGTTCACGAAACACACCAATCACAAAACACACACGGTTTTGAAAGAGGGCCTTTAACAAGGCTAACCAAATCTTTTGAAAACTCATTTCAAACAATCAAACAAACACATAAAGACGATCACTAATTATCATATTCATAAAATAAGAATTGTATGGGCAAGGTACTTGCCTCAAAATCACGATCACAACGAGACGACGGATGGGACGCGGTCGAATAGCCCCGAACCCCGAACAATATCAAGAACGCGATAGCACCACGAGTACTACGAGAATAACACCACACGAATCATCAATCACCAAACGGGATTCAACATCGGAATTCTCGAATACCTATAAACCTCCGGAAGGAACAATAACACATGGTTACGACGAGAATCAAGGCCAAAACAACGGAAATCCCAATAAACTATCGAAGGGAAACTCATTGGGACATTTAATCGAACACTCAATGTTCGATAACTCCCAAGAACACTCGAATCACTAATCGAGTTGAACAAACTTGAAATATGGATATACAAACCGTAGAACACGATTAATAACATCATACTACACCAATCGATGTATCAAAATCGGACTAGAATCGAAATCAAGAACAAATTCCCCAAAAGTCGATTCGAATGAAATCAAGAAATATAATTCGATTCGACGAAGAACAATGGATTAAATGATGTTAACACAAGAATACTACCAAGATTAATCATACCCAACATGAATTAATCAACAACACGGAACGAATCGGACAAAAATACAAAAAACCCCAAATCACCCAAAAGTAAGGTTTCAAGAATTTACCTTGGATTAATGATGAAGAACAATTGTTGGTTTGTTAATCCATACCAAGAACTTGAAGAATATGAAGTTCTCTGGGATTGATGATGCCAAACCGCCCAAAAATCGCCACAAGATCGCCCAAGAGAAGGAGGAATGAAGGAAGAGATGAAATGAGCATTCATCTCACAAAATCCGCAGAAATAGGCTAATCTGCCCTGTGTGCCGCGGCACAGGACAAGTGTGCCGCGGCCCATGGCCAAAAAAACTGCCCAGAACTGGATTAGTGCCGCGGACCAGCCAAAGTGTGCCGCGGCACGCGGTACAGTCCACTCCAACACCAAAAAGGCACATCGTGCAGTTTTAGCTCTTTCGACCATAACTCCTTCGTCCGGAATCCGATTAACTCACCGTTTGAACCATTGGGAAGCTAACTTGATGCTATATAATATTACAAAGATTCAGAATTTTTGGAGTTTCCAAGAATTTATGATGATTTTACAAAATCGAACTCATACTTGAAAAAGTCGCTTAAGAACACGGAACTCAATAAAACGACACTGAAACGAACTCGGATGACAAAAGGTGCATAATTAATCATTCTCGGAATGATGAGACGGTCCCAATCGAGTCATAGAAACGGACCTCCGCCGAAAAAAGAAAATTACCGAAATTCGAAATTGCGGATATTACATTTTTGGCCGAATTTGCCATAGATGCAGTTTTTGGTATGCGTTATACGCTAAACTATCATCTTTCAAATGTTGAAAAACAGATTCCTTGGGGAAGCCCAATATACGCACCCTTATAAGAAGGTCGAGTGTGTGCATGGTAGTGTTACACCATGCTTGTGTCGTAATTTTGACCCTTAGGCATATAACCTTGTCATGTTATGTACTCAATATGATAGATCATTTTGATCGTATCTGGTATAAAATCTCTATGTCGTTAGAATGTTCTCTATGCTCATATTTGTAAAATTTTGCAAGCGAAATTGAGTGCGTATTAAGCTATTTTCAAGGAACACGATATTTTTGGATTTCGGTTTATAAATCCATTGTGACTATGATGACTAGGTCATCACAATAAATGACTGGTATAATGCTCAAGTTGTTGAATGCCGAATGGCGTATTCTAGTCACATATGTTCCGTAACAATTGAACCATGTTATGACTCGATGATAAATATGCCAAAGTGTATCACTCATGGCATCTCATTGTGATTTGTGAGAATAAAATCTTATGCATCACTTGTATTGGATATGTGAAAAGAAAAATATACATGAGTCAATATGGTCCGGCTTGCATCGGTTTGTGTAACCAGAAGATGTATTGGGACATTGACACATTTAGGCTTTAATAGTCCGGAATTTGAACAATTTGATGATCCATATACCACGGTATTGTCATGGACATCATTTTCTTTGAAAAAAGAAACCAGTTGAATCAAAGACACCAAAGTACGTTGGTGGAGTCATGAGCAGGGCTCATGACCGATGATGATATTTATGTCATCCGTGTCTTGTTTTAATAAACATGTGTGACGCCAAAGACCCCCTAATGATCCTTCTTCGCCATGTTTATTGATTTAAGCCTATTCTTTGGCACGAATAGGAGATGACACCCTCATATGCTAAAGAGGATAATGTAGCGACTCGCATAAGCATGGTGTTGAGTCCTCCCTTTTCACCGAGTCCTTATACATACTTGATCATAAGTATTAGCCTGGGTGGCTTATGATGCTATGATGGTGTTCACAAATGGTCGTACTCAAGTGATAACATTTATATGTTATAATGTTCCTTTGACAATGATCGATAAGTTGATGAAACATGAGTTTATGGTTGTCCAACTTGCGGACCAGTAATTGTAAATGTCGGTTCACCCACTTTTTAGACTAAGTCTTCAAGTGGAATTTTGAGAAGTACTTCCTAACATCCAAGGCTACCTTCTCACAAATTTTGGTGCCATTTGGAGACTTGGAAGGAGGTGAACCACTTAAATGAAGTTTTCACATACCACCAGTCATCCCAACAACCAGTTCGATATCATTTCGATCAGTCTTTGACCACAAGGTTGATGGTTTTGGAATCCTAAACACCCGTTTATACATGCTCACGAAATTTTGAGGTGTTTGGGGCTGGTGAAGGGAGTGAAATATTCAAGAAAGCACTAGAGGTTCGATAAAACCAACGGCCTATCATCGGTTCAATTGTTTCTTCATGTTCGATCCCGGTGGTGCATGGTGGCAGTTTTGTTGAATTCTCAAGATCAGTAGCTACGGCTATGTAGCATAGGTCAACATGTCATATTCACCTATACCTATCATCATTCAAATGCTTAGTTACGAGTGTAACAGTATGCATTTTGTTAACTGGATTGCGTTAACACTGAAAACCTTTATCGTCCACATGTTCATGTGCCAAAAATGCGTCACCACAACGCATTATGACGGGTTATAAATGATGAATATGACATGCGCTTTCACTCATAGTCCGCTTAAAATATACCTTGGCAGACGATCTCGTAAGTCACTTTGATGAGCCAGTCTTCCCATCGTTAGGGGGAGATGCGAACGATCATGTTCGAGTAGAACGACTTGGAATTGTCGTAGTTTGTCCCTACTGTGCCTCACCAAGTTCCCTAAAGTGACGTGCTGCAAACATGTCTGCAAGGATTATGTCCGGTCATGGACGTTCGTCACCTATAAATGGTGATATGGTAACATCACAAATTGTGGTAGATCGTGTTACTAGGCCGTGGATCTTGATCGCTGAAATTCGCGTAGTATGGTTTTCAAATCCGATCAATTTTAAAATTTGTAAAACCTCGAAGTATTTCCAAGGTGTCGAACCCAAGGGAATTGATGTGTCGAAAATAAAGGAATTAACTCTACTCAAAATTTGACTGATATTTAGGAATCCGAAAATTTGGTTTGTTTCTAATTATCTAACTTCAAAAAACGAAAAATAAAAATTAAATAACAATTAATCCTAAAAATAAAAAATTCTAGAACAATAAGATAAGAATTCCAAGTATTATGCAAAGAGAGCAAAATAAAGTGAATTGTCTAAATCAAGCAAATAAAACAAATTAGCAAGATAAAATCACAAGTTGAAAGCTAATTGATCCTAGGGTAGTATCGTCTAATTGAGTTCACACAATCCATTCACTTGATTCCTTTTCCCCAAATTTTAATTCAATCCTAGAAATAATCACTCAGCCGATCTAGAATTCCGATCAAGGCAACCTAGAAAGATAGTTAATTTAAACCCTTTTCCCGCAAGGCTCAAAGAATTTAAATCACTTAAAAAGCGTCAACTTATTTATCTATGATTTATCTTACTCCACTCAGGTCTTAAGATCAAATCATATTGTGCATCAAGTATTTCCACTAATTAATTAATCCTTCCGGGCAAAATTAAATAGCTAACATGCATCGATTAAGGGCCCTTTAATCTAGCATGAGATTTAACACATCTTGATCACAAGCCTAGGATGAAAGGTAAAAAGGTAATCAAAGGGACATCATGTGAACATCAATTAAAATTACTAACCCTAGAATCAATCAATGGATTTAGCCAGACATAATTGAAATTAAACAAGAAATAGATGGAGAATGCATATTATTAAGATGAAAAGAGAGATTACAACCCTTCCGGATGAACTCTGAGTCTTCAATCTCCGAAAAAGTAGAAAAACAATAATAATTGCTGCCTTCCAAAAAGTTCTCGTCTCCAAGGAATTAATCTTGCCCCAAAAAATGTAAAAGTGTGCTAAAGATGATAAAAGATGATAAAAGATGATAAAAGATTGATGAAGGATGATAAAGGATTGATGAAGGATGCTAAACTAGGTCTAGGAGGAGGTGTATATAGCCTATGGGAGTTAAACTCCCGATTAGCCCTAATCTAGGAAACAAAATCTATCCAAAAGAGTCACAATCCGTCAAAATTCGAGAACTCATGAGCGACTTATCGGACGCACCTATCGGCCGATAGGCTGGCCCGATAGTTGGTTCGTCGGTCGACTTCACTCGATAGGGCTCGGAACACCTGTCGGATGCACCTATCGGCCGATAGACTGGCCCGATAGGTGTGGTCTGACTTTTGCAAAAATCCGTTTCTTCCGTCCGTTTGACTCGACTCTCGGTCCTTTGTCTCGTTTTGGGTCCTTTTGGCTCTAAAAACCTGCAAACACACTAAAACCAACCCAAACGCGTAATACGGCTCGACTAATCATAATTAAGCCAAATACGAGCACATTAATCACGAAACGAGATAAAAACCTAGTATAAAATCCTAGAAAAATGTGGTAAAATTATCACCTATCAAACCCCCCCAAACTTAAGCCTTGTTCGTCCCGAACAACAAAAAGAAAAGAAAAAGAATGTCGTGAATCATCGTGCAACTCATAGTGTTCAACCTAATCAATACTATCCTGTAATTCTCTCTAAATAATCCGAGTGTCGTAAAAGCGAGCTGCACTCAGAATAATGATTCCGCAAAGTAGTCAAGTTCAGCCCTAATCATTCGTTCATGAAGAAAATCCAGCTCAAAGATTAACAAAACGTGAGTCAAATCGACCGTCAATATGAAAGGCTAAAATAAACAAGCTAGTTCGTCCTGCTACACGCCTAGTGGCACAATTTTCACGAGTTTCATAACAAATAAACCTCGGACAGTATTCCCTTATATATATGTTCAAGAATTTGATTCGAGTTGACCACTAGGTTAGGATCTCGGGATGTTTCGTCGGGGTAATCCTAGGGTGGAACTTCCATTCTCATGTATTAGGAAACCGTTTGACGTAAAAGACACTCATGGGGCACATGGATGCTTCTAGTTACTAAGTTCCCGTCTACAGCGGAGAAACAACTCGAATATATAATTTCCGCATGTCCGAATCAAGGTCGCCGTTTTGCGCGAGAGTAAACAATGGTCACGCGAATACCCCTTACTAGGTTCCCTATCATTGGCACATGTGAAATATCTAAATCACTAGTCTAATCAGTGGTCGCTGCTTTACGCGAGGGTAAACAACGGGTCACGCGAATGCCCCCGGTTACTAGACTTCCCTTCATAGAACAACATTATCTCGACTTTTGGGAAAAACTGACCGACTCTAAACTCAATCTAAGTGCCAACACGACTAAAGAAACAGTACGACTCACTATCCGGAAGATGTAGCCAAACGTATTGACAGCGATTTTAAAACAAGTATGTGTCGTCTCTTATCTGCCAAGACCTCTACAATCACGAAAAATTTTGGACCTAAATGAATACTATGCAAAACAGAAATAACTGACTAAAACTCGACCGTTTCTTCAGAGAGAAAAACAGTGTCGTAACATCGGTATCACACAAATAGAAGCACGAAAAATTCACGAATAAAGAAAAACTAAGACACGCAAGGCTATCTAAAAAAATTTTTTTACGCAAAGTAGACCAAAATCTAAAAAAAAACTATTTACCCAAGCAAGGCATCAAAGCAAACAACAAAAAGCAAATAAAAGCAAACACGAAAGCAAAAAAACTACTACGACCTAAAAAATAGAAACTAGCAAACACACCAAACGAGAATGAACATAAAAATCTAAAAACTAAGCAACAAAAGCCAAATCCACGCAACACCAATATGAGAAGCACAAATAAAAACAACGGGCACCAACACAAGCAAATAGTGATACAAGGCATACAAGGTACTCACACGTGCCGAAATTAACAAAGCCGCACTTCTCCCCCCCCCCCCCCAAAACTTATTTCGCATCCCAAAGGAGGAATAAGTTTGAAAAGAGAAAGGAGTGGCTTTGTTAACGGAGTACCTGATCACTGTGGCGGAAATGGCGGGTTTGTCGACCGAGAGATCCCTTTCCTTCTCTGTGGTTGCCTTAGACTTTCCGGCCTTACACGGCTTCGAATTCTTGCTTTGATTTCCAGCCATTTCAAAGTTCCTACAAAACAACCATCCAATCAATATCCAATAAGCAACTCATAATGCAAACATTCAATGAGTGTCGACATAATCCAATAAGCCCACAATATCAACTAAGAGCCCTATAATGTCCAATAAACATCAAAATCATAGACCCGACAGCCATATACTACGATCAACAAATCACACAACCTCCCCCAAACTTCGACTCCCCCATTTCATATTCAAAGGATCAAAATCACAACCCACAATAACAAAACTACACACTACGATCATATTAGGACAAATTCTCTCCAATCAAATCTAATTCATTCAAAATTCGAATCATCATCAACAATTCAACTCATATCAATCCCAATTAACAATTCAATTCAACAAATTTACCCAATTTCAACAAATTCGAAATTAGGGTTCTTCCAATTTGGGGTTTTTTTTTCAAAATTCGTTCAATTTCATCAATTAATCCCCCAATTCGAAGTACCCATGAACAATCAATCATATATAACATGTTTCCATCAAGATTCTATCAACAATCGGGCATAAAATTCAAAGAACATCAAAGTCTAACAAAAGCCCCCAAAAAGTGGATCCCCAATTCGAATTTCATCAAAACTCTAAAAAGAATCCGTCAAAGTGCTTCAAAACATGTATAGCATTGAAAAACAAGAGGATTAAGTGTCGAAACTAAGTACCTTGATCGAAGTTTGAAGGAAGAACAGTAGAGAAAATCGCCTTTGTGTTCTTATCGTCCGATAGGTGTGTGTGTGTGAGAAAAACGGGTGGTTAAGGTGTTTAAAAGGGGTTATTAATCAACCGGGTCGAAGCGGATACTGGACCGGGTATGTCCTATCGGGCTGGCCTATCGGTCGATAGGCTGGGCCGATAGGACAGACAGAAAGTTATGTACCTGACTATCGGGCGGGACCTATCGGTCGATAGGGTCTGCCTATCGACCACTGCTTGTAACATTTAATTTTTTTAATTTTCCTCAGCCTATCGGCCGGGCCTATCGACCGATAGGCTCGTCAGTCTCAAAAAAATTTTCAACTTTTTCTATTTCGCATACTTGGTCCCGTTTTCGCTTGGATATGGCGATTAAAGACCTGCAAGTATCCAAAACTCGGCGTGCATGGATTAGAACTAAACAAAACTAACAAAGCTACTACGAAACTAGAAAGTACAAAAATCACGCAAACGAACAATCGAAAACAAACGAATAAAACGAACTAATATACATACGTTGGGTTACCTCCCAACAAGTGCTACGTTTAACGTCTTTAGCTAGACGATACCTCATTCATTCCGGGTCTTCGAGGTAAGTAACATACTTTTCTTCGTGGTGCAACGGCTTGAAATAGTGCTTCATCCGATGTCCGTTCACAATAAACTTGTTCCCATCTTCTTTCATCACGACACATGATCCGTTTTGATTTACTTGAAAGACGGTGTATGGACCAGTCCACTTCGACATCAACTTCCCTAAATAGACGAAGCCGAGAATTGAAAACGAGCACTTCGTCTCCCGGACGAAGTCCTTCTTCCGAATGCGATCATCGTGAAACTTTTCGCTCTTTCCTTGTAAATCCTCGCATTTTCGAAAGCCTCGTTTCTCCACTCGTCGATTTCCAGTGACTTCTCTCTTCTCGATCCACTAGCCTCAAGAAATTCAAATTAATCCGTCTAGTGGCCCAATACGCTTTAACTTCCACTCCACCGTAAATGACAGGATTTCCCAAAGACGAGCTGGTATGGAGACATTCCAATTGGAGTCTTATACGCGGTCCGATAAGCCCAAAGTGCATCATCTAGATATTTTGCCCAGTCCTTCTTGTTCGTGACCGTCTTCTCTAAAATTTGTTTGATCTCCCGATTGGCGAGCTCGGCTTGTCCATTAGCTTGCGGATGATAGGCGGACGTAATCTTATGTTTAACTCCATATTTTGCAAGAAGGGTTCCTAACCACCTATTATTAAAGTGGCTCCCCCCGTCACTCAACAAAGCTCGTGGAGTCCCGAAACGAGTCAAAATGTTCTTATTAAGAAATTTAATCACCACTTTCGAATCGTTCGTAATCGTCGGCATCGCCTCAACCCATCTCGACACGTAGTCGACCGCAAGTAAAATATACGAATAGCCTCGTGATTTTGCAAACGGACCCATAAAATAGATACCCCATACGTCAAACAACTCTACTTCCATAATAGCGTGTCGTCTCTTTTTGCTATGTTCCCCAATCGTTGGCATCTATCGCAATGTTTCACAAAAGCTTGGCAATCTTTATGAATAGAAGGCCAATAGAAGCCACATTGGTACACCTTCATGGCCGTTCGATTCGCTGCAAAATGACCCCCACTCTGTGCACTATGGCATTCTTCAATTATCCTTTGCCATTCGCTTTGTCGAACACACATGCGAATAATCCCGTCCGCGCACCTCCGATAAAGAATAGGGTCTTCCCAATAGTAGAATTTAACGTCATGGAAGAATTTCTTTCTTTGATGAGAAGAAAGACCCGTTGGAACATGCTTGATAGCAAGGAAATTAACATAGTCCGCGTACCATGGTGTATCGTCGGCCAAGGCTAGGATATGCTCGTCCGGAAAGTTCTCCTTTATTTCGACCCTCGAATATTCTCCCTCAACCGGCTTCTCGAGACGGGAAAGGTGATCGGCAACAACATTCTCGCACCCCTTCCTATCCCGGATCTCCATGTCGAACTCTTGTAGAAGGAGTATCCATCTCACTAATCTCGGCTTCGAATCCTTCTTGGCAAATAGATAGTGAATCGCTGCGTGATCGGTATGAACAATAGTGTGAGTGCCCACTAGGTAAGGTCGGAATTTGTCGAATGCATAGACCACAACGAGCAACTCTTTTTCCGTCGTGGTGTAGTTCATTTGGGCCGAATCCATCGTCTTACTCGCATAATAAATTACCCGGAAAAGCTTATCCCGTTTTTGACCCAAAACGGCCCCAACGGCCCAATCGCTCGGGTCGCACATCAACTCGAATGGTGCACCCCAATCCGGAGTGATCAAGACCGGCGTCGAAATTAAGGCTCGTTTCAATGTCTCAAACGCCCTCAAGCAATCATCATCAAACTCAAATTTCGCGTCTTTCTCGATCAAGGAACATAACGGCTTCGTGATTTTTGAGAAATCCTTTATGAACCGTCTATAGAACCCCGCATGGCCTAGGAAGCTTCGTACTGATTTAACATTGGTTGGAGGCGGTAATTTCTCGATAGCAACCACCTTCGCTCGATCAACCTCCAATCCTTCCGAAGATACTTTATGCCCCAAAGACTACTCCCTCTTGCACCATGAAGTGACATTTCTCCCAATTTAGAACAAGGTTCGTCTCCTCACACCGGGCAAGTACCAAAGATAAATTTTTCAAGCAATGGTCGAAAGATGAACCAAAAACTGAAAAATCATCCATAAATACCTCCATTATGTTCTCGACTAATCCGTGAAAGATGGCCATCATGCACCTTTGAAAAGTTGCGGGTGCGTTGCACAAGCCAAACAAAGATCCTCCTAGCGAATACCCCATAAGGGCACGTGAAAGCGGTCTTGTGTTGGTCTTCCGGAGCGATAGCAATTTGATTGTACCCCGAATACCCGTCCAAAAAGCAATAATACTCGTGTCCGGCCAAACGATCTAGCATTTGATCAATAAATGGAAGTGGAAAATGATCCTTCCTCGTCGCCGCATTAAGTAGCCGGTAGTCGATACAAACTCTCCATCCCGTGACTAGCCTTGTCGCGATTAATTCATCTTTCTCGTCCTTGATCACGGTCATACCCCCTTTCTTAGAGACGACTTGAGTAGGACTCACCCACTCACTATCGGAAATCGCATATATCATCCCGGCATCTAACAATTTGAGCACCTCTTTTCTCACAACCTCTTGCATTGCCGGATTTAATCTTCGTTGCGGTTGCACCCTCGGCTTATGATCGTCTTCTAGCAAAATCCGGTGCATACAAATAGAAGGGCTTATTCCCTTAATGTCCGAAATCATCCATCCAATCGCCCCTTTGTGTTTTCGCAGCACCCGTAATAGCTTCTCCAAGTTAGTAGGTCCGAGAGAAGAAGAAACTATCACGGGATAGGACTCGTTCTCGCTCAAGAAGCAATATTGTAAGTGATCCGGCAACGGCTTAAGTTCTAACTTCGGCACCTCGATCGATCGGTCCTCAACGACAACTCCCCCTTGAACGGGTTTGTTGACATCAAGATAGCATACGTCCCTCTCATTAGATCGAAACTCGTTCGCCTCCAACATTCTAACATACTTTGGCAAATCCTCGGAAATTTCTTCAACATCGGAATGTGAGTAAATGGATTGTGAAATGCAATGCTCCAACAAGTCGGTTGGGGGCGGCATAATAGACTCAATTGCATAACATTCCTCGGGTGCATCCTCGGGCTTCTTCATCGCGTCATAGATGGAAATTTTCAGATTTTGATCATTAACCCGGAAGGTAAGATCACCCTCTTGGACGTCGATAAGTGCTCTCCCCGTCGCTAGAAACGGTCTCCCAAAGATCAATGGTTGATTCTCGTCCTCGGGCATATCAAGAACTACGAAATCGGCCGGGAAGACTAAGTGTTGGACTCTAACGAACACATCCTCCACAACTCCCCTCGGATAAGAGATCGACCGGTCCGCCATGAGTAGAGAAATGGTAGTCGGCTTCATCTCCCCAATCTTCAACCTCTTAAAGATGGATAGAGGCATAAGATTGATGCTTGCCCCGAGATCACACAACACATTACGGAACGTTTGGTCGCCAATCATGCATGTCAAAGTAAAACGTCCTGGATCCTTCTGCTTGAGCGGGAGCTTGTTTTGAATGATAGCGCTACACTCCTCTGTCAAATTTATTGTTTCAAACTTCGCCAACTTCCTCTTGATTGCCACAGCGTCTTTCAAGAATTTAACGTACCCCGGCATGTCTCTCAAAGCGTCTAGAAGTGGAATGTTGATATTCACCTTTTGAAACATGTCGATAAACCGTTGAAGCTTCTCATCATATCTCGACTTGGCCAATCGCTGTGGAAATGGAGCTTTTACCTCAAAATCCTTCACATTCGAACCTAAAGGAGCCTTTCGACCGATAGGGGGGTCGATAGGCTCAATTTCTGGTATTACGTCTGGTATCGGGTGGGCCTATCGCCGATAGTCTTGGCAGAGAGCTCGCCGCGTTTCATCTTCCTTCTCGTTCTTGGCTCCGTTTCTAGTACATCCTCGTTTCCGATTCCTCAACTTCAGCCCCATGATTCAGTACCTTGTCCCACTCCGAAGCTCGATTGCGTTGCATTGTTGCGTCTTCGGGTTGGTCTCTGCACGCTCGGAAAATGGCCCGGCTTATGAATTCCGGCAGGCGTTCGCCATTTGACCCATTTGGGTCTCCACCATCGACATCTGCTTTGTCAAGGCTATCACTGAGTTTCCAATAGATGTCACACTATGCTCGAGAGCCCCGAACCTCTTGTCTGCTTTATAAATAAAATCTTTTTGACTCGCCTCTAACCGTTCCAACATCTCTTCCATCGGTGTCTTAGCAATCGGCTCTTGAATAACCCCGTTTTTCACGTTAAATCCCGGTGGTGGCTGAAGAGCATTGTTCGGGTTGGCATAGGAGAAATTAGGGTGATTTCGATTGTTCGGATAATAGTTCCCCCTATTTCCCCCTTGCCAGAAGTTTCCTCCTTGCACGTAATTTACATCCTCCTCAATTGCAATGGGCTCGTTTAGCTCTTCAAAAACTGCATTGACTCCCAAAGTCTTCTTTCTTAGCATCTCAAGCTCTTTTTGTTGTCTTTCAAATTTCACCTTCAAATCACCGTAGGCATCCTCGTCACCGGATGGGACCTTTCTTCTCGTCATCTTCCTATCGGTCACCTCCTCGTAATCATTGTTGACCGCTAGCTCGATGAGATTATTGTCCTCTTCATAATCGTTAGCAAGAAATCCCCCTTTCGAGGAATAGTCCAACTCTCTTCTAGCCTTCCTCGTCAAACCCCGATAAAACCAAATGTAGATTTCCTCCTTGTCAATTCCATGCTGTGGGCATTTGCGAAGTATCTTCTTAAATCGGATCCATGCCTCGTATAAGTATTCATCCTCATATTGCTCGAATTGCAAGATATCGTTGATTTTTTTTTTGCACCTTCGAGGGAGGATAGAACTGTGCTAAGAACAACCGAGTCATCTCTCTCCAAGTACCAATTTCCTTCCGATCTAGGCTCTTGTACCAATCTAGTGCATCGTCTTCTAAGGAGAACCGGAATATGCGGAGCTTAATGACATCCGGAGGCACTCCGTTTTGCTTGATGGTGGCACATATGTCCAAAAACGACTCAAGATGAGCGTTTGGATCTTCATTAACTTCTCCTCCGTATGTTTGAGACTTCACCGTAGCGATGAGGGACGGCTTAAGCTAGAAGTTGTTGGCATCAATCTTCCCCCAACCTCCTTCTTGATAATCGTCCAGCTTAGGTCGAAAGCGGGCATTCAAAGGGATCTTCTCGGTACGAGCGAGTTCTCGTGGTGGGTCAACAATGCCGGCCATGGTATCAACGATAGGTATAGAAATAGTCTCGGTTCTCGCTTCTTGCTTCTTCCTCCTCAAAGACTTCTCGATTTCCGGATCCAAAGGAAATAAGTCCTTTCCTTGGGATCTTGTGATCATGCACCGCCTACAAGGAAGAGAAAACAAGATGTGAGGAAACGAGATCGAATATTAATAATAATAGTATACAACCTAAAGTAACAATCTCTTCTTTTTTGAATTATCCCTTTAAGTTTTCTATCAATTCCTCGGCAACGGCGCCAAAAATTGATCGCTGAAATTCGCGTAGTATGATTTTCAAATCCGATCAATTTTAAAATTTGTAAAACCTCGAAGTATTTCCAAGGTGTCGAACCCAAGGGAATTGATGTGTCGAAAATAAAGGAATTAACTCTACTCAAAATTTGACTGATATTTAGGAATCCGAAAATTTGGTTTGTTTCTAATTATCTAACTTCAAAAAACGAAAAATAAAAATTAAATAACAATTAATCCTAAAAATAAAAAATTCTAGAACAATAAGATAAGAATTCCAAGTATTATGCAAAGAGAGCAAAATAAAGTGAATTATCTAAATCAAGCAAATAAAACAAATTAGCAAGATAAAATCACAAGTTGAAAGCTAATTGATCCTAGGGTAGTATCGTCTAATTGAGTTCACAATCCATTCACTTGATTCCTTTTCCCCAAATTTTAATTCAGTCCTAGAAATAATCACTCAGCCGATCTAGAATTACGATCAAGGCAACCTAGAAAGATAGTTAATTTAAACCCTTTTCCCGCAAGGCTCAAAGAATTTAAATCACTTAAAAAGCGTCAACTTATTTATCTATGATTTATCTTACTCCACTCAGGTCTTAAGATCAAATCATATTGTGCATCAAGTATTTCCACTAATTAATTAATCCTTCCGGGCAAAATTAAATAGCTAACATGCATCGATTAAGGGCCCTTTAATCTAGCATGAGATTTAACACATCTTGATCACAAGCCTAGGATGAAAGGTAAAAAGGTAATCAAAGGGACATCATGTGAACATCAATTAAAATTACTAACCCTAGAATCAATCAATGGATTTAGCCAGACATAATTGAAATTAAACAAGAAATAGATGGAGAATGCATATTATTAAGATGAAAAGAGAGATTACAATCCTTCCGGATGAACTCTGAGTCTTCAATCTCCGAAAAAGTAGAAAAACAATAATAATTGCTGCCTTCCAAAAAGTTCTCGTCTCCAAGGAATTAATCTTGCCCAAAAAAATGTAAAAGTGTGCTAAAGATGATAAAAGATGATAAAAGATGATAAAAGATTGATGAAGGATGATAAAGGATTGATGAAGGATGCTAAACTAGGTCTAAGAGGAGGTGTATATAGCCTATGGGAGTTAAACTCCCGATTAGCCCTAATCTAGGAAACAAAATCTATCCAAAAGAGTCACAATCCGTCAAAATTCGAGAACCCGCGGAGCAGCCTATCGGACGCACCTATCGGCCGATAGGCTGGCCCGATAGTTGGTTCGTCGGTCGACTTCACTCGATAGGGCTCGGAACACCTGTCGAATGCACCTATCGGCCGATAGGCTGGCCCGATAGGTGTGGTCTGACTTTTGCAAAAATCCGTTTCTTCCGTCCGTTTAACTCGACTCTCGGTCCTTTGTCTCGTTTTGGGTCCTTTTGGCTCTAAAAACCTGCAAACACACTAAAACCAACCCAAACGCGTAATACGGCTCGACTAATCATAATTAAGCCAAATACGAGCACATTAATCACGAAACGAGATAAAAACCTAGTATAAAATCCTAGAAAAATGTGGTAAAATTACCACCTATCAGATCTCATAGAGTATTGGGATGCCACTTGGTTCGATAAATACTCTCGCTAAGAATGTATGCGAGCTTGGTACATGAAACTTGATCATATGATCAAATGAACTCATCCGTCTCATGTGATTATGGATTATAGTCATCATTGGGGGATGCCTCAATGAATGCCAATCCATAAAGAGTACTCTATGAATAAGGCCGGTACATGAGGACGTGGAATGTGAGTTTAATCGAACTATACTTCGTTAAAAATCTACAATGTTGTAGCCTTGGCCTAAAATAGAAATATATGCGACTCCAGTATAAACAAAGTGATAGCCCTTTGTTGAAGTGGTACCGACACTCCAAAGATAAGATCTATCCATATACTTTTTCAAAGCGAGTGAGAGAAGGAGTTAAACTCACCTCATGGCTCGAGGTTTCTCATGAATGCACTGGAATCGACTACGATGACACGAAACTTAGTTGTGCTATCGTAATGGATGTTATAGCATCCACTATCTTTTCAGTTAGATAGTTTTCCAAAAACTGACATGCAGCTTGTGGTTAAATCTTATCTTAGTGGGGAACTAAGTTAAGTGATAAAAGGATCTCGTGGTGGATCAGACTCAAATCAAGTGGCTCCTGACCACGGAGCGCGTTGACAAGTGATTGTCCGGAACGCATACTAAGTATATACTTGATTTGGAAGAGATATGAAGCTTTTGCGTGTAAAACTAAGGGTTTATAGTGATGTACTCTTGTGAGACTAAGAGATTCCGCTAAATCCAAAGTTAAGAATAAAAGGATCTTGGAGGCACTTGATGATGCATATTCATCAATCGGTTTAAGGCAATCTAACGGACGGTTTCCCTAAGAGACGATAAAGTAATGCCTATATGATTCCCAATGATTAGTCGAAGTCATCATAAGACTTGGCTCACTTAAGTGATGATGCAGTCTTGAAAAGTACGGTATTATGTACTCATGTTTGACTCGATGTACTCATTCGTAATAATCCGGTAAAGCCACTGTGATGATGGCCTAGGATGCGTTCATGCAATGTCTGTGATTGACAATAAGCTTGAAGCTCACTCTATCTCGATAAAAAGGACACTTGAAAAATGATACCTGAATCTGCCCAGAATGTGTTGGTCTATCTCCCATATGATCTACAGGGCAGCTCACTTGATGGAAAATGGTGAAATTGGTGCCATTGGAAAGGTTTGTGTCTACTTTCCAAGGAAACCAACCATTTGATCACATCCATCATGTTGAGTGACATATGACTATTATTGCAAAGTAGGACAGGATATGTCCGGTAATTTGCTGAGTCAACTTCGATAGAGCTTTGTGATCTGCTCAGGTCGATCTAGGTTACGTACTGTATGTGAATGAAAAGCTATGGGTGTCTAGTTTTCATAAGTTCTTACAGTTTCGTTGATACCTATTGAATCGAAGAAGTTATGACTGATTTGGTGCATGGAGGTCAATACTTTGGAAAACTTGATAAGTCTTTAGTGACTCTGCACTTTGGATGTGTCGCGCTCTTTTTGTCCTTAGACCAAGGTTTGTTTTCCCCATTGGGTTTTCACTTGGTAAGGTTTTTAACGAGGCGACCTATGAGAACATCCATACAATGATGCGTTGTACTTCTGTTCAACTTAGACCAAGAGGTATTTTTCCCACTGGGTTTTTCCTTGGTATAGTTGTGAGGGCAACTTGGCATCTGACTCCTATGATTTGAGGTACTCATCAGGGTGAGTCATTATGTATACATCAGGGGGAGTATACATTGTAACACCCCCAGATCAAACCGGGAATATTACACGCCGCAGACCCTCTCCGCGAGGATCCACCAGGCTAGACATCAAAACAACACATTACATTACATACCGACGAATCAAAATAACAGACCAATAGACCGATTTGGTCTTTCGTCGCTGACTTAAAAATCAAAATACATAAACTCATCCAGACTCATACCCACACAAGGGTAAAATACTTGCAACAACGAACAATAAGACAGCGGAAAAGACAATACAATGGACTCCGACTAACTGAACCCAAAACTGGCCTTCGTGTGATTAGTATCATTCGTCTTTCATCATCCTCGTGCCGATCCCGTGTCTTGCTCCCAAAACCTCGCATGTACCGGACACAATATGATATCCACCCCCGACATTCTGGGGTTAGCAAAACTCCACTGTTTCGCTAGTGAAATTATATAGTGCATATTAGAGTCATAAACAACACATTCCGAGAATATAACGAAAGACTTCCCGAGATATATTCGCTTAAAAGCGATTCAAGTCCCGAAAGCGTAAACGAAGCAAGTAAGCATTTTGAAAACATTTCCAAATCTCGGGAGTTTTGAAAACATCAAAATTTAAAAATGTTCTTAATTCCTCGAAAGCCATTTAGGGTCACAACCCAAAGTTCATTTTTCAAAATACAAATCCGTTTAACAAAACACGGGGTCCACGACCCAACCATTCCGGTCACAAAACACAGGGTCCACGACCCGATCATCCACTTCAATTCACTTACAAGGACACATTACACATAACACATTAATCCTATGCCATTCTAGCCAAGCACCAAGACTCGAAATATAATGTCTCTCGAGCACAAAGCATTGTTATACTCACGACAATAACACAATTAACGAAAACATCAAAGTCATACTCAAGATGAAAACCACAACTTGTAACCCGCTCCCGTACCCCTTAGAATCGACCCCGGACATCCCGTCGGACACTCCGGTGGAAACCACTCGCGGCCGTACCCTTAGTATCGACCCCCGGACATCCCGTCGGACACTCCGGTGGAAGTTCATCCACACACGCACCCAAGTCCACTTCCGTGGCCGTAACCCTTAGTATCGACCCCGGACATCCGTCGGACACTCCGGGTGGAAGGAACAACACACACACACGTTCCAAAATCACAGTTGCAAACCACAAGCCTCGAAGGTCAATCACAGTATATATAGTCGAGGTACTTTACTAGAATGGCCAGTTCATCCAACATATACTCATAACCCAGAACTAATACTATCAACAAGAAAGCACACTATTCCAAAAGCACCGAACGGCACAACCAATATCACATAAATTCACATAATTCATCGATAACCACATGTCTCCACGTACAGCTTAGACAAAGGACTAAACTTCAAAACTTACCGACGACGTAATCACACACAATGGCATCACACGAAAGTATTACGATATTATACTCAACATTAATACACGTATTCAATTAAGCATATTAATTCTCGGAACACACGAGTCGTCTTTAAGAAAACCATGTTGGTAAATATACCGATACTTTTGAAAAAGATGGTTATGAATATTTGTTTAGCACATATCGACGATTAACAACCATTATATCCACAAAACACGTAATGTATGGGCAAGATACTTGCCTCGATAATCGATGTCGGACACTCCCACAATCACGGATCAGTCGGGACACCTCGAACACCTACGATTCTCCGGCGAAGACAACGAATACACCCACGATCGAAAAGCTTGAAGAAAACGACGAACGGAAGGGTTCCGACTCTAATTCTTTGCGAGAAATCTGACCCTAGCATCATACCATCAATAAATTAACGAACGAACAAGGAAGAATAATCGTAGAGCGCTCGAATCCTCTTTGCGACATTTTATCGAACACCTTCAAGGCGTCGATAAGATACTCAATAAAACGACGAATCCTCGGCGATTCAACCGAGGAACATCAAGGAATTCGACATACTAATGTTTAACAATCATAAATACATCAGTATTCTGAGTTAAAACGGATTAAACGGACAAATCGAACAAAATCCCCAAAACTAGATTTTAAGAAAACTTGCCTTGATTCGCTGGATTGAAGGATGTTACGTGATGATCAATTGATGTTATGAACTCCAAAACTTCGTGGATTCATAGTATAACAACATGTCTTCGACTTCCCAAAGACTCCACCATGGACAGAAGGATAGGGAATGAAATGAGTGAAAAACGATCGCTTCGGCCATATTTATAGCTGCCGGACACGGCGCAAAGAAACGCCAGACAGCGCCGTGTGTCTCGGCCGTGTCTCGGCAGCTGCTGCCCCTGCCGACCCGGCGCAGGACACGGCGCCTGCAGGCTGCCAGGTGGCCGTGTTGCATGTGCCCTGGCAGCCCCTCCCGACACCGAAAATTACGTCCGAACGACCCGAAACCCGAACTCGAATACGAATCGGGTTACTACGAAGTACTCGCAAAGACGAATCTAAGAGCTAATAGAACACACGATTCCGACCACCCGAAGGCTCGGAATTCGACAACGGAAGTAATTACCCAAAACTTTGGGAAATTACGAAAATGGCCCAAAACGTCCGAAACTCACGATACGCGATCGAAACACCAAACCAAAGCTCGCAACATGAATAATATCATTAAATGAACTTACGAGAAACTCGAAACAACAGTTTCGGACGAGATTCGCAAGAATCGAACTCAAGTGCGGAAAAGTCGCTAAAAAGCTCGGAATTCAACAAAACGATACCGAAACGAACTCGGATGACAAAAAGTGCAGAATTAATCATTCTCGAAATGACGAAACGGTCATGAGCGAGTCGTCAAAACGGACTCCGGCCGAAAAAGAAATTTCCCGAAAATCGAAAATTGCGGATATTACATTCTACCCTCCTTAAAAGAAGTTTCGTCCCGAAACTTAAAACAAGTAGGGAGAAGCAATATCCTGCCAGAAAAACTCAACGAGATACGCAAGAAATGCGTAACTAACGCCCAACGGCGAAATGTTACAAACAACGCAACGGAATATGCGGTGTGAAAACACGCTCCACGACGACCAACACAACGTCGCCGTAAGGAATATAATAAAACCAACAAGTGACAAGCGTCATCAACTGGATAATACAATCAAGTCAATTATCCGAACAAACACAAAACACAACGGACGAAAATCAATACGATTGACCAACCCCACGGTACATCAATCAAAACGCGAGCCAATCGCTGAACAAATACGGAATTCCACCGCCCAAGGGTTGGAAGATCGAAAACGAGACTAATTTTCCGAACTTGAAAAGGTCACAACGATATATAGCTCAATTTGGGACAATATCAGAACTCGCTCGAATGACAAAGGTGAGAAACAACACTGTGTCGAAGCATCAACGAACACAGTCGAGTCGATACGATTGGACGAAACAGAAGAGAAAGAAAGAAAAATGCGGGTATTACATCATATCACCTTTAAAAGAGGTTTCGTCCCGAAACCTAAACAACGAGAACGAAGTGCTGGAATAGCAACCTTCCCGACCATATCATCTTGGTCCACATCCGATCTTCATGGCCATTAGTATCGTGGTCACGACTGCATCCTCTGTCCCTCGGCATACTAAGCGGATTCTCACTCGATACGATGCCACAACTTCGCAAAAATAACATGCTAAAGTATCAACTCAGCACGACAATATCACATAAGGCAACTACTAACAACTCGATAAGAAAATCCACGAGGTATTCTTTTAAATGATATCATTTGAAAATCCTTGGATTTGTGTGCTCTTCAAAGTAAAACTTTAAAAGTATTTTTGGTACCTCAGGTTGCTTCATCAAAACTTTTAAACAACAGACTTTAACCGTCTCATTTTGAAATCATTGGCTAAATAATATTTTCTGTGCAACCGGCATTGTCAAAATCACCACGCCACTACACACCAAAGATTACGTTAATAACAACAAGGTAGCCACGCAAGGTCATCAAACCATTCGTACATACTTTAATCAATACAGGAAACTTTCTCAAATTCGAGTTTGAAGTTTACATCGAGTGATATTTTTTTATCTTTCAATATATATTTTTGAATATAAAAATCGTATTGGTTTTTGAAATAAAATATTTTTATGATGTGAAAGATTTTTGAAAATCATGTACTCGAATTATCTGAAAATACAACAATACGTTAAAAATCATTTTGGAAAATCCCCCCAACACTACATGAAAATCAACGATGGTAACATTTTACAAAATATCTGCATGTACTTTAAAACAACTCTTTCAAATACCATCGAGGTTTTATTTGAGAATCCAAGGCCGGCTCGCCAATTCCAAATAATTTTCAAAGTATACATGGAGCCGCCGATTAATCCCACCGTCTGTTGTGTCACGATTTATTCATCCCGACAGGCGATCGACTATAAGGCCGAGCGACACAGTCAACTCCAGTCAAACCCTGACTAGCTCGCCAAGTCGAAGACATCAAACCACCATCAGGTACCTAGCGATCGACTCCCAGGGCGATCGCCCTTTGGCAGCTGGCGATCTACTTTAGTGACCGGCTAAGGGCAATCGACCTGCGCCCCGAGCAGAGACGATCGCCCGTCTAAAGTCATCAAGGACTGGATCTCAGAAAAGCACCCACGTGCAGATCCATAAAAGGCGCTGACAAGATCTTTTGCTAACTGACAAGATCTTTGACCAGAGCCTGTCACCTACCCCACCTACCGGCATGTGCGCCGAAAATTGTCAGTAGGGCCGCATGTGACTAACCCAGGACGCGTGTAAGCTCCCATCGACCGCATGATTGACGCCAACAACTCCTGCAGGCTTTAAAGGGACAGGCCCATGTGCTAAAAGACGATCGCCCGATTATTATATTGCAGTAAAGGCGATCGCCCGGCGTATCCAAGCCCTATAAATAGAGAACCTCCTCCTACTGGAAAAAGGTTCTCAATTCTCGGTTCTCAGTTCTGAATTCATTCGAACCAACAGCTCGGAATTCACTCTACAATTCCCAGTTCACTGAATATACAGTTCCGAATTCATTCTGACTTACACTCAGAGCTCATTCTCTCACATTCCGATACATCCACGGAAATACTGAAGAACACACACATATCATCAAGCTCCCGGCTATCTCACCGGAATCCATCTCAGGACTTCTCTCTCCAAATCTCTCGTCCAGAAGACGATCGGCAGAAGCAGCAAGTCTCCACTAGACAGATTCCTAGGGATTCACAAGCCCAGAAGCCCAAACATCCAGCTATATACTCGCCGTGAGAGGCGGTCGATCTCTCACCGCCGCGACTGTTCATCACCTTTGTTACAAGAACTCACAGAGCATCAAATCTGGTTCTTCCGGCAATCTACACGCTCACTAGCTAAGATAACAAGAAACTTTACACTCATTGTAATTGTATTCTTACATTAGTACTTGTATCCCAGAATATCGGTATTAATAATATCTCGCGAGAGCATTCAAGCCCGGGACTAACAACCCCGGCAAATCTTGTGTTATTTATCTTTCTCTCGGAAGTGCTCTTGCATTTGTTTGCTATCCCATCCATTCCAGCAATATCTATCTCCGGATAATATTTTGGGTAGCAACAATTGGCGCTAGAAGGAGGGGATCTAACCCTCATATTTTTATTTCTACCGTCCCGAAGAACACTCACTGTTCTCGGGGCAGATACTTGAAGTGACACTCACTGCACTTCAAAGAAAACCTTCAGAATCATGACATCCGCCGGTCCATCGAAGAAAGTCGTTTCTCCGAACCACGACACCATTTCCCGGCTCATCCAACCCCACCGACGACAGGGGAAGCCGCAGCAACGCTAGACTCTCGATCCCGCATCCGAGAGATGGCCCCAACCTCTCACTCGATCGGTTCCAAACCAAGGAACAGATCGAGGAGGCTATGGCCATCCCTGGAGGAGCGACGAGAGCATGCACGCCGCCCGCGATAACTCCCTCGATCATCCGCCGCATGGGAAAACGGAAATTCAACGACTCCGAACGAGCGATCGCCGAAAGCCCCAATGCGCGAGGAAAGGCTCTCGCCCGACCGGACGGATCCATATTCGATCGCTTGGGACGCGACCCATCCCGGCGACCGGGGCACTCTGTTTCCAACCTTGAAAAAACGGAATCCGAATCCGTCCCCCGGAGTTCGGCCTACTCACCTCACGGCCGAACACATGTCAGCCATCTGACTCCCGCCCCGATCGCCAGGGACTCAGTGCTCAATCGCCTCGGCTCCCGCTCCGATCGCCGAGCCGCTAACAGTCAGGCCACGGCGATGGCCGCCATGCAACGTCAGCTCGATGAGATGAGAGCACTCTTGGACGCTGGGCAAGCACCAGCAAGAAGATCGCCGGGCCGACCGAGCCACTCGCGGTCCACATCGAGCTTGCCCCCATACAACCAACGATCGCTCCTCCTAAAACACCTCTGTATAAGGGGAGATCGGACCCCGAAACCCACCTGAGTAAATTCCGAATTTACATGACTGGGTGTGGGGCATCTGATGCAACCAAGTGCCGGATCTTCCCGCTGACATTGGGCGAGCCGCCCATAAGTGGTACGCCTCACTACCACCACGATCGGTCACCTCTTTTAAGAGATCGCGGATGACTTCACGTCATACTTCGCCAAAGAAGGTCGCTATACTGAAGGCCCCAGCGCATGATAAAAATCAAGCGGGGAAGGACGAAATCGACGCAGATTACATCGACCGGTAGACGAAATCATCCTCACCGGCGAACCCGGTGATGAGCTCGCTCTCTACTCGCCATGGGGGATTCCACGGTCACTCTCCCATGTTCAGACATCTCTCCAAGGATATCCCCCAACTTACACGATCTTCCGCGCTAAAGCTGCCAACTTCCTGGCCAGGCAGAGGCTACTCACCCTCCGCATAGACGAGGAAACGCCACCTCTTGCCCAGAAGATAGCGATCGCAAAAGCAAAGAAGGCGATCGCCAAGACACCCGGAGATCTCAAGGCTTTCGAGGACATGGAAGCCCATCTCCTCCATACGTTCAACAGAACTCCGGCACATATTTTCTATGCCATCAAGGGGCACGAAGAGCTCAAAAAGCCAAAGGCGATAAGGGACCACGGTCACCTGGACAACAATCAATATTGTGCCTACCACAAAAGTCTCGGCCACAGCACCAACAATTGCCGCGACCTCCTCAAACAGCTCTGGAGATTGTTTGAGGAGGGCAAGTTGGACAGCTTATTGGTTTAGCCGAAGCCCCCGCCTATCTCTATAGACGATCGTCCGAGTCAAACACAAAACAGGCTGGGAAGCTCATACGAGCCGACCCCTGGATCAACCTCGGCGATCGTCTCTATATGCTTCAATCAAGAGAAGGAGACCACGGAAGTCACCCCGATCTCCCTCCTTATTTAAGAAACCGGAGGACTCGATCGCCATCTGCAGTTCACCGTCTAACACGATGGACTAAGGCACGAGATCGCCTCCCCCGCACAACGTACACCGTCGAAGGTCGGCATCTACATGACGATCCAAGGTGGAAGAGTGCAGCCATGGTCCTGGCGGTCGATGGAACCGACTGCTTAGGCCATGCAAGGTCCCTTTAGGCCGAGATCGCCCGCCCTTCGTTTTAAATACGAGGCCGGCGTAGTCTGAGGGCCCTCCAAAATAAATCAGTGGACACGATCGCTCGCCCTCAAAGGTTCATCATCTAACATGGTGAACCCGGACAATGCGACGTGCCACAACCCCGTCTCAACGTACACCGTCGAGGTCGGCCATCTCCATGGCTGGCCGAGGTGGAAGCAGAGCTAACAAGCCGCGGGCGCGGAGTTGATTCATCCGACGCGCCGCGCAAGGACTCCTCTAGACCGAGACCGCACGCCCTTCGTTTAAATACGAGGCGGCGCGGCTAACGGAGGACCCTCATAATAAAGTGAGTCACGAGACACTCAATGTCTTCGCGCATCAAGACGCGATCAAGGAGTCGGTCCATTGAACTCCGCGATCGTGCAGTTCCTCAAGACGGACGACCGTCCCGAGGATTCGACAAACTTGAAGACCGCTCACTCAAGGAATTATTTTCATCCCCTTACTTCCACTAAGTGAATAAAAACAAGGGGCAAGAAGAGTGCGGACTACCTACACGACGATCGTCGCTATTCAACCACATACGGAGATCGTCATTTTTTCAGATGTAGTGCAGCGATCGAACTTGTTGTAAAAAGTTGTCTTATGAGTTTATCAATTCATTTGGGACTACCCTCGCAACGATCTCTCCTCAACACATTTGTACAAAGTCAAACAAAGACTTAAAAATAACCATTCATTCAAGTTATAAGTCAGAAAGACAAACGCTCATTTCATTACTTGAAAAAATAGAGTACACGGTCGCCCGAAGGCCTAAGTGCTACAAAAAGAAAACTAAAAAGCTACAAGTAAGCTAAAAACATCAAAAAGGAAGCGCCTCAGGCCCCTGCCGGCCTTCACCATCGGCATTCGGCGCGGTTCCCTCATCTTCGGAGCATCGGGATGAGCAAGACTGCTGAGACGGATACCGGCTCAAATCCACACCGATGTCCGCCAAGTCCAAGATCGGCAAGGAGAAAGCCGGGTGAGAGGATGCTCCAATGCATATGACTTGAACTTCTCGGCAAGAGGACCGACCTCCAAGCCTCCCTTCTTAGCCGCTCGGATCGAGTCGGCGAACGCCAAGTAATAGGCGAACTCGCCGACATACTCCAAGTTTTGGAAGGGATCGGCCTTGGTCGCCTCAACTTCTCCTCTCGGCTCGGCCATCGCACAGCGATCCCCTGAGCTCGGCCTCCTCGCGGCAACCTTCTCTTTCGCCTCCGCCCGGCTCGCTCATCAGTAGCGATCGTCCTGCTCGCGATCGGCCTCCTCCTCGGCAACATTCCTCGCACAGACGGCACTCTGCATCTGGTCCCGAAACCGGTCGACCGCCATTCGAATTTCTCGGTCTCCTTCTTCTCCGGCTCAAGCTCAAGGCTCGCCCGCTTGGCCGCCTCAAGGAGTCCCTCTCCATCGCTGCAATCTTGTCGGCAAACTCGGCGTTCTCTTTCCGAGCCGCCTCAAGATCCTCCAAGGCGAATAGTGGAGGGCCGCCTCAAACTCTGGCGAGCACAGACGGCCATGGTCGCCGTCGAAGAGAAAGGGCGACAACGGCATCCATCGAACTCGACGATCGCGGCCGGGCGATCGCATCAGATCGATTGTCCACGCCTTCGGCAAGGCGATGACCTTGCTCACATAGGGAGGAATGTCGCAGAATGGCGAGGAGATCGACTCGCGTAAAATCCACGACGGCGGTGGGCAAGACGGGTCTTTGCGACGGATCTGCACCAAAACACCAAGGTTAATACAACTCATACGCAGATGTAATTGTCAACACGAAATGCTATCTACCTCTCGGCCTTCTCGGGATCCCGACCAAACGGTTTCCCTCGAGGAGTTTCCGCATCCGCGATCGCCGTCTCCGCGAAAAGCCGCGAGAGGCGGCTCGCTCGGAGCAACGATGGTGATCGGAGGCGCGGCGATCGGCACTTCATCGCCCGGGCAGAAACGGTTTCTTGCGGCCTCGGCCTCTTGCGATTCGCCCGAAGCCCCTCCTCCGGAAGTTCCTCCTCAACCTCGACCTGCTCTACGCGAGGCTCCGGCTCCGCACGAGGCACCGCCTCTGGAACTATAGGCAATGCGACGGGTGGAACCCGAGTCGACCTCTTCGACTTGAGACGGCCTAGGACTCCTGGGTTCGACATAGCGATCTCCTCCGGAGGCTCCAAAAAGCGAGGGAAACGAACCTCTGCAGTTAAAGACGATCGACTAACGGTCAGACACTATCTTCAAATAAGGCGATCGCCTAGAAATTGAAGGTCGCATAAAATCAATACCTGGCACCGCGAGATGTCTCGGGAAGCGGAATAGTCGAGCCGACAACCAGCGACTCTCCTTGTTGATCCGAGTGGCGTCTAGGTCGTCGTCCGACAAGCTCCTAATTCGCTCCCAAACAACGAGGAAGTCGAAAGGCAGCTCCTCGATCGCCGGGATATGAAAGCCTGCAAAACAGAAATCAAATTAGATCAGTCCAACACGCATCCAAGCGAAGGGAGAGTCTAAACCCTTACCGGGATTCCTCTCCCGAAATTCAGTGGGGATCTCCAGTTCGCCTGTGGGATTGTCGCTCGCGAAGCTCTCCACTTGCCGACCCGAGAACCACTTCGTCGATCGCCCGTATCTTATTCGAACTCCATGAATCACCGGCCAGATCGGCCTTGAATGTGGTAACCGCCGACCAACCCTCTATGTGCCGTCGGTTTAAACAAATAGTTCATCTCCAACGGCGACGGAGAGGCAGTACAGCGGTGACCGCCGAAAAGGGTGAGAGTGCATATGATTTGGAGCCGTGCGTTCGGCGTCGGTGAAGTGGCGCCACATTCCAAGCGGCAACAGATGGGAGACCGCAAGGACGAGAGGAAGCGCGGCCGGCCTCCATAACGGCCTCACTCACTGCGACCATACCCATCGGAGGCCGGGTCGGCTCGTTCGTTCTCCGCGCGGCGCGAACATGTCCACATCTCAAGGAACATGGAATCTTGTCCTCCAGACGGCCGGATCTCTCCCGGACGCCGAGCTCCAGGTGGCCGAGCGACCACAACGATCGGCTGCGGCACGATCTGCGACCGCTTGGGGAGCACATAGGGATAAGCGACCGAATATCCCTCGAAATCGAATCGCGGAGTAGACCGGCCAATCTATCCATTATTTCATTGAAGGCCCTATAGGCCCGTCAAAGTCACTATGTTGCTCCCGGTAAGCCCCGATCGCCGGATCTCTCTCGATCTGCGATCGTCTCTCCTCAGCCCGACTCCCTAGCAACATCGGCCTCATTGAACAAAGCCTCAACTTCAGTAGGGTCGATTCCGAATGGCCGATGAGCCCGTCTCGAGTGGAAGACGGAAGAAGTTTCTCCCTGGCGTGATGTCCGTGGCGGCGATCAGTTCCCGCTCCAAACGACGATGAGGTTCCGCCATTTTCAGAGTTAGAAAGGAAGAGAAGAATTTTTCTTACCCTAAAGTGAAATCGATCGACGATCGGCGCTTAGATCTTCAAAAATTCGGCAGCAGGACCTTCTTTCTCCAATGCGTACGCGTGAGTGAGACTGCAGCCCCGCGCCCCCTTTTATAGGAGAAAGCAGGGACCCGATTGCAATAAGGGAAAACCTCATGGGTCGGATCTCAAACGGCGCACTGGTTGACCCTCGAGACCCGCGTACGCGTCTTTTCGAGGACGCGTCGCCCGAGGAGTCATTAATGACCGTTGGCGTCCTCAATAGGAGCCCGACACGTGCGAGGAGACTTTTCAACGCCGTTGCATTTTCCCTGTGATTGGCGGCCAACCCAGTCGTCGAATCCAGAGCATATCGGCTCAAAGACGATCGCGATTCAATAAAACACTTAGTCGCTCGTTAAAAATTCAACGATCGCTAAGAAAGCCACCTCACCCCACGTTTCCAACGTATGAGCGAGTGAGGGCAATTGTTGTGTCACGATTTATTCATCCCGACAGCGATCGACTATAAGGCCGAGCGACACAGTCAACTCGGTCAAACCTCGACTAGCTCGCCAAGTCGAAGACATCAAACCACCATCAGTACCTAGCGATCGACTCCCGGGCGATCGCCCTTTGCTGTTGGCGATCTACTTTAGTGACCGCTAAGGGCAATCGACTGCGCCCGAGCGAGACGATCGCCGTCTAAAGTCATCAAGGACTGGATCTCGAAAAGCACCCACGTGCGAGATCCATAAAAGGCGCGACAAGATCTTTTGCTAATCGACAAGATCTTTGACGAGCACATCACCTACCCCACCTACCGGCATGTGCGCCGAAAATTGTCGATAGGGCCGCATGTGACTAACCCGGGACGCGTGTAAGCTCCCCATTGGACCGCATGATTGACGCCAACAACTCCTGCAGCTTTAAAGGGCGAGGCCCATGTGCTAAAAGACGATCGCCCGATTATTATATTGCAGTAAAGCGATCGCCGGCGTATCCAAGCCCTATAAATAGAGAACCTCCTCCTACTGGAAAAAGGTTCTCAATTCTCGGTTCTCAGTTCTGAATTCATTCGAACCAACAGCTCGGAATTCACTCTACAATTCCCAGTTCACTGAATATACAGTTCCGAATTCATTCTGACTTACACTCAGAGCTCATTCTCTCACATTCCGATACTTCCACGGAAATCTTGAAGAACACACACATATCATCAAGCTCCGGCTATCTCACCTAATCCATCTCGTGACTTCTCTCTCCAAATCTCTCGTCCGTAAGACGATCGCGAAGCGGCAAGTCTCCACTAGGCAGATTCCTAGGGATTCACAAGCCCGAAGCCCAAACATCCGGCTATATACTCGCCGTGAGAGGCGGTCGATCTCTCACCGCCGCGATGCTCATCACCTTTGTTACAAGAACTCACAGAGCATCAAATCTGGTTCTTCCGGCAATCTACACGCTCACTAGCTAAGATAACAAGAAACTTTACACTCATTGTAATTGTATTCTTACATTAGTACTTGTATCCCAGAATATCGGTATTAATAATATCTCGCGAGAGCATTCAAGCCCGGGACTAACAACCCCGGCAAATCTTGTGTTATTTATCTTTCTCTCGGAAGTGCTCTTGCATTTGTTTGCTATCCCATCCATTCCAGCAATATCTATCTCCGGATAATATTTTGGGTAGCAACACCGTCAAAACTTTGTGAAGTTTCCAGGAAAGTGTTTTTGAACACACACACACAGCAGACATAATTTATCAATTCATCAAACACAATCAAATATCACCTAGCAATACGAAAAGTCTTAACACACATTCACGCACAACAGTTGTTATCACTAGACACCACGTAGAGAATACAACTACAGGTGATTGGCCGCAAAAGTTAGACCTAACGGCTAAAATGCGATTCCATAGCCTCTGCCCAGGTTGATTAGCGCGCGTTACAACAAAGATTAACGTGCGCTAAACACGCCACATTAGCGCGCGTTAGGCTCGTATTAAGCCTGTGCTAACTGCTCTCATCACCAACACGATTGCAAACATATACGAGGTAATACTAAACTCGAAGGTTACAAATAAGCAACAACATACGAGTCTAAATGTCATCGATTCACATAATTATAACATCTCACAAGCAACCATCAAAAGAAAATCATCTTACAAAAACGAAAATTTTACTTCTCAATAAGGAGGACTATCTCAACACATACATACCGATGGACTCAACATTCACGTTACTATTTTAATCATAAAACGGGCACCACTGCTCAACAACGAGAGCATCATCAATACGCATCTTCTGACCAACAATCATGAAACCGAAAAGTTACAAACGAGAGTCACATCTTGAGTATATTTTGTAGACCTTATTTGAGTTAAAAACTCGAGTTTGGAAAACTTATAGTATGAGATGAAAATGAAATATCGGTAGTTTGAAGTCTAAAAATTTTCGAACTTGAGGTCATCATACAAAAAATCAAAATATTTCATCCCTTGGAGAACATTTTAAAAATTTACGTGGCTCCCCGGAAGCCTTCGAAACTAAAAAAAATTCCAAGGTTGTTGCTCTTGCAAGAAAAACAGTTCATAGAAGGATACATTTGGCAATATCATTCTTCATTCTAACACAAAACGGGGATTAACAATTATATGTCACTTACTCACGATGCACCTTCAAATACTACTACATAACACAGAATCATACAGGCTCGTATAGCTCGTGGTACAACATGTATTAGGGAGACTTACATCCACAGATCGCACGAAGATGATGGCTGCACCTTGATACTAATCACGACCGACATCCCAGACGACGCGTCGCGACACGACTCAGTCAGAAAAAATATGACAATACAAGACTCAACAACACATAACTCGACCCGACAGCCTAGGTATCCTCAACCTAAGCTCCGATACCATAAATGTAACACCCCCAGATCAAACCGGGAATATTACACGTCACAGACCCTCTCCGCGAGGATCCACCAGGCTAGACATCAAAACAACACATTACATTACATACCGACGAATCAAAATAACAGACCAATAGACCGATTTGGTCTTTCGTCGCTGACTTAAAAATCAAAATACATAAACTCATCCAGACTCATACCCACACAAGGGTAAAATACTTGCAACAACGAACAATAAGACAGCGGAAAAGACAATACAATGGACTCCGACTAACTGAACCCAAAACTGGCCTTCGTGTGATTAGTATCATTCGTCTTTCATCATCCCTCGTGCCGATCCTGTGTCTTGCTCCCGAAAACCTGCATGTACCTGGACACAATACAGATATCCACCCCGATTACTGGGGTTAGCAAACTCCACTGTTTCGCTAGTGCAAGTATAAAGTGCA
This sequence comes from Orobanche coerulescens, assembly GCA_033398695.1. NCBI lineage: Eukaryota > Viridiplantae > Streptophyta > Magnoliopsida > Lamiales > Orobanchaceae > Orobanche > Orobanche coerulescens. The sequence goes on from CM065809.1 coordinate 182,046,097, forward strand.
AATACGAGCCATACACAACACATTCCGAGAATATAACGAAAGACTTCCCGAGATATATTCGATTAAAAGCAGTTCAAGTCCTGAAAGCGAACGAAGCAAGTAAGCATTTTGAAAACATTTCCAAATCTCGGGAGTTTTGAAAACATCAAAATTTAAAAATGTTCTTAATTCCTCGAAGCCATTTAGGGTCACAACCCCAAAGTTCATTTTTCAAAATACAAATCCGTTTAACAAAACACGGGGTCCACGACCCAACCATTCCGGTCACAAAACACAGGTCCACGACCCGATCATCCACTTCAATTCACTTACAAGGACACATTACACATAACACATTAATCCTATGCCATTCTAGCCAAGCACCAAGACTCGAAATATAATGTCTCTCGACCCCGAGCACAAAGCATTGTGATACTCCTGACAATATCACAATTAACGAAAACATCAACGTCATCCTCAAGATGAAAACCACAATCGTAACCCGCGGCCGTACCCCTTAGTATCGACCCCCGGACATCCCGTCGGACACTCCGGTGGGAAACCACTTCGGCCGTACCCCTTAGTATCGACCCCGGACATCCCGTCGGACACTCCGGTGGAAGTTCATCCACACACGCACCCAAGTCCACTTCCGTGGCCGTACCCCTTAGTATCGACCCCGGACATCCCGTCGGACACTCCGGTGGAAGGAACAACACACACACACGTTCCAAAATCACAGTTGCAAACCACAAGCCTCGAAGGTCAATCACAAGATATATAGTCGAGGTACTTTACTAGAATGGCCAGTTCATCCAACATATACTCATAACCCGTAACTAATACTATCAACAAGAAAGCACACTATTCCAAAAGCACCGAACGGCACAACCAATATCACATAAATTCACATAATTCATCGATAACCACATGTCTCCACGTACAGCTTAGACAAAGGACTAAACTTCAAAACTTACCGACGACGTAATCACACACAATGGCATCACACGAAAGTATTACGATCTTATACTCAACATTAATACACGTATTCAATTAAGCATATTAATTCTCGGAACACACGAGTCGTCTTTAAGAAAACCATGTTGGTAAATATACCGATACTTTTGAAAAAGATGGTTATGAATATTTGTTTAGCACATATCGACGATTAACAACCATTATATCCACAAAACACGTAATGTATGGGCAAGATACTTGCCTCGATAATCGATGTCGGACACTCCCACAATCACGGATCAGTCGGGACACCTCGAACACCTACGATTCTCCGGCGAAGACAACGAATACACCCACGATCGAAAAGCTTGAAGAAAACGACGAACGGAAGGGTTCCGACTCGAATTCTTTGCGAGAAATCTGACCCTAGCATCATACCATCAATAAATTAACGAACGAACGAGGAAGAATAATCGTAGAGCGCTCGAATCCTCTTTGCGACATTTTATCGAACACCTTCAAGGCGTCGATAAGATACTCAATAAAACGACGAATCCTCGGCGATTCAACCGAGGAACATCAAGGAATTCGACATACTAATGTTTAACAATCATAAATACATCAGTATTCTGAGTTAAAACGGATTAAACGGACAAATCGAACAAAATCCCCAAAACTAGATTTTAAGAAAACTTGCCTTGATTCATTGATCAAGGATGTTACGTGATGATCAATTGATGTTATGAACTCCAAAACTTCGTGGATTCATAGTATAACAACATGTCTTCGACTTCCCAAAGACTCCACCATGGACAGAAGGATAGGGAATGAAATGAGTGAAAAAACGATCGCTCGGCCATATTTATAGTTCACGGACACGGGCAAGAAGAACGGCCCAGCATAGCCGTGTGTCTCGGCCGTGTCTCGGCAGCCGCTGGCCCCGGCCGACCCGGCGCAGACACGGCGCACACAGGCTGCTGTGGCCGTGTTGCATGTGCACAGGCAGCCCTCCCGATGCCAAAATTACGTCCGAACGACCAAACCCGAACTCGAATACGAATCGGGTTACTACATGAAGTACTCGCAAAGACGAATCTAAGAGCTAATAGAACACACGATTCACCACCCAAGGCTCGAATTCGACAACTAAGTAATTACCCAAAACTTTGGGAAATTACGAAAATGGCCCAAAACGTCCGAAACTCACGATACGCGATCGAAACACCAAACCAAAGCTCGCAACATGAATAATATCATTAAATGAACTTACGAGAAACTCGAAACAACAGTTTCGGACGAGATTCGCAAGAATCGAACTCAAGTGCGGAAAAGTCGCTAAAAAGCTCGGAATTCAACAAAACGATACCGAAACGAACTCGGATGACAAAAAGTGCAGAATTAATCATTCTCGAAATGACGAAACGGTCATGAGAGAGTCGTCAAAACGGACTCCGGCCGAAAAAGAAATTTACCGAAAATCGAAAATTGCGGATATTACATACATGACATGTTATGTTGGTGCGTTGCAATCTTTTCCTCATCAAGCCTTTATTTTTCCCATGGGGTTTTGTTTTGGCTTGGAATAGGTTTTTACGAAGGCAACATCTTCTGCACCATTGTTGTATTAGTGCTCGACACAGGGGCAGTATTCCGGGGATTATTATTCCCGTGATGTGTCTTACCTAATAATACTGGTTGTAGATACATAGATGGAAGGTTCTAGATCCTTCTAGAGGTAGTAGGATCCTATTAGATGTCTTACCTTATCTAGGAATCCTATGTATGGAAGGACTCTCATTGTAATGCCTATATAAAGGCCCCTCTATCAATGTTATGAATGCAATTGATTGACTCTATTTACAGTCTTTTACTTTCTCCTGAAACAATCACCACATTATTTCTCTTTTTAAAAATCTTAGTTTGGGAGGAAAGTTAGAGGGTTATTCCATATATAATATCTACCAATTAAAAACTTTCTCTCATTTTATTCCTTTTATTTTAAACTTAATAGTTTAAACAATTATAACTTTTTTGTATCAATTTTATTTTTGATAAAAAACATATCAAATTAATTCTTACTTCGTGCTCTTTAATTTGACATCCATATAATATATATATATATATATATATATATAAAGTAATTTAAATATAATAATGATATATTAGATGATTAAGATATTTCCATATAAAAATATAAGAATATTGAAGAAAATATATATTTTTAGTTCATTTTCATAGTTTTGTACTTTAACGGTTATTTTATTTTTCAAAATTATTTTGTTCTGATTGTAAAATAATAAAATAATTACATTAATGCCAAATCATATAAAAGAAATTATATTAATAAGAATATGGGTTGGATACTTTTAATGAAAGTTGATAATAATAAATATAATTTAATTTATTATTTATAAAATTAGATATACGACTCATATTGTCCTACATGAAAAAATAAATGCCTATACTTAATTAAATTATGGTTTTCCTATCATGTGCCCTTAGATCACATGATAAGAATTCACAAATTAAAACAAATCAAATAATAGTTTATGTGTATATGTGCATATTGACTCATGTATATTTTATAACAATTTTATAATATTATTGAAATTGAATCATATATTACTAATATAATAAAATATTTAATATTTTACGCCGTGCATCGCACGGGAGGACATCTAATATACATTCAATAATGGTTGGGCGCAAACAAGTCAAACAAACTCCACAAACAAAGTGGAAATGTCTAGTTGCATTGGGGTCCACACCCAACCCAACCCAACCCACCAACTAACCGAACATTAAAGTCCTTTGACAAAAAAAAAATCTATAAGGTGTCACTCCCAATAAATAGTGAACGCCCAAATAGGTGCCTTTATTTATTAATGCTATTTATTTTATTGCGATGAAGCAATAGATTTTGGAGTTAATATTGAGACAAGTAATTTTTTTTTCTTTTTCTTCTGCGTGTGTGTAAGCATATCAGACTCTTTGGCTGACTGCCAATTAAATTCTGTGATAATAATGATACCATTAAAACTAGTGTATAGTCCGTCGAAATTCGACGGGTAATCACTTTACATTGTAATTTACAAGTAAAAAACTAAAATAATTTAATACTTTGTTAGAGTTCAACCACTTGCAATCGTACCACAGTAGAACGCTCCAATAATAGAAATAATGAGGACGAGATTCAGCAACCCGAACTCATTTATAATTTATGTACGTGTACTCCTAAACCCGATTGAAAGATAATTTTACTACTTATTACATTTCAAAACTCTTATAATAAAACATGAAACAATGAAAGTATGGTACAAATATTCACACCTATATAAAATCTTTGTACCCATATTCATCACAAACTCCATTAAAAGATAATTTTATTACCCTTTATATCCCAGACCCCTATATAATATTCATTAATACTTAACATATTTAAATATATATAATTTAAATAACTAAAGATAAGTTGCTATAGTAATTGGATTCATCTCAATAAAAACTCAAACATTGTAAAGTAAAAGTTAATAATAAATATTATAAATGACAAAAGATTAAAAGTTAAATTCCTAGTATAATTTTTGAATTATACAATTTTCAAAAATCTTTTACAGTTTATATACATATGCTTTAATATGAAGATTTTGATAAATAAGAATCAACAAAATAAAAAACTTCATGTAGTAGAGAGAGTTAACGTGATACTCCGAATTTATATTGCTATTATATACTTTATATATTTATTTGTAAGTAATCGAGGTTTGTTAAAAAAACATACAAATATGAAAATAATACTTATACATATATACTTAGATTTTAAAACTAAATATATATATATATATATATATATATTTGGGCCAATGAGGTTTAATTAATAACTTGTCAAATTTAATTTTGTAATAAGAATAAAATAATTCATTTTGCCAACTCAATAGATGATTAAATTCAAGTGATGGTGTAAAATACTTATGGATAAAATACATATTTATTTAGTTATTCAATGAGTGGAGTGTCATTGAAAATCAAGATAGGATAGAAGATTTGAATAAGTAAGAATCTAGAAAATAAAAATACCGCATATGAGAGAGTTAACATGGTGCTTCAGATGCATAATGGTATTTTTTATATATAAATAAAATTATATTGTTTAATCAAATTTATTGATGCAAAAAATTCGTCAATTATACTTTTTAGTTAGGTTTAGTCATTCAAAGTTCCTCACCGTGGCAGAACATAACGAAGAACAAAAAAGATGAGGTAAGGATTCAGCCACTCGAATCTGATTATAATTTATAACCATACCCGTCCAAAATCTGACTTAAAGGTAAATTTACTACGCGCTTTTATCCCAAATTTATATAATGATATCCAAACAATATAGTTAGGGTTCAGCCACCTGAAACCCATTTAGATATTTATACCTATACCCGTCTCAAACACGATTAAAAAATATTTTTAGTACATGTTTCCCTCTCAAATCTATATAATTATATGCACTAATTGCCCAAATCTATTAAAATATATAAAATATAAATAATTAAATTTGGGTTGTTATAATAATTGGTTGTTATGTCTAACTTCAAAACAAATTCAAATTTGGTCTCATTGTTATATATTGATAAATAAATTAAATTAAACGTCAATAAATTAGCCAAATTAATTTTTTTTAGTAAGAAATATTTATTTGGCCAGCTTAAGGATTGGCCAAATTATATTTCAATAAAAATAATACTATTTAAAATTATCCAACTCGATAAATGATGAAATTAATTGGCAATGAGAAATATGATGGTAAAATACACATTGATTATATGAATGAACTGCCCAAATCTATTAAAACTTATAAAATCTACATAATCAAATATTAATTATTACAATAATTGTTTATTATGTCTGGCTGTAAACAAAATTCAAATTTGCTCAAATTGTTAGATATTGATAAATTGGACAAATTAAATTAAATAAAAATAAATTTTTTCAGAAAAATAAGATTGTTTATTTGTCCTACTCAATTATTGGCCAATATTTATTTAGCCGACACAATAATTGATCAAATTAATTGCATATGAGAAATGTGATGGTAAAATACAAATTGATTATATGTATATACATATAAGTAAAACTATTTATTTCGTCAATATAAAAATTGACCCAATTAATATTAGGAAAATTTATTATGCCTAGGCAGAAAAAGTATTGATCAAATTAAGTTTTCAAATAAAAATAAAACTATTAACTGATGGTGCATAACAATTGTGAGGAGAACAAATACATATTGATTATGATTGTTTATTTAGGTTATCCAACTTGTAACACCCCAAACTAGGCGGATATTACAGTGCAGTGGACCCCCGACTGGGTCCCACCAGGCGAATGAAAACTAATGAATTATGTAATATAATTGTAGTACCGAACCACATTATATTACCAAATACTCCGATGGGGAGCTTAAGTACAATACACCAGGTCAATACAGAATACTAGTATATTTTATATGAAGATAAAATACACCACTCTGAATAAATAAACATCTCAAACGGAATTTGCAGCGGGAAATACAAATGACGGAAATGACTGAAATGACTGAAATAACCGGAAAGACTGGGGCCCCCCACTAGTATCACTGGGACTCCTCGCCGTCAGCATGCTCTTCCCGTGCCTTTGCCTTGCCGTGACCTGAAAACAAAATCCCCAACGGGGTCAGTTACACAGAACAACAATCCTCGAGGGTTGAAGATACACAATCATGATTTAACTGAAGTTATGAAATATCCTTAGTTATGAATTATGCTGAAGAGGAGTATCATAGTACGCCCGTAGTGTTCTGTGCAAGTGTACAAGACGGATGACCGGACACACCCGTCCTTGTACCTAATTAGTCTCACGGAGTTAATCTTTACCGTGTGCACTGCCCAATGTACCACTCCCAATACATGGCCATCACGTGCCCGACTAAAAATTCTACACATCCGCACCCGGCCACGCAATATGAACCCAGAAGGTCATATGAACGAGAATGACCACAATGAATATCAATGAATAATAATAATCTGACAAAGTCAAGAATGACTCACCGAGATGAAAGTAATAATGAAGTGATTGATAGTTTCAATGAAATGATTGGAGCCGCCGTTCCTCGTTAATGAAGTGATTCTTCAACATTTACAAGTCTCAATATGATTAATACAATGATGAATGAGTTATGATTATGAATGATCAACAACAAAAGGAATGAAATCCTTTTAACCGAGTAAGATTTAACTTACTCAACACCGGTGACAATTATCCTTCCACGAACAACGTCCTAATTGAGATATCGGTCGCTCGAACAACCTTGAATAAATACAATTACCAACAATCCGTTCAATATACGAATCAAACACGAATATAACGAACTCAAAACGTCGATACGACTAAACTAAGTTCATTGGGGCATTATATCGAACACTTTGTGGCCAACTTCGATTGTTTATAACCAAACCTCAAAAATACCAACATCCAATCCCCAAGAAGTGTTTCAAACCAACAAAACATCTTCAATACGATCAATAATCCAATATGAATATACAAATTCGTGATTACAACAACGATTAATCGAAAACCCCCAAAACCAACTCAATATTCAAAGTGTTCTTGAATAATCGTTCAATAATCCAATGAATAATCGAACATATCCATAATCATGCGTATATCACTTCATACAACATGATCTTAACATCCAAAACATCATATCTCAACACAAATCGAAAATCCAAGAGGTTTGATGAAGATTACCTTTGAAGATCCAAGCACTATGATCCGAAGAAATCGCGATAGATCGATGATCCGAGCTTCACAACCAAATGAAAGTGATGGAATTCCAACACTCAAGTGATAGATGAATAAAAGTTCTCCCCTCAAGCTCTCTCTCCCGTAAGAAGGTGAAAAAAAGGATGAAATGAGCTGAATACGCTCAGGAAAACGCAATTATAGGGTTGACTGCCCTGTGTGCCGCGGCTCAGCCGAAGTGTGCCGCGCACAGGGCAAAAAATATGCGCCCAGTGATCGGCAAAGCAGCCGCGTTCTTCCGCATGTGCCGCGGCACAAAGTACGTAAAGTTTGGCCGATAAGTGCCACACGAGTGTGACGCGGCCCGACAGTGTGCCGCGGCAGCGCGACTGGCAAGGTGCCGTGGTTCACGGCATGTGCCGCGGCACAAAGTACAGAATGATCGGCCAAAAACTGGAAAATGTGTGTGCCGCGGCCCACACCCCCTTGGGTCCTAAAATGATGAAAAATGACCCGGGAAGGGAATAAAAGCAATAAGAATCGATATTAGGAAACCAATAACACGAAATGAAAGTACGGAAACCCCAAAACGGTGGTTCCAAGTAATGATTACAATGGTTCGTCCAACAAGAACACGATTCGAACAATGAAGAGATTTGAAATGACATGAATTCCAACGCCAACATCGACTAATGAATCAATTACAACAATCAATATAATACTCTTGTCTCGATTTCAGAATAAGGTTGAAACAATGAACAATATCGATACACAACTCGAAGATTTTCCGAACGGTGAACACGGATGAATGATAATTAACAAGTGAGAAAGTACATAGCGACAATTACCGAAAGCAATTACTGAATGATAATGACTGGATTACAACTGGGTATTACACAATTGATGGAGTCTCGATTCAAATCAGTGTGGTATTTAAATTTATATATAAATATTATTAATACAGACTTAATAATGGCCAAATTAAATTTTCAATAGAAATAAAACTATTCACTTGACTTAATAATCGGTTAAATTAATATTCACCAAATTATTTTTCTCAATAAAATAATACTATTAAATGTGCAATATAATTATGGAGTAAAAAATAACATTAATTTTAAATATTTATTTAGTTTTCCAATCGGCAGAGCCTCATTTAAGATCGATGTGGTATATAAAATTTTAGATAAATACGATTAATGTAAATTCGATAATTGGTCAAATTAGATTCTCAAATAAAAATAAAGTAATTTATCAATAACTGATATTATTAATATTGGCCAAACTAAAATTTTCAGTTAAAATAAAACTACTAAAGAAGAGAGATGTGAGATTCAACTTTTGGACAAATAAATTAATATAAATTTAATAATTGATCAAATTACGTTCTCAGTGAAAAATTTAACTATTTATTTGTCCAACTTAATCAATGGCCATATTAAACACAATAAAAATAAAATTCTTAAACCCATCTGTGAAGTATAACTATGGAGTTGAAAAATACACACTGAATTCTAAGTATATATTAGATTCTTCATTGGTGAAGTTCTATTTTAAAAAATCAATGTGAGATTCAAGACAATGAATTCTATTTATTTAGGTTCTATTAGTTAAATATCATTTTAAATCGATGTGAGAATCAAGATTTTCAATAAATAGGAATATAAAATTAAGAGAATGCCACATATGAGAGTGTTAATGTGGTGTTTCAAATCCGTTACGTATTATATATTTTAAATTATCACAAAAATACTAAATAAAATAGATGTGAGATTCAAATTTTAGATAAATAAAATTAATAATTGACCCAATTAGATTTTCACTAAAAATTTAAATTATTTATTTGTCCAACTTAATAATTGGCCAAACTAAATGCAATAAAAATAATATTCTTAAACTTGTGTGTAAAATGATTATGTGGTTAAAAAAATACATATTAGCCTAAGTATTTCTTTATGTTCTCCATTGGTAGAGTTCTATTTTAAATCGATTTGGAATTTAACACATTGAATTCTATTTATTTAGGTTGTCCCTCAATTAATATCATTTTAAATCGATGTGAAATTCAAGATTTTAGATAAATAGAAATTTAAAATTAAGAGAATGATACATAAGAAAGATAATTAATTTAGTACTTTGAATCTGTAACGCTATTATATATATATATATTGATTATGTTTTAATACATTACCATTACACTATACGAGTCATTCAGACCCGGGCGATGCCCCGGGCTGTATATGATGGTATTATATATTTAAATTGTTATTGTTCAGCACAAATTTTCGTTATTTTGATCATGGATCCGTCATTTATTTTTGTCATTTTATATTCGGGACGTATTTTTGTCATTGTATATATAAGTTGTCATGGTAGCATACATTTTGTAGCATGATACGTATTTAAAATAGTTTATTGACATGTAATCTTTTAAGATGTATTTTTTACGTAATATTTTTTGTCTATTTATTTTGGTATTGACTCTATCATTTTTAATTGGAACTAACTAATATTAATACATTGGGCTAAGTTATAACTATTTCTTATGATAGTCAACGATGCCCGTGCGATGCACATGTGCTGTATAGAAGTTTTCATAGATTTAAAATACGTGCGATGCACATGGGCTATATAGAAGTTTTCATAGCGTAATATTCGGCATTTATTTTCGTCATTTTATATTTAAGTTTTCATGGTGTCACACATTTGCTAAGCTTTATACGTACTTAGAATACTTTATTGAGCTGCACATGGGCTGTATATAAGTTTTTATATCGTAATCTTCAGAACTTATTTTCGTCATTATATATCTAAGTTGTGATGGTATCACATTTCTAAGCATGACACACATTTAAAATAGTTTATTGACATTAAAAGAGTATATGTGAAGAGATTTTTTTCAAGATGTTACATTGAAAAGAGTCTATTCACATGTAATTTTAATATGTATAAGTTACATAAATTATTTTAAATATGAAGCGATGACATTAATGTTGGAGACCTTTTATATTCATCCACGTGCAATGCATACAGTTTGGATCGCCTCAGACCCATGCGATGCACTCAGGTTGGATCTAATTGTTTTTTCGTAATGTTCGGGACTAATTTTCGGTTCATGTTTGAAACTCTCATTTTTTTGTGAAAGACGGACTTCGTTGTTCAAATAAATTACATTATTAAAAGCAAACTATAAAACAAATTTCCTTTTTAACAAAACTATAAAAACATAAAACATTAAAGTGATTAGTATATTCGAGAGTATAAATTATAATTCGTATAATAAATTATAATTCGTATAGTAAAATATTGCATGTTTAATTTGTAACGTACTATTATTATGAATACCAGGTATTCATCTATATTGAAACCGGTGGCCGTGGCGTTGTTGTTGTTGTTGTTGTTGTTGTTCTTCTTGTTGTTGTCTTTGTCGTTGTTGTTCATTGGCATTTGCATGTTTTGTTCTTGATACAATTTTCGTGACTTGTCAATCTCTTTCTTTAATGTGAAGAGGTTTTTCGCAAAATGTTATATTTAAATGAGGCTTTTCATATGTAATCTTTTAATGTGAGTAACTTACATAAATTATTTTTTAATTAATGTATTATTACAACATTTTTCCATAAACTATAATATCGAATTTGGAGCATTCATTAGTAACTCATTCTAAGTATTTACAGTATGACGACATGAATCACATGATCTCAAACTCAAATGAATAATGCTTACCTCGTGATATGTGGATAACATTTGAAATACAATTTTCTTCTCCTTTATATACTTCTTCGATTTAGAAGATTCTCATTGTTATGATGATAGTGTGAAGATATTTTTATTATATTTTTATTATATACTACCATTTGTAATATGTAACATCGACATAATTTACACAGTCATATCAAATATCAAAGTCACACAATATTCCAAGACGTTTAATTAAAAAAGTGACATTAACACAACGCAAGACAAAAAACTACATTAAGAGCAAAAATATTAAAATGCACCAACAAAGTGTAGTAATAATTATTGACTAAAAATTAAATGCTCGTCACATTATTTTCAATAAACTTACTTGCTAACGAATCAATAGTATTAGCCCGTTTATCGGTATTACATGAAGTAAAATATTGCATGTTTAATTTGTAACGTACTATTAATACGAATGCTAAGTATTCATCCCACCGGTGGCCGCGGCGTTGATCTTATTGTTGTTGTTGTTTTTGTTGTTGTCTTTGTCGTTGTTGTTCATTGGCCTTTTGCATGTTTTGTTCTTGACATAATTTTTGTGACTTCTCGATCTCTTTCTTTAATGCTTCTTGATGCGCTACAAAAAAATAGATATAGTTGATCGTTAGTAACTTAAATACAGTTAATCAATATATTGCATTTTCGATCAAAGTAAAAATGTTCGTGCATGTTCCACTTAATTGATAAGACAACGATGTGTAGGATCTCTTAAACCATTAGAAAAGATGATGTTACTACCAAATCTCCTAAGCTACCATCTTTATGTCCTACATTGTTACACACAAAAAACACACGTGAAATTTACATAAAATAATATAAATCAATATGCTAAATAAGTAAGACGATATGATGCTTACTTTACCACCATAATAAGTTGTAGCCCAATGTGCACGCGGTGTGGAGGAAGTTGTGGTTTGTTGTGAGTGATTTTTGACACATTATATAGTTGATAAAATATTTGTAACTCATGGACGGGAAGGTAAAAAGACTAACCACTAATTGGTGTGTTTAATTTATGCATTCATGGCATTTTTGGTTTGTATTCTTTGAGACTTTTGTGTACGATTCCTATGTACTTACCCTTATGCATAACTATTAAATCAATGTACTAACACATGAACATTTCACATTTCACTTTCAATTCATGAAACATTTATTGTGAGCACTTTGCATTTATAAGACAACTTAAGCTTTTAGTATATAAGATTTAAACCATTACAATCATGTCCTAGTACATCACAATTACATAACAAAACACCTACACTAGGATGTATTTCGAAACGAACGTTCGCAAAAATATTCAGTCAACGTTCAGTTCATGTTCGGTTCGATCAAATTCGAACAGTTTGCGAATATGTTCGTTACATACACGAAGCGAACACGAACAAAATAATATATGTTCGTTAGTTCGCGAACAAAGGTTTTTTTTATATATGTTAATAATTTTACAATAATTAATAATTAATAATCTTACAATACTTAATAAATATAATTAATAATTTTACAATAATTAATAAATATATATATACAAAATAAAACCTACCATTCCAAAACTCTTAATTTCTAAATATATCTTATTCTTTTTATTTTTTAATTATTATTGCTTGTACTTTAGTCTGTAATATCCGCAATTTCGAATTTCGGTAATTTTCTTTTTTCGGCGTAAGTTCGTTTTGACGACTCGCTCCTGACCGTTTCGTCATTCCGAGAATGATTAATTCTGCACTTTTTGTCATCCGAGTTCGTTTCGGTATCGTTTTGTTGAGTTCCGTGTCCTTAATCGACTTTTTCACGTGGGAGTTCGACTTTGTAAAGTCACCATTAATTCTTGGAAACTCCAAAAATTCTGAATCTTTGCAACATTATAGAGCATCAAGTTAGCTTTCCAATGGTTCAAACGGTGAGTCAATCGGAGTCCAGACGAAGGAGTTATGGTCGAAATAGCCAAGACTGCACGGTGTGCCTTTTTGGTGTTGAAGGGGTGCCGCGGCACACTCAGGCTGTGCCGCGGCACTAAGCTGATTCCTGGGCGTTTTTGGTGGCCCTGGGCCGCGGCACACTTGTCCTGTGCCGCGGCACACGGGCTTTTTCTGCGTTTTTTAGCAGATTTTCGAGGAGAAAACTTCATTTTTCTCCTCTCTTCTTCCTCCTTCCATCTAGGGCGATTTTTGGGCGATTTGAGTGCTTCCAAACTTGTAGAGATCATCCACCTCAAGTCTTGTTGTAGATTTTCGGCCTCTACTTGAATCCTTCATCCAAATCAAGGTATTTTTGGCTTGAACCCTTGTTTTTGTAGATTTGGGGATTTTCCTTTTTGATTTCGATTCCAATCCGTTTTTAATCAATTAATTGTTGTATAAACGTTGTTTTGAACTTGTTCTACGGATTGGATACTCGTATCTTTGGTTCGTTCAACCCAAGGGGTGATTTCTTTGTTCTTGAAGGGTCTTGAACATTTAATGTTCGATTAAATGTTCGAATGAGTTCCCTTTGATAGTTTGTTGGGATTTCCGTTGTTTTCGGCCTTGATTCTCGTCGTAATCATGTTTTATTATTCCTTATGGAGGATTATAGGTGCTCGATGATTCCGATGTTGAATTCCGTTGGTGATTGATGATTCATGTGGTGTTTTCCCATAGTAATTTCGGTGCTATCGCGTTCTAGATAGTGTTCGGGAATTTGAGGGCTACCCGGCCGTATCCGTTCACTTTTCCATTGCTCGTGATATCGAGGCAAGTACCTTGCCCATACTTTTCTTATTTTATGGATATGATGATCGGTGATCCTCTTGGTGTGTTTGTTTGGTTGTTTGAAATGAAGTTTCAAAAGATTTCGGTTTGGCCTCGTTAAAGGCTTTCTTTCAAATGCGTGTGCGTTTTGTGAACGGCGTGTTTTGGGAATTGATTATGATTTGATTATTTTGAACGTTGAAGGATTTGATGATGATACTCCTATTGTTTAAAGTTATGGAATCGTGTATTCCGTATTTAATCTTGTTATTGTGTTTTGAAGAGTTTGATAATGGTGTCGAGTTAATGGCCATCTCTAGTGAGTATTCTTAATGAACTTACATTCTTAGCATATTAGTATTGCATGAGTAACGTGTGTGTGTGTATGCTCACTATGGGTTGGATCCGACGGGGTCTCGGTAGGGGTCCACGGAGGGGTGGATCCGCGAGCTTGCTTTTAACCACTATGGGTTAGATCCGACGGGGTCTCGGTAGGGGTCCACGGAGGGGTGGATCCACGGTTAATTGTGGTGCATTTTGCAAATGTGATTTGATTATGGCATTTCCGGAAATGAGTGCTTTCGAATGGTTTTCATGATTGCATGCATTGACTAAGTGCGTAAGAGGTAAGTTGTTCGTTTGGCCTACTTGGCTAGGATGGCTCTAGAGTATTTTGTTGTTTGTTTAAATCCTTTATTTGTGGATTTTGATGTTGGGAGACGAACCTTGTGGTCGTTCTTTGTACTGTGAGTTGATGAGATTTGGGGCTAAAATCCCAATGGTTTTGTAAAAGTCATTTTACGGATTTGGGACTAAAATCCCAACGGTTTGGTAAAGGTTATTTTACGGAAAGTAAACCTTTGGGGCGGTGACCCCTTTTGTCTTTGGATTTTGAAAAGTAGGATTTGATAATCCTAAATGGTTTTCTATTAAAACTCTTGATGGCATTCTAAACCGTTTTATAAATTATTTCCATTGATTTATGGTATTTCGATTTTTAAAGGTTTTCTCAAACCCTTGCCTCGAGAAGTACTTTTCGTTTCGTTTGGATCTTTGAGGATTCCTGGTTATTGTTATTCGTGGAATGTGAATTGTATGGCTCGTATTTGCACTTTGTATTTGCACTAGCAAAATAGTGGAGTTTTGCTAACCCCCGAGTATTCGGGGGGGGATGTCTATTTTTGCATTCAGGTTTTGGAGCATAACACAGGGTCGGCACGAAGGATGATGAAAGATGAACGATACTAATCACACGAGGATCCGTTGATGTCGTATTGGTCTAGTTGTATTTTCTTTTCCGCTGCAGTATCTTTTCCCCGTTGTACGGGAGTTTATTGTATTTTGACCCCTGCGTGGGTATATGTTGTAATTGAGTTGTATATTTTTATTGAAAGACCAAATCGGTCTACTGAGTCATTTAGCCTTGAAGGCATTGTCGAGATGTTAAATGTTGTTACCATCCTGGTAGATCTTCGAGGAGAGGGTCTACGGCGTGTAATATCCCTGAGTGGATTGGGGGTGTTACATAGTCTACAAACAAACAAACGAACTATCAAAACAAACCGAACAATCGAACGCTAACGAACGAACACGAAATATCTGAAATTTTAACGAACTGAATACGAACAAGTGGTTTGCAATTTTATCGAACACGAATACGAACCGAACGAACCGAATCCTTAATGAACGAACGTTCGTTAAAGTCACTTTTCGGTTCGTTCGATTCGAAATACACCCCTAACCTACACATAAAATTTAAACTATTACATTGCATCATCTCTAGTACTTCATGTGACAACGCTATCTCCAATTGTACCAACACTATCTCTAGATGTTCCCGTGGCAAAAATATCAATATCAAATCATAATTGAATATTTCCATTTGAAATTTACAACATACAAAAAGAACCGTATATTAAAGTACTACCTTTTATCATGACATCATGTATCAGAACATTAGTCTCTTGTGTCTCGACCACATCCACAACTTGCTTAGAATATGCATTCAAAGAATTCTATCAAATTACAACATTGAATTAGTTTCAATACACAAATAAATCAGCAAAATTGCAAGTGAAAGAAAATAATGTTACCATCTTCCCCCCCCCCCCCCTTTTTTTTTTTTTTCCTTTTAACGATTGTATCAACTGTAGACTACTTCCTTCGCTACGTATCGCTAATGGAGTAAGTATATTTTTGTTGTGACTTGATCTTTTTCAACTTAGAGCTTGTTTACTTTTTACTTAATCACATTAATGCTTAATCAGCTTAATCGATCAACTATATTTTACTGTTTACTTTATACTTAATGATCTTAATAATGTCTTTTTGATTAAGCAACCTTTGGGGTGTCCTTATCATTAAGACAGAAATACTTTCCCAATATACCAAAATTACTCTCTTTAATAATAAAAGAATTGAGTATATATAGTATAAATTATCATATAATTTTAATTATAATTAAGTATATATAGTATAAATTTAAAATATATATTAATATTATACATTTAAAATTCATAAAATATAAGCTATTTATTGATAAAAAAAATTAATATAACTATATATATTAAAATATAACTTAATATATTTATAAAAATATTGTCTGATTATTTAAATATACTTGAAAATTATAATATGATTTCTGAATATAAATAAATTATAATATAAATTAAAATATATATTATTTTATATTATATAAATTTATTTTTTTATATTGACTATTAAAAAATTAATATAACTATATATAATAAAATATAACTTAATATATTTATAAAAATATTGTCTGATTATTTACATATACCTAAAAATTATAATATGATTTATGAATATATATTATAATATAAATTAAAATATATATTATTTTATATTATATAAATTGATTTTTTTATATTGACTATTAAGAAAAATAATATAACTATATATTAAAATATAACTTAATATATTTATAATACTATTTTCTTATTATTTAAATATATCTGAAAATTATAATATAATTTATGAATATATATTATAATATAATTTAAAATATATATTATGTTATATTATTTAAATTGATATTTTATATTGACTATTAAAAAATTAATATAACTATATATATTAAAATATAACTTAATGTATTTATAAAAATATTGTCTGATTATTTAAATATATCTGAAAATTATAATATGATTTATGAATATATATTATAATATAAATTAAAATATATTTTGTTATATTATTTAAATTGATTTTTTTATATTGACTATTAAAAAATTAATATAACTATATATATATATATATTAAAATATAACTTAATATATTTATAAAATATTGTATTATTTAATTATACCTGAAAATTATAATATGATTTATGAATATATATTAATATAATTAAAACAAATATTATGTCATTGAATTTAAATTGATTATATAAACTAAAATGATCAATCCGTCCTTTATCAAAAGGACTTATTTCATATTGAGCGGTAAAATGGTCATTTCTGTCATTCAAATAGTTCATTCAGAAAAGAAAGAAACAACAGGATATTTTTTTAAATTAGACAGATTAATCCACTCAGACAGCTTAATCCATTCAGATATTAATGGAAAAAAATAAACAGCCCCTTAGTGGACTTAAGATTTGGTGGAGTTGAGTACTGGTACTGCCATAAACACCATCATTCTTATCTATATATATATGAAAAGTGGTGATGGAAATGAAAGGAGAGACATGCCACATGGGACAAAATCCTAGGTGGCGAATTCCAGCAAAAAATAAATGATTTAAAATGATTTCAATTATATTTTGCCATTCAAAATAGTTTGTTGAGTTTTCCACAATTTTAGCCAAAAGCTTAACTAGCAAATTCCAGCGGAAAAAAAAATGGTCTAAGATTATTTCGTATATAAAAAACAATTCAAATTATATTCTGCCACAATTTTAGTTATTTATAATATTTATCATACTATCCATTAGTTAGTTAGATTTATAAGATTTTGTAGGACACCAATAGTCATCATAAATCCTATAAAAAACTAATTGATTTAAAAATATTTCAGCTACAAATAGGGACCCGAGGGCAACTTTTAGTTAGATTTATGAGATTTTTTGGGAGCAGAATATTTATCACAAGAAAAACCGAGTGCTATATAAATGATATATGACATTCCTTTTGTAATATCCGCATTTTTCTTTCCCTTGTAATTGTATTTCCGGTGTAATTCTCGATTTTAGTGACTCTCGTGTATCCTTCAGTGTGACTTTTCCGTTGCCTTTTGATCTGATTCTCGTAATTGTTGTGCGGAACCGTCGTTTCGGGGTTGCCGTGGATTCATTCTATGCTATGATGCGTTTTGAGGTGTTCCGTTTGACGTTTCGTTCATAATCCGGTATTTTGGGTCGTTTATATTCTGTATCTAGCGCACGCTAAATTTCCTGTATAGCGCACGCTAGAAATCTATTAGTAGCGCACGCTACGTTTAATTCGTAGCGCACGCTAACGATTTAGCCCTGGGAGTGGCAGTTTAACTCCCAGGCCTCTGGACTATCGGATTAGCGCACGCTATCGTGTCTAGCGCACGCTAATGTCGGGAGACTAGCGCACGTTAAGTTGTTCAGTAGCGCGCGCTAGTGTGACTGTCCAGTACTGGGCAGTTTACTACTGAGCTCAATCAGATGCTAGTTAGCGCACGCTACGCTGGTATAGGTAGCGCACGCTAACGGGTCGTGAGGTTTGGGCGCTAGCTACCGGACTCGGCCGATGTTCGTGTAGCGCACGCTATTGGTCGATAGCGCGCGCTACCGAGCAGTTATTAGCGCACGCTACACATGCATGGTAGCGCACGCTAACGAAAAACCCCGGCTCGGACTCGGACGCTAACAGAGGGTTGGTAACCCTATCCCGTTAGCGCACGCTAACCTTGAGGTCTTAGCGTGCGCTAACACTCCCGGCTATATAAACCAGGAGTTGACCGAGATAATCACGCTTTTCATTTCTCTCCTCCTTCCGCGGCCGAGCGACTCCGAGGCGATTTGAGGCGATTTTCTTCTTCCAATCACTCCAGAGATTCTTGTGCTTGAGTTCTTGGTGTAAGACTAACATCATCCACTTGTGTTTCTCATCCTAAATCCAAGGTAATCTCTTAGAACCCTACTTTTGGATAATTTGGGGGTTTTGGGATTTTCTTCCGATCCGTTCCGTTTCGTTGATGGATTCATGATGAATATGATTATTCTTGTTGGTATTCTTAGTTTCCCTACGGATTCATGGTATATTTCGTGATTTTTACGGAATCGAGAGGGTTCGGTTGTGGTCCGCCCTCGTTGTTGTTTATATACGAATATACATGAATCGTAGGCGGGTTTTCGGGAGTATTCCATTTCCATAATCGTTTAGAAGTGGTTGTGATTGTGCTGTTCAAATCGTTAGGTTCATTTCCGCCGGTTCCTTGCGGTCGTGTTTGTAATATCCGCAATTTCGGACTTCCGGTAATTTTCATTTTTCGGCGGAGGTCCGTTTCGAAAACTCGCTTTTGACCGTTTCGTCATTCGGAGAATATTTAATTCTGCACTTTTTGTCATCCGAGTTCATTTCGGTATCGTTTTGTTGAGTTCCGAGCTTTTTAGCGACTTTTCCGCACTTGAGTTCGATTCTTGCGAATCTCGTCCGAAACTGCTGTTTCGAGGTTCCCGTAAGTCCGTTTAACTTTGTTAGACATGTTGTGAACTTCGGTTTGGTTATTCGACCACGCATCATGATTTTCGGATGTTTGGGCCGTTTTTGTAATTTCCTATAAGTTTAGGGAATTTGTTCCTTGTTCGGTTTTGATCGTGTACCTCGGACCGTTTTGGGTTACTGGTTATTGTTTCTCGTTGTGTGTATTTTCCTCGGACTGTTGGGTCGGCATATCGTGTTTTGGTGATCGTCTTTTTCGTTTTTGGTAGCGTTGTTTTCTGTCCAGAATGCTGTCTGTCAGGACCTGTGCAAAACGGCGCAAGACCCGCGGCATTTTGCGCCGTGTCTGTGCGCCGTGTCGCCCAGGGGGTCGATCACTGTCCGAGAAACGGCGCAAGACCCGCGGCATTTTGCGCCGTGTCTGTGCGCCGTGTCGCACAGGGGTCGCCCACGACCAAAGAACACGGCGCTGAACACGACGCTATTTGGACCGTTTGTTGCGCCGTGTTCTGTCCAGTATATAAAGGACAGACGGGTGTTTTAACCCCATTTCTTCCTTTCTCTCTCGTTTCTCCACTCTCTCCTCGCGACTTTGGGCGATTTCAACCAGATATTGCAGTCTAGCATCTTATAACTCGGATTTGGACATTCTAACACGAATCAAACATCATCTTCCACCCGGATCGAAGGTAAGAACACCTAAACTTTTGGTTTTTGGGTGTTCTTGAGGTTTCTTGGTGTTTTGGCCGATTTGCTTCGTTTTGATTCATATTATTGTTAGAACTTGATTGTAAACTCGTAATCATTCAATACCCTTGAAGTTTTGTGGAACGAATTTGAGTATTTCTTTGAATAATCGATCAAAGTGGCCTATGCCCTCAAAGTGTCCGATAAAATGCTTCAATGGGTAGAACTTGGGAAGTTCCATACGTTTTCGTAGAATTGTGATTGAATTGATATCGTTGTGACTTAGGAACGAATTCTTGCGAAGAACTCGAGTCGGAACCCCTCCGTTCGTTGCCTTCTTTGGGGTTCGAGCTTCCCGGTCGAACCGTGTTCTTCTGAGCGTTCGGTAGCGGTTATTAAGGCAAGTATCTTACTATACGACTTGTATCTTGCGACTAGTAATTACGTATGAGATGTATGATGACTTTGCTTGCCTTCGTAATTATGTTCCGTTTGAGTTGGTTGTGTTTTCCGTAATTTGAAGGCTTTGTGATAATAGTGTTATATCGATACGTGTTAGGCGTTGTGCCATTTGTGCAGGAATGCGACGTACATATGGGATGGTTGTACCCTTGGTTGTGCAATGTATTGTGTACCGAATGTGTGTTATGTTGGTTAAATGTCGTTGATTGATGATAGTTGTTGCGAGTGTCGAGGTTGTGTTATGTGCGTGCAATGTACGATTTTGTGGTGACCAAGGTGATTGATTAATTGTACTCATTGTTGTATGTAATGTGGATGTGAATATGTGTATGACCGCTAAGTTCACTCGTGTTGGTTCGACGGGACCTACGAGGATTCGTGGCAGTGGACTACGGGATCAGAACTTAGTGAGGTACTGAGGTCCAATCGTGCTGGTCTGACGAGGCCTACGATAACGCATGGCGGTGGACCATGAGTTTCGGACACGGTCGTCTAACCGGTGAGCTCGACGGGGCTTACGGTGACACGTGGCGGTGGACTACGGTGTCGACTATGTGTGTGAGTGTTGTGATTGATATAGTCCGTGCGGGTCGTTATGCCTACGGAGACACGTGACGGTGGATCACGGTGTCGGAAATTGGTTATGATTGGTTAATAGTCCGTGTGGGTTGTTGAACCTACGGAGACACGTGACAGTGGATCACGGTGTCGGAATTGATTATGTTTGTTTAATTGTGCGTGATGTAGCCCGTGCGGGTTGTTGAACCTACGGAGACACGTGACAGTGGATCACGGTGTCATGAGCATGATACTTTTCAAATCAAAGTTTTTAAAGGAAAAGTTTTAAGAAAGAACGTTGGGCCGAGTCCCACGAGATTTATAGAAATGTTTCCCGTATTGTAAACTGTTGAATTATGAAACAAGTTTTGGGATAAGGCCTTTAAGTTTTTCGAAAGGTTTGTGAATCAGGACTTGAGGTCTTAAGGTTTTGAAATTTTAAAAAAATTCCCGAGATGATAATCTTATTTTCGAATGCTTCATAGCTTATCTTCCCTTGTGAAAACCTCCCGGGAATATTTGATACTTGATTATTATATTTGATCACGATTATTAATTGCTTGTTACATTTCGTATGATTTGATACTTGCACTAGTAAAACAGTGGAGTTTTACTAACCCCCGAGTAATCGGGGGGTGGATGTCTGTTTTGCGTCCAGGTACATGCTGATTCAGGGGAGCAGTCACAGGATTGGCACAAGAGGATGACGAGCTACGATACTAATCATGAGTCGAGAGTTATTTTGATTTTTGTTGTGTTGTCAGAGTTGATTTCAGTCTTCCGCTGTATTGTATTTCGACCCCTGTGTGGGTAATGATAATTAAGTTAGTTTTATCGATTGGGTTGTGTGACCTCATCGGTCTGTGTATTCACGTGTAAGTGACCATATCGGTCTGTATCATTTTATTGTTTGACCCTGGTCGGGCAAGCATTTGGTTGTTTATGGATGTTTAGCCTGGTAGATCCTTGTGGAAAGGGTCTACGGCGTGTAATATTCCCATATGGTTTTGGGGATGTTACAATTATGGTATCGGAGCTTAGGTTGCGGAAACCTAGGCTGTCGGGTCGAGTCAAGTCGTGATTTGTCGAGTAATGTGTTGTCTTGTCGTTCGAGTCGTCAGTGACAAATTGAGTTGTGCGTAGTCACGACGTGTCAGTTATGTTGTCGAGTGAGATTAGTATCGTGGGCGACTGTCACCTCCGTGCGACCTGTGGATGTAAGCCTCCTCCTTTATGCGTAATACCTGTGTATCTCGATTTTATCATAGTGAGTTAATTGCGGTGCATGATTTTGTTTACACAGTATTGTGTGATGTAGTGGTGTTTAATACTTGTGGTACATGGTATGAGTATAGCTGGGCGTATTGTTGTTTTACTTTTGAACCACCGTGTGGGGTGGTATGGTGTGAAAGATGTAAACCTTGATGGGTTCTGTGAAGATATCAACGGTAGAGTTTGTGAGAAACTCCGATGAATGATTTTGCTGTGTGTTTAGACTTGATACCACGAGATGCATTTGATTGAATTGGCGACCCTGGTTGCCATTTGAGTATGTGGTTTTAAATTTGACTGTTTTGGAATGTTGTAATTTTTGTCCGCTATGGGTAACTTTAAGAATATTTTCTGAAGGACTTTACAGTTTGAGAATTTTTGTAGAAATCGATTTTTAGAAAATATTTTGGTGGTTCGGTCAAACCACGGTTTATATAGATTTTTAAAATTTGTAAATTTTGACAAATGGGCCGTGTATTTTCAAATGACACCATCAGACGGTACTTGAAAAATGTGTTTTGAAGTACTTCGGACATTGTAAAATATTACCGTCGCTTTGTTTATGAACTAAAGGATTTCGGGAAATCTTTATTTTGCAGAACGATTTTTGGTTTTTGGGATTTTGAACTTCTTATGTCCATGTGTTGGGGCTAAGTGGTTGTGATAAGTTTGTAGTATTGTTGTGCTCGCCGGAGAATGTTTTAGTGTTTTCTAAATGTTGAGATACATGGTTTTGATTAAATGACCAAGGTATTAAACAAAGTGCTTTCAAAATTTCACCCCAGCAAAATCTTTCGAACTCGCGAATTTTTTTTTTATATTATCATTCGAACAAATACCTCGATAAACTTGTTTTTTTTAAAAATATTACCGGTGTTGGACCACAATGGTATGCTTAATGTTTTAACCATGTATGCTGAGGTATAGGTCGTTCATCTTTGTCAATGTGAACGTGTGAATATTGCATTGTGCTGCTGATTGTGGGCTTATGTCGTTTATGTGAGGTTTGTTTTATCTTGTTATTCTGATTGGTTGTCCGTTCAGTATGCTAAGGGGTCGAGGTCGAGGCCGTGGTCGTGGTCGTGGTCGTAATCGGGAGCAGGAGAGGGCGACTCCCTCCTTGCCGAGTACCAATCACCAAGACAGATCAGGGACATTCGACTAGCGTTAATGTTGACGTTGGCGCCGCCACCATCCTTCGTCAGGTGGTTGACCAGTTAGTGCAGATGAATCAGGCCGTACGTCGGGATGAGAACCCAAATAGGGATAACGGAACTAGTAAGTGGTTACGAGATGTGATGAAGATGCACCGCCCGTTTTGTGGGTTCGTCGACTTGTTAGGTGGGGTACACTGGCTCTTCCAGTTGGACAGAATATTTGATGCTGTAGCTTGTCCGGATGATAGGAGGGTACCCATTGCTCAGTACCTACTCGACAAAGAAGCTGCAGACTGGTGGCACGCTGTAGTGCCTGCAGATCGTACACCTACATGGGCTGAGTTTAAGACCGCCATGGAGGCAGAGTATTGCCCGTTGCCTGTTCGTGAACGCAGAATCGTTGAGTTTTTCTCAGCTACGCCCCATGATGTGTCAATATCCCAGGCGATAGTCGATTATAATCGACAGTTGGCTTATGTTCGTGATCAAGTGAGAAGTGAAGCGGACAAGGTCCGATACTTCAATATGCGCATGAAACCCCATATCCGTGAGAGTATGGCTCCGCTCATGTGTACCACCCTGAAGGAATATCAGGACCGAGCTTTAGCCATTGAGATGGCCGTTTCGTGACGGAACTGCCCGTAGAGTAAGAGACAAGACCTCGAGAAATTTTTCAAGAGGCCGAGGTGTGAGATCCGTGAGCCTGTTGCTTCGATTTCCTTCCGGGAGCACTCGTTCGGTTGACTACCTAAGAACCTTACCCTGCAGGCGAGTAAGACGATCGGTGTGAAGACTCGCTTTAATCGCAATGCGTGTAGGCCATGCGAGATGTAATTGTCGTTCGCCACCGGTTAATTGTTTTAAGTGCGGCCAATCGGGCACCAAGCGGTGCATTGTGAGTCCGTTGCCGTGATGTTCGGGAATCGGGTTTTCGTTCCTACTCGGGAGGGCCGGTGGTGTTCGATGATGTAGTTGTGTATCGTACTTTGTCCGTAATTCGTGTAGAGATTGATATTTGTTGCGTGAACTTTTTGGTTTGGTTTCTATTCTATCATGATGTTTTATTTTAAGTTTCGGGAAGAAACTTAATTTTAATAGGATAGAATGTAATATACGGTATTCTCGTTTTCCGTTATCTTGAATTGTTTGTGTTTTGACGTCAGACATTTTCTTATTGATGAGAATAGGAATGATTTCTATCGTGATACTCTATTTGTTTCTATCGCATAGCCGTTTTAGTCGGGTGCAACTTGTTGTCGCGTACGTTTCTTTGATTAAATGTGTGCATATGATGTGGTATGTGATGCGTCGTTAATTGATTGTTATTGTTTTGAATCATTGCTGGTGGCTTTGTTATGGTCGTCGTGGGGCGTGTTTCCACGCTGTATATTCTTTCGCATTGCTTGTAACGTTTCGCCAATGGGCGAAAGTTATGCGTTCTTGTGTATCTCGTTGAGGTTTCCTGTTGGGATATTGCTTCTCCCTACTTATTTTAAGTTTCGGGACGAAACTTCTTTTAAGGAGGGTAGAATGTAATATCCGCAATTTCGGACTTCCGGTAATTTTCATTTTTCGGCGGAGGTCCGTTTCGAAAACTCGCTTTTGACCGTTTCGTCATTCGGAGAATATTTAATTCTGCACTTTTTGTCATCCGAGTTCATTTCGGTATCGTTTTGTTGAGTTCCGAGCTTTTTAGCGACTTTTCCGCACTTGAGTTCGATTCTTGCGAATCTCGTCCGAAACTGCTGTTTCGAGGTTCCCGTAAGTCCGTTTAACTTTGTTAGACATGTTGTGAACTTCGGTTTGGTTATTCGACCACGCATCATGATTTTCGGATGTTTGGGCCGTTTTTGTAATTTCCTATAAGTTTAGGGAATTTGTTCCTTGTTCGGTTTTGATCGTGTACCTCGGACCGTTTTGGGTTACTGGTTATTGTTTCTCGTTGTGTGTATTTTCCTCGGACTGTTGGGTCGGCATATCGTGTTTTGGTGATCATCTTATTCTATATTGGTAGCGTTGTTTTCTGCACGTCCGTCTGTCGTCAGACTGTGCAAAACGGCGCAAGACCCGCGGCATTTTGCGCCGAGTCTGTGCGCCGTGTCGCCCAGTGGGGCGGCCACTGTCCGAGAAACCGCGCAAGACCAGCGGCAATTTACGCCGTGTCTGTGCGCCGTGTCGCATGTGGGTCGCCGCACGACCAAACAACACGGCGCTGAACACGGCGCTATTTGGACCGTTTGTTGCGCCGTGTTCTGTCCAGTATATAAAGGACAGACGGGTGTTTTAACCCCATTTCTTCCTTTCTCTCTCGTTTCTCCACTCTCTCCTCGCGACTTTGGGCGATTTCAACCAGATATTGCAGTCTAGCATCTTATAACTCGGATTTGGACATTCTAACACGAATCAAACATCATCTTCCACCCGGATCGAAGGTAAGAACACCTAAACTTTTGGTTTTTGGGTGTTCTTGAGGTTTCTTGGTGTTTTGGCCGATTTGCTTCGTTTTGATTCATATTATTGTTAGAACTTGATTGTAAACTCGTAATCATTCAATACCCTTGAAGTTTTGTGGAACGAATTTGAGTATTTCTTTGAATAATCGATCAAAGTGGCCTATGCCCTCAAAGTGTCCGATAAAATGCTTCAATGGGTAGAACTTGGGAAGTTCCATACGTTTTCGTAGAATTGTGATTGAATTGATATCGTTGTGACTTAGGAACGAATTCTTGCGAAGAACTCGAGTCGGAACCCCTCCGTTCGTTGCCTTCTTTGGGGTTCGAGCTTCCCGGTCGAACCGTGTTCTTCGGAGCGTTCGGTAGCGGTTATTAAGGCAAGTATCTTACTATACGACTTGTATCTTGCGACTAGTAATTACGTATGAGATGTATGATGACTTTGCTTGCCTTCGTAATTATGTTCCGTTTGAGTTGGTTGTGTTTTCCGTAATTTGAAGGCTTTGTGATAATAGTGTTATATCAGTATACGTGTTAGGCGTTGTGCCATTTGTGCAGGAATGCGACGTACATATGGGATGGTTGTACCCTTGGTTGTGCAATGTATTGTGTACCGAATGTGTGTTATGTTGGTTAAATGTCGTTGATTGATGATAGTTGTTGCGAGTGTCGAGGTTGTGTTATGTGCGTGCAATGTACGATTTTGTGGTGACCAAGGTGATTGATTAATTGTACTCATTGTTGTATGTAATGTGGATGTGAATATGTGTATGACCGCTAAGTTCACTCGTGTTGGTTCGACGGGACCTACGAGGATTCGTGGCAGTGGACTACGGGATCAGAACTTAGTGAGGTACTGAGGTCCAATCGTGCTGGTCTGACGAGGCCTACGATAACGCATGGCAGTGGACCATGAGTTTCGGACACAGTGCGTCTAACCGGGTGAGCTCGACGGGGCTTACGGTGACACGTGGCAGTGGACTACGGTGTCAGGACTATGTGTGTGATTGTTGTGATTGATATAGTCCGTGCGGGTCGTTATGCCTACGGAGACACGTGACAGTGGATCACGGTGTCGGAAATTGGTTATGATTGGTTAATAGTCCGTGTGGGTTGTTGAACCTACGGAGACACGTGACAGTGGATCACGGTGTCGGAATTGATTATGTTTGTTTAATTGTGCGTGATGTAGCCCGTGCGGGTTGTTGAACCTACGGAGACACGTGACAGTGGATCACGGTGTCATGAGCATGATACTTTTCAAATCAAAGTTTTTAAAGGAAAAGTTTTAAGAAAGAACGTTGGGCCGAGTCCCACGAGATTTATAGAAATGTTTCCCGTATTGTAAACTGTTGAATTATGAAACAAGTTTTGGGATAAGGCCTTTAAGTTTTTCAAAGGTTTGTGAATCGGGACTTGAGGTCTTAAGGTTTTGATATTTTAAAAATTCCCGAGTTGATTATCTTATTTTCGAATGCTTCATAGCTTATCTTCCTTGTGAAAACCTCCCGGAATATTTGATACTTGATTATTATATTTGATCACGATTATTAATTGCTTGTTACATTTCGTATGATTTGATACTTGCACTAGTAAAACAGTGGAGTTTACTAACCCCCGAGTAATCGGGGGGTGGATGTCTGTTTTGCGTCCAGGTACATGCTGATTCAGGGGAGCAGTCACAGGATTGGCACAAGAGGATGACGAGCTACGATACTAATCATGAGTCGA